>BSUD01000008.1:81821131-82011295 GCA_033239045.1 Fagopyrum esculentum | reverse complement strand
CCCCCCCCCCCCCCCCCCCCCCCGCGGTGGAATCCCACGCCCCTGCGGCGGCCATCCTTGACACGCATCCTCAGTGCCGCCCCCGGCGTTGAGCCTGCGTACCCCTCTTCCTTGTCACCGCCCCTGCGGTTTTGTTAAGGAAAAAAAAATACACTTCCCAAAAATAACCTACATCTACCGCCCTTTACATTCCCCTTCTACTCACCCTTCGAAACCTAGCCACCTCGCCTCCATACGCCCTTGCGCCCTCCGGAAGCCCTCGCACCACCCTGTCCAAACACTCTTGCGCCGGCTCCGACGACTACCGCCCCCTTTGCGACACCAGCCTTCACCACCACCACACACAAACATCCCCTCAACCCTCTCACTCTTGCCCTCCAATGCCCCACCTCCGGCGACGTCTGCAACAACAAGGAAGACGCCGGAACAGACCCATCACCACAACCTTCGCCGAACTCCTAAATCGCCCTCTACTCTTTGCCCGCCCCTGCGCCTACAAACCCCCGCCCCTGCGTCGTGCTGCCCCTACGCCTGCTTCAGCCGCCCCTACGAAAAACACAACAGAGGGTTCGTTTCTTACTCAATTTTCTGAAATTTCTAATTTTCCTTTAATTGTTCAAACAACAAGAGATGGAGAATCAGAAGAAATATAAGTTGTCAGAAGCCGAGACGGAGCGGTATAGGATTGCACAAGGCCGGGATGTGTATGCAACCCGATTTCTGGACGTTCCTACTTTGGAAAGTTTGGGCATGTTGGAGAGCATGCAGGAATTCCTCAACAACGCTGGGCTCGGGGATTTTCTGATAACGAGCGCCCCAATGTACCCCGAGCTCACCCGCCAGTTCATTGCCACCTTCAAAATGGAAACGGTGGACCACGGGTGTGTTGGACTTACATTCAAGTTCAACAAAAGAAAGTACACATTGGACTACACCCAGCTGTAGGAGGCATTATGGGTGACTATAGCCGCTTCCGACGACTGGTGGGAACCCATCCTGACACCTGATTTGATGGAGTTTTGGCAGGCCGCCATGAGGTCTAAGTTTCATGTAGGGGGTGAGTACTCCAACAAATTCACTCAACCCTGTTTGAGGCTCATCTCGAAGATCTTTATGAGTGTCTTCTATCGACACAAGGAGGAGAATAAGGTCGCTCTCAAGGACCTTCCATTGCTATACGCTTGCCTCCCCACGAACGACTGGGTACCCGATTGGCCATACCTCTTCCTTACCGCTTTGAAGCGGATTAGGAAGAATGAGCCACGAGACATTGTGGGTGGCGGGATCATCTCCTTGTTAGCTTCACGGGTGATGGATCTCGCTACCTTGGAGGACGGACTGGAGGCCCCACTTTATACGGAGGGTATGTTGAGGAGGTGTAGGCTCCTTAGGAGAGACGGGGAGAACCGCTTTTGGCTCTCTTTAGCAGATGAGAGTCACATCGCATACCTCCCCCGACGACTTCCATTGGGAGACGAGCTCTCCGATTTGTACGTACCAGCTGACCCAGTTCCTCCGAGACGGCCCCAGGAGGATATTGTCGGGAGATACGCAGCAGGCCCTAGCCGGGCCCCTGCAACTGATGAGGAGATGCCGACTGCAGAACACGACGACTGTCACGCCATGGAGAGTCTGCAGGCTCAGATGGCAGCCTTGACTACACAACATCAGGCATGGCAGACTGAGTACCAGCGGTCCATGCTTGAGCAGCAGCAGGCGTGGCAGTCCAGCTTCACCTCCTACATGACAACTCACTTCGACCACCGTCAAGATGCTTCGCAGGCGGCTCATCAACAACAGTTGGAGACTCAGCAGCTGGCTTGGCAAGCTAGCTACGAGACTTCATTTAGAGAGAGGATGGAGGCTTTGGAGGGCCGCATCGACACGCTCTACCGCCGGCAGGAGCACTTCTTCCGCCACTTCCCTTACGACCCGGAGGAGGGTCTAGGTGGTCCATCCGGACCATCCCACTGAGGGGTAAATTTCTCTTCATTTCTCCCACATTTATCTTTGCCTCATTTCCACTTTGAAGACAAAGTGTACTTCAAGTATGGGGGAGGGACATATCATTGCTTGGACAGTTTCACTTTAGTTGTTTTGTTTTAAGTTGTTTTGCATTTAGAATTCAGTTTAAAATTCAGTAAAAAAAAAGAAGAAGAAAAAATCCAAAGAAAATGAAAAGAGGCATGAAATCCTTGGATAAACCGAAAACCCGAAAGGGCGGTTTAGGCAAAAAGAAGGTAGTCCGACCAACCTTACGTTGGTGCAAAATTGGACTTGAGGGATGTGAGTTAAAAGTGAGATCATCAAAAGAAGAATAGTGGCAAGGTGAAAACCCGAGTGTAGGTTTCCCTTCCGGCGTTTGGCGACATAAGAAGGGAAGTTATAAGGAGGTTATCCGGGTAGGCCACTCTTGGAGCAATAAGGATGGTAGTTTCTCCCTTTTTCTCACATTTCCTCTCTTTTCCTTCTTTTATTCTTGGCTTTTCTTTTGTTTTCATTGTCTTTTCTACTTGCCCATGCTTCCTGAGGCCTTTGAGTCTAATTGTTGTCATTTGTTTTACTCAGGATGAGTAAAAGGTCTAAGTATGGGGGAGTTTGATAGGTGATGGAATCACTATCATTTAGGTTAGTTTGTAGAGTCTTTTAATTACATTTGTGTCGGTTTATGCTACTAACTCCTTGGTCCAGAAGAAGAAGACTAAAAGAAACTAAGGAGTTATAAGCACTTAGGAGTGAAGATCCTTCACGAAGCAAAGCTTTTGTTGCCTCACCGCCCCAGCGGAGCCTTGTCACCTCCCCTGTGGGTTACGCCTTACACTGGAGCGCTCCTTGCGCCTTCGCCACCGCCGGCCATGAAGTGTGTCACCGCCCCTGCGCCTCTCCTTGGCGCCCCTGCGGTGACTTGCCCTGAAGAAACGAAGACCAGCTCCCCTGCGCCTTCCACTGCGCCCTTGCCTGTGCCTCAACCTAGGAGCTGGAAGACGAAGAGGCTGTGTCACCGCCCCTGCGTTGACATGGGGATGCCCCGGCGGCTTGGCATCAGAAACGTCAGGAAGTCAAAGGGTCAGATGGTTGAAGAGCATTAAAGATCCGCCCCTGCGGAATTGCCCAGCCGCCCCAGCGGATATGAAGAAGATCAAGCGTTTTTGCCTTCACCGCCCTTGCGGAACTGAAGGCCGCCCTTGCGGTTTAATGTCAGAAGCTTTACTCCGGCTGTTTACACCACCTTTATGGCATTAAAGGTGGCTGTTTTAGGCCGGCCATTTACTCCTATTTAGTGTCTTTTGTAGTATAAATATTCCTTGGTTGATTGCTAGAATCATCCATCTTGTTATCCAATAAATTATCCACTTAGATTTTCTTGCTACCTTTGTAATGAGTTGCTAACTCCCTTTCTACATTGGGTTGGTTTGAAGCTGCGTTGTTACTTTGGTTGTAAGTTTTCTGTAATATAAGTTTTTATTCAGTAACACTTTGTGTTTCCTTGATCTCAATTGTCTTAGTGCATGTTTACTATTGCTTGAGATTGATCACCTTAGGTTCTAAAGTGCATGCAAATAACTAGGGTTAATAGGTTCCGGATTCGGGTCTTTAATCTAGTAGTAACTTTAAGTAATAACGGGTTGTAATTACTTAAAGAAAAGGAACACAAATATAAAGATAAGTTTAACGGTTTAATCTTCTCTTTATATCCCTTAGTCTTTGTTTGACAGCTAACTTGTTATTTGTTCTTGTAGGTTTACAGAACACTAACCTGTTAAGTTGTGTTGATGCCGGTTGGCTCAACACATATATATGATCGAGATGGGAGGTTACTTGAAAACTTGTAAAAGGAACTCACCAAAGTAGCAATTGCATGCTTAGAATCAACCTAGTGTAGATTCACCCATCATTGTCTTACTTGTTGCATTAATCGGTTTCATAAGTTTTTGTGTGCATCAATTCAACCAAACCCCCTTTGTTACTTGTTACTATAATCGATAATTGCATCTAATAAAACACCTTAACTCTCTTGGGTTCGACCCTTACTTAACCACTATACTTGTTTAAGTGCTAAGTCGGGATTTACATTTGATTGGGTATAGACGACCATAGAAATACCTTCAGTCAGACAAACATAGTTATTAGTGTAGTACGAGCAACGAGACTGATAGCGCAGGGATGTAATGTCTTCTAGTGTTATGCCATGAAGGAAAGCGAGAGTCCAGCGTTAGAGGATATTCCTGTGGTCTGCGAGTTTTTGGATGTTTTTGCCGAACCGTCCGGTTTACTGCCTCAGAGGAGCGTGGACTTCGGCATTGAGTTGGAGCCAGGTACGAGACCAATCTCGAAGGCCCCATACCGTATTGCGCCTATCGAGTTGTTAGAGCCAAAGAAGCAATTCGAGGAGTTGACTGAGAAGGGCTTCATCCTCCCTTATTGGTATCTTCGTGGGGAGCACATGTCCTCTCCGTGCGGAAGAAGGACAAATCGTTGAGATTGTGCATTGATTACAGAGAGCTGAACAAGGTGACGTCAAGAATAAGTATCCTTTGCCCTACTTCGATGACTTGTTAGATCAGCTTCAAGGAGCGATTGTGTTCTCTAGGATTGATCTGCGCTCGGGATATCACCATCTGAGGGTGATAGGGCAAGATGTGCATAAGACGGAATTTCGGACTCGGTATGGTCACTACGAGCTTGTAGTGATATCATTCGGGCTCATGAATGCGACAGCCGTCTTTATGGAGTTGATGAATGACATATTTATCAACTTCCTGGATCAGTTTGTGGTGGTCTTCATAGGCGATATCCTGGTGTACTCTCGTAGCAGAGAGGAGCATGCAGGACATTTGAGGATTGAGTTAGGAGTTTTACGGGGTAGAGAACTATATGCCAAGTTCTCTAAGTGTGAGTTCTGAATGCCAAAGGTATCATTTCTGGGTCATGTTGTCTCCGCCGAAGGGATCAAGGTTGATCCAGCAAAGATCGAGTATGTGGCAGCGTGGATGACACCGACCAACGTTAAGGCAATACGTAGCTTTCTTCGCTTAGCTGGTTATTACCGTAGGTTTGTGGAGGGATTCTCTGTGATTTCCCATCCACTTACCAGCCTGGTGAGGAAGACTACCCGGTTTGTATGGTCCGAGCCGTGCACTCAGAGTTTTAAGGAGTAGAAGAGGAAATTGACTTCCGCTCCCATTTTAGCGCAGCCGGAGGGCACATAGGACTTTGTAGTCTACAGTGACGCATCCAAGCTAGGCTTGAGATGTGTTTTATGCAGTGTGATCGAGTGATTGCTTATGCGTTATTTGCTCTCACACGTGTGTGTATTGTTAATGATGTAGCTCTAAATTTATAACCTAAAATATAAGTCTGAAACAATATGCGAACCCGCAGTGTACGGATCAATTGTAATAACATCAAATACTCAAGGGTCAATCACAGGGACTATGGTGAAACAAAGCACGGAAATTCATGTTGTCAATCAAAAGCAAGCAATAAAACAAAGATATCAAAGATGATGTAATAATCAGGTAAAAGAATGTAGATTCTAGAGGTCAAATCATCCAGTTGTAGTTCTGACTCAAGATCTCAACGGATAACGTGGACAAAGATGAGGTTTACAAGGGAAGGTATTTCTTAACTGGGAATAGATCACCGGGTAAGTCTCACTACTCTCTATCCCAAACAAAAGATCCTCTCACCGGGTAAGTCTCAAGGAACTAAGGAAAGGAACTATAATTTCAAACCAACACACCACCTAAGGGGATAGAACTAACCTTACCGGGTAAGTCTCAGGCTAACTCACAAAGGTAGGATGAAGGCACACTCAAACCGCAATAAAGGATAAACCTTTATTACCTAGCACTCATCATCATAGGTATACAAGCAAAGGAATCACTGGGTAAGTTTCATCCTAGGCTTACGTATGGATCAGGATAGGTACAACAAGGATAGGATTTGGCAAACTAAAACCTAAACTCAGGTATGGATCAGATAAGGTCACGCCTCGCTCAGTTCATGTCCAATCTCGGTCGAGATGTTCTATGAACCGACCGAGGTGAGGTTCGGTTAAGGTTTGGCTTGAGCTTTCAGGGTCCACTAAAGCAAAGGCTTATTCTTTCATCGTCTTTCCCACATCCTTTAGCTAATCACCCTAGAATCACACAAGAATTTAGCCAATAATCATCATGATAACAATAATCAAATATATAAGAAAAGATGCAATATCCAAACAAGAAAACCTTAACACAAAGGTCTCAATAATCACTCAATCAAACAACTAACAAATTGTGAACCTCAATCACAAACCAAAAGAAGAAACTCAGAAGAATCTAAGAAAACCTTAAAACTTTCTTCAAAAAGCCTTCAACTTTAACTTCAAAGCCAACTTCCTTCAACTTCCTTCCTTCCTTCCTTGGAATATATTCAATCTTCCAAACTAATCAGCCAACCAGAAAATATCTTCAAATATACAAGAGAATCACTTTCCAAAAATAAAAGATCTCATGGGCCATTGGCCGTCCGTCTCGATCCAGCCCAGCGAAATCACCTCGGTCGAGGTGGCACTGTAGCCATCCGAGGTGATCCTCAACTACGTGCAAATCTCTCAATCTAGTCCAAAATCAAACTTCTATCCAACTTCCATGGTTCCTAAGCCTTTCTTGTAGTTCCTCAATGTTCCATAATGTAGCTCCAATGACTTATTAGATCCCTTAGCTCCATATTGCTCCAAAACATGTTATTTTCCCTACAATTACAACAAAACTAGGTGTAGAGCTCGATTCTAGCAAAGGTAAACAAAACAACATAATGATCAAGAATATATATCCATGCATGCAGATTTATGAAGATAAAACATCCAAACCAATCCTGAAATATAGACTATCATACGTGCTATCATGCGTCTAGACAGCTGAAGACGTATGAGGAAAACTACCCGACTCATGATCTGGAGTCGGCATCGGTAGTTCATGCCTTGAAGATCTGAAGACATTGCTTGTATGGCGCTACATGCCAGATGTTCACAGACCATAAGAGTCTAAAGTATATTTTCACGTAGCGGGAATTGAATAACCGCATCGTAGATGACTTGAGTTGATCACAGACTTTGACCTTGAGATTTTGTATCATCCAAGAAATGCGAACGTCATCGCCGATGCCTTTAGCACGAAGACGCCTCGAGAGAAGGCGATTGCACAACTGACAGTGCAACCTCAATTGTAGAGAGATCTAGCATGGCTAGAGATGGACATCCAGTTTCCAGATGAGATGGCCTAGTTGTATACCTTGGAGGTTCTACTTGATTTATTGGGTAAGATCTAAAAGAAACAAGAGACCTACCCGACGCTGATGAGGATCCTTGATAGGATGTCTCGTGGTGATACCCCATAGTTCTTCATAGTAGTAGACGGAGTGATGAGATGTTGTGATCGCGTCTGTGTACCCGTTGATGCAGAGATGAGGTAGAGGATTTTGCAAGAGGCTCATTCCACACCTTTCTTGGTGCATCTAGGTTGTAAGAGCCTTAGTCATCGAGAGATCCCGCACCTGTACTTCAGTTGAGGCTTAGCTGCCTTTCTTCTTTGGAGCTGCATTGGGCTGCCCCTGTGCCCTGGCTGGCCGCCTCTGCGGTTCTGTGAGCCGCCCCAGCGGCCATGCCAAATGCCCCTGCGGTTTGTGGTGGGCTGCAACTGTCTTCTTTGACCCGAGCCTTGCTTTTTGACCCTCCTTCCTTTATAAGCTTCCCCTTCTTTCCTTCTGATGAGGGTTAGGTTTCTTCAGCTCTATCTCTCTCTGTCTCCCCACGTACATCTTCTCCTCTCTTCTCCCTTCGATCATCTTTGATCTTCTTTGAGTTTAGGTGTGAGTTTGAGAGCTATTGCTTGGCTTTGATGATGTTTTTGGTTGTTGAGCCTTGTGAGCCAGCTTGAGGAGGATTTGGTGATGTGTTGAGCTTCTAGATCTTCAGCTTGGTAAGCTTTCATGGCTTCTCCTCTTTCTTTCTTCTTTCCTTCATCTTTTCCCTCTTTCCTTAGCCTAGCTTAGATTCCTTAGGTTTGGATCTTGTTCCAGCCTTAATTGGCTTATGTTGATGTACATATATGTATATTTCTGTATGTATGTGTGTTGGACATAGAAGAAGTGAAGGAATCAAAGGAAGGAGTGAAGAAGGAGCTGAAGTGGTGTCTTCTGCACACCAACCGCCCCTGCATCTGTCTTGAGCCGTCCCAGCGCCGGCAGTGGACCGCCCCTGCGGCCACCTGCACCAGCTTGGTGTTGCACTTGGTTCTGCAAGTGTGTGTTGCTTCTAGGCCTATCTTAGGATGCCTTTGTTCCCTCCTTTCCTAGTGTGAGTGTATAGGATCATGCTAGAGGTGTGAGGATATGTTTGGTTGAGGTTGATGTTGGTTAAGGTTTTGAGGTTGAGTATGATCCCTATGGATCCCTTTGGGTCTAGGTGTGACCCCTTTGATGAATAGAGGTTGATATATCTTTATGCCTTATTATTAGACAGTGCCCCTCTCTCAGGATTGGAGGTTGGTTCTGGTTGATCGTGTTAGAGTGGTGTACGAGGTTGAGATAAGTTCGTAGGACTTACTTAGCTGTCATCCTTATATTGGGTGTTTACGTGAGTGGTGTGTGCTTATTATGTTTGCTATGATAGCATGAGATGTCGTTTATACCGACCTATGTTTTATTGATTGCCCCGTATGCGTGATTGTGATAACCTTTCCCTTTCATCCCGTCGTGGAGTCTGAGAGGTTCTCTAATGTCAGACCAGACTGACTTTACAAGAAGGGCACAATCCACTCCCATATGGTACACGGATTGTGTGACCGATACTTGTGTAGCTCGCTAGTAGGCTCAAAGGCGAGGATGTATCGGTCCTCGTGTCACATAGTTTCATATATATATTTATATACGCGATTTGAGTGACTGGCTATATTGTAAAGATAATAAATGGGTAAATGTGTGATAGCATGCTGATGTGTTTATCTTTCATAATTGTGTTTGTGCTTATGCATTACCTCATATATGTATGGTTAGCTAACGGTTTCATACCGTGTTGTAGACGTTTACAGGTTAGGCATTGCTGAGTGATCGGGCAGGATCAAAGGCCGAGGACTCTCGTGCATTAGATGGTTGGTTTGGGGTTGTTATGTTTTCCCTCCTGCGTGAGGATGACCTTTTGTACCTCCTGTGTGAGGATGTTGTTTTATATACTTGGCTATGTTGTTTTTTTACCTTGGGTTGTACAGTTCTTACGGTTTTATGTATTTGTTTTTATATCTGTCAGTGCCATGTTGTAAGGTCCAGTGAACTTGTTGTCAGGCTAGGGTCGGGATCCACTGTGAGATCCTAGCCCAATGTGACACTCCGAGTCCCGCGGATTCGGGATGTTACAAAGTTGGTATCAGAGCCCAAGTTGACAACAATGGCACTTGCTACCTGCCGTAAGGTCTGATAGGTAAAATAAATAGAACTAGAAAGGGGTTTGACGTTTTCAAAACGTTTTTGGTTTTAATTGTGGTTTTGGGATGGAATGTACGAGAAGTTGTCACCTCTGCCATGGATCTCTGCAGCGTAGATATGTCTATATATATATATATATGTGTGTGCGTGTGTGTGTGTATTATGGATTATGTGGATGTATTTATATACATATCGATACATATGGCATATATATAGCCTTGTAAGATTAGGTGCGTGTATCCTACAAATGGCTCAAACTAGAGTAGTATCTGTAGTGGGACGAGGTAGGGGTACACCCCATTTTCCTCTAGTAACGCCAAGTCAGGGACCAGTTTCCGCTGTTATTTTGCCTATGGTAGAGAATGAGTTTGAAGAAGCTGATCATGTCTCCATGAGTAGATCCGAGTTTCAAGAATATATGCGCCAAGTTTATGAGGTTGTCATAGCGGGTAGACCTATACCGGATTTACCGACATCTGTGGGACCAATTGAAGCTTCCGGATCAGAGAAGAATCAATGGACTGAATCAGTTAGTGGAGAAGTAAAGATGATGAATGGTGAACCAAGTCAGATATCAGGACAACCGAGTGGTCCTTTGGCCATGAAAACGACAAGCAAGGAACTACAGTGTTTTAACTGCGAGAAGTTTGGACACCGGCGAGCTGTGTGCCCAAAGACGACAATAATATTCTTTACATGTGGTAAAGAAGGGCATAGAGCGAGGTTTTGTCAACAGGGCAAGGCGCTGCCATTACTAGTTCCCTCCCAGAGTAAGACCATGAAAGGTGTTTCTTCTCAACAAGGATGGGACGGTTAGATTTAAAATTGTGGTTATCCAAATCATTTGCGTTCTTGGTGCCCTTTGGCACCGATAGCTTGTTTCACCTTTGGTGAACTAGGCCATCTGACCCCTTTTTATCAGCAAGGTAGTGTTTCTTCTCAGCAAGACCTTCCTCTTTCTGGTGTAGAAAGAGTGGAAGTGGAGGCTTTGGCGATGACCCTAGTGATACCTGAGGAGCATAGGTCCGAGATTGAGTGATGATATGCAAAGGAGCTTCTGGCGTTAGCTGTTACAAGTACCATTCTCCTTAATTGTTTACCTAGTGGAGTTCTGTTTGTTGCGAGTGTTATGTATTTCTTGTCTTTCGATGCATGCGTTCATAGTTGACTGTGAGCACAGTAGAAGATAGATTTTTCTTTACAGGATTATCAGGTAGGGTCTGAGGTACCCGCGAAGATATGTGATTGTCCCATTCATTCAGGGACTTGTGTATGGTTTTAGACTTCTTTGTCATGCCATAGGTGCATGAGAAAGTCATTATGTGTATGGTTTGAATAAAAAGTTATCATGTTGTGTTAGATATCGGGTTGAATGTTGTTATAGTCTTCACTGAGATCTTTTAGATAGAGGTCTTCTGAGGTTACGACCTTTGAAGAGGCGAGTCTTGTCATTAGTGCCATACGAGTAGCGAAGTTGATAACACAAGGAGGTGATACTTTCTAATGTTCTGCCATGAAGGAGATAGTTCCACGTTGGAGGATATTCCAGTGGTTTATGAGCTTATGGACGTGTTACTGAACTGACTAGATTGCCGCCCCAGTGGATGTGGACATTGTTATCAAGTTGAAGTATGATACGAGACTGATTGGGAAGGCCCATATCATATGACGCCTGTGGAGATGTTGTAATTGACGACCTAATGAGTTAACTTCAAGAAGCAATTGTGTTTTTTAGGATTCCCTTGCACTCAGGATATCATCAATGGTGGGTGAGAGAGCAGGATGTGCATAAAATAGCATTTTGTACCCGTTATTGACACTACGAGCCGTAGTGATGCCATTTGGGCTGACGAATGCCTTAACAGTCTTCAGGAAAGTTAATGAATAGCATCTTCATCAACTTACTTGATCTATTTGTGGTGGTCTTCATTGATGACATTTCGGTATACTCTCGTAGCAGAGAGGAGCAGACCGATCATCTAAGGACACTTATGTAGATTTCGAGAGATAGAGGGCTGTATTCTACGCTCTCTAAATGTGAGTTGAGATGCCAGAGTAGCCTTCTTAGGCCATGCTGTCCCCGCCAGCAGGATCATGATTGTTTTGGCGAGGAGTGAGTATATTGTAGTATGTACAATACGGATGAACATTAAGGGAATGCGTAGTTTTCTCAGCTCAGCCGATTACTACCAATGCTTTGAGGAAGGATTTTATGTAATTGCATATCCATTCACGAGTCTTTTGAGGAAGACCACCAAGTTGTGTTGTCTGGGCAGTATGCCAGAGCATTGAAGAGTTGAGGAGGCATTTGACCTTTGCTTCTATTCTGTTATAGTCAGAAGATTCTGGGGATCCCGTGATTTACGGTTATACATCCCAACTAAGTTCGAGATGTGTGTTACTACAAAGGAGTGACGCTATTGACATGTGTGTCTACAACTGAAGACGTATAAGGAGAACTGCCTGACTCATGATCTAGAGTTAGAAGGGGTACTTCAAGCCTTGAAGATTTGTAGACAGTACCTATATGATATTTTATGTCAGGTTTTAACAGACCATAGGAGTCTGAAGTACATTTTTATGCCGTGGGAGTTGAATAACCACCAGCGTTAAGGGCTCGAGTTGATCAAGACTCTAACTTGGAGATTCCATATCATTCAGAGAAGTTGAACGTTGTCGCCGATAACTTGAACGGAAAGACGCCTCAAGGGAAGATAATTGCTAGGCTGACAGTTCAACCTCAGCTTTAAAGAGATCTATCTCGGCTAGAGCTGGACATCCATCTCCCTGATGTGAATGCCCAGTTATACGCTTTAGAGGTTCTACCTAGTCCGTTGGATGAGATCCAACAAAAGCAAGGGACCTGTCCAACCTTGATGAAGTTTAGAGAGAGGATGTCTCATGGTGAGGTACCACAGTTCCCCAATGGAGTAGATGGGATGGTGAGACACCACGACCGCATCTGTGTATCTGCTGATGTAGAGCTGAGACAAAGAATCTTACAGTACACTCACTGTACACCTTACTCAGTACATCTAGGTACGAGTAAGATGTACCACGAGGTGAGACAATTATATTGATGGAGATGATTGAAACTGATGTAACCAGATTTGTAACACAGTGTGTGACCTGTCAACATGTCAAGATAAAGCATTTCCAACCTAGAGATGAGCTCCCTCCACTACTGGTGTAGTAGTAGAAGTGGGAGGATATCTCTATGGACTTTGTGACGGGATTGAGGCCAGTAGGATTTTTGGATGTTATCTGGATTGTTGGTGACAAATTAACGGAGCCGGCACGTTTCATTCCTATCAGAGAAACGTGGCCAGTGAATGGATTGGTGTAGGAGTACACTAGGAAGATAGTGAGACTCCGTAGTGTACCGAGGACGATAATCTTTGATCGTGATGGACAGATTACCTCGATATTTTGGTAACAGATTCAGACTGCTTTGGGGACGAGTATACATTTCCCGATTGCGTTTCACCCCAAACAGATGGTCAGTCATAAAGGACCATCTAGACCCTTGAGGATATACTATGAGCTTGTGTATTGGATTGGAAACATAGATGGTTAGATTACCTTCCATTAATAAGTTATTATATGACAATGATCGACGTGCATTTTTTGGGATGGCCCTATGAGGCATTATATAGACATAGATGTCGTATATCTTTATGCTAGAATTGACCTAGCAGTATTAGTGGAGTAACACCTGATCAGATTCAGGATTTTATAATTCAAGTAATGCTGATCAGAGGAAGAATGCTGGTTGTACAAAGTCACTAGATATCAGATGCAGACAAGAGGTGTCGACCTCTAAAGTTCAAGTGAGAGTTCATGTCCGGCTGAGAGTATCTCCGCTGTGAAATGTCAGATGTGTTGGCATAGAAGGGAAACTGAGTTTCCAATATGTCAATTTACTTGAGATCTTTACGAGTATTGTAAAGGCAGCACGATATTTTGCTTTGCCTCTGAGGTTAGAGGGTGTTCACCCAGTGCTTCATGTATCTCAACTGAGGGAGTATATACCAGGTTCGAGACACCTGGTGAGTTATGATGATCTAGTGGTTAAGCTGAACCATATCTTTGTTGAACATTTGATTACATTCTTGGAGTGGGATATGAGACGCTTGCATTCGAAAGACATTTCCATATTAAGGACATAGTGGTCGAGATAAGGACCCGAAGAGGCCATGTGAAAGACTGAGGATAGTATCCAAAGGAACTATCCAAAGTTTATGTTGGGACAGATCCATCTGTGGGAGCACAAGTAGGCCTTAGTGTTTTCTTGATGAATGTTGTGCTTATGTGCTTATATGCCTTGATGTGTTTATTCCATGATAGTTATGATGTGATTTATTATCTTAGTAGATCTTGATGTGCTAGCGTGATGTATGTCATAGCTGGAGATGATTATTTCCTCCATGCTATCTGGGTATGTTTTATATTTATGGTTGAAGATGGTTCTTTCCTCCATGCTATTTGAGTGTATTTAGGATATAGCTGGAGATGGTTCTTTCCTCCATGCTACCTTGATGGACATAGTTTTAGTGGAGATGTTATTCCTCAATGCGTTGTATAAGATTATGGTTTGGCTAGAGACGTATTTCCGCTATGCATGTGATATGCTTTGGATAGAGATTTGCTTCTTCTACGCCTTGTGATATGGTATGGCGAGAGATGTGATTCCTCTACGCCTTTGGGTAGCGTTATGGCCCTGTTTTCTAGAGATGATGATTCCTCCATGCGGATGTTCGAGGCTATAGATTGTTATTGGTTGTGACCTTCTAAGCGGAGATGTGATACCTCCGATAGAGAGAGTGATAGTTATACCTCGCTTATGGGTCCGAAAGACTTTGGGATTTTGCAAGTTTCTGGACGAAACTTGTTTTTAGGAGGCTGAGATGTAAGAGCCTTAGCCTTCGAGAGATCCCGCACCTGCGCTTCAGCTGAGACACAACTGCCTTTCTTCTTTGGAGCTGTAGTAGGCTGCTCCTGCACCCTGGCTGGCCGCCCCTGCGGTTCTGTGAGCCGCCCCAGCGGACAGGCCAACCGCCACTGCTGTTTGTGGTGGGCTACAACCGCCTTCTTTGACCCGAGCCTTGCTTTTGACCCTCCTTCCTTTATAAGCTTCTCCTGCTTTCCTTCTGATGAGGGTTAGGTTTCTTCAGCTTCATCTCTCTCTCTCTCTCTCTCTCTCTCTCTCTCTCTCTCCCTACGTACATCTTCTCCTCTTTTCTCCCTTGGATCATCTTTGATCTTCTTTGAGTTTGTCTGTGAGTTTGAGAGCTATTGCTTGGCTTTCATGATGTTTTTGGTTACATGTATGCATGCATGGATGCATACATATATACATACTTGTATGTATGTATGTATGTATGTATGTATGTATGTATGTATGTATGTATGTATGTATGCATGCATGGATGCATACATATATACATACTTGTATGTATGTATGTATGTATGTATGTATGTATGTATGTATGTATGTATGTATGTATGTATGTATGTATGTATGTATGTATGTATGTATGTATGTATGTATGTATGTATGTATGTATGTATGTATGTATGTATGTATGTATGTATGTATGTATGTATGTATGTATGTATGTATGTATGTATGTATGTATGTATGTATGTATGTATGTATGTATGTATGTATGTATGTATGTATGCATGCATACCAAGTGTGTTGAGAATCACTCTCTGCACAATTAGCCGCCCCAGCGGATTGGAGCCGCCGCCCCAGCGACTTATTCTCACCGCCCCAACGGTGTGTCGTCGTCCCTGCACCTTCTTGCTTACATAGGTGCATTTGTCTAAGACATAACAAGTGTGGTATGTTTTCTTCCTTTCCATTGGCCTTGGTTTGAGAGTGTAGCTAGGCTAGTTAGGTGTGTAATGAGCTTGGTGATGTATATGTGGAGAATATGCCTTAGGCATTTGTGTGTTATGTTGAGGTATCGAGGTTTAGATTCAAGTTATGGTTTGGCTATGTTTATGGGGTGTAGGAGGCTGATCTGCTAGCCTTGGATGATGTTGATTTTGTGTGTGCCTTGCTCATGCAGGCGCTGATCGTTTCCTCGAGGGGAAACTGTGATCTCGTACATGTTTATGTGTGTATCAGGTAAGTCCATTGGACTTACTTAGCGAGCAATTGTGGATTTGAGTGATTGTCATAGTGTACGTGTGCATATGATTGGTGCATTTATAGCCTAAACCTAACTAGGACGAGCACATATATATTAAAAGGCCCAAGTGTATTATAAAGGGTCGTGACCACCTGTCAAAGCTCGCCGAGAGTGGAGAAGATGCTCTGAAACTGGTACTCCAGGGGGGAGGTATATCCCCATGCAAAACCTATGTGAAAGGAGATAGAGGCGAGGTTCTAAAGGATCCTCGTACCACAAAAGAAGTTGAATTAGTAATGGTATAACGTAATTGAAGATAATAAACGGTTGTGTGTGACATTGTGATAGCATGTATTATAGTCTATGTTTCGGGATTGGTTTGGACTTCTTATCTTCATAAACCTACATGCATGGATGTATATTCTTGATCATTATGTTGTTTTGTTTACATTTGCAAGAATCGAGGTCTACACCTAGTTTTGTTAGAAAAAAATTGTAGGGAAAATGGCACGTTTTGGAGTGATATGAAGCTAAGGGGTTTAAGGAGTCATTGGAGTTACATTTTGGAGCATTGAGGAGCTACAAGAAAGGCATATGAACCACGGAAGTTGAACAAACGTTTGATTTTGGACCAGTTTTGAGAGATTTGTACGTAGCTGAAGATCATCTCGGTTGGCTATAGTATCACCTCGACCGGGATGAATTACTGGGCTGGATCGAGACGCACAGGCCATGGCCCATAAGATCTTTTATCTTTGGCAAGTGATTCTCCTATAAATTGGAAGATATTTTCTGGATGGAAGGCATGTTTGGTTAACTGATTAGTTTGGAAGATTGAAGATATTCCAAGGAAGGAAGGAAGTTGAAGGAAGATAGCTTTGAAGTGCAAGTTGAAGGCTTTTGAACAAAGTTGTAAGGTTTTCTTAGGTTCTTTGATTGTTGTCTTTTGGTTTGTTATTGAGGAACACAATTTGCTGATTGTTTGGATTTGTTTGTTTGTTTGATTGAGTGATTATTGAGACCTTTGTATTAAGGTTTTCTTGTTTGGTTATTGATTCTTTTCATATATATTTGATTGTTATTCTCACGATGATTATTTGCTAAATTCTCTTGCGATTCTAGGGTGATTGGCTAAAGGTTGTGGGAAAGACGATGAAAGAATGAGCCTTTACCTTAGTGAACCCTAAAAGCTCCAGCCAATCAAACGTTAACTGAACCTCACCTCGGTCGGTTTATAGAACATCTTGACCGAGATCGGATATGAGCTGAGCGAGACGTGACCTTATTTGATCCATACCTGAGTTTAGGTTATAGTTTGACAATTCCTATCCTTGTTGTACCTTTCCTGGTCCATACGCAAGCCTAAGATGAGACTTATCCGGTGATTCCTTTGCTTGTATACCAATGATGATGAGTGTTAGGTAATAAAGGTTTATCCTTTATTAGGGTTTGAGTGTTCCTTCATCATACCTTTGTGAGTTAGCCTGAGACTTACCGGGTAAAGGTTAGTTATATCCCCTTAAGTGGTGTGTTGGTTTGAGATTATAGTTCCTTTCCTTAGTTCCTGGAGACTTACCTGGTGAGAGGATCTTTGGTTTGGAATAGTGAGTAGTGAGACTTACCCGGTGATCTATTTCCACCCTTAGAAATAACTTCCCTTGCAAACCTCAGCTTTGTCCACGTTATCCTTTGAGATCTTGAGTCAAAACCACAACTGGATGCTTTGACCTCTAGAATCTGCATTCATTTACCTGATTATTACATTATCTTTGTTTTCTTTGCTTTGTTGTTTGCTTTTAATTGGCAACCTGATACACTGTGATTTGTTTAACAACGGTTCTTGTGTTCGACCCTAGAGTAATTGCCGTCATTACAATTAATCTGTACACTGCGGATTCGCATATAATTTCAGGCTTATATTTTAGGTTTAAATTTAAAGCTGTATCGTTCACATTCACACGCACGTCTGAGAGCGAACAAGTTTTTGGCGTCGTTGCCACGGACTTGGTCAAGACCAAGTCCGGTATTTGGTTGACCTTTTAGGGTTGTTGCCGTTGTTTCTATTGATTGCTTTACTTGAGTGATTTCGTACGGTCTTTCTTTAAGTTTATGCAAAGAACTCATGCTGGGAAAGAAATCGTTCCTTACGATCCCGAACCAGAAAAGACATACAAAAGGAGATTGAAAAAAGCTAAGATGGATGACCAAGATAATGGAGATCTTGAAGTTGAATTGAAGGACGCATTAGAACAACTTCGGCTGAGTAATGAAGCTTTACAAAGAGAAAGAGAGGAAGCTCATGCAAGAACAGAATAGATCCGAGCTGACATGGCCGAACTACAGGCACATATTTTACATCGAGTGAACCTAGTTGCTGGACCGAGGCCGGATCCTAACCTAATTGCACCGGCCGAGATACATCCACCACCTCGGTTGCCGGCTTTGGTTGACCGAGGTAACCTGTTTGCTGAAGCACCCCAAACCCTAGGTCAAAGGACGGACCCAAATCAACAAGTGCAATGTCCCGAAGTTAATCTAGAAGATCCAGCTGAACATGACTATGAGCTTCGACCTCAAGTCCTCACAATAATTCGACAATGTAAATTTGAAGGCATGGAAAGAGAATCTTCACATCAATAAATACAAAACTATGAGATTCTTATGGAGACTTTGAGACCATCAAGAGTAGAGAACAACAACTACAAGCTTAGGCCTTTCTAGTTCTCTTTGAAAGACAAGGTGCTAGCTTGATATAAATCACTTACAGCTAGAAGAATTAACACATGGGAAGAGATGACTACGGAGTTTCTCACTAAGTTATTTCCCCCATCAAAAACTGCGGAGTTAAGGGGTAAGATTAATGCTTTTGTCATGAAGGATAGAGAAAGTCCGTTCAAGTCATGGGAAAGGTTCAAGGACCTTTTGTCGGATTGCTCTTACCATGGGATTCCAAAGATGAGTTGCTAGAGATCTACTTCAAGGGGTTGGATGAGGAAACTCAATTCAAACTCCAATCACTTTCTGCTGCCACATTTATGGATACACCGGTTGATGAAGCTTAGGAGTTTGTTAAGAAGCAAGCTTTACATGTAACACCCCGAATCCGCGGGACTCGGGATGTCACATTGGGCTAGGATCTCACAATGGATCCTGACCCTAGCCTGACAACAAGTTCACTAGATCTTACAACAAGGCACAAGTAGATTAAAAACCAAATACATAAAGTTGTATAAGATACATCAAAAGGGTTTTACAACAACAAGGCCGAGTACAAAACAAAATCCATAAACATCAGATACAAAAGATATCCCATATCCCACGCAACCCTAATGTATTGAAGTTCTGGGCTGATCACCCCATCTGGCTTACTCTGTAGTCTTCCTAACCTGCTGGTCATCTACAACACGGTATACACCGTTAGCTACAGTAATGAATAAGCATGAAGGTAATAGCACAAACACACATCAACATCTCATACATGCAATTCCACTCACATTCATTTATTATCTTTGATTACGTTATTCCATTACTAATTCAACTTATTTTGTAACACGAGGAGCCTCAAGAACCTCGTCCCTTCCAACGTAACACAAGGGTTTTGCATGGGGGTGATCATACTCGTCCCCCCTTGTGAGATCATCTTCCGGGCACCTCCTCCTACTAGCAGGCAGAGGCAAGTGGTCACGACCCGTTAGAAAACACTTGGGACATTTAATGTAATAAATGGTCATCCTAGTCCGGTTTAGGTTATAAATACACAATCATATGAACACACACAACCATCACAATCGCACAAACTCACAACTAAACGCTAAGTAAGTCCTATGGACTTACCTGATATACTCGTAACCTGTACCACGTCACAGCTTCCCCTTGGGAAGTAATTAACGCCTGCAATAGCATGGCACACATCATCACATATTGTAAGGGGTTAGGAGACTAGTCTCCATAACCTTAACCAACCTACAACATCAATCTAATCCTCGAGATCACAACATGCTCACAGATGCCTAAGGCATATCCTCAACATAACGACAAGTGTCTAAGGTACATTTCTATCATGCAACTCATCATACTCATCCTAAAAAAGCTAGCCTATCCATCAACTAAAGCCAAAGCCAAAGCCAAAGGAAAGAAAGGAAGGAATCATACCAACAAGGTATGCCCTGGATGCACCAGTGGAAACAAAGGACGCAGGGGCTGAACCAGTGAGCCGCAGGGATGGCTCAAGGTAGGCGTAGGGGCGGCTGTTTGTGCAGAGGGTTGGCCCCGACTTCTAATCAATCTTTCTCTTTACTCTCTTCACCTCTTCATCACACAACATCATACCACATACATATATACACATGTATGAATATCAAAATGTCTAGGAAAGGATCCACACAAGCTCAGCTTGTGATCGTAAGCTAAAGAGGAAGGAAAGAAGCAAGGGAAGGCTAAAGGACGAAAGGAAAGAAGAAAAGTTGGCTAACCACAACCAGAAACCTAAGCAACGAAGGAAAACCACACTAACATCATCCTACAACACCTCAACACATCAGCAACATCACTCAGTCACAAGCTCATGATCATACAAGCTCAAAGCCACAATCAAACTCTCAAAGCTCACACACAAGATCAAAGGAAAGATCAAAGAAGAGGAGAGGAAGAAGAAGAGCGTACAGAGGTGAAAGGCGCTAAAGAGGATGAGGAAACCCTCTCACACAAGCAATGGGAGGCTTATAAAGGAAGCCAGTCGCAAAGCACCGGTTAATGGGTCAACAAAACCGGCTGTAACCTCACGGAGTCGCAGGGGCGGACTTTATGAGGCACAGGGTCAGCCAGCCGCAGGTGCAACCACCGGGGTCCGCAGGGGCGGCCGTCTAGGTCATCCAAGGCTTAGCAAGGATCCAAGGCTCCTAAGACTAAGGCTATTACATCACACTCCCCTAAAAAGAAGTTTCATCCAGAAACTTGCAAGATCCCAAATCCTCTCGGACCCATATGCCGAGGTATAACTCTCCTTGTCAGGGGCATCATATCATAGCCTGTAACATACTATATCCTCAAACAAAGCATGGAGGAATCATCACTCCAGCAACATCTCACTCTAACTAAGGCCTAGAGAAAGATCATCTCTAGCTAGACACTAACCACATCACACTAGCGTGGAAGAAAGTCGTCTCCAGCCAAAACATACACATAAAACTACTACGTCGAGAAAAACCATCTCCACTCACACTATGTCCATCAAAGATAGCATGGAGGGAAGAACCATCTCCTGCTAATCCTAACACACACACCCTAACACGGAGGAAAGAACCATCTTCAGCTTTACCTATCTCACGCTAGCAAACAGAATCTAACATATCATATACACATACCACTGCTAGCACGAAAACACATATCACATAAACACATAGCATAACATGCACTCACCAAGATGGTACTAAGATCTATTCGTGGATCCTACAGGTGCATCTATCTCGGCGTAGAACTATGGATAGTTCCTCTGAATACTATCCTCAGTCTCCCATGTGGCCTCATCAGGTCCTCGTCTAGACCACTGTATCCTCATAATAGGAATGTCCTTCGAACACAAGCGTCTCAAACCTCGCTCCAGGACTGCAATAGGGTGCTCTGCAAAAGTGTGGTTCGGCTCAACCACCAAATCATCATAACTCACAATGTGCCTCGGATCTGGTATGTACTCCCTCAGTTGAGACACGTGAAACACAGGGTGAACACCCTCTAACCTCGGAGGCAATGCTAATCTGTAGGCTGTCCTCCCGACTCTATCTAGTATATCGAAAGGACCAACATAACGGGGACTCAGTTTCCCCTTTATGCCAAAGCGTCTGATGCCACGCGTCGGAGATACACTCAACTAGACATGAGCTCCTACCCTGAACTCTAGAGGTCGACGCCTCTTGTCTGCATACGACTTCTGGCGACTCTGTGCAGCCAACATCCTCTCTTTGATCAGCACTACTCCAGCCATATCGTCCTGAATCTTCTCTAGTGCTATCCCACTGATACTGCTAGGCTCATCCCAGCATAAAAGTGTACGACACCTACATCCATATATGCCTCATAAGGAGCCATCCCAATAGATGCATGCCAGCTGTTGTTGTATGAGAACTCAACGAGTGGGAGGTAATTAGACCATCCCTGTCCCCAATCCAACACACAGGCTCGGAACATGTCCTCTAAGGCCTGGATGGTCCTCTCTGATTGACCATCTATCTGAGGGTGAAATGCAGTCGTGAAGTTTAGACTCGTCCCAAAGCAGTCTGAATCTACTGCCAAAATCTCGAAGTAAACCATCCATCTCAATCAGAGATGGTCGTCCTCGGTACTCCATGGAGTCTCACTATCTGTTTAGTGTACTCCTCAACTAATCTGCTCACCAGCCACGTCTCTCTGGTGGGAATGAAATGTGCCTTCTTTGTTAGTTTGTCAACAACAACCCAGATAGCATTAAAGCTCCTACTGGCCCTCAATCCGGTCACAAAATCCATGGAGATGTCCTCCCACTTTCACTGCAGTACTGGTAGTGGATTGAGCTTACCTCCAGGTCTGAAATGCTCTATCTTGACCTGTTGATAGGTCGTACACTAGGCCACAAATCTGGCTACGTCGGGCTTCATCCCTCCCTACCAATATGAGTGTCTAACATCATGGTACATCTTACTCGTACCTGGGTGTACTAAGTAAGGTGTATAGTGAGCCTCTTGTAAGATCCTTTGTCTCAACTCCGTATCAGGGGGTACACAGACACGGTTGCGGCGTCTCATAACTCCATCTGCTCCTATGGAGAATTTTGGTGCCTCACCACGAGACATCCTCTCTCTTATCCTCGTTAAGGTCGGGCGGGTCCCTTGCTTTTGCTGGATCTCATCCAACAGACCAGGTAGAACCTCTAAAGCAAACAACTGGGCATTCTCATCAGGAAATTGGATGTCCATCACTATCCAGACTAGATCCCTCTGAAGCTGAGGTTGTACAGTCAATCTGGCAATCGTCTTCTCTCGAGGCGTCTTCCTGCTCAAGGCGTCAGCTACAACATTCGCTTTTCCAGGATGGTACAAAATCTCATGGTCAAAGTGCTTGATCAACTCAAGCCATCGACGCTGGCGGTTATTCAATTCCCATTGCGTGAAAATGTACTTTAGACTCTTATGGTCTGTGAAGATCTGACATGTGGCACCATACACGTAATGTCTCCAAATCTACAGCTTTCTAGATCACTCTGCCACTCTGCATCAACATACATCCCAAGCCTAGCTTGGATGCATCATTGTAGACCACAAAGTCATCAAAACCCTCTGGCTGTGCTAGGATAGGAGCAGAAGTCAAATGCCTCTTGAATTCCTCAAAACTCTGAGCACACTGGTCGGTCCATACAAATCTAGTAGTCTTCCTCGAAAGACTCGTAAGTGGATGGGCAATCACAGAAAATCCCTCCACAAAGCGTCTGTAATAACCGGCTAGGCCAACAAAGCTACGCACTTTGTAGACGTTTGTCGGTGTCGTCCATGTAGCAACAGACTTGATCTTCGCCGGATCTACCATAATCCCGTCGGCGGAGATGATATGTCCAAGAAAAGCAACTTCAGACATCCAGAACTCGCACTTAGAGAGCTTGGCATACAGTTCTCTATCCCTCAGAATCTGCAAAACCGTCTTCAGATGACCGGCATGCTCCTCTTTGCTACGAGAGTATACCAAAATTTCATTAATGAAGACCACCATAAACTGATCCATGAAGTCGATGAAGATATTGTTCATCAACTCCATGAAGACTGCTGGGGCATTCGTCGGCTCAAATGGCATCACTAAAAACTCGTCCTACTCCCTCACCCTCAGTTGGTGATATCCGGAACGCAAGTCAATCCCGGAGAAGATTGTTGCTCCCTGAAGCTGATCAAGCAGATCATCAGTATGTGGCAGTGGATACTTGTTCTTGATGGTTACCTGGTTCAACTCTCTGTAGTCGATACATAATCTCAACGATACGTCCTTCTTCCACACGAAGAGGACACGTACACCCCATGGTGATACGCTAGGGCGGATGAAGCCCTTCTCATCCAACTCCTCGAGTTGCTTCTTCAGCTCCAACATCTCGACATGCGCCATACGATATGGGGCGTTCGAGATCGGTCTCGTGCCAGGCTCTAACTCGATGTCGAAATAATGATGGAAGTTATATTATAAGTTCATTTGCATCATATAGGAATGACCAAGAAAATTCGCTTCTTTTCTTGTTCATGCTTGCTCCTCAATGAAATATTTGACCTCCTTTTCACCATCTGGGAATTAGGAGGGAGGGCCATTGTGAAAGTGTTTAGTGAAAAATTTAGCAAATTATAGGTTTGGGGACGTTGAACATGAGGATGAGTTACTCGGCACGATTCACATAGCCGGGTGTTTGTGTCTTGCCAAAGTCCGATTGAACGACAAGTCCTAACGGGATATGGTACGTGCATCAAGGTTTGAGGCATCTCAAAAATTGAGAAACGCCAATCTCCTAGGCTTCGGTTTTTCTGCACCGCTGTCCATACTCTCAAAAAGTAAAGTAAAAGAAAGCAAAAATTTTACATGCAAAGCATGCGTGGTGAAGTTAAGCTCCTAAAGTTTTTATTGTGTTGTTCCTCTTTCCGGGATTAGCATCACATTACCTTAAAGATTTCCCACCCTTAACACGTTTCTTTGACCTTTTTCTTTGATTGGAAGACCTTGAGACCTTTGTGCACATGTTTAAGGTTTCATGTCTTAGATTTGTTTGACTTTGATTATCTTTACATCTTTATCATGTCTTTTATTTGTGTCTTTGAGAAAGAAAGGATAGTTGGTTCGTATTATGGTTATAATTGATACATACTTTGTCTTCTTATGTCTGGAAACATCACTTTGAGGGTGATCCAATAAAAAGAAGCACTTTTCAAAAAGTTTTTGAGTTTTTCGCATCATATAATCCATGACATCTTGTATTCTAGGTTTGAATCTTGCTTGGGGACAAGCAAGAGGCAAGTATGGGGTATTTTGTTGACATGAATTATATACCATTATAATTATGCATATTGTTGAGGTTTTCCTCAACTTTACCTTGTATTTAGAGAGATTTGTGTACCTTTAAGGTTTATTTCATTTATATTCCGGAAATAGAGGTCTACACGAGTTTTGATTAAATTATAGGTGATATCGATGGAATTGGAAGCAAAAGTGGAGTAAAGAGTTTCTAAGGTCAATAAGGATGCTTAAGGAACCTTAGAGGAATCATAAAGAGCAAAGGAAGTGGGAAAAAGTGTCACAAAAGGGAGAAAGGAAACAAGACAAGAGACGAGCACTTTTTGTTGAAGAAAATCGTGTCATTTGTACTATAAATCGGACGATTTTCTTCACCCAAAATCGAACGGTTTTTCTTATATTAATTCGCACGATTTTCTTCAGCTTTCGGCTAAAAATATTACGACCCAAAGCCCATCACTTGTGGCCTTGAGAAGTGATATGCCAAGCGGCCCATTAGCAAGAACGTCTACCTTGGAACTCTAGGAATAAAAATCGGGAGTTCGCAACATGAAATATTTACAGGATTTTGCGGGATTGAAGGTTCTTGGAGAAAAGATTGAAGGAAAGAAGCAAGAAGTCAATATTCATCATTGTGTGAGATCTTTTGTTTCCCTTCTGATTCTTGTAATTTGTGAACATATTATGGAGTGTTTTGAGAGATTCTTTGAAAGGTTTTGAGATTTGATTACAGATTCGGAGATTACTTGGTTTTTATTCAAAGTTCGAGTTTTATTTGATTTTATTCATTTAATCTTGATTTTGATTTGATTATGAAAAAGGTTGGCTAAAAACCTTGTGATTCTGAAGAGAATAGTTGATGATTGAGGCTTAGATGATGATAGATTGAACTCATTTAACCATTATGACCCTGAGAGTGGAGATTTAACTTTGCGACAACAGGAAAATCGGGCTGTTCTTGAGTAGATCGTCCGATTTAATGAAGAACAGGACGATTTATTCTTCTAATGATTTTTAATTGATTTATTCCTTAACCAAAGTTAAACCTTGCCTAAATCCCAACCTTGTTTAACCTTTTTAACCCCTATTCAAGTGTGAGAAGAGACTTCATCATTGATTCTACATTTGATAGCTAAAGATTATAAGATTTGGGTAATAGAGAGACTCAACATCCTTTATTAAGGTTTAAGTGTGCTTCCCATCTTTACCTTTGAGAGTCATATCCTGGGGTTATGAGTGGTTAGTTTGAGTGTAATTTTTATCCTTAGACCTTTCTATATTGCAGCCTCAACAACCCTTATAGAGAGAACCTTTGGATTAGACATATTGGTTTTTGAGCTTCGTCGTACGATACCTTCCTTTGAAACACATAACCTTGGCAACATCAACTCTGTCCTTTGATCTTTAGAAGTGTCTTGAATCGAAAGTCGCAGCCAGATACTTAAATCCTTAGAATCATTTGTCTCTTTATTAATCACAAAAGTTTTTTATACTTTGCCAGGTTATTTGAAATCGATTTTAATCTCACCAAATCCCTGAGTTCGACTCTCGAATTTCTTGCCTTACTACAGCTGATCCGTACACTACGGGTTCGCTTTTGCATAAGTTCTAGATATAAATTTAAGACTTTGACACACACACTTTTGAGCGAACAAGTTTTTGGCGCCGTTGCCGGGGATTTGGTTTAGACCAAATTCGGTTTTCGATTGTTTGGCTTGGGAGCTTTTGCTCTTGTGATTTGATTTGTCTACTTGAGTGATTTTTATAGGAATTATTTTTGGTATATGCGAAGGACTAGATCTACCAAAGATCTCGTTCGTTTTGATCCCAAATTGGAGAAAACTTTGAGAAGAAAGCTAAAAGAGAAAAAGATGGCTGAAAATAATGAGAGAAACATCCAAGAAGAGTTGGATGAAGCTCGAGCTCAACTCAAAGTGAGTGAGAAGGCTCGATTAGAAGAAAAGGAACGCAACCAGTTTCAAATAGATGAGCTCCGAGCGATGATTCTGGACATGAAACTAGAGAGGAATGATGCTAAGAAGAAGAAGAAAGCTAAGGAATCCATAGCTGAATTATCCGATGATGATGAGACGCCAGAGCTAGAGGACATACCACCACTTAACCCTCAAGCTTCTGTCGATACACGTCCTCGACCCTATGTTGATCATCGCCTTCGTGCTAGAGAGGTGAGAGTTGCTGATATCGTGGGTGCGCCACAAACCCTTGCGCAACGGATGGACCCAATTCAACAACCACACCGCCTAGGTATGAATCTTGAGAGCAAGATGACCAGGACTTTGGGACATGCCCACAAGTCATCACAGTGATCCGCCAAAGTCAGTTTGGTGGCACGGAAGCTGAATCTCCGCATCGACACTTGCAAAATTTTGAGATTCTTATGGAAACTTTTAAACCTCAAAGGGTTAACAACAACAACTACAAGTTGAGACCGTTCTTCTTCTCTTTTAAGGACAAAGCCTTAGCTTGGTATCAGGCTCTAAGGCTGTGAAGCTTAACACATGGGAGGACTTGACTTCGGAGTTCCTCACTAAGTTCTTTCCGCCATCTAAAACGGCGGAATTGAGAGGTAAGATGAATTCTTTTTCTATGAAACCTAACGAAAGCTTATTTAAATCGTGGGAAAGGTTTCAAGATCTTATATTGGGTTGCCCACACCATGGCATTTCAAAGCTGGAATTGTTGGAAATCTACTACAAGGGATTGGATATAGAGACACAATTCGACCTCCAATCTCTTTCTTGTGGAACATTCATGGACATGAGAGAAGATGACGCTTGGGACTTCATTGAGAAGCAAGCCCAAGTGATTGAGAAGTATTCCCATAGGAAGATGGATAATGGGAATCGGAATTCGGGAGATCCAGGAGCTAAGTTGACTCAAGCTGCACAAACTCAAATATTTTCCCTGAACAATGAGATCAAGGAGTTGAAGGAAGTCATAAGAGCCGGCCTTCAAAAGACGAAGGTGCAAGACGTTGGCGACCTAGGGAGGGATAATAATCATTGCAATAGGAACAACTACCGGAACAATAACTGGAACAACAACAGGAACTCCAACAACAACAATTGGAGATCCAACCAATAAAACTCCGGTAATTCCTATTCACAAAATAAAAATTCACTAACACCTCCATCTTCTTCTACTCCTTTGAAAAGCCAGGGTCAAACATCGAATGGCTCAGGCAAGCCGGAAAAGGATAAGCATGATGCTATGCTAGAGACAATCTTGGGAAAGCTCCAAGGACTAGAGAATCACATCACTTCGGTTGATAAGGCACAAAAGCCTTAGAAAATCAAGTGTTTACCAAGGCCGGAGAAGTTCCTAGAGATCAAGGGAAGCTTACCCAAAGGGGCGAGTAATGGCGATTACTAGTAGGAGTGGAGCAACAACAACCGATCCACAACCCAAATTAGCTGAAGCCCCCGCCAAAAAGGAAAAGGAAAAAGAGAAGGAAGATGTCTATGTTCCTCTCCTACTTACAAACCACCTCTACCTTTTTCCCAATCTAAAGCAAGAGCGCGTCTAGATAAACACTTCGGTAAGTTCATAGATCTTATGAGTAAGCTGCACATTAATATACCTTTTGTGGATGCAATTTTAGGTATGCCAGCTTATGGGAAGTTCCTAAAGGAAATCCTCTCTAACAAGAGGAAATTAGAAGATATCGGTGAAGTCAAGATGAGTACAAAGTCATCCGAACTTATCAAAACCATGACTGAGAACATGCCACCTAAGTTGCGTGATCCAGGATCATTTTGAATACCCATCACCTTAAACCTATGATGCACTTTGCGGCCTTGGAGCAAGTGTAAGCATCATACCACTTGCTTTGTGTAAATCAGCTGGTCTAGGAGAACCTAGACCAGTGAAGATGACACTTTGCATGGCCGATCGTTCCATCACTAGGTCTGTTGGAATCATAGAAGACATTTCCGTGAAACTTAGTAAGTTTTACATTCCTATAGATTTTGTCGTTCTTGACATTCCCGCAGATTATCTAGTTCCCATCATACTTGGGAGACCATTCCTTGCAACCTCCGGTTGTATGGTTGATTGCAAGAATGGACAAGTATCCTTCAATATAGGGGAAGAGAAAGTGGAATTTGTGCTCTCCTCCTTAATCAAAGAGCAAGCTATGAGAGACGATGTTTTTAACATCTTTGATGAAGAAGAGTCTAGAGAAGTGGTCCGTTCAATCTTGATGAAAGATCCACTTCAAAAGGTTCTTAGCATGAGTATCATGGAGGAAGGAGTGGAGCATGATTGTGATGATGAGGTTTGTTACGCTAAGATTGTGACACGCAAAAGTCTTAAATTTATAACTCGATATATTTTTCCCAACTCCTAGTGAACCCACAGTGTATGGGTTGTTTTGTAGTGAGGATAGTATTCCGAGGCCGAACACAAAGACTAAGGTGAAATTGAATCAAGTAGTGACTAAGGATAGTGTAAATCTAGGCTAAGAAAAGGAAAGAAATAAAGAAAAGAAAATCTCAATATTTTTGGTTTGGTTTTGTGGTGATCAATCAAGGATCATAAATCACGCAAGATTATCAAACAACTAAGCTAGAAACTCCAATAAACAAACACAAACACGAGGTAGGAAATCAAAGAGAGAAAAGCGGATTCTAGGGGTTAGAAATTCTGGTTATGGCATTGGACTCAAGCTATCTAGTCATTCCTTGGATCAACTATAGTATGTTGGGAGTGGGTGTTTCCAAATCGGGATCAATCACCGGGTAGGTCTCATGGTCCACTAGTCCGTTCCTAAGGTCTCATCACCGGGTAAGTCTCAAAGAGCCTAAGGTTAGGAATTCTACACAAACCGGATTATTATCTTTAGGGATCTAACCTCTCCTTACCGGGTAAGTCTCAGGGAGGCAAGTCCTAAACATCAATCCTAGCACACTCAGTCCAATAGCGTCTTGTGAGGCTCACTACTACCTAGAGTTCTTCATCTTCGGTACCTAAGAGCAAGAATTACTGGGTAGGCCTCTTCTCACACTTAGTTGCTAGCACTAGGTCACCCTAGGATAGATCTAGCTCAACAAACACTAGGATTTCAACAATCTACCAACCTAACATTCAGATTCATCAATACAAGCAAGTCAGACAAAATCACGGGCAGTTCCTCACTTCCACGGCCGTGGAACTAACTAGAACAGGCCGTGATTTAAAACAGAGGCTAGGTTCGAGCAGATAAGTCATCCAAAGGTATGTTTAAGTCTATCCTATCATAGTCCAAGCCATAACCATCATTTCCTTACCCTAGAATCACATCTATTTAGCCAACAACATGCATCATCACAATCAAACTCATCAAGCATATAATCATGAAGTCCATATCAAGAGAATGAACTGAAAGAGAGATAAGACAAGTAGAACAAGGAAAAGAGCTGAATAGATATTAAAAGAGAGACTTACAACCATTCAAAAGAAGGTTCGATTCGTTTCTTACAACCCTAACAAATGTCTTCAACAAAACTCACTCAAAACTCTCAAAAACTATGCAAACTATCAAAATAGTGTGCTTCTTCTTCTCCTCCAAATGAGAGTATCCCTTCTCCTCCAAGAGTAGCTCCAATCCAAAATGAGAGAATGTGGAAGAGAGTGTGTGTGAGAGAGGAGAGATCCCCTTTAGAATCAGCCTGCAAGAGTACTTATAGCCTTCACCATTTGCAAGAGTCGGTTATGGAGATCGTGGGACAGTTGTCCCAGCTGTGCAGAGGGAATCACGGTCAGTTCCACGGCCGTGGATTTCCCAATGACCGTGATTCTGGTGTTTCAGTTCTCTTTTGATCGTTGAGCCATGAGTTGGTGCAAGGCATGCACCAACATGGTCCTATGTGTTCTCCTTTGCTCCTAACTTGCTTCGCAATGAGCTCGGATATGTGTCATCACTAGGACTGATCCTCGGATGTATCGATTAGGCTCCAAAAGCTCCCAAAATACCTAGAAAACATGCAAAAGTCCGTGTAGACGTCTATCTCGACAATTATACATGTATTGAATGTAAACGTCACGAACTAATGCTAAACTATGCATGATAAGTGGGAAAAACTATCTAAATGGATGCCTAAACTAACGTCATAAATCGTGTTATCAAAATACCCCATACTTAAGGTTTGCTCGTCCCCGAGCAAGTGCAAACTATAGACTAAGAGATGACATGATTTATGCATGCAGAAAAACAACAAAATGTTTTTGGAGTTGTGCTTCTACTATTGGATCACCTTCATAGTCATGTTTCATGGCTATGGACAAGTAATCATGCATCAAATGAATGAAGGCATGGAAAGACAATTATACTTAACTAGAAAGCATGCATGAAAGGTAAAAATGAAGAAGCCAAGATGATCATGAGTATATCCAATCTAGATCACTAAGTCTTACACACATGCAAATAAGTCACAAGGACTTAGGGAAGAAGAGGCTAAGAAACGTTGTGATTAGGTGGGAATTTTTAGGTTATGTGATGCTAATCCGGGAAAGGGACTAACTTCACAATTTCATTTTTGATCAACTTCACCACAAGTGTATATTTTCTCCATATTTTCTTTGTTTTGTTTTCTTTTTCACTTTCTTTTTCTTTCACTTATTTTTGAGATAATGGCATTGGTGTACAAAAGCCGAAACCTTGGTGATTAGCGAGCCTCGGGCTTTTTCCGAGGCGCCTCACACCGGGCACACATACCAAGGCTCGTTAGGACATTCGGTTTATCCGACTTTGGCAAGGCACAAACACCCGATTATGTGAATGGTGCCGAGTTACTCGTCATCAAACCAAAGTCCCCAAACCTATATTTTTTTCTACACTTTTCACAACAAATTCAGCACTTCATTCACCATATTCATTCATCAACAACTTCACCCTACACTTGCTTTTCACACACATCAACAAACTAGCATGCTCCTATTCCCGAATGTGTCAAAAGAGGTCAAATTTTATATCAATTGAGGTGCTTAAACAACATGATCAAGATGAGAAGTAGAGAAAGATGAATTGCCTTAATCACTCCTAAATGATGTGCAAGAACTAGCATGTAGTTTCGACATTTAATCCTCAATCCAATCAAGGCAAACATTCATGATCACAATTCACACATGGGATTCAAGATAAGTACTTCAAGTCCACATATGCATACATCAATTCAACACATAAGGCCATCCATGGCCAATTCACAAGACAATCTCATCATAAGGGTCATACCCAAGCTTAGACGCACTAAATGTTTTTTTAAAATTTTCAGATTTTTTTGGATTTTTCGAAATATATATGTACAATGAAAGACATAATGAAACATGTGACTAAAAGAAACTATCCTAGATGCTAATCATGCAAGTGATCATGAAAACCACGCCCCATACTTAGAAACACATTGTCCCCAATGTGCAAATGAAGAAAAGAAGAGTGAAAGAGGGTCCTCACCATGTAAAAATGGTTTGCTTTAGAATTTGGGTTCGCTCAAGTGGAGTGATAGCGGATGATCCTATCAATGATGGTAGAGAGCTCAAGGTGTTCGTTATGGCATCGGGACCCGCGCTAGGCACCGCTAGCCGTCCAAGTTCCGTGTCCGCTCCAACCATAATTGATGAGGGGCTCATCATCATCATCCACATGCCATGCAAGGCTTCCATGCTACTTAGACTCTAGCACACAAACTCCAAACACACACAAAAACACACAAAAACAGAAAAATGAAAACAAAAACAAAAACAAAAAGGGAAAGATGTCTACCAAATGGGTTGCCTCCCACCAAGCACTTCTTTAAGGTCATTAGCTTGACCAAACTCGGGGGCGTCTCACTCAAGGTGAAGTGGGGCAATCATGTCCACCGGAGCTCCCGGGATATACTTCTTCAAACGATGCCCATTCACCTTAAAATCTCCACAATGCTCCCCTCCTATCTCACCCGCTCCACGGGGAAAGATCTTCTTCACCACATAAGGACCCGTCCATCTTGACTTTAGCTTTCCGGGGAAGAGTCGCAGCCTTGAGTTGAAGAGAAGGACAAGGTCGCCTTCATTCAACTCCTTCGGGATGAGACGCTTGTCATGCCAACATTTGGTCCTTTCTTTGTAGATCCGGGCGTTTTCATAGGCATCCAACCGGATCTCCTCAAGAGCGTTCATGTCTAGCAATCTCTTCTCACCGGCCTCCTTGAGGTCAAAATTTAGCCACCTTATGGCCCAATATGCTCTATGTTCCATCTCCACCGGAAGGTGGCAAGACTTGCCATAAATTAGCTTGTAGGGAGTGGTGCCAATCGGTGTCTTGAAAGTGGTTCTATAAGCCCACAAAGCATCATCGAGCTTCATAGCCAAATCCTTTCTCATCCTAGAAACCGTCTTCTCAAGGATCCCTTTTATCTCCCGGTTAGAGATCTCTACTTGGCCATTAGTTTGGGGATGGTACGGTGTTGGTACCTTATGAGTCACCCCATACTTAGCCAAAAGTGTCCCAAAGTTCCTATTAGTGAAGTGCTTTCCTCCATCACTTATGGTGACCCTTGGTGTCCCAAACCTAGGAAAGATCACTTGGTTGAAGAACCACACCACAACCTTGGCATCATTTGTGGGAGAAGCGATTGTTTCCACCCATCTCGACACATAGTCCACCACCAATAGGATGTAGAGGTTGCCACATGAAGAAGGGAATATATGGTCCCATGAAGTCCACACCCCACACATCAAATATCTCCACTTCTTGTATGTTGTTTAAGGGCACCTCATTCCTCCTTGAGATGTTGCCCGTCCTTTGGCAAGCATCACAAGCTACCACAAAATTCTGCACGTTCTTGAACAAACTCGGCCAATAGAACCCGGATTGCAACACCTTTGCACATGTCTTGTGTGAGCTAGCATGCCCTCCACATGGCAAGGAATGACAATGGCGGATCACACTCTCCACCTCATCCTCCGGTATGCATCTCCTAAAGACTTCATCCGTCCCTCTCTTGAACAAAAGCGGTTCACTCCAATACTAATGCCTCACATCCTTGAAGAACTTCTTCCTTTGGGCATAGGATAAACCGGGTGGAACCTCCTCACACACAAGGTAGTTCACAATGTCGGCATACCATGGCTCATTTCCCTTGGACACTTGAAGAAAGCACTCCTCCACCATTTGCAATTGCTCATCCCGGAATGAGTCATCAATCGGGATGTCATCTCTCTCAATCTCCAACGGTGGGAGTCTACTAAGGTGGTCGGTCACAGAATTTTCGGACCCTTTCTTATCCCGGATTTCCAAGTCAAACTCTTGAAGAAGAAGGATCCACCAAATCAAACGAGGCTTGGCATCCTTCTTTGTAAGGAGATAACGGATCGCAGCATGATCCGTGTACACAATGACCTTCACTCCAACAAGATAGGAGCGGAACTTCTCAAATGCATACACAACCGCTAGCAACTCTTTCTCCGTGGTAGCTTAATTGAGTTGGACATCATCTAGCGTCTTGCTAGCATAATAGATGGCATGTGTAAGCCCATCTTTCATTTGCCCCAAAATAGCCCCAACGGCTACATCACTCGCGTCACACATGATCTCAAAAGGTAAACTCCAATCCGGAGGTTGCATGATAGGTGCGGAGATCAAAGCATTCTTCAACCTGCAAAAAGCCTCAAGGTAATCCTTGGAGAAAACAAACTCAACATCTTTCATTAGTAGGTTAGTAAGAGGCTTAGAAATCTTAGAAAAATCTTTTATGAATCTCCGGTAAAAACCGGCATGCCCTAAAAAACTCCTTACCCCCTTCACCGAGGTAGATGGTGGCAACTTCTCTATTGTCTCTATCTTAGCCCTATCAACCTCAATTCCTCGGTTGTAATTTCTCCCAATTCAAGACTAGATTAGTCTCCTCACATCTTTTTAGCACCAAAGACAAGTTAGCTAAACAATCATCAAACGAAGATCGATAAACAGAGAAATCATCCATAAACACTTCCATGATATTTTCAATATATTCAGAAAAGATAGCCATCATACACCTTTGAAAGGCGGCGGGTGCATTACACAACCCAAATGGCATTCTCCTAGATGCAAATGTACCCCAAGGACATGTGAATGTAGTTTACTTTTGGTCATCGGGGTGGATAGGGATTTGGAAGAATCCACTATAGCCATCTAAGTAACAAAAATGGGAATGTTAAGCTAATCTTTCTAGCATTTGTTCAGTGAAAGGAAGAGGGAAGTGATCTTTCCTAGAGGCCACATTTAGTTTCCTATAGTCTATACACATCCTCCATCCTGTAACCGTTCTAGTTGGGATTAATTCATTATTCTCATTGGTCACTACGGTCATCCCACCTTTCTTAGGAACCACATGAACGGGACTAACCCACTTACTATCTGAAATCGGGAAAATGATTCCCGCATCTAGCAATTTAAGAATCTCTTTCTTTACTACTTCTTTCATGATGGAGTTTAGTCTTCTTTGAGGTTCAATTGCAGGTTTATGATTATCTTCCATTAAGATCTTATGCATGCACAAAGAAGGTTTAATGCCAACTAAATCATCAATGGTATAGACAATAGCCTTGCCATGCAATCTCAACTCATGCAACAAATGCTAAACTATGCAGGTTTATGATTATCTTCCATTAAACATCACGAACTAATGCTAAACTATGCATGAATAGTGGGAAAAACTATCTAAATAGATGCCTAAACTAACGTCATAAATCGTGTTATCAAGGTTAGAGCATTAGAAGATGCAGAGGAAGAGCCACAGGCAAGATTTGAAGAGCTGGAAAGAACCCCGGAATCTGTTGAAAAAATCGACCTACACAAAGAAAATCACACGATTTCTGAAAAGGCAAGTCGATTTTTGACAACAGGAAGAAAAATCGGACCACAAATCAGACGATTTACGACAAGGAAGGTCGATTTTTCGACAATTTCTCCGATTTCTACGAACTCAATTGTAGTTGTTCTTAATTGTAATAGCACACTTCCTCCACCTTCGTAGGCTTCTCTAATGACACTAGATGATCATGAACCATCAACCAAGGCACCACCTTCACTAGAGTGGAAACCACATCCTACACACTTATGGTATGCATTCCTTAAGCCTAACTCCATATATCCTGTTATAGTTAGTGCAAATTTGAATGATGATGTACTTGAGAATCATATGAATGTTTTGAAACAACATAGGAAAGCATTAGGCTATACTATTGATGATTTTGTAGGCATTAAGCCTTCTCTATGTATGCATAAGATCTTGATAGAAGAGGATTACAAACCTTCACGTCAACCTCAAAGGTGGTTAAATCCGATCATGAAAGAGGTTGTGAAGAAAGAAATCCTTAAGCTACTTGATGCAGGCATCATCTTTCCTATTTCCGATAGGAAATGGGTGAGCCCCGTGCAAGTGGTACCAAAGAAAGGAGGCATCATCGTTGTTGCAAACAAGAAAAACGAACTTATTCCTACGAGGACAGTTACGTGATGGAGAATGTGCATCGACTACCGTAAGATGAATGTTGCCATAAGGAAGGACCATTTCCTCCTTCTTTTCATTGATCAAATGTTGGAAAAGTTAGTCCAACACTCCTACTTCTGGTATCTAGATGGATATAACAGTTACTTTTAGATTCCCATTCACCCGGATGATCAAGAGAAGACAACTTTCACGTGCCCTTGGGGTACGTTTGCCTATAAAAGAATGCCATTTGGTTTATGCAACACTCCAGCCACCTTCCAAAGGTGTATGATGCCAATCTTTTCGGAGTATGTAGAGAACATCATGGAAGTATTCATGGACGACTTTTCGGTATATGGTTCTTCATTCGATAACTATCTCTCTAACCTTTCCCTTTTTCATAAGAGCTGTGAAGACACTAACCTAGTCTTAAACTGGGAGAAGTGTCATTTTATGGTTACCGAAGGAATTGTGTTAGGTCACTTGATTTTGAATAGAGGAATAGAAGTTGATAGAGCTAAGATTGAAACTGTAGAGAAGCTACCTCCTCCATCTTCGGTGAAAAAAGTTAGAAGCTTTTTAGGACATGCAGGTTTCTATAGGAGGTTCATAAAGGATTTTTCTAAGATTTCCAAACCTTTCACTAATCTCTTGATGAAGGACATAACTTTCAAGTTTTCAAAAGAATGTTTAGATGCCTTTTGCATGATCAAAGAAGCTTTGATTTCAGCCCCTATCATCCAACCACCCGATTGGACTCTTCCTTTCGAGATCATGTGCGACGCAAATGACGTTGCTATAGGAGTTGTACTTGGATAGAAGAAAGATGTTTGTACACACGCCATCTACTATGCTAGCAAGACGCTAGATGAAGCTCAACTGAATTATGCTACCACGGAGAAGGAGCTTCTAGCTGTAGTTTATGCATTTGAGAAATTGCGTTCCTATCTTGTAGGTGTGAAAGTGATAGTCTACACGGATCATTCAGCAATCCGTTACTTGTTCACGAAGGACGCAAAGCCTAGGCTTCTAAGGTGGATCTTTCTCTTACAAGAGTTCGATCTAGAGATCCGTGACAAGCAGGGCTCAGAAAATTCAGTTGCCGACCACCTTTGTCGCCTCCCACACCTCACCAATTAGACGGATGAGCTCCCTATCGATGACTCATTCCCATACGAATAGCTCTATGAGATTGAAGAATTTCTTCAATAAATCTCGATAGGTAATGACCCATGGTTTGCTGATATTGTCAATTACCTTGTTTGTCAGGAACTCCCACCTGGAATTTTATACGCTCAAAGAAAGAAGTTCTTTAAGGACGTCTGACACTTCTATAGGAACGAACCTCTTCTCTTCAAGAGAGGTCCCGATGGCGTATACAGGAGATGTATTCCGGAGGATGAGGTGGAAAGCATTATCCGCCATTGCCATTCTTTACCTTGTGAAGGACATGCTAGTTCCCACAAGACATGTGCTAAGGTACTTCAATCCGGTTTCTTTTGGTCTACTTTATTTAAAGATCTGCAGAACTATGTTGTTGCTTGTAATGCTTGTCAAAGGACAAGTAATATTTAAAGGAGGAATGAGATGCCCCTCAACAACATACAAGAAGTAGAGATATTCGATGTATGGAGAGTAGACTTCATGAGACCATTCCCATCTTCTTGTGGAAACCAATACATACTTCTAGCCGTAGACTATGTCTCAAGATGGGTAGAAGAAATCGCCTCTATTAATGATGCAATGGTAGTGGTGAAGTTCTTCAATAGAACGATCTTTCCAAGGTTCGGGACTCCCCGAACCATCATTAGTGATGGAGGGACGCACTTCACAGCCCGTCGATTTGAGGCTCCATTGGCTAAGTATGGGGTACCCATAAGATCGCCATACCATACCATCCGCAAACTAGCGGACAAGTTGAGAAATCCAATAGAGAGATCAAACGAATTCTAGAATAGACTGTCTCTAGAACAAGAAAGGATTGGTCAATGAAGATAGATGATGCATTATGGGCGTACAAGATCGCTTTAAAGACACCCATAGGTACAACTCCATAAAACCTTGTGTATGGAAAGTCTTGTCATCTCCCTGTAGAGTTAGAGCATAGAGCATATTGGGCCGTCAAGTGGCTCAACTTCAGCATGAAAGACGCCGAAGAGAAATGGCTACTGGACATCAATGAGCTTGAGGAGATCCGGCTGAATGCATACGAGAACGCAAGGATCTACAAGGAAAGAACGAAGCGATGGCATGATAAGCATATCATTCCAAAGTACTTGAAGGAAGGAGATCAAGTTCTTCTATTCAACTCAAGGCTTCGACTCTTTTCAGGTAAGCTTAAATCCCGTTGGACAGGACCTTACATAATTAAACGTGTTTTTCTCCATGGTGCAGTTGAAGTATGGGGTGATCAAAGCGGAAGCTTCAAGGTCAATGGCAAACGGTTGAAGAAGTACATACCGGAAGTTCCGGTTGAGGAAATTGCCCCTATCCTCCTCCATTGAGCATCAAAACAAGCAACGTCCAGCTAAAGACGATAAATAAAGCTCTTCTTGGGAGGCAACCCATGGTAGTATAGTTCTTTTCCCTTCTTTTCATCTTAGAATATTTTAGGTTAGTTGTTTGTTTGCTTTAGTTTCAGTTTTGTTTGTTCCTCGATACGCTCTGGGTTTGTTTGTGTAAAAAATTGCAAGAACTAGGTTCAAACTTGGAAAATTAATGAAGAAATTGGACATAAATTGGGTCAAATGCATTTTTCAAGGAAAAGAAGGAAGAAAATCGATCTACAGTAATTAAATCGATCGATTTAGGTGCAGAGCAAGACGATTTTTGGCAACAAGAAGGAAAATCGAGTAAAAAAATCGTCCCATCAGAAAAAAATCGTTTGATTTTTGGTGTTGAGCTGAGAAAGGGAAGAAAAATCTGGCCGACAAATAAATCGACCAAGAAAATCGTCTGATATTCTTTGAAATTTAGCCGGCCTATATAAAACCTTCTCGACTCGATTCCTTCTTTCCACACTTCACCATTTTCGTCCCCTCTTCGTCCCAAAGAGCCAAAAAATCGCCAATCTCCAATCTCCACAAATTGTAACCATTTTGAGTGATTCTTGAGCCCAAACTGAATCACTTTCAACGAGGAAGACGGATCTAGCAACAACAAGCTTGGCAAACTACTCATCCATCCGGAATTCAGGTTTTTCAATCCAAAACCTAAGTTTTTCGCTCGATTTTGATTCTTGCCAATAAGTTGTTAGATTGTTGAGTTTGATTGAGGGGTTTGCTTAGAAATACCCCTAGGAGACTGTGTATGGTGTTGATTTGCTCAGAGCTTTATAGATTTGTGAGCTGTGTTGAAATTGACATAATAATCGACTCAACCCAGAAAAATCGTCCGATTTTTGTGAAGAACAAGTCGATTTTTGTGTGCAGAATGGAGACTGATAGCATGAATTATAGTCTATATTTTAGGATTTGTTTGGACGTTTTATCTTTCATAATCTGCATGTTTGTATGTATATTATGTGATTTTACTACCATTTCATCTACCTTTGCGAGAATCGAGGTCTACACCTAGTTTTGTTGTAATTGCAGGTAATTTGGTACGTTTTGCATCAAAAAGGAGCAAAAGGAGCCATGAGTCATTTGGAGCTACACCCAAGGAGCATAGCCATGGATTAAAGATTTACTTTGGAGCAGTTTCGAGAGATTTCACATTCAGTTCTGACTCACCTCGGTTGACCAGAGATTCATCTCGACCGAGGTGATCCAGAGACGTCGACTCGACCGAGGCGAACACCTAGGACGCGGCGAGAATATTTTATTCTTGGATGAGATCTTTTTAAACTTGGAAAGTGATCTTATATTTTTGGGCTTGGCTCTTGGAAGGAAGGAGATATGCAGAATCATATATTTTACCTATATTTTTAGGAAAATATCTTTCTAAGATTTATTATCTTTGGGGGTTTATTTTCCTATAAAAAGGGTTGGATTTCCACAATTCCGACATCTCGCATACAGCCCGCTTACACCGAGAACACGCAGCAGCAGCCTACTCCAATTTGGGAGTTTCGAAGAACCTTTTTGAAGGTTGAAGGAAGATTGAAGTCTATAGCTTTTATAGCTTTTTTGAGGGTTTTGTAAGATTGTCTTCAATTCCCCTCCCTTGTTGTCTTGTCTTTTTGGATTGCTATCCAAGGAACGCTTTGTTGTGATATTTTATTCAACTATTGAAGTCTTTTCATTAAATTCTTCTTTGTTCAAATATTCACCTTCTTCTCATATATTTAATACTTTCATAATGATGATGAGTGGCTAATTTCCTTGTGTGATTCTAGGGTGATTGGCTGAAGGTTGTGGGGAAAACAATGATAGAATAATCTTAGATTCCAGTAGGATCCTGAAAGTTCGAGTCTTTAACCTTAACCCTAAGCATCTCGTTCGGTTGATGAACATCTCGGCCGGGGTGGAATTCTTCTGACCGAGGTGTCTTATCCGATCCTAAATAGAATGTTAAGTGTTAGAGTTTGCTAAATCCTATTCTTATTACACCTTCCTGGTTCAATGCAAGCCTAGGATGAGACTTACCCGGTAATTCCTTAGTTTGTGTATTAAAGATCATAAGTGTAGGTAATAAAGGTTTATCCTTTATTGGGGTTTGAATGTGCTTCCATCCCATCTTTGTGAGTTAGCCTGAGACTTACCCGGTAAGGGTTGATTCTATTCCCTTAGATGGTATGTTAGTTTGAGGTTATAGTTCTTTATCTTAATTCCTTGAGACTTACCCGGTAATAGGAGTTACGGTTTAGGATTAGTGTGTAGTGAGACTTACCCGGTGATCTACTCCATCTTAGTAACACCTTCCCCACGCAAAAATCTCAGCTTTGTCCGCTTATCTATAGATCTTGAGTTGGAACCACAACTTGATGCTTTAATCCCTAGAATTGCATGTTTGCTTTATTGACTTCTTATTCATCTTTGATTGTGTTAATCGCTCTTGTGGTTAGTATTGACATAAGCATACCGTTATTGACTTTGTTTCACCGAGTCCCTGTGATCGACCCCTGGAATTTTCTTGCTTTTACTACGATTGACCCGTACACTGCGGGTTCGCATCCTTGTTTTAAGCTTAAGTCTAGGGTTATAAATTTAAAGCTTGCACACACCGTTTGGAGCGAACAAGTTTTTGGCGCCGTTGCCGGGGACTTGGTCTAGGCCGAGCCGGTTGCGGTTTGCTTTCGGGGCACTTGCCCCTGTTGATACTAACTACTCTTTCTATGAGTTTTGTAGTTTTCAGGATTTCCGATGACTACATTTGATCCAGCCTGGATAGCAAGACAAAGTGCTAGGGTGGACCATTATGAATACTTGGAGGAAAAGTACTCCTTCTATTGGTTCAACAATGAATGGGAAAGAGAAGAGGCCATTCAACATGAACTTGCGATATGGGATGAGAAGAATGTCCCTACAAACATTTATGAGCAACCTTTTGAAGACTCTCTCGAATCAAGATTGGAGAAGTTGATGAAGAAGGTGGAGGAGCTCAAGGAAAGCACCCTATCCTATGCTAAGCCGAAAGAGGAGCACAAGGAAGTGTTGCACGTTCCAAGAATTCCTTTGGTCGAACCGGAAGTTTCTCCTGAAGCTTTTATGGAAGAGGGGGGTGTGGAAGAATTCGATCTGACTGTTGAGACCTCGGTCGAGGTGGAAGAGATTTCGGCCGAGATGGAAGAAGAATTTGCAAAACTGGAACTGGAAGATGCGGCGAACCTTGGCCAAATCACTGAGACTGTGGTCAAGGTGGAAGAAAGACCAGCTGAGTTGGGAAGGATTTCATGTAGGGATTACCAATCCAACATGAAACTTGTCTCAAGCCTTGGAGAACTTTACAAGGTACATTCTCTTACTTTATTTGAAATCCCTATTAAAATTTCTGAATTTTTCAGGAATGCACCGGAGAGTTGGAGGTCTCCTCCAAAAGAACCTCCAAAGATCAAGATGAAACCTCCCTTGAAACTGTTGGAAGAAGATACTCCTTGGGTTATAAGGAGTGGAGTTTGCAAGCACTACACCGTTAAGGCGATGAAGTGTCTCTTGTTCAAGTATGGGGTCCCTCGCATGCTAAGGACCTTGTACCATCCCCATGCTAAAGATGGGGAAGCTATTAGGATTCTCGAGAAGTTGTTTTCTCGATCAAGGAAAGATTGGGACGCAATGCTAGATTATGTCCCATTAAAGTGCAGGAAGGCTAGAAGGATTCCGGTGAGAATCAAACCGTACAAGCTTGTACGTGGGAGATCTTACCATTTGCCGGTGAAATTAGGAACCGGAACCTTTTTGGAAGAATTTTATGATGGATGTGATGAGCACTCCATGGTGTTCAAGGTACATTGAGTAATTCTATGGAGAAGGGTCTAGCTAGCGACCTTAAACCAAGCGCTTCTTGGGAGGCAACCCAAGGTATTACTTTCTTCTCCCTTTTCTAGTTTAGTTTAGATAGTTGCTTTGTTTTTGTTTTCCTCTAGACAACAACCAGGTATTCCAAAAGGAAGGATCACAGTTCAGGAGCTACATTGGAAGAACAAAATTTCGAGAAGTTGAGGAAACGAGCTTTACTGACATACATCTCGGGTACTGCCAGAACACCTCGACCGAGATGTGCTTCGCCAACCGAGATGGTCTTATCTGGGAGCTGTTTCTTACTTCTTCATGCAGTTTAGCTATATCCGGTGAGTACTCTCATTTCTAGACTTATATTGACCCACTGGGAAAGTGTGTCCCAAGTATGGGGTGTTTGTATTTATTATGACTACTTGATGTTATTTGACTACTTTTGATGTATGACATTCTATTTCATCGGATATTTTATTTATGCTTCACTTCTGCATTTATATGATTATCTGATATTACATGCATACCTACAGGTTAATTGATTGAGAAAAACGTCGAAACCGGAAAAAAAAATGGTTTTAAAAAAATTTTTTTTTTTAACCTCGACCGAGTCAGTTCTGGCCAAATGAGGTGATTCACCTCGGTTGACTTAGAACACCTCGACCGAGGTGCGTAACTGAGAGTTTTCGAAAACAATTTTTGTGTTGCTTATCTGGATATGACCTCAGTGAAGATCTTGTTTGCCTACTGGTTTTAAATTCTTTATGTGTTTGAAAGGTTTTATAATATGTTTAAGTTGCTAAATGCTTTGTTTGAAATTATTAGCATGTTTAATACTTTGTTTTTATCCAAATTATGTTGAATTTGAAGGTTGACACCGCAAGTTAAGTTCTCTCACTTTCTTCTTGGAAAGACCAAGGCAATTCATTATTCTCTTCTTCTTCTTCTTCTTGATCATGCTTAGCCCCTCATATACATTTTGCCTCCCTTTACCTATCCGGGAATTTGGAAGCAAGCGAAGTGGTGAAAGCAAGTGGAGTTAAGGTTGAGAAGTGGCTGGAAGTGAAAGTGTTAGAAAGCAATAATAGGTTTGGGGAAGTCAATCATGAAGATGAGTAACTCGGCACCATTCACATAGCCGGGTGTTTGTGTCTTGCCAAAGTCGGATTGAGCGATATTCCTAACGGGTCATGGTATGTGCATCAAGGGTTTGATGCATCTCGAGAAATTGATGATTGCAGATTTCCTAGGCTTCGGTTATTGTGCACCTCTGTCCATGCATCCCAAAAAGTAAAGTAAAAAGAAAAAAAAAAGTGTGAGATAAGCAAAGCTTATTGGTGGAAGATGTTGCAAGTCAAAGTGAAAGTAAAGTTCATCCTTTGCGGATTTCCTAGGCTTCGGTTATTGTGCACCTTTTAGGATTTGTTTGGACGTTTTATCTTTCATAATCTGCATGTTTGTATGTATATTATGTGATTTTACTACCATTTCATCTACCTTTGCGAGAATCGAGGTCTACACCTAGTTTTGTTGTAATTGCAGGTAATTTGGTGCGTTTTGCATCAAAAAGGAGCAAAAGGAGTCATGAGTCATTTGGAGCTACACCCAGGGAGCATAGCCATGGATTAAAGATTTACTTTGGAGCAGTTTCGAGAGATTTCACATTCAGTTCTGACTCACCTCGGTTGACCAGAGATTCATCTCGACCGAGGTGATCCAGAGACGTCGACTCGACCGAGGCGAACACCTAGGACGCGGCGAGAATATTTTATTCTTGGATGAGATCTTTTTAAACTTGGAAAGTGATCTTATATTTTTGGGCTTGGCTCCTGGAAGGAAGGAGATATGCAGAATCATATATTTTACCTATATTTTTGGGAAAATATCTTTCTAAGATTTATTATCTTTGGGGGTTTATTTTCCTATAAAAAGGGTTGGATTTCCACAATTCGACAAAGTCCGCATACAGCCCGCTTACACCGAGAACACGCAGCAGCAGCAGCCTACTCCAATTTGGGAGAGTTTTGAAGAACCTTTTTGAAGGTTGAAGGAAGATTGAAGTCTATAGCTTTTATAGCTTTTTTGAGGGTTTTGTAAGATTGTCTTCAATTCCCCTCCCTTGTTGTCTTGTCTTTTTGGATTGCTATCCAAGGAACGCTTTGTTGTGATTTTTGATTCAGCTATTGAAGTCTTTTCATTAAATTCTTCTTTGTTCAAATATTCACCTTCTTCTCATATATTTAATACTTTCATAATGATAATGAGTGACTAATTTCCTTGTGTGATTCTAGGGTGATTGGCTGAAGGTTGTGGGGAAAACAATGATAGAATAATCTTAGATTCCAGTAGGATCCTGAAAGTTCGAGTCTTTAACCTTAACCCTAAGCATCTCGTTCGGTTGATGAACATCTCGGCCGGGGTGGAATTCTTCTGACCGAGGTGTCTTATCCGATCCTAAACAGAAAGTTAAGTGTTAGAGTTTGCTAAATCCTATTCTTATTACACCTTCCTGGTTCAATGCAAGCCTAGGATGAGACTTACCCGGTAATTCCTTAGTTTGTGTATTAAAGATCATAAGTGTAGGTAATAAAGGTTTATCCTTTATTGGGGTTTGAGTGTGCTTCCATCCCATCTTTGTGAGTTAGCCTGAGACTTACCCGGTAAGGGTTGATTCTATTCCCTTAGATGGTATGTTAGTTTGAGGTTATAGTTCTTTATCTTAATTCCTTGAGACTTACCCGGTAATAGGAGTTACGGTTTAGGATTAGTGTGTAGTGAGACTTACCCGGTGATCTACTCCATCTTAGTAACACCTTCCCCACGCAAAAATCTCAGCTTTGTCCGCTTATCTATAGATCTTGAGTTGGAACCACAACTTGATGCTTTAATCCCTAGAATTGCATGTTTGCTTTATTGACTTCTTATTCATCTTTGATTGTGTTAATCGCTCTTGTGGTTAGTATTGACATAAGCATACCGTTATTGACTTTGTTTCACCGAGTCCCTGTGATCGACCCCTGGAATTTTCTTGCTTTTACTACGATTGACCCGTACACTGCGGGTTCGCATCCTTGTTTTAAGCTTAAGTCTAGGGTTATAAATTTAAAGCTTGCACACACCGTTTGGAGCGAACAAGTTTTTGGCGCCGTTGCCGGGGACTTGGTCTAGGCCGAGCCGGTTGCGGTTTGCTTTCGGGGCACTTGCCCCTGTTGATACTAACTACTCTTTCTATGAGTTTTGTAGTTTTCAGGATTTCCGATGACTACATTTGATCCAGCCTGGATAGCAAGACAAAGTGCTAGGGTGGACCATTATGAATACTTGGAGGAAAAGTACTCCTTCTATTGGTTCAACAATGAATGGGAAAGAGAAGAGGCCATTCAACATGAACTTGCGATATGGGATGAGAAGAATGTCCCTACAAACATTTATGAGCAACCTTTTGAAGACTCTCTCGAATCAAGATTGGAGAAGTTGATGAAGAAGGTGGAGGAGCTCAAGGAAAGCACCCTATCCTATGCTAAGCCGAAAGAGGAGCACAAGGAAGTGTTGCACGTTCCAAGAATTCCTTTGGTCGAACCGGAAGTTTCTCCTGAAGCTTTTATGGAAGAGGGGGGTGTGGAAGAATTCGATCTGACTGTTGAGACCTCGGTCGAGGTGGAAGAGATTTCGGCCGAGATGGAAGAAGAATTTGCAAAACTGGAACTGGAAGATGCGGCGAACCTTGGCCAAATCACTGAGACTGTGGTCAAGGTGGAAGAAAGACCAGCTGAGTTGGGAAGGATTTCATGTAGGGATTACCAATCCAACATGAAACTTGTCTCAAGCCTTGGAGAACTTTACAAGGTACATTCTCTTACTTTATTTGAAATCCCTATTAAAATTTCTGAATTTTTCAGGAATGCACCGGAGAGTTGGAGGTCTCCTCCAAAAGAACCTCCAAAGATCAAGATGAAACCTCCCTTGAAACTGTTGGAAGAAGATACTCCTTGGGTTATAAGGAGTGGAGTTTGCAAGCACTACACCGTTAAGGCGATGAAGTGTCTCTTGTTCAAGTATGGGGTCCCTCGCATGCTAAGGACCTTGTACCATCCCCATGCTAAAGATGGGGAAGCTATTAGGATTCTCGAGAAGTTGTTTTCTCGATCAAGGAAAGATTGGGACGCAATGCTAGATTATGTCCCATTAAAGTGCAGGAAGGCTAGAAGGATTCCGGTGAGAATCAAACCGTACAAGCTTGTACGTGGGAGATCTTACCATTTGCCGGTGAAATTAGGAACCGGAACCTTTTTGGAAGAATTTTATGATGGATGTGATGAGCACTCCATGGTGTTCAAGGTACATTGAGTAATTCTATGGAGAAGGGTCTAGCTAGCGACCTTAAACCAAGCGCTTCTTGGGAGGCAACCCAAGGTATTACTTTCTTCTCCCTTTTCTAGTTTAGTTTAGATAGTTGCTTTGTTTTTGTTTTCCTCTAGACAACAACCAGGTATTCCAAAAGGAAGGATCACAGTTCAGGAGCTACATTGGAAGAACAAAATTTCGAGAAGTTGAGGAAACGAGCTTTACTGACATACATCTCGGGTACTGCCAGAACACCTCGACCGAGATGTGCTTCGCCAACCGAGATGGTCTTATCTGGGAGCTGTTTCTTACTTCTTCATGCAGTTTAGCTATATCCGGTGAGTACTCTCATTTCTAGACTTATATTGACCCACTGGGAAAGTGTGTCCCAAGTATGGGGTGTTTGTATTTATTATGACTACTTGATGTTATTTGACTACTTTTGATGTATGACATTCTATTTCATCGGATATTTTATTTATGCTTCACTTCTGCATTTATATGATTATCTGATATTACATGCATACCTACAGGTTAATTGATTGAGAAAAACGTCGAAACCGGAAAAAAAAATGGTTTTAAAAAAATTTTTTTTTTTAACCTCGACCGAGTCAGTTCTGGCCAAATGAGGTGATTCACCTCGGTTGACTTAGAACACCTCGACCGAGGTGCGTAACTGAGAGTTTTCGAAAACAATTTTTGTGTTGCTTATCTGGATATGACCTCAGTGAAGATCTTGTTTGCCTACTGGTTTTAAATTCTTTATGTGTTTGAAAGGTTTTATAATATGTTTAAGTTGCTAAATGCTTTGTTTGAAATTATTAGCATGTTTAATACTTTGTTTTTATCCAAATTATGTTGAATTTGAAGGTTGACACCGCAAGTTAAGTTCTCTCACTTTCTTCTTGGAAAGACCAAGGCAATTCATTCTCTTCTTCTTCTTCTTCTTGATCATGCTTAGCCCCTCATATACATTTTGCCTCCCTTTACCTATCCGGGAATTTGGAAGCAAGCGAAGTGGTGAAAGCAAGTGGAGTTAAGGTTGAGAAGTGGCTGGAAGTGAAAGTGTTAGAAAGCAATAATAGGTTTGGGGAAGTCAATCATGAAGATGAGTAACTCGGCACCATTCACATAGCCGGGTGTTTGTGTCTTGCCAAAGTCGGATTGAGCGATATTCCTAACGGGTCATGGTATGTGCATCAAGGGTTTGATGCATCTCGAGAAATTGATGATTGCAGATTTCCTAGGCTTCGGTTATTGTGCACCTCTGTCCATGCATCCCAAAAAGTAAAGTAAAAAGAAAAAAAAAAGTGTGAGATAAGCAAAGCTTATTGGTGGAAGATGTTGCAAGTCAAAGTGAAAGTAAAGTTCATCCTTTTCCCGGATTCTAGCACCACATTACCTTACATACATCCCTACCTTACACGTTTCTTGACCTTTCTTTTGGGAAGCCCTTGAGACCTTGAGCTTGTTGATTGACTTAGTGGTTTAAATTGGATTATACATGATTAATTTTGATAATTATGATTTATTATGCATTCTATGATTTTATGCAAAGATGAACAACTTTCCTATATTTATAAAATGTTTTGAGCATATTGAGTTTTTAAATTCCATGAAGTATTCTCTTAGAGTGATCTACGATAGTTGCACACCATAAAATGTTTTTGAAAGACTTTTCATTGATTTTATTGACTTATAATCCATTCTATCTTGTCTTTTATATGAGGAACTTGCTTGGGGACAAGCAAGGGCTAAGTATGGGGTATTTTGATAGCATGAATTATAGTCTATATTTTAGGATTTGTTTGGACGTTTTATCTTTCATAATCTGCATGTTTGTATGTATATTATGTGATTTTACTACCATTTCATCTACCTTTGCGAGAATCGAGGTCTACACCTAGTTTTGTTGTAATTGCAGGTAATTTGGTGCGTTTTGCATCAAAAAGGAGCAAAAGGAGTCATGAGTCATTTGGAGCTACACCCAGGGAGCATAGCCATGGATTAAAGATTTACTTTGGAGCAGTTTCGAGAGATTTCACATTCAGTTCTGACTCACCTCGGTTGACCAGAGATTCATCTCGACCGAGGTGATCCAGAGACGTCGACTCGACCGAGGCGAACACCTAGGACGCGGCGAGAATATTTTATTCTTGGATGAGATCTTTTTAAACTTGGAAAGTGATCTTATATTTTTGGGCTTGGCTCCTGGAAGGAAGGAGATATGCTGAATCATATATTTTACCTATATTTTTGGGAAAATATCTTTCTAAGATTTATTATCTTTGGGGGTTTATTTTCCTATAAAAAGGGTTGGATTTCCACAATTCCGACATCTCGCATACAGCCCGCTTACACCGAGAACACGCAGCAGCAGCAGCCTACTCCAATTTGGGAGTTTCGAAGAACCTTTTTGAAGGTTGAAGGAAGATTGAAGTATATAGCTTTTATAGCTTTTTTGAGGGTTTTGTAAGATTGTCTTCAATTCCCCTCCCTTGTTGTCTTGTCTTTTTGGATTGCTATCCAAGGAACGCTTTGTTGTGATTTTTGATTCAGCTATTGAAGTCTTTTCATTAAATTCTTCTTTGTTCAAATATTCACCTTCTTCTCATATATTTAATACTTTCATAATGATAATGAGTGACTAATTTCCTTGTGTGATTCTAGGGTGATTGGCTGAAGGTTGTGGGGAAAACAATGATAGAATAATCTTAGATTCCAGTAGGATCCTGAAAGTTCGAGTCTTTAACCTTAACCCTAAGCATCTCGTTCGGTTGATGAACATCTCGGCCGGGGTGGAATTCTTCTGACCGAGGTGTCTTATCCGATCCTAAACATAAAGTTAAGTGTTAGAGTTTGCTAAATCCTATTCTTATTACACCTTCCTGGTTCAATGCAAGCCTAGGATGAGACTTACCCGGTAATTCCTTAGTTTGTGTATTAAAGATCATAAGTGTAGGTAATAAAGGTTTATCCTTTATTGGGGTTTGAGTGTGCTTCCATCCCATCTTTGTGAGTTAGCCTGAGACTTACCCGGTAAGGGTTGATTCTATTCCCTTAGATGGTATGTTAGTTTGAGGTTATAGTTCTTTATCTTAATTCCTTGAGACTTACCCGGTAATAGGAGTTACGGTTTAGGATTAGTGTGTAGTGAGACTTACCCGGTGATCTACTCCATCTTAGTAACACCTTCCCCACGCAAAAATCTCAGCTTTGTCCGCTTATCTATAGATCTTGAGTTGGAACCACAACTTGATGCTTTAATCCCTAGAATTGCATGTTTGCTTTATTGACTTCTTATTCATCTTTGATTGTGTTAATCGCTCTTGTGGTTAGTATTGACATAAGCATACCGTTATTGACTTTGTTTCACCGAGTCCCTGTGATCGACCCCTGGAATTTTCTTGCTTTTACTACGATTGACCCGTACACTGCGGGTTCGCATCCTTGTTTTAAGCTTAAGTCTAGGGTTATAAATTTAAAGCTTGCACACACCGTTTGGAGCGAACAGAGACTTTGAAGAAATCACTAGAAATACAAGCAAGAAGAAGGGGTCTTCTTCCAAAGCGCCTTCCCCACCACCACCTCATCAAGCCCGACCAAAACTTCCTCCCCCCCTTTCCCAACATAAAAAGAGATATGAACGTCTCTTAGATCGTCCCTTCACCCCTCCTCGATACATTGTCTTAGATGTCTTAGATGCATTGTTTGTTAGAGAGGATGTGAATATGATGTTAGATAGAGTGGGGCTGAGTCAGTTTTCTCTTATTAGAGAGGATGCCTACACCGAGATCACTCTAGAGTTCCTGAGTACATTTGAGCATGATCCTAGAGAGAGGACGGTCACTTTTCGGCTCATGAACCAAAACCATGTTATGTCCATAGATGACTTTGGAGATTTGTTTGGCTTTCCTTCATCTTCTACAGGCACATTTGCAAGAGGGGGAGTGCTAGTGCTTTCTGGGAAAGCATATCCGTTGGAGATGCTGAAGGAGATAAGTGGAGACCGGGGAACTCCAAGGAGGCGAGTATGTACAACCTCTCATTCAAGGTAGTTCATAGGATCCTTAGTGAGAGTTTGTTTGCACGGACAGATACTCCGCAGAAGCTCAAGGTAGATGAGCTCTTCTTACTCTACTGCATGACTAGCGGTACTATTCCCGACACCACCACCATGCTTGCTAACTATCTTGGGAAGATAGCCAACAAGTCGAAGGGTGATCTTTGCGCTGGAGGCCTTCTCACTCACGTGACGAAGGCGTTAGAGTTAGACTTTTCAAACTGCAGTTTAGCTGAGAGCTCCCAGCCTCTAGGCTCACATAGATTGGTTGCGAGACAGGTGTTGATTCCTTGAGGTAGAGGAGCTTTGCATGTTCCTATGCCATGGGCAAAGGATCCGTCAAAGAAGCCGGCTGAGATAGATTGAAAGTCCGGATACACTATTCGGAATAGGAGGAACTAGAAGGAGACTTTTGTGCTTATGATTGAGGAGATGACTCCTCCACCTGTTTATTATGATGATGCAGATGATACAGATGAGGAGGATGTAACACCTCAAATCCACAAGACTTGGAATGCTACATTGGGCTAGGATCTCACAATGGATCCTGACCCTAGCCTGACAACAAGTTCATTGGATCTTACAACAAGGCACTTGTAGATTAAAACCAAATATATAAAAGTTGTATATGATACATCAAAAGAGTTTAAAAACACAAAGTCGAGTACAAAACATCAAACATAATCATCTGATACAAAAGATCCCATATCCCACGCGTACAGAAGTCCTCGGCTGGTCACACCATCTGGCTCACTCTACAGTCTTCCTAACCTACAGATCATCTACAACACGGTATACACCGTTAGCTACAACAATGAATAAGTATGAAAGTAATAGCACAAACACACATCAACATCTCATACATGCAATGTCACACACATTCATTTATTATCTTTCATTACGTTATTCCATTACTAATTCAACTTCTTTTGTAACACGATGAGCATCAAGAACCCCATCATATCCAACGTAACACAGGAGTTTTGCATGGGGGTGATCATCACTCGTCCCCTCCTGTGAGATCATCTTCAGGGCACCTCCTCCTCCACTCTGTAACACCCCAAATCCACAGGACTTGGAATGCTACATTTGGCTAGGATCTCACAATGGATCCTGATCCTAGCCTGACAACAAGTTCACTAGATCTTACAACAAGGCACATGTAGATTAAAACCAAATACATAAAAGTTGTATATGATACATCAAAAGAGTTTACAAACACAAAGCCGAGAACAAAAAATCAAACATAAACATCTGATACAAAAGATCCCATATCCCACGCATTCTAGTGTACAAAATTCCTCGGCTTGTCACACCATCTGGCTCACTCTACAGTCTTCCTAACCTGCAGATCATCTACAACACGGTATACACCGTTAGCTACAACAATGAATAAGTATGAAAGTAATAGCACAAACACACATCAACATCTCATACATGCAATGCCACACACATTAATTTATTATCTTTCATTACGTTATTCCATTACTAATTCAACTTCTTTTATAACACGAGGAGCCTCAAGAACCCCGTCCCATCCAACGTAACATAGGAGTTTTGCATGGGGGTGATCATCACTCGTCCCCTCCTGGGAGATTGTTCGCTTCAAATGGTGTGTGCAAACTTTAAATTTATAACCCAAGATGTATGCTTAAAACAAGGATGTGAACCCGCAGTGTATGGGTCAATCGTAGTAAAAGCAAGAATTCCGGGGTGTCGATCTTAGGGACTTAGGTGAAACACAAGCAAGTATAGGTTGTCAATATTACAACTAACCACAAACGCAATTAAAGCAATCAAAGATGATAATAAGGTCAATTAAAGGAAATATGCAAATTCTAGGGATTAAAGCATCTAGTTGTGGTTCCAACTCAAGATCTCAAGATAAGCGGACAAAGCTGAGGTTTTGCAAAGAGAAAGTGCTACTAAAGTGGAATAGATCACCGGGTAAGTCTCACTACTCAATAATCCCAAGCCAAAGAACCTATCACCGGGTAAGTCTTATGGTACTAAGGAAAGGAATTGTAATCTCAAACCAACAAACCAGCTAAGGGAATAGAATCAACCTTTACCGGGTAAGTCTCAGACTAACTCACAAAGATGGGATGAAGGCACACTCAAACCCCAATAAAGGATAAACCTTTATTACCTACACTTATGATCTTGGGTAAACAAACAAAGGAATTAACGGGTAAGTCTCATCCTAAGCTTGCATTGAACCAGGAAAGGTATAATAAGGATAGGATTTGGCAAACTCTAACACTTAACTCTCAGTTTCGGATCAGAAAGGTTCCCGTGAAGTCTTCCAGCTTCCTCTTCCTTGATAGAATCTCTTTTAAGAACTTCCCATATGCGGGCATCCCTAGAATAGCATCAAGGAAATGGATATTAATGTGTAGTTTATTCATCAAGTCAAGGAACTTACCAAAGTGCTTGTCTAGATGTGGTCTAGCCCTGGACTGAGGGAATGGAAGTGGTGGTTTATATGCAGGAGGTGGGACATAAACTTCAGTTTTGTCTGAAGCTTTCTGAGGCTCAACCTCGGTTGGCACCTCGGCCGAAGTGTTCTTCGTCTGTACGTGGAACGAGGTTTTCTTCACTGGCATCGACCGAGGCACTAGATCTGCAATTTTCAGTCCACTTCTCGTCGTTATTGCCATGATCTGTCCTTTAGGGTTGCTCTCTGTCCTTGCTGGAAGCTTCCTTGGATCTCTTGGCGCTTCATTCGCCTTATTAAAGAACTGTTGTTCTAAGGCTTTTTGTGCCTTCGAAAATGAAGTCATGGACATCTCCATAGCATTGAGCTTGATCAAGATAGCCTCCAGCACTGCATCTTTGTTTTCTGGCTGGGACGAGCTTGATCCAGGCTCCTGGCTTTTCAATGGAGTAGAAGAAGAAGAAGAAGAGAGGAAAGGGTTAGAAGAGTTGTTTGTATTGGAGATAGAGTAAGAGTTGCCCGAATTTTGATTGTTTGGCCTCCAATTATTGTTGTTGGATCCTCTATTGTTATTGTAGTTGTTGTTCTGGGAACACTTGTTGTTGTTCCGGTAACTGTTGTTGTTCCTTGAGCCTTGATATCCTTCCTCTTCTTTCTTGGTGTGAGCAACCAAAAGTTCCTTCAATTGCTTCACATCATTCTTGAGGGAGGTAAGTTGATTATCATTTGATGGAGCTTCTTGGAAATTAACTCTCTTAACTCCATTTTCAGCTCCTTGGTGTGAGTACTTCTCCATATGCAAAGCTTGTTTTTCAATGAATTCCCAAGCTTCATCAATCGGCATGTCCATCAATGTGCCGGCGGATAGTAGTTGAAGGCTGAATTGAGTAGCTGCATCCAATCCCTTGAAGTAAATCTCCAACAACTCTATCTTTGGCATCCCATGATGTGGGCAATACAAAAGAACATCTTTAAATCTCTCCCTTGACTTGGACAAACTCTCCTTGTCCTTCATGATGAATGCATTGATCTTCCCTCTCATTTCAGCAGTTTTGGAGGGGGGGAAGAATTTTGTCAAGAACTCCGTCGTCATCTCCTCCCAAGTGTTGATCTTTCCGGGAGGAAGAGACTAGTACCAAGTAAGTGCCCTGTCCTTCAAAGAAAAGTAAAAAGGCATTAACTTGTAATTATTATTTTCCACTCTTGAAGGCTTCAAGGTCTCCATCAAGATCTCATAGTTTTGTATATGTTGATGTGGAGATTCCCTTTCTAGACCTCCGAACTGACATAGGCGAATCATGGATAGAACTTGCGGTCGAAGTTCATAATCATGTTCCGCTGGATCTCCTAGGTTGACTCCTGGACGCCTCACTTGCTGGTTTGGGTCCATCCTCTGCCCTAGGGTTTGTGGAATACCTACAAAAAGAACATCTCGGACCGGCATCCGAGGTGGAAGTATCTCGGCCGGGGCAACTGGAGCGGGTTCCTGCCTCGGTCGAGGGTTTAGTCGATGCAGAATCTGAGCTCGTAACTCAGCCATATCTTCTTTAATCTCTGCAGCTCGGGTGCAATTTTCCTCCCTTTCGCGCTGCAGTTCTTCCTTATTGAGGGGCAGTTGTTCCATTGCCTCCTTCAATTCGGCCTCAAGATCGCGATTGTCTTGGTTGGCCATTTTTGCTTCTTTCAAGCGTCTCTTATATGTCTTTTCTGGTTCGGGATCGTAAAGAATGACTTCCTTCCCATCACGGGTTCTTCGCATAAACCTAAGTAAAAGAACCTGCGAAAGTCACTCAAGTAGAGTGGTTAGTAATAACAGGGGCAACAGCCCCGAAAGACAACCGCAACCGGCTCGGTCTAGACCAAGTCCCCGGCAGTGGCGCCAAAAACTTGTTCGCTCCAAATGGTTTGTGCAAGCTTTAAATTTATAACCCAAGATGTATGCTTAAAACAAGGATGCGAAGCCGTAGTATACGGGTCAATCGTAGTAAAAGCAAGAATTCCGGGCTGTCGATCTCAGGGACTTAGGTGAAACACAAGCAAGTATAGGTTGTCAATATTACAACTAACCACAAAAGCAATTAAAGCAATCAAAGATGATAATAAGGTCAATTAAGGGAAATATGCAAATTCTAGGGATTAAAGTATCTAGTTGTGGTTCCAACTCAAGATCTCAAGATAATCGGACAAAGCTGAGGTTTTGCAAAGTGATACTGTTACTAAAGTTGAATAGATCACCGGGTAAGTCTCACTACTCACTAATCCCAAGCCAAAGAACCTATCACCGGGTAAGTCTCAAGGTACTAAGGAAAGGAATTATAATCTCAAACCAACAAACCAGCTATGGGAATAGAATCAACCTTTACCGGGTAAGTCTCAGGCTAACTCACAAAGATGGGATGAAGGCACACTCAAACCCCAATAAACGATAAACCTTTATTACCTACACTTATGATCTTGGGTAAACAAACAAAGGAATTACCGGGTAAGTCTCATCCTAAGCTTGCATTGAACAAGGAAAGATGTAATAAAGATAAGATTTGGCAAACTCTAACACTTAACTCTCATTTTCGGATCAGAAAGGTCACTTCGGTCAGTCAAACTCCACCCCGGCCGAGATGTTCATCTAAATAGCAAAAATGTGAATGTTGGGCTAACCGTTCGAGCATTTGATCGATGAAGGGAAGTGGAAAATGGTCCTTCCGAGTGGCCACGTTCAGCTTCCTATAATCGATGCACACCCTCCAGCTCGTGACGGTCCTAGTTGGGATTAACTCGTTGTTCTTATTTGTCACAACGGTCATCCCTCCTTTCTTCGGAACTACGTGCACTGGGCTCACCCACTTGCTGTCCGAGATAGGAAATATGATACCTGCATCCAACAACTTAAGAATTTCATTCTTCACAACCTCTTTCATGATCGGGTTTAACCGTCTTTGAGGTTCCCGTGAAGTCTTATGATCGTCCTCCATTAGAATTCTATGCATGCAGAAAGAAGGCTTAATGCCAATAAGATCATCAATAGTATAACCCAAAGCCTTTCGATGCTTCCTCAGGACATGCATTAGTTTAGATAATTCAGATTCGGAGAGGGAAGCACTAACGATGACAGGATAAGTAGAATCCGGTCCAAGAAAAACATACCTCAAGTGACTCGGGAGCTCTTTAAGCTCCACAACTAGGGGTGCTTTCTGAGGTGGATCTTTGCTTCCTCCTTCCAATAGAGTAGACTGAGATCGAAGAACTGGACATTCAGAAGTCTCAGTTGACATCATCTCGCTTTCGATCTCGGTCAAGGTCCAGAGAGGGTGACCGAGATCTTATTCAGTCAAGAACACCTCGCTTGGTCCAGAAAGTACCTTGGTCGAGGCACTGCAACTAGGACCGAAACTGGAGATTCTCTTCTTCTGGATTAATTTTTCAATCTTAGCTCCTGGATCTTCTTCCAGTGCCTTTAAGCTCCGTATATCTGCATCACACGAAACATCTATACCTTCCTCCATTAAGCTAAAACTAATAACTCTCTCAAGTGGACCTTTAATAAGGATAGAGCTCACCAATTCTCTTGATTCTTCTTCATCATAAATGTTGAAGATATCGTCTCCCAGCGTCTCTCCTTTCATTGCCGCAAGCAATGCAAACTCAACTTGATCACCGCCAATGTTGAATTGCAACTTGGCGTTCTTACAATCCACATTGCAACCCGAAGTTGCTAGAAATGGTCTCCCGAGAATGATAGGAACGGGATAATCTGCGGGAATGTCAAGCACAACAAAGTCTATAGGTAAATAGAAGTTACCTAGCTTAACCGGGACATCTTCCAAAATGCCCACGGGATGGGTAATGGATCGGTCCGCCATGTACAACCGTATCTTTACCGGCTTGGGCTCTCCAAGTCCGATCCTCACACATAGCTCCAACGGGATGATGCTCATGCTGGCTCCTAGATCACACAACGCCTCACAAGTGACATCCCCAACTTGAATGGGAATGCAAAATGAACCGGGATCCCTTAACTTGGGTGGCATCTTCTCTTTCATGATTTGAATGAGCTCGGAGGATTTAGATGTTATTCTTACTTCACTAAAGTCTTCCAGCTTCCTCTTCCTTGATAGAATCTCTTTTAAGAACTTCCCATATGCGGGCATCCCTAGAATAGCATCAAGGAAATGGATATTAATGTGTAGTTTATTCATCAAGTCAAGGAACTTACCAAAGTGCTTGTCTAGATGTGGTCTAGCCCTTGACTGAGGGAATGGAAGTGGTGGTTTATATGCAGGAGGTGGGACATAAACTTCAGTTTTGTCTGAAGCTTTCTGAGGCTCAACCTCGGTTGGCACCTCGGCCGAAGTGTTCTTCGTCTGTACCTAGACCGAGGTGTTCTTCACTGGCATCGACCGAGGCACTAGATCTGCAGTTTTCAGTCCACTTCTCGTCGTTATTGCCATGATCTGTCCTTTAGGGTTGCTCTCTGTCCTTGCTGGAAGCTTCCTTGGATCTCTTGGCGCTTCATTCGCCTTATTAAAGAATTGTTGTTCTAAGGCTTTTTGTGTCTTCGAAAATGAAGTCATGGACATCTCCATAGCATTGAGCTTGATCAAGATAGCCTCCAACACTGCATCTTTGTTTTCTGGCTGGGACGAGCTTGATCCAGGCTCCTGGCTTTTCAATGGAGTAGAAGAAGAAGAAGAAGAGAGGAAAGGGTTAGAAGAGTTGTTCGTATTGGAGATAGAGTAAGAGTTGCCCAAATTTTGATTGTTTGGCCTCCAATTATTGCTGTTGGATCCTCTATTGTTATTGTAGTTGTTGTTCCGGGAACCGTTGTTGTTGTTCCGGTAACTGTTGTTGTTCCTTGAGCCTTGATATCCTTCCTCTTCTTTCTTGGTGTGAGTAACCAAAAGTTCCTTCAATTGCTTCACATCATTCTTGAGGGAGGTAAGTTGATTATCATTTGATGGAGCTTCTTGGAAATTAACTCTCTTAACTCCATTTTCAGCTCCTTGGTGTGAGTACTTCTCCATATGCAAAGCTTGTTTTTCAATGAATTCCCAAGCTTCATCAATCGGCATGTCCATCAATGTGCCGGCGGAAAGTAGTTGAAGGCTGAATTGAGTAGCTGCATCCAATCCCTTGAAGTAAATCTCCAACAACTCTATCTTTGGCATCCCATGATGTGGGCAATACAAAAGAACATCTTTAAATCTCTCCCATGACTTGGACAAACTCTCCTTGTCCTTCATGATGAATGCATTGATCTTCCCTCTCATTTCGGCAGTTTTGGAGGGGGGGAAGAATTTTGTCAAGAACTCCGTCGTCATCTCCTCCCATGTGTTGATCTTTCCGGGAGGAAGAGACTGGTACCAAGTAAGTGCCCTGTCCTTCAAAGAAAAGTAAAAATGCATTAACTTGTAATTATTATTTTCCACTCTTGAAGGCTTTAAGGTCTCCATCAAGATCTCATAGTTTTGTAGATGTTGATGTGGAGATTCCCTTTCTAGACCTCCGAACTGACATTGGCGAATCATGGAAAGAACTTGCGGTCGAAGTTCATAATCATGTTCCGCTGGATCTCCTAGGTTGACTCCTGAACGCCTCACTTGCTGGTTTGGGTCCATCCTCTGCCCTAGGGTTTGTGGAATACCTACAAAAAGAACATCTCGGACTGGCATCCGAGGTGGAAGTATCTCGGCCGGGGCAACTGGAGCGGGGTCCTACCTCGGTCGAGGGTCCAGTCGATGCAGAATCTGAGCTCGTAACTCAGCCATATCTTCTTCAATCTCTGCAGCTTGGGTGCAATTTTCCTCCCTTTTGCGTTGCAGTTCTTCCTTATTGAGGGGCAGTTGTTCCATTGCCTCCTTCAATTCGGCCTCAAGATCGCGATTGTCTTGGTTGGCTATTTTTGCTTCTTTCAAGCGTCTCTTATATGTCTTTTCTGGTTCGGGATCGTAAAGAACGATTTCCTTCCCATCACGGGTTCTTCGCATAAACCTAAGAAAAAGAACCTGCGAAAGTCACTTAAGTAGAGTGGTTAGTAATAACAGGGGCAACAGCCCCGAAAGACAACCGCAACCGGCTCGGTCTAGACCAAGTCCCCGGCAATGGCGCCAAAAACTTGTTCGCTCCAAATGGTTTGTGCAAGCTTTAAATTTATAACCCAAGATGTATGCTTAAAACAAGGATGTGAACCCGTAGTGTACGGGTCAATCGTAGTAAAAGCAAGAATTCCGGGGTGTCGATCTCAGGGACTTAGGTGAAACACAAGCAAGTATAGGTTGTCAATATTACAACTAACCACAAAAGCAATTAAAGCAATCAAAGATGATAATAAGGTCAATTAAAGGAAATATACAAATTCTAGGGATTAAAGCATCTAGTTGTGGTTCCAACTCAAGATCTCAAGATAATCGGACAAAGCTGAGGTTTTGCAAAGTGAAAGTGTTACTAAAGTTGAATAGATCACCGGGTAAGTCTCACTACTCACTAATCCCAAGCCAAAGAACCTATCACCGGGTAAGTCTCAAGGTACTAAGGAAAGGAATTATAATCTTAAACCAACAAACCAGCTAAGGGAATAGAATCAACCTTTACCGGGTAAGTCTCAGGCTAACTCACAAAGATGGGATGAAGGCACACTCAAACCCCAATAAAGGATAAACCTTTATTACCTACACTTATGATCTTGGGTAAACAAACAAAGGAATTACCGGGTAAGTCTCATCCTAAGGTTGCATTGAACCATGAAAGGTGTAATAAAGATAGGATTTGGCAAACTCTAACACTTAACTCTCATTTTCAGATCAGAAAGGTCACCTCGGTCAGTCAAACTCCACCCCGGCCGAGATGTTCATCGACTGAACGAGATGTTCTAAGGTTAAGGATAAAGACTCGATCTTTCAGGGTCCTACTGGAATTTAAGATTATTCTATCATTGTTTTTCCCACAACCTTCAGCCAATCACCCTAGAATCGCACAAAGAAATTAGCCACTCATCATCATGAAAGCGATAATCAAATATATGGGAAGAGAATGAATATTTGAACACAAAAACCTTAAGAACAAGGCTTCAATAACTGAATCAAATATCAAACAAATAAGCGTTCCTTGGATCACAAATCCAACAAGACAAATCAACAAGAAGGGAATCTAAGAAAGTCTTACAAAACCCTTCCCAAAAGCTATAATAAGCTATCAATCCTTCCTAGATTGATCTTCAATCTTCCTTTCTTCAAAAATCTGGAGAAAATCCCTAATTGCACGATGCTATCAGCCCTCTAAGCATGGTTGAACTTGTGGAAAATCCAACCCTTTATATAGAAGAATTATCTTCCAAAGATAAAATATTTAAAGAAGATAATTTCATATTAAAATATATCTTATCTCCTAAAATAAATCTTCTAAATATATGATCTTCCTTCCAGAAATCCAGCCCAAAAATATAAGATCTCTCCTTCCAAAAATAAAAGATCTCAGCCAAATAAAATATATCTCGCCGTGTCAGGATATTCGCCTCGGTCGAGACGCTCCCCTAGATCACCTCGGTCGAGGTGACTCTGTGGTCAACCGAGGTGACTCTCAGCTGAAGATGAAATCTCTCAAATCTGGTCCAAAGTAAATCTTTAATCCATTTACATGCTTCCTTAAGCTCCTGAATGTAGCTCCAATGATTCCTTCGCTCCTTTAGCTCCATTTTGATGCAAAACGTGCCATTTTACCTACGATTACAACGAAACTTGGTGTAGACCTCGATTCCCGCAAAGGTAGATGAAACGACAATATAATCACAAAATATACATCCAAACATGCAGATTATTGAAGATAAAACGTCTAAACAAGTCCCAAAATATAGACTATAATTCATGCTATTAGAGATCATCTTCAGGGGACCTCCTCCTCCACTTTGTAACACCCCAAATCCACAGAACTTGGAATGCCACATTGGTCTAGGATCTCACAATGAGTCTTGACCCTAGCTTGACAACAAGTTCATTGGATCTTACAACAAGGCACAGGTAGATTAAAACCAAATACATAAAAGTTGTATATGATACATCAAAAGAGTTTACAAACACAAAGCCGAGTACAAAACACCAAACATATACATCTGATACAAAAGATCTCATATCCCACGCATCCTAATGTACAAAATTCCTCAGCTGGCCACACCATCTGTCTCACCCTACAGTCTTCCTAACCTGCAGATCATCTACAACACGGTATGAAACCGTTAGCTACTGCAATGAAAAGCATGAAGGTAATAGCACAACCACACATCAACATCTCATACATGCAATGCCACACACATTCATTTATTATCTTTCATTATGTTATTCCAGTACCAATTCAACTTCTTTTGTAACACGAGGAGCCTCAAGAACCCCGTCTCATCCAACGTAACACAGGAGTTTTGCATGGGGGTGATCATCACTCGTCCCCTCTTGGGAGATCATCTTCAGGGCACCTCCTCCTACCCGTAGGCGGAGACAAGTGGTCACGATTCTTTATAATACACTTGGGCCATTTAAAGTAATAAATGATCATCCTAGTCCAGTTTAGGTTATAAATGTAGAATCATATGAACACACACAACCATCACAATCACACAAACTCACAACTGAACGTTAAGTAAGTCCTATGGACTTACCTCATATACTCGTATCCAAAACCACGTCACAGCTTCACCTTGGGGAAGAAATCAACGCCTGCAATAGCAAGGCACACAACATCACATATTGCAAGGGTTAGGAGACTCGTCTCCATAACCATAACCAACCTACAACCTCAATCTAAACTTCAAGATCATAACATGCTCACAAATGCCTAAGACATAACCTCAACATAAACACGAGTGCCTAAGGCATATCTCTATTATACCACTCATCCTAACCAAGCTAGCCTAGCTAACATCTAAGCCAAGGCCAAAGGAAAGGAAGGAAGGAAAGATACCAACAAGGTATGCCCTGGATGCACCAACAAAAGCAAGGAACACAAGGCTGAGCCAGTGAGGCGCAAGGGCGGCTCACTCAAGGCGCAGGGGTGGCTCACACACTAGGCGTAGGGGCTGCTTGGTTCAGGCGCAGGGGTGGCCAACTGTGCAGAGAGTTGGTTCTGACTTCTCTTTGATCCCTTTCTCGACTTTCTTCACTTCTTCAGCAAACAAAAGCAACACACATACATATATGCATATGTATGAACATCAAACATACAGGAAATGATCCAACACAAGTCTTACTTGTGATTCTAAGCTAAGAAGAAAGAAGGAAGCAAGAGTAAGGAAAGAAAGAAGGTGGAAGATAGAATCTTACCAAAACAACCCTAAGCAGCAACCAGGAGCATCAACACCTCTCATATCCTCAGCACATCAACGACAACACACAGGATCATCCTCATGATCATCCATAGCCAAAACCAACATAAAACTCTAAAGAACTCTCTTACAAGATCAAGAAAGAGCAAAGAGGAGAAGAGGAAGGAGAAGAAGAACGTAAGGGAGATGAAGGAGTTGGAATAAGGTAAGGAAACCCCTCCTCAGAAGCATGGGAAGCTTATGTAGGAAGTTAACCCCAAAAGCAAAGTCAAGAGGTCAACAAAGGTGGTTGCAGCCGCACAATCCCGTAGGGGCGGATCAGGCAAGGCGTAGGGGCAGCCCTCCTAAGGCGCAGGGGCGGCTCACAGGATCCGCTTGGGCGGCTGACAAGGTCCAACTAGGACTCAGCTAAAGCTCAACAAGGCTCCTAGGCTCCAAGGACTAAGGCTCTTACAGAGGAGGACTACGAGGATGGAGATGAAGCTTATCAAGGACCTATGCTAGAGTTCGAGAGCGACACCCACAACGGCCACGCTACGGACACTATGGACATTGATACTCATTTTGCCGGACCTAGCAGGATGAGTCGCGGTACTGAGGAGATGGAGGATGAGATGTAGCCACCCCGTCATTCTTTTGCACATACTCTCAGCAGCGGTAGAGGACGTGGGCGCGGATCTAGGCTTCGGGGAAAGATTGGAGCATTGATTTTTGGCTTTCAAGGTCTACGTTCCGACTATCAGGGGTTCACATAGATTATCATGCCCTCCACACCGACTACGCCGCCCTGAACACTCAGTTCACGGCATACCGTCAGCAGACGGATGCTAGACACTCTTCCTACGATGGCCAGATGAGGGACATGTACTATCATCAGTTTGGCCACTTCTATGATCCCAGCGCTCCGAGATATCCATATCCACCACCACCACCGACTGAGGATTGAGTTTCCACTCCATTTTACATTATAAGTATTTTTCTCCATCTTATGCTTAATTTTTCACATTGGGGACAATGTGAAGGTTAAGTATGGGGTAGGGGTACTTACAATCTCTTTTACCTTTTTCGCACTTTATGTATTTTGTGTTGCACTTGATGATTTGGTTTGTAATAACTCTTGTAGTATTTGCTTTCAACTATGACATTCAAATTTGCATGCTTTCATTCGAAAATTCTGAGTTTTTCAAAAAAATTTTTGCTTCTTATGATGGAAATGACCTCTATGATAAGAATTGTGATGCGGAAAAGGAAAAAGATGACTAAGTTATGTTGAGATTTTAATTGTAGCATGAATGAACTTGAATATCTTACTTGAATGCATGAATAATTCATATGATCTTGATGTCTTGATAGGAGAATGAAATAATGATTGAAGCTATATTATAAGTTCTTTTGCATCATATAGGAATGACGAAGGAAATTTGCTTCTTTTCTTGTTCATATCTTGTTCATGCTTGCTCCTCAATGAAATATTTGACCTCCTTTTCACTATCCGGGAATTAGGATAAGTAGTTGTAAAAAGGCATGCTTGATGTGGGAGGGCCATTGTGAAAGTGTTAAGTGAAAAATTTAGCAAATTATAGGTTTGGGGACGTTAAACATGAGGATGAGTAACTCGGCACGATTCACATAGCCGGGTGTTTGTGTCTTGCAAAAGTCCAATTGAACGACAAGTCCTAACAGGATATGGTATGTGCATCAAGGGTTTGAGGCATCTCGAAAATTGAGAAACGCCAATCTCCTAGGCTTCGGTTTTTGTGCACCGCTGTCCATACTCTCAAAATGTAAAGTAAAAGAAATCAAAATATTTACATGCAAAGCATGTGTGGTGAAGTTAAGCTCCTAAAGTTTTTATTGTGTTGTTCCTCTTTCCGGGATTAGCATCACATTACCTTAAAGATTTCCCACCCTTAACACGTTTCTTTGACATTTTTCTTTGATTGGAAGACCTTGAGACCTTTGTGCACATGTTTAAGGTTTCATTTCTTAGATTTGTTTGACTTTGATTATCTTTACATCTTTATCATGTCCTTTCTTTGTGTCTTTGAGAAAGAAAGGGTAGTTGGTTCGTATTATGGTTATAATTGATACATACTTTGTCTTCTTATGTCTTGAAACATCACTTTGAGGGTGATCCAATAAGAAGAAGCACTTTTCAAAAAGTTTTTGGGTTTTTCGCATCATATAATCCATGACATCTTGTATTCTAGGTTTCAATCTTGCTTGGATACGAGCAAGAGGCAAGTATGGGGTATTTTGATGACATGAATTATATACCATTATAATCATGCATATTGTGGAGGTTTACCTCAACTTTACCTTATATTCAGAGATTTGTGTACCTTTAAGGTTTATTTCATTTATATTCCGGAGATAGAGGTCTACACAAGTTTTGATTGAATTATAGGTGAATTCGATGGAAATGGAAGCAAAAGTGGAGTAACGAGTTTCTAAGGTCAATAAGGATGCTTAAGGAATCTTAGAGGAATCAAAAAGAGCAAAGGAAGTGGGAAAAAGTGTCACAAAAGGGAGGAAGGAAACAAGCCAAGAGACGAGCACTTTCTGTTGAAGAAAATCGTGTCATTTGTACTATAAATCGGACGATTTTCTTCACCCAAAATCGAACGGTTTTTCTTATATTAATTCGCACGATTTTCTTCAGCTTTCGGCTAAAAATATTACGACCCAAAGCCCATCACTTGTGGGCTTGAGAAGTGATATGTCAAGAGGCCCATTAGCAAGAAAGTATACCTTGGAACCCTAGGAACGAAAATCGGGAGTTCGTAGGAGGAAAAATTTACAGGATTTTGCGGGATTGAAGGTTCTTGGAGAAAAGATTGAAGGAAAGAAGCAAGAAGTCAATATTCATCATTGTGTGAGATCTTTTGTTTCCCTTCTGATTCTTGTGATTTGGGAACATATTATTGAGTGTTTTGAGAGATTCTTTGAAAGGTTTTGAGATTTGATTACAGATTCAGAGATTACATGGTTTTTATTCCAAGTTCGAGTTTAATTTGACTTTATTCATTCAATCTTGATTTTGATTTGATTATGAAAATGGTTTTGCTAAAAACCTTGTGATTCTGGGGAGAATAGTTGATGATTGAGGCTTAGATGATGATAGATTGAACTCATTTAACCATTTGAACCTTGAGAGTTGAGATTTAACTTTGCAACAACAGGAAAATCGGGTTGTTCTTGAGGAGAACGTCCGATTTAATGAAGAACATGACGATATATTCTTCTAACGATCTTTAATTGATTTATTACCTAAAAAGTTAAACCTTGCCTAAATCCCAACCTTGTTTAATCTTTTTAACCCCTATTCAAGTGTGAGAAGAGACTTCATCATTGATTCTACATTTGATAGCTAAATATTACAAGATTTGGGTAATAAAGAGACTCAACATCCTTTATTAAGGTTTAAGTGTGTTTCCCATCTTTACCTTTGAGACTCATATCCTGGGGTTTTGGGTGGTTAGTTTGAGTGTAATTCTTATCCTTAGACCTTTCTATATTGCAGCCTCAACAACCCTTATAGAGAGAACCTTTGGATTAGACTTGTAGGTTTTGGAACTTCGCCGTACGATACCTTCCTTTGAAACACATAACATTTGGCAACATCTACTCTGTCCTTTGATCTTTAGAAGTGTCTTGAATTGAAAGTCTCAGTCGGATACTTGAATCCTTGGAATCATTTGTCTCTTTATTAATCACAAAAGTTTTTTATACTTTGCAAGATATTTGAAATCGATTTTATTCTCACCAAATCCCTGAGTTCGACTCTCGAATTTCTTGCCTTACGACTACTGATCCGTATACTGCGGGTTCCCTTTTGCATAAGTTCTAGATATAGACTTAAGACTTTGACGGACACACTTTTGAGCGAAATGTGTCTTGATTTTAGGCTTGCCTATGGTTGGCATTGCTTCTTCCTTTTCTATTGTGAGTGTGTAGTACCATGCTAGGTGTAGATGAGAGTGTGTTGATGATGTTATGATCATGTATGCCTTATGGGGCTTTCAAGGATTATAGGTTGTGAGGTTTAGGTTGAGGATGATCCTATGGATCCCTTGGGTCTAGGGGTGACCCCTTTGATTGATAGGAGATTTATATATCTCTATGCCTTGTTATTGGGCAATGTACCTCTCAGGATTGGAGGTTGATCGTAGTTGAGTGTTATACGAGGTTTAGGTAAGTCCGTAGGACTTACTTAGCCACCGTCCTCATATTGGGTGGTTGCATGAGTGGTGTGTGCGTTATATGTTTGCTATGATATCTTGTGATGTCGATTATTACCGATCTATGTTTTATTTATTGCGCCGTTTGCGTGGTTGTGATAACCTTTCTCTTTCATCCCCCGTGGAGTCTGGGAGGTTCACTGACGTCAGGCCGCTTGGTATACAAGAAGGGCGCAATCAACTCCCATAGGGTACACGGGTTGTGTGACCGAAACAACTTCGAGATGGCTAGCAGGCCCAGAGGCAAGGATGATATGTTCCTCGTGTCACATAGTTTCATATATCTATATATACATACGATTTGAGTGAATGACTATTATATAAAGATGATAAAATGGGTAAATGTGTGACAACATGATTATATGTTTATCTTTCATGACTTGTGTTTGTTCTTATGCATTACCTTATATATGTATGGTTAATTAATGGTTTCATACCATATTATAGATGCCTTACAAGATAGGCGTGCTGCTGAGTGATCTGGCAGGGTGGTAGGCCGAGGACCTCTCGTATATATAATGGTTATGGCTTTTTGGGTTGTTTATGTTTCCCTCTTGCGTGAGGATGATGTTTTGTATACCTCGTGTGTAAGGATGATGTTTTATACTCGGCTATGATCTTGTTTACCCTTTTGGTTGTACAGTTTATACATCTTTATGTATTTGTTTTATATTTGTCAGTGCCATGTTGTAAGGTCTAGTGAACTTGTTGTTAGGCTAGGGTCAGGATCCACTGTGAGATCCAAGCCCAATGTGGAATCCCGAGTCCCCCAGATTCGGGGTGTTACAGAGTTGATATCAAAGCCTTAGGATGACAAAAATGACACTTTCTACCTGTAATGTGGTTTTGGGATGGAATGTACGAGAAGTTGTCACCTCTGCTATGGATCTCTATAGTATAGATATGTATATATAGGTATTGTAGATTATGTTTGTATATGTGTTATATATATATAAATCAATACATATGGCCTATATAGAGCCTTATAACTTAGGTGTGCATACCCTGCAGATGGCTCGGACTAGAGTTGCGTCTGTTGTAGGCCGGGGTAGTGGTAGACCACCCCTTCCTCCGGGTTTTGTAGGTCAGGGACAAGTTCCCGCTACTGATCCACTAGTGGTGGAGGAGATTCAAGAGGAGATTGCTGAGAGTGTCATCCCAGAGACGAGGAGTGGTAGATCTAGGAGGCAGCATTGACATGGAGTTTGGTTAGATGACTAGGATCGTGTCTCCATGAGGAGGCAGAGTTTTGTGATTATATCAGCCGTGTTGAGGAGGCCGCCAGAGCAGGTAGACGGGCCCCAGATCTACCAGTGCATGAGGGATCTTCAAAGATGTCACATGGAGCCACTCAGGTGCCAGCTATGCCGACACGTGCTGCTGACACTGTTCGAGCTCCAAAGGAGACTAGAGGGCCTCGACCAAATACTTGGTTGAAGGCAGTTCATCAGTTGGGCGTACCACCTTTCTCTAGGAAGGTTGGTCTAGAGATAGAGGTCGAGATAGGACATGTGTACTCAGCTTCAGAGTCTATGAGATGTCCTGAGGACAGATGGATAGAGCTAGTTCAGTCTCTATTCTGTGACCTCGCTCATCAGTGGTGGAGGATGTACGAGCTCGAGCCACAAGCTATAACCGCATGAGAAGTATGATTAGAGAACAGTTATTTCCTGCCTCACTGAGGAGGGAGAAGTTGCAAGCTTTCGTGGATGCAGGCTTTTAGGATATGCCGATTGTAGACGCCATCAGCCGCTTCCGAACTGAGTTAGCTTTGTTGGGTCCAGCTGCACCATCTAAGGACTATCATGTGTACTTGCTCTCCCGTCGGCTAAGGGAGAGTACTCGCTCGTATATGGCGGGATGCCATTGTGAGTCCTTGGATGATTACCAGGACCGGGCTTCTATTGATGAAAGAGAGAGAGCCAATCAATGGAGGGCTTCTCATACGGGACGTTCTAAGAAAAGGCAGCGCACTGGACAGACCAGTGGAGTTGGAGGAGCTTCTGGTTCGAGACGAGACTAGAGACGTCAAGGTTACCCTTTATTTGCGTTGACTACAAAGAAGGGATGACAGTGCTACAATTGTAGTGATCTTGGACATTTGAGACCAGAGTGTACGAGGCTAGTTGTGACTTGCTTCACTTGTGGTAGACCAGGTCATATAGCTGCCTTCTGTAGGCAGAGTGTAGTTACATCTCAACAGGGTTCTTCCTTGGCCAGTGTAGCAGAAGGTGGTCAGAGGACACCTTAACAACAGACACATGGACAACAGAGGGTCCCAAATCATCCTTCTACTCAAGGATCTGCTCCCGGGCCGAGTACATATAGAGGTCGTGGTGAGAGTACCACTGACACCAAAGGAGCTTAAGGTAGAGTTTTGAGCTGAGGAGTGCAGAGGAGCCACCTACACCGGCTGCTACATGTACCATTCTACTTCATGGTTTACCTGTTCGAGTTTTGTTTGATACGGGTGCTACGCATTCCTTTATTTCTGATGTATATGTTGAGCGTCTGAGTTTAGCTACTATAGAGGGGATACACTTTACTATAGGGTTACCTGATGGTAGTAGGGTCAGAGGTACCCGTGAGATACGTAGTTTTCCTATTCGTTCAGGGACTCGTGTGTTGCTTGTGGACTTCTTAGTCATGCCATTGATACGTGAAGAAGTAATATTAGGTATGGATTGGATACCTAGACACCGTGCAGTATTAGATGTTGGTAGGAGGACGGTGGCAATCTCTACCGAGGTAGGTCAGATACAAGTCTTCCGAGGTTGGGAACTTGGGAAGACGGGTTATGTCATCAGTGTTGTACGCGCAGCTAGGCTGATAGCACAGGGATGTGATGCCTTCTGGTGCTATGCCATGAAGGATGGAGAGAGTCAAGAATTTGAGAACATACTAGTGGTCTGCGAGTTTACAAACGTGTTTGTTGAGCCGTCGAGGGACTGTGGACTTCAGCATTGAGTTGGAGCCTAGTACGAGACCTATCTCGAAGGCCCCATATTGCATGGCCCTTGTCAAGATGTTGGAGCTAAAGAAGCAACTTGAGGAGTTGGTTGAGAAGGGCTTCATCCGCCCTAGTGTATCCCCATGGGGAGCACCTGTCCTCTTCGTGCGGAAGAAGGACGGATCGTTGAGACTGTGTATTGACTACAGAGAGTTGAACAAGGTGACCATCAAGAACAAGTATCTACTGCCTTGTATTGATGATCTGCTTGATCAGCTTCAGGGAGCGACGGTGTTCTCCCTAATTGACTTACGATCAGGGTATCACCAGTTGAGAGTGAGGGAGCAGGATGTGCATAGGACGGCATTTCATACCCGTTATGGACACTACGAGTTTGTACTGATGCCATTTAGGCTGACAAATGCCCCAATAGTTTTCATGGAGTTGATGAACAATATCTTCATCGACTTCCTTGATCAGTTTATGGTGGTCTTCATTGATGACATTCTGGTGTACTCTCGCAGCAAAGAGTAGCATGCCGGTCATGTGAGAACGGTTTTGAAAATTTTGAAGGATAGAGAGTTGTATGCCAAGCTCTCTAAGTGCGAGTTCTGGATGTCTGAGGTTGCTTTTCTAGGCCCCTTCGTCTCCGCCGATGGGATTATGGTTGATCCGGCGAAGATCGAGTCTGTTGCAGCTTGGACGACACCGACGAACGTCAAGGAAGTGCATAGATTTCTTGGCCTAGCCGGTTATTACCAACACTTTGTGGAGGGATTTTCTGTGATTGCCCGTCCACTGACGAGTCTACTGAGGAAGACTACCAGATTTGTGTGGTCTGATCAGTGTGCCCAGAGTTTTGAGAAGTTGACGAGGCGTTTGAATTCTACTCATGTCTTGGCACAACCAGAGGGTTTTGAGGATTCTGTGGTTTACAACGATGCATCCAAGATAGGCTTGGGATGTGTGTTTATGCAGAGAGGCATTGTGATTGCTTATGTGTCTAGACAGGTGAAGACGTATGAGGAGAACTACCCGATTCATGATCTGGAGTTGGCAGCGGTAGTTCATGCTTTGAAGATCTGGAGACATTACCTGTATGGTGCCACATCTTAGATCTTCATAGACCATAAGAGTTTGAAGTACATTTTTACGCAGCGGGTATTGAATAACCGCCAGCGTTGATGGATCGAGTTAATCAAGGACTTTGACCTTGAGATTTGTATCATCTAGGGCAGGCAAATGTTGTTGTTGACTCCCTGAGCAGGAAGACGCCTCGAGAGAAGGCGATTGTAAGATTGACAATACATCCTCAGCTTCGGAGGGATCTAGCTTGGCTAGAGCTGGACATTTAGTTTCCTGATGAGAATGCCCAGTTATATGCTTTAGAGGTTCTACCTAGTCTGTTAGATGATATCCAGCAGAAGCAGGGGACCTACCCGACCTTTGATGAGAAGTAGAGAAAGGATGTCTCGTGGTGAGGCACCACAGTTCTCCATTGGAGGAGATGGAGTGATGAGACGCCATGACCGCATTTGTGTACCTACTGATGTAGAGCTGAGACAAAGGATCTCTCAAGAGGCTCACTATACACCTTACTCAGTACACCCAGGTACGAGTAAGATGTACCATGATGTGAGACGATCATATTGGTGGGGAGGGCTGAAACCCGACGTAGCCAGATTTGTGGCACAATGTGCAACCTGTCAGCACATCAAGATAGAGCATTAAAGACGTGGAGGTGAGCTCCATCCACTGCAAGTACCATAATGGAAGTGGGAAGACGTCTCCATGGACTTTTTGACTAGATTGAGGCCCAATAGGAGTTTTGATGCTATCTGAGTTGTTGTTGACAGATTGACAAAGACGGAACGTTTTATTCTTATCAGAGAGACGTGGCCAGTGAGCAGATTGGTTGAGGAGTACACTAGGCAAATAGTGAGACTCCATGGTGTACCGAGGACGATCGTCTCTGATCGAGATGATGGCTTACCTCGAGGTTTTGGCAGCAGATTCAGACTTCATTGGGGACGAGTCTACACTTCACGACTACGTTTCACCCCCACACAGATGGTCAGTCAAAGAGGACCATCCAGACCCTTGAGGATATGTTGCGAGCTTGTGTGTTTGATTGGGGACAGGGATGGTGTAATTACCTCCCATTAGTTGAGTTCTCATACAACAAAAGTTGGCATGCATCTATTGGGATAGCTCCTTATGAGGCATTGTATGGGCGTAGATGTCGTACACCTTTATGTTGGGATGAGCCTAGCAGTATTGGTGGGATAGCGCCATAGTAGATTCAGGATGATATGGCTGGGGTAGCGCTGATTAGAGAGAGGATGTTGGCTGCACAGAGTCGCTAGAAGTCATATGCAATAGGAGGCGTCGACCTCTAGAGTTTAGAGTGGGAGCCCATGTCTAGCTGAGAGTATCTCCGACGTGTGGCGTCAAACGTTTTGGCATAAAGGGGAAGTTGAGTCCCCGATTTGTCGGTCCTTTTGAGATAATGGATAGAGTTGAGAGGGCAGCCTACAGATTAGCATCCTATTGCATGTGTCTCAATTGAGGGATTATATACCAGATCCGAGGCACATTGTGAGCTATGATGATTTGGTGGTTGAGCCGAAAGCATCCTATTGCAGTCCTAGAGCGAGGTATGAGATGCCTGCGTTTGAAGGACGTTCCCATGTTGAGGATACAGTGGTAGAGACGAGGACCTGAGGAGGCTACATGGGAGACTAAGGATAGTATCCAGAGGACCTATCTAGAGTTTTATGCTGAGATAGATGCACCTAGGGCCGAGGAGTAGATCTTAGTGCTATCTTGGTGAGTATGTGATTATGTGTCTATATGCTTACATGCCTTGATATGTTTATTCCATGCTAGCTATGATGTGATATATGATATTTTTAGATCTTGATGTGCTAGCATGATGTATGATTATAGCTGGAGATTGTTCTTTCCTTCATGCTATCCAAGTGTGATTAGGATTCAGATGAAGATGGTTCTTTCCTCCATGCTACCTTGATGGAAATAGTTTCATTGCTGATGTTATTCCTCCATGTGTTGTATATAAGTATGATTTGGCTAGAGATGTACTTCCTCTATGCCCTTTGATATGAGTATGGCAAGAGATGTGATTCCTCTATGCCTTCGGGATAGCGTTATGGCCCTGTCTTCTGGATGATTGCTAGATACCGAAAGGTAATAGAAATTGTTGGAAATTTTGGATCTATACCTAGATGATTGCTAGATACCGAAAGGTAATAGAAATTGTTGGAAATTTTGGTATAAACTTGAGATTTATATGTGCGAAAGTGACTTAGATCTCTTGAGGAGAAATAGTATGTCATAGATACATGTCTTATTTGATAAAACTGAGACCGAAAGGAGATGTTGGAATTGAATAGGTTTGTTCTATCTAAGAACTTAAAGGGTTTTGATTTATTTAACTTTGTGCGAAAGTGAATGTTTAATTGTTAAGGCACATTACTTTGAGCCCGAAAGGGGATTAGTAATACTTTGGGCAACCTACCTTCATGAGTATAGTCAAATTTGTTTAAGAAAAGAAAATGTTTAAGGTCTATCGATGATTCATAGTTGATGAAATCTCTAATCCTGGAATATAACTTTGATATAGTTTAAACCGATTTTAATTCAGTGTTTTGAACCACTTTGGATATTAAAAACAATCAAACATTTCCCATTTTTATATTACCGCTTTTGGCTTTGAGAACCGGTTTAAGGTTGTGATTTATACTCCTAAAGTCCCAGAGATTCGACACAGATCTAACGAGGGATGGACTCAGCGTATGGAGGAGAGCCAACACTATCAGCGACAAATGATGATGGTGCAGTTCAAGCAGACGATGGGCTATCCTTTTGATCCGTCCCAGTACCCCTACATTACACCACCACCACCACTAGCTGATGAGGATTGATCATATAATGGAGCGATTTCTTATGTTTGTGTCCGGTGAGTACTTTGTTCCTAACTCTTATTTGACCCATTGGGACAATGTGTCCTAAGTATGGGGTATTTGCATGACTTGCTTATGGTATGTATGACTCTTATTTGACTATCGGATATTATCTTATTTGGCTTACATGTGCGTATATGTCATTTACATGCATTGCATACATGTTTCTGTTTGAGAAAAACGTTGAAAGCCGATTTGAAATTTTTTTGGCTCGAACGAGACGTTTTTGACCAAAAGAGATCGTGATAACGGAGATTCATCTCGGTTGAACACCTCGGGCGCAGTCAAATCACCTCGACCGAGATGGGTTTAAAACTGAAGATATTTTCGAAATGTTTTGTGCTTCTATTCCAAATATGATATCGATGATGATATTTGCTTGCAGATTAGCTTTGAAATCTTTATATGCTCGAAAGATTTTTTTAATATTTTTAAGTTGCTAAATGTTTTGTTTGAAATTCTAGCATGTTTAATATTTTGTTTTTACCAAAATTATGTTGGATTTGAAGGTTAACACCACATTATGAGTTCTCTCAAATTCTTCATGGGATGATTAAGGCACATCATTTCTCTCCTCTTCTTCTTCTTGATCATGCATTAGCCCCTCATATACATATTTGCCTCCCTTTACTTATCCGGGAATTTGGATGCAATTGATGAAAAGCGTGTGAAGTGAAGTTGAGATTGTGGATGAAAGTGTTAGAAAAAAATAACTTTAGGGACGTTGATCTAGATAATGAGTAACTCGGCACCATTCACACGGCCGGGTGTTTGTGTCTTACCAAAGTCGGATTGATCAATAGTCCAAACGGGTCATGGTATGTGAATCAAGGGTTTGAGACATCTCGAGAATTGATGTTGTTGATTTCCTAGGCTTCGGTTATCGGGCACCTCTGTCCATGTTCTCAAAAGTAATGTAAAAAAGTGAAAATAAGCAAAGCTTATTGGTGGATAAAAGATTTTATTCCCAGATTCTAGCACCACATTACCCTATATACATCCCACCCTAGCATGTTTCTTGACCTCTTTTGAAAGCCCTTAAGACCTTGAGTATGTTGATTGACTTTGTGGTTAAACTAGATTATACATGATTGATTTCGATAAATATGATTTATTATGTATTCTATGATTTTATGCAAAGATGATCAGCTTTCTTATATTCATAAAATGTTTTGACCATATGTTGATTTTATTTGCTATGAAGCATTCCCTTAGGGTGATCTTGAATGAAGCGCACCACCAAAAGGTTTTGTAAAATTTTTTTCATTGATGTTTTTGATGACTTATAATTCATTCTATCTTATATCTAAGATTTGAATCTTGATTGGGGACAAGCAAGGGACAAGTATGTGGTATTTTGATAGCATGAACTATAGTCTATGTTTTGAGATTAGTTTGGATGTTTTATCTTCATAAATCTACATGCATGGATGTATATTAAGATCTTGATCATTATGTTGTTTTGTTTACATTTGCAAGAATCGAGGTCTATACCTAGTTTTGTTGTAATTGTAGGGAAAATGGCACGTTTTGGAGTGATATGAAGCTAAGGGGTTTAAGGAGTCATTGGAGTTACATTTTGGAGCATTGAGGAGCTACAAGTAAGGCATAGGAACCATGGAAGTTGAACAGAAGTTTGATTTTGGACCAGTTTTGAGAGATGTGTACGTAGCTGAAGATCATCTCGGATGGCTACAATATCACCTCGACCGAGATGAATTACTGGGCTGGATCGAGATGCACGGCCCATGGCCCATAATATATTTTATTTTTGGCAAGTAATTCTCCTATAAATTGGAAGATATTTTATGGATGGAAGGCATGTCTGGTTAACTGATCAGTTAGGAAGATTGAAGATATTCCAAGGAAGGAAGAAAGTTGAAGGAAGATAGTTTTGAAGTGGAAGTTGTAGGCTTTTGAAGAAAGTTGTAAGGTTTTCTTAGGTTCTTTAATTGTTGTCTTTTGGTTTGATATTGAGGAACACAGTTTGTTGATTGTTTGGATTTGTTTGTTTGTTTGATTGAGTGATTATTGAGACCTTTGTATTAAGGTTTTCTTGTTTGGTTATTGATTCTTTTCATATATATTTGATTGTTATTATCATGATAATTATTGGCTAAATTCTCTTGCGATTCTAGGGTGATTAGTTGAAGGTTGTGGGAAAGACGTTGAAAGAATGAGCCTTTACCTTAGTGGACCCTAAAAGCTTGAGCCAATCAAACCTTAACTGAACCTCGCCTTGGTCGGTTCATAGAACATCTCGACCGAGATCAGATATGAACTGAGCGAGGCGTGACCTTATCTGATCCATATCTGAGTTTAGGTTATAGTTTGCCAAATCCTATCCTTGTTGTACCTTTCCTGGTCCATATGCAAGCCTAGGATGAGACTTACCCGGTAATTCCTTTGCTTGTATACCGATGATGATGAGTGTTAGGTAATAAAGGTTTATCCTTCATTAGGGTTTGACTGTAACTTCATCCTACATTTGTGAGTTAGCCTGAGAATTGCCTTGTAAAGGTTAGTTTTATCCCCTTAGGTGGTGTGTTTGTTTGAGATAATAGTTCCTTTCCCTGGTTCTTTGAGACTTACCCGGCGATAGGATCTTTGGTTTGGGATAGTGAGTAGTGAGACTTACCGGTGATCTATTTCCACATTTAGAAATATCTTCCCTTGCAAACCTCAGTTTTGTCCACGCTATCCTTTGAGATCTTGAGTCAGAACCACAACTGGATGCTTTGACCTCTAGAATGGGCATTCTTTTACCTGATTATTACATCATCTTTGTTATCATTGCTTTGTTGCTTGCTTTTGATTGACAACCTGATATACCATGCTTTGTTTCACCATAGTCCCTGTGTTCGACCCTTGAGTATTTTCCGTTGTTACAATTAATCCGTACACTATGGGTTAGCATATTGTTTCAGGCTTATATTTTAGGTTATAAATTTAAAGCTATATCGTTCACATTCACACACACGTCTGAGAGCGAAACACATTGCATATTGTATTGTGTTGATGTGTTTGGATGTTCTATTACTTTTTTTCTTATTCATGTTTTGTTAGCTAACGGTTTTATACCGTGTTGTAGATATTCTGCAGGATAGGAAGACTGCAGAGTGAGCTAGAGGGGTGATCAGTCGAGGGCTTCCGTACACTAGGTTTTGTGAGGGTTTTAGGCTATTTTGTACACGTTTTATATGATGTTTCCGTTTTGTACTTGGCTGTGTTTTGTAAACCATTGATGTATATTTATACAATTTTATGTATTTTTTTTATATCTATATGTGCTTTGTTGTAAGATCTAGTGAACTTGTTGTCAAGCTAGGGTCAGGATCCACTGTGAGATCCTTGCCCAGTAGCACCTCGAGTCTTGTGGATTTGTAGTGTTACAAAGACCTTCCCCGTTATCTTTTCCACCTTAGAAAACACCTTTCTTTAACGATCCCAACCTTGTCCATGTCTTTAGAAGTCTTGAATCGAAAACCAAAACTGGATACTTTTATCTCTAGAATCTGCATTGTCCCGATTGTCATATTATTCATCTTATTGCTTTTTGTCTCTTTCATTCTAGTATTAACATTGATCTATTGTAGCATTGATTTGTCACCTATTGATTTCACCATATTCCTTGAGGTTTACCTTGAAATTTTTTTTGTTGCTGCAATTGATCCGTACACTACGAGTTCGCATATTGTTCACACTTTTATTACAAGTATAAATTTAAGACTATTTTCATACTCACACACGTATGAAAGTGAACATTAATCGTTCTTATATTTTTAAATAAATTGCTTTAAATATTTAAGAATAAAATGATGATTTAAGCATTATTACATAATTCATTTGGTATACAAAAATAACATGGACAATTTTTTAAAAGATTTTAGGGTGATTTAAAAACTTACTGGTAAATTTTTTTAATAAAATTTGGCCATAATTTCACCTTATATTAAAATTGGTCAAATATAACTTAATTTATATACGAATTAGTAATTTATTAAATTTGTAATAGTTTTCTATCTTGTTTTATTTTTATCTTATCATTTTTCTGAAAAATAATAAGAATACTTGAGCATAGCAGTACCTCACGAAAACAAACCAAACGTATACTAACTAAACAAAACCATTGCTGAACATAATAGTATTGCAGCAAAAAAAAAGGATCAAATTTTTACTAACCGAAAAAAATAATCGTTTGAGCATAAAACTAAATCCGTGTATTACCCGCACTTTGTGCGGGTTCAGTTTTAATAAATATTTAATACTTAAAATTTTATATGTATATTTTTGTAAAATAAAAATCCGAAAAACGAAATTATAATCAAATATAATGATTTTTAATTCTCTTTTAAGTATTAATCTCTTCTAATTAATTATATTTTTAAATTGATTTGTTAATATATACTTGTTGGTAAAAAAAATTCGTAAAAGTTTAAAAACTATTTTTATAAAAATATTTATTTAAATATTTATTAAAAAATTTAAAAATAAATTTTCAATTTATATTAACATTTAAAAATCACTTTTTAAAATAATTTTTTAGGCTTCAAGAAATCTGGCGTTGACACGTGGCAATAGATGCTCCTGCTTTAATATATATAAGATATAAGATATTTTCTAAAATTTAATTGTTTTACTGACATTTACTATAAAAAAATTCAAAGATATTTTAAATATATTTTAACTTTAATTAACGACTTTACTAATTTTTATAGATTTTATATTTAAAAACCACTTTTTTAAAAAAATTTGGGGGTTGGGAGAATCGTGGCTTGACATGTGGCAATAGAGGCTCATGCACTAATATATATATATATATATATAAGATAATATAAGATATTTTCTAAAATTAAAATTTAATTGCTTTACTGACATTTACTATAAAAAAATTCAAAGATATTTTAAATATATTTTAACTTTAATTAACGACTTTCTAAAATATTTTTTATAAATTTTAAATTTTAAAAACCACTTTTTTAAAAAAATTTGGGGCTGGGAGAAGCGTGGCTTGACACGTGGCAATAGAGGCTCATGCTTTAATATATACTAGTGTATTACCCGCACTTTGTGCGGGTTGAGTTTTAATAAATATTTAATACTTAGAAATTTATATGTATATTTTTGTAAAATAAAAATCCGGAGAATGAAATTATTATCATGATTTTTAATTCGCTTTTGAGTATTTATCTCTTCTAATTAACTATATTTTTAAATCGATTTGTTAAGATATGCTTGTTGGTAAAAAAAAATCCGTAAAAGTTTAAAATCTATTTTTATAAAACTATTTTTATAAAACTATTTTTATAAAACTATTTATTTAAATATTTTTAAAAAAAATTTAGAAATCAATTTCCGATTTATTTAAACATTTAAAAATCACTTTTTAAAATTATTTTTTAGGCTTCGAGAAACATGGCGTTGACACGTGGCAATAGAGGCTTCTACTTTAATAGATATAAGATACTTAGAAATTTATATGTATATTTTTGTAAAATAAAAATCCGGAGAATGAAATTATTATCATGATTTTTAATTCTCTTTTGAGTATTTATCTCATCTAATTAACTATATTTTTAAATCGATTTGTTAAGATATGCTTGTTGGTAAAAAAAATCCGTAAAAGTTTAAAATCTATTTTTATAAAACTTGCTTCTGCTTTAATAGATGTATATTTTTGTAAAATAAAAATCCGGAGAATGAAATTATTATCATGATTTTTAATTCTCTTTTGAGTATTTATCTCTTCTAATTAACTATATTTTTAAATCGATTTGTTAAGATATGCTTGTTGGTAAAAAAAAAATCCGTAAAAGTTTAAAATCTATTTTTGTAAAACTATTTTTATAAAACTATTTTTATAAAACTATTTATTTAAATATTTTTTTAAAAAAATTTAGAAATCAATTTCCGATTTATTTAAACATTTAAAAATCACTTTTTAAAATAATTTTTTAGGCTTCGAGAAACATGGCGTTGACACGTGGCAATAGAGGCTTCTACTTTAATAGATATAAGATACTTAGAAATTTATATGTATATTTTTGTAAAATAAAAATCCGGAGAATGAAATTATTATCATGATTTTTAATTCTTTTTTGAGTATTTATCTCTTCTAATTAACTATATTTTTAAATCGATTTGTTAAGATATGCTTGTTGGTAAAAAAAAAAATCCGTAAAAGTTTAAAATCTATTTTTATAAAACTATTTTTATAAAACTATTTTTATAAAACTATTTATTTAAATATTTTTAAAAAAAATTTAGAAATCAATTTCCGATTTATTTAAACATTTAAAAATCACTTTTCAAAATAATTTTTTAAGCTTCGAGAAACATGGCGTTGACACGTGGGAAATAAAAATCCGGAGAATGAAATTATTATCATGATTTTTAATTCTCTTTTGAGTATTTATCTCTTCTAATTAACTATATTTTTAAATCGATTTGTTAAGATATGCTTGTTGGTAAAAAAAAAATGAGATAAAAGGGAAAGTAGGCTAATTATGCATTAATGTAGATTAACTAGTCTCTTTTGTAAAAATGTAGATAAAATAGGCCCCTTGTAATTTTGATAAAAAGATAAAATCAAAAATAATTTAAGATACTTTCAAAATTAAAAAGGAAAATGAGAGTGGTCCCCTATAATTATTCAAAATTAAAAAGATTCTTCTCCTAATTTTTTTAAATAAAAAAGGAAAATAAGAGTGGTCCCCTACAATTAAAGAATTAGTTTTAAAAAATAAAAAGATTCTCTCCCTTAATTAACATTGCTTTTTTTTTAAATAATCGCTTATTTGCTGCCATTAAAATTAATTACATAATTTTATGTACATAATCTGCGTGCGAAGTTATGTACATAATCTGCGTGCGAATTTATGTACATAATCTGCATGCGAAGTTATGTACATAATCTGCGTGCCAATTTATGTACATAATCTGCGTGCCAATTTATGTACATAATCTGCGTGCGAATTTATGTACATAATCTGCGTGCGAATTTATGTACATAATCTGCGTGCGAATTTATGTACATAATCTACGTGCGAATTTATGTACATAATCTGCGTGCGAATTTATGTACATAATCTGCGTGCGAATTTATGTACATAATATGCGTGCGAATTATGTACATAATCTGCGTGCGAATTTATGTACATAATCTGCGTGCGAATTTATGTACATAATCTGCGTGTGAAATTATGTACATAAAATTATGTACAGAATTTGTGGAAATCACTCTCATTTTCCTTATTTAATTAAAAAATAGCCATATTAATTAAGGGAGAATCTTTTTAATGACTGTGGTCCCCATAATTAATATTCAATTATTTTTTTAATTTAGTTTATCTTTTTAATTTTTAATAGTTATTTATCCTCCTTAATTAAGGGAGAGAATCTTTTTAATTAGAGTGGTCCCCACAATTAATAACTTCTTTATAATTTAATTTAGTTTTATTTTTTGAGAGAAAATTAGAGGGGCCTAGATTGTATCATGGATACAAAAAGGGCTCCTTTACACCAATTTTCTCAAAAAAAATCCGTAAAAGTTTAAAATCTATTTTTATAAAACTATTTTTATAAAACTATTTTCATAAAACTATTTATTTAAATATTTTTAAAAAAATTTAGAAATCAATTTCCGATTTATTTAAACATTTAAAAATCACTTTTTAAAATAATTTTATAGGCTTTGAGAAACATGGCGTTGACACGTGGCAATAAGGCTTCTGCTTTAATAGATATAAGATAAGAATATAAGATCCGTGGGTTTAGCATAAAACAAAAAAAAGGATCAAGTCCCTCCATTTAAGCCGTATAAAAGTTCTTATACCTAAAAAATTAAATTAAACTAGTTTAACATGCAGAATTTTCTAGGCTAATTTTTTTTAAATTTGTAGCAGTGAAATAATTATTTTTATAATTCTATAAATAAAATTACTTTTATTTAAGTAAATCAATTAGCTAAAAAATGGAGATATTTTTAAGTGTTTAATAGGTAAGTGGACTCTTATCCCCTATAAGATCAATTTTATTATTTTCTTATTATATCTAATAAATTAGACCTTTTATATTTATGGAAAAAGTTAATTGGAGAATTATTGTTGTAGGTACTATGTACGAATTATATTAAGATAATTAATTTAAAAATTAATTTGTATAAAATGCATATATGCTCAATTTTAAAATATTTGTAAACCCGAGATGATATAGATAAGTTCATTTACACGTTAGTTGGTTATAACAAATTATTAATTTATTGTGTAGTAAAATGGTTGAATTCAGAAAGAATAAATAACACGAATTCATTAACTTTCTGTGAAAATTTTTTTTCGGGACACGTGTCGGCTGTACGTTCAGCCGCACGCCCGTACCGAAATAATGTGCCTTACCTGAACAGCACACACTATATATATATATATATATATATATAGCGGCACGAAGCCGCTGACACCGAGTCGGCTGCTATGCCGCTAGTTATGCCTTGCTTGGTCCCCCGGCAGTGTGTGTATATATATAACACATACTGTTGACATAAATCAAATTGTATATCTAAATAAGCCATTATTTTATCAATTATCTAATTTTAACATATATATTTTAATATAGATATTTCAAAGTAAGTTGGGTAAGTAAATATATATTATGTATTATAGGGTATTTATTTTAATATCTAAAAATGTCAACTATATATGTATATATTTTTTTTAAAAATCTAAATTACGTAAAAAGTAGCATGCAACAACGATGAGACGAGGAAGTGACATGTGACATTAAGGGCTCTGACTTTAATATACTGTATAGATCTACACAAATGATAGTTCGTGGGTTTTGAATCTTAATTGATATCAATTAGTTAAAAGTGGGAGATATTTTTAATGATTAAAATGACTAAGTGAACTCTTATTGCCTATAGAAAAATCATTTCAGCATTTTTCGTTTGGGCAATTTTGGTAACTAGGCCTTTTTGAAAAAATATAGTAGTAATTAGGCTTTTTAATGTTTTATTTAAGTAAATATACCCCAACCTTTTGCATTTATTCTCAAACTCTACACACTCTTCTCTCAAGGGATACATTTACTAAACACAAAAGCCTAGTAAACCAAATTGTTTCTTTCTCACCCTATTATTACATGGACTAATTAAATCTCACTATTTTATTATATTTTTAAATTACACTTATCCAATATTAAAAATTTTAATACCGAATTGCATCAATTTAATGTCTCTCCTATCACATACAAGGTCATATTACACCAATTTTCTATATTTTTAAATCACAATCAAATCCTTAAATTTGAGGGGTGTGTGGGGAATCAACTAGTTAATTATATTTTCAATTGATGACAATAAATGTTGTTTTTAAGATATATTTTGTAATCAATCGATTAAGTTTATTCCGTAAAATAAAAAATATAAACTTAATTTAAATTGATATTCTACAAAAATAAATTTAGACGGTTGATAGACCTACCAGAGAAAATTTTTATTTGTCACAACAACTATGCCTTTTGCGTTCGTAGTTGAGATTTTTATCTAAGATTTTGAACTACGTGTTTGGTGTTTATAGTTGGAGCTGAGTGTAATAGCAGGATTCCGATATTTTTATAGTCGATTTAATTGGATTAATCTCTTAAGAACCGGTAGGTGAAATAAATAAGTTAAATGATACTCTAGAAGGGGGGTTGAATATAGTATGTAAAATTTTCGCAAACCAAATCTCAAGGCCTTGAAGCTTCTTTTAAGGGCCTTGATGTCAATCTGTGCTTCTCGTGAAACTTTGATTTCAAGGCTTTGAAACTCTTTTCAAGGGCCTTGATTTTTTGCTCCTGCAAAACAAAGTTAGTCACAATAAAGTATATATGATGCGGAATTGAAAAGATTGACACGAGGATATGTTTACGAAGTTCGGCTCTAAATAACCAACTCTCCGTCTCAGGATATATCCATAAGATCTAACTATCTATTATCAGCTTCAAAGAGTCCTAGATACAAACTAGAAGAAATCCCCTTCTTCTCTCAATGTAGCCAAGGCTACGATCAAGCTCAACTCTTAACCTAGCTATAATAGCCTAATTACTTCGCAGAGTAACACACACTCTAGTATAACACTATTTAGATCTTCCAATGGAGCTCTAGTGTTTTCTCTCTCTAAGGGGATAAAGCTTTTGTGTGAATGAGAGAAAGAAAAACAACGAATGAAGATGATTGGGTTGCTAGAAGATGTAAAGATGTTTTTTTGTGTAAGCTTGTGTATTTTTCTTCTTCGATCATCCTCTTCATTTATACTCTTCTATGGAAAGGTCTTCTAGCCGTTGTAGAAATGACCGTTTGAAGATGAATCTTCTTTTCCATGAAGATCGTTTCTTGTTTCGAGATAAGGTAGACGTTTGCAAGTCTTTCGCTCTTGAGAACACGTCGAGTCCTTAACTCCTTGATCTTCTCGTCTTCTGTTGAATCAAGAGAGAAGATATTTTTGCCGTTTGTTGTTTAGAAAATCTTTTTAGAAAAGATTCTCTATTTTTCGGTTGAGATCTTCCTTCGTTTAATAAGATCTTCCTTCGGTTGATAAGATCTTTGGTTGATGAGATCTTTCCGTTACAGAATCTTCCAATAAAATCTTCAACTCATTTTGAATCCTTGTTCCATGCATCTATAATATTGATAGGTGATGGAATCACTATCATATAGGATAGTTTTTAGAGTCTTTTTATTGCATTTGTGTCAGTTTATGCTACTAACTCCTTGGTAAAAAGAAGAAGACTAAAAGAAGCTAAGGAAGGAGTTATAAGCACTTAGGAGTGAAGATCGATCACGAAGCAAAGCTTTTGTTGCCTCACCGCCCCAGCGGAGCCTTGCCACCGCCCCTGCGGGTGACACCTTACACTGGAGCGCTCCCTGCGCCTTCACCAGCGCCGGCAAAGAGGCTGTGTCACCGCCCCTGCGTTGACTTAGGGACGCCCCAGCGGCATGGCATCAGAAACATCAAGAAGTCGAAGGGTCTGACGTTTGAAGAGCATTGAAGATCCGCCCCAGCGGAATTACCTAGCCGCCCCTGCGGCCATGAAGAAGATCAAGCGTTTTTGCCTTCACAGCCCCTACGGCTTAACGTCAAAAGCTTTACTCTAGCTGTTTACACCACCTTTATGGCATTAAAGGTGGCTATTTTGGACTGGCCATTTACTCCTATTTAGTGTCTTTTGTAGTATAAATAGTCCTTGGTTGATTGCTAGAATCATCCAACCTATCCATGTTTTTCCCCCACAAAAATCCATTTTAGAATTAAGTTTTCCATTGTAATGAGTTGCTAACTACCTTGCTACATTGGGTTGGTTTGAAGCTGTGTTGTTACTTTGGGTGTAAGTTCTTTTTAATATAAGTTTTTATTCAGTAATACTTTGTGTTTCCTTGATCTCCATTGTCTAATTGCATGTTTATTATTGCTTAAGATTGATCACCTTAGGTTCTAAAGTGCATGTAAACAACTAGGATTAATAGGTTCCCGGTTCGGGTCTTTAATCTAGTAGCAACTTTAAGTAATAACGGGTTGTAATTACTTAAAGAAAAGGAACACAAATATAAAGATAAGTTTAATGGTTTTAATCTTCTCTTTATATCCCATAGTCTTTGTTTGAAAGCTAACTTGTTATTTGTTCTTGTAGGTTTACGGAACACTAACCTGTTAAGTTGTGTTGATGCCGGTTGGCTCAACACATATATATGATCGAGACGGGAGATTACTTAAGTACTTAAAAAAGGAACGCACCAAAGTAGCAATTGCATGCTTATAATCAACCTAGTGTAGATTCACCTATCATTGTCTTACTTGTCGCGTTAATCGTTTTCTTAAGTTTTTGTGTGCATCAATTCAACCAACCCCCCCCCCCTTCTGTTACTTGTTACGATAATCGATAATTGCATCTAAAACACCTTAACTCTCTTGGGTTCGACCCTTACTTAATCACTATACTTGTTCTTAGTGCTAAGTCGGGATTTACTTTTGATTGGGTATAGACGACCATAGAAATACCTTCGGTCAAATTTTGGGGCCGTTGCCGGGGAGTTTTAGTTTTTATTATTATTATTGATTATTGGTTTGAACCATTTTTATGGTTCAAACCCATGATACTAACTGTGGCTTTGCTTCTTTTGATCCAGAAATTGAGAAGACGCACATCCGGCAACGAAGACAACAACAACTTCAACAAGAGATGGCTGACCGTACTCTTCGTCAACTTACGCAGCCCACCTTGGCTCAAAACCCTCTTGCGGTCACTATACCGGCATTAGGGGAAGGAGTCAACTTTGAGCTCAAGCCGGGCCTCATCCACTTGCTCCCATCTTTCCATGGGCTAAGTGGTGAAGACCCCATCAAGCACCTTGGGAAGTTCCACACCGTATGTATGAGCATGAAGCCGGCCAACATTACCGAAGAACAAATCAAAATGAGGGTATTCGGTTTCACACTCAAAGATTTCACGGATGATTGGTATTACCACCTTCCATCCGGGAGTACTGACACTTGGGAGAACCTTCACAAGGCGTTTTTGGAGAAATACTTTCCAGCAAAGAAGGCCAATAGCTTGAAGAAAGCTATAAGAAACATCGAGCAAGAGGCGAATGAAACTCTCTACGAGTACTTCGAGAGGTTTGCACGCCTCCGATCCAGCTGTCCTTTTCACGGATATTCAACTCAAGATCTAGTCTTGTACTTGTACAATTGCTTGCTAGACAATGAAAGGAGGATCGTTGATGCAGCTTGCGGAGGTAATATTCTGAACTCTACTCTTGACTTTGCTTTGGAAAAGATACAGGAACTAGCGGAAGGTACTCGGAACTTTGGAAGGACTCCGGCTAAGAAAGGAGTTCATGCTGTGAGTTCCGGGAACAGTGAGATTTCCACCGAGCTCGCGGAGTTGAAGGAAATGGTGAAAAGACTAACACTTATGGGAACGCCACAGCAGCTCAAAGCTTGTGGAGTTTGTGCTGACCCATACCAACCAACGGACATGTGTCCACAAGTCCAGGATGACGATGCTGAGGTGAACGCAATGGGTTATGGACAACCACATTAGCAAAGGCCTAGGAATGATCCCTATGCGTAGAATTTCATGCCAAACTGGCGTCACCAACAGAATTTTCGTTGGAGGGATCAACAAAACCAACAACAACAGCCCCGTCAAGGTAAGTATCAAACAACAGAAGATATGTTGCAGGTTTTGACTAAACACTTTGCTACTCATGTCCAAACAACAGAATCTAGCATCAAGAATCTTGAAAAACAGGTTGGTCAAATGGTGGAAGCCATTTCAAGGACCGAATCAAGACATTCCGGAGGATTGCTGTTCGCCCCTAAAGGTGTGTGCAAATAAGCTTTAAATTTATAAAACTAGAATCAAGCAGCGAACCCCCAGTGTACGGATCGACGTAGCTAAGCAAGAATTCCAGAGTATCGAACACAGGGATTTGGGTGGGAACAAATTCGATTTCAGTTTGTCAAGCGAGTAAATATGAGAGTTTTGCAAATATTGGGAAAACAACAATCCTAAAGATCCAAGTATCCAGCTGTGGCAATCGATTCAAGATATACTAATGATATGAAGACAGAGTTGAGATATGCAAAGGTATACTAAAGTAAGGTAATCGTACGGTGAAGTTCCAAAAACCTTATGTAACTCACCTACAAGGCACTCTCTATACAGGTTGTTAAGGCTCAATATAGAAAGATTCTAAAGGCGAGAATTAATGTCAAATACCCAAACTTATAACCCAAGGATCAAGACTAACTTAACCGATTGAGGTTGTGACACTCACAATCGAGGTAGAGGTTGTTGAGGCTTCACTACCACCTAGAAAAGACAAGTCTAAACTAAATCAAAGCAAATCTTTAACTTTGGATTAAAGTAAAAGCAGGTTCGTAGATTTAGGAGAAATTACGGTTAGTTCTTGGTGTTCCACGGCCGTGGACTCAAGAACAGGTCGTAATTTATAGTCTATCGGCGATTCACTCTAACTCTCAGGGTCTAATCTGTTTGCGATCGATCTATCATCATCTAAGCCACAACTATCAACCCTTCACCTTAGAATTGTTAAGGGTTTTTAGCCAATAACAGTCATATTGATATTAATTCAAGATTTAGAAGATAAAAAGATGAAAACTTTCAAGAACTATCAATAATCTTCAAACAAATCTCAAGATCACAATCAAGAACGTGTGTTTGTCAAAAGATTCAAAATAAGTGAACAATCACAACCTTAGGAAAGAAGGGAGACGGGATGTCAATCCGTTTCCAAATCAAACCTATAGAAGAAGAGAGATCTTCTTGCAAAATCTTCCAAAAGCTTCGATCTTCCGCCAATCCGGGAAGTATGGAAATCCCAGCAATAATCTCCACCAAGTGCGAGATTAGGGAAATTCCAAGCACGAACCTTGATCTCCAACGAGATCTCCAAATGCTCCTCCACGAGGGTTTTGCGTTGCTAAGCGGAGATGTATGTGATATGCGATGATTGTAAGCAGGCATGACGGAATCTCCTTTTTCCCGTCTTTTTATAATGTAGGGCAAAGTGTCGGCCCGGCCCAATCTTCAAAAGATCGTGGCTTCAAAGTGTGGCGAAAAGATTCGCCAAGATCACGGTCGTGGAAGTGTTCCACGACCGTAATTTAGAGCGTGGAAACAAATACGGTTTGCACCATATGTTCCACGGCCGTAATATCCTCTGGAATGAACATCAATTTCTGACTATGAATCCACGGCCGTAATTCTGAACGTGGTTTGGATTCCGGCCGTATTTTAGGGCGTAATTTAGGGCAAGAACGTGATTCTTCCCTAGCCTCGTGCATTCCTCAAGCTAAAGCTCCAATTTGCTTCCAAAGAATGTCCTCAATCTATGGATAACTCAATCATCTCTTCTTTTGCTCGATTCCGTTCGGAAATAGCTCCAAATCACCTAAAATCAACATAGAACTAGTGTAGACATCCATATCGACAATATAGGTAATACTAGCTCACATATGCACAAAGTTCAATCAAAGACTATCGATATGAATCAAATACGTTTAGAAAACGTGCCTAAAATATCACAATATTTAATGCTAACAAATAACCCCATACTTAACACTTGCTTGTCCCTAAGCAAGGTCTTTCAAAAAGCTTTAAACAAGAGTTAGGATGAAATATGTGTACCTTCTTTTGGGTGAATGTGACTTCTAAAGAATAGATCATTCTCAAACCTTGCTTCAATCGTTCATCAAACTTTCACACACTCAATTAAAGAGTAAAAAACAAAGAAAATTCATAAATCAATTTAACCTCTAAACAAACATCATAACCTTCAAACTTTATCAAAATCAATCACAAGAAACTTCAATTTAGATCACCAAGTCATATAACATTCTTTTGATCTCAAGGACTTTCAAAGAAAAGGTCTAGAATATGGAAAGGAAGGGAAAACTTTAAGGGAAAGTGGCGCATAAATCCGGGAAAGTGGACAACTACCTTCTTCTTCTTATGCGGTTCCCGCAACACTTCAACTTAGAGCTTCGCTCTCCTCTTTTCATTTTTCGACTTTACTTTTGGAGTTATGGACAGAGGTGCACAAAAACCGAAGCCTAGGAGATCGGCGTTTCTCAAATTTTCAAGAGATGCCTCAAACCCTTAGCGCACATACCGTAATCCGCTAGGAATATCGTTCAATCCGACTTTGGCAAGACACAAACACCCGACTATGTGAATGGTGCCGAGTTACTCATCGTCATGATTGACTTCCCCAAACCTACAATTTCTTTCTATTCATTTGATTGCAAATAATTTCTCTCATGGCCCTCCCACATCAAACGTGCCTTTTTCATTCACTTCTCCAAATTCCCGGATAGGTAAAGGAGGCTAATATTTCAATGAGGAGCTAGATGATCAAAGAAAGAAGAAAGAAAGTATCGAATTGCCTTAATCATTTCAACAAGAAGTATAGGAACTTATAATGTGATTTCAACTTCAATTTCTCAACATGATTTAGGTAACGTTTTCACATTATAAAACTTGCAAAAGAGGTAAAATTCATTCATTCAAATTCTTTTCGATTCACTATTCTTTTGAGCATGCAATTGTTATCAAAATCCATCCACAAGTAATGATTATCATGGAAATCATCTCAATTCATTAGAAGCACAAAATTTTTCCATTTTTATGGGTTTTTAAAGTTCTTTTTCATGCAATGCAATAAGGAAACGTGTGACACATAATGAACATGCAACGATAGTCTCGAATGAAAGCAAACATAGAGAGTAGAGTTATTACAAACTTTTAGTACATCCCACCCCATACTTAGGACGAACATTGTCCCTAATGTTCAAAAGAAAGAACAAAAGAAAGAAAAGAAAAAGAAACTCACAAGTGGTGGCGGGAATGTCTAAAACAAACGATCATGCATCAATCACTGCGGCGGCGGTGGAGGCGGGAATGGGGAGAAGCTGGAGTCGTATGGTCGCCCAAACTGCTGGCGGTAGACGTCCCTCATCATGTGGTCAAGGTCGTCGAGGCGTCCGTCTCTAGCGTCGGCCCGGATCTCCAACGCTTCAACTCTCTCTGAAAGTCCGGTAGCCCAATCCGGCATCTGCTCGTACCATCCCGGGGCGCGATCGTATGGTGCTGGTGCTGGTGGTGGTGCTGCTGGCTGCTGCGTGGACCAAGGAGGGGGGGTGTCATACCAAGTGGGAGGTGTAGTCATCCACGTGGGCCTCTCACTCACGCTAGCGCGGCGAGATGACGAGCCTGAGGCTCTAGCTGGGCGTGGAGAGCGTCTAGGTACATTTGGGGCCGCCTCCGGCTGGTCCGGAAACGTGCCAAACTCCTGCTCCGCTCCTCCACCACTCTCGTACTGATCTCCCATCTCCTCCTCCTCCACAACCGGTGGTGGGACGTAAGGGGGAGCTACTAACCTGTTCGCATGCATCGCAGCGAACGTCTCCTTCCAATTGTGGCGTCCCGCCACAATGGAATACTCCAGCAGCCACTCAATACCCCTACCTGTCCTGCTCTCCCAAGGCATGCCCGCATAAGGCGGACCTCTATGTGTGGGGAAAATGAGTCCCCTAACCATGAATGCATGTAATCCTAAAGGTACGGCCGGTATGCGGGTGCAAGCAGAAAAATCTACACCAAAACTCCTAGCAATGTGGGTAACTATCCCACCATATCCGATGTTCCCCTTCGACTTGTTCTTGAGCTTGCTCATCGTAGCAGCCAAGAGAGTAGCACAATCTGCACGGCGTCCATAGAGCATGCAATAGAGCAAGAATAGCTCATCCGTCTTGATCTTTTGGGGCGTCTCCGTCCTAGGAAAGAGACACTCCGAAAGAACGCGGTGAGCTATCTTCAAGGCTAAATGGTACATCAATTTAGCCTTGGTATCGGCGGGCTGCCAACGGTCCTTGTCGGTGTAAATCATCGAAACTTCCGCCCAGAAATCCTTAGGGTAAATACCACTCGGGAATCGACCACTGTAGGTCTCATGGAACCCGAAAATGGTCCCAAACTCAACAATACTCAAATGGTAGTCTCTTTCCATGAGACGGAAAGAGACGGTCCTATCTACGTGGCTGTGCTCGAAAGATGTCACAACCTCCCGGGTGATCTCCTCATAGGCGTCTTCACGAATGTTCGTGAAGACAAGTAATCCGGCTCTATCCAAGAGCCATGTAAGATCATCAACTATGTTAAGAGGATGTAGATCCTCCAACAACAAATACCTAGGGCCAATCACTACCCTCTTCTGTATCTTCTCAAATGCAGCAAGGTGGTTCTCGTGTATGGTCGGAATGCTAGGGTGAGGAGGTGAGGATGGAGGTGAAGGTGAAGATGGTAGTGAAGGAGATGAGGGTGGTGGTGCCCTAGAGGTGGAGGGATTGCCTTTCCTTTTCTTATTCTGCTCTCCCTTCTTCTCCTTTATCCTTCCCGACACTCTCCTTACAAAATCCATTTTTCTCCAAAATTACGGTCTGTTCTTCAGGTTCCACGGCCGTGGTTTACACAGAGACCGTGATTCGTCTCAGAATCTCGCGAATCTCAGCAAATTCACCAACAATCACCACAACAAGCAGTCCTAATCTAATTCCTTCTAGTCTTTGTCAGTTCTTCCTAAAAATCTATAGCAAAAACGAACTAAATCCGCAAAATTCAAGAAGAAAGAATAAACCTCTTTTTCTGATTGAAAAACCCGAAATGCGCGTTTGTTGTTGGATTTCCGCTCGGTTTGTCGCTTGGATCTTGTTCGTGGTTGGATTTGCTGCAGTTTAGGATGAAGAATCGTTGAAAACGATTAGAAAACGAAGAATTGGAGGAGGTCGTGGGGTTTCGGCGTTTAGGTCGTGGAAAGGGAATTTTTGGGGCAATTTTGTGAAGAATGTGGCTTATGTAGTCGCAGGCAAAATTTTGAAAATCACAGTCTGTCGGGGTGTTCCACGGCCGTGGAAGTGTACGGAACCGTGGTTTTGGTGATTTTTCAAAGGCTTTTGAGAATTACGGCCACTGTAGCTATGACGACCGTAATTTAGACCGTGGAACCTTCTGTAAAGCTTCAAAGTCCAAATTTCGTCACTCTTCTTCGTCATTATTCTCCCTTTTTCCTTTTCCATTGATCCTACAACCAAAAACACGAACATACCGGAAGAAATCGAGGAAAAATAAAGCGAAAACGTCTATTCTAGGTTAAACTATGAATCGAAAACGAAAACGAAAATGCAATACCTTGGGTTGCCTCCCAAGAAGCGCTTTGTTTAAGGTCCGTAGCTAGACCAATCTTGCACTTATTCGAGTGCGGTAGGCACGAACTCCTCAACTTGGAGTTCCGGCGTATACTTCTTGAGTCGTTGGCCGTTCACCTTAAAACTTCCGCTAGCTTCACCCCATACTTCAACTGCACCATGGGGAAAAGTACGCTTAATTAGAAAGGGTCCGGTCCAACGGGATTTAAGCTTACCTGGAAAGAGGCGAAGTCTTGAATTGAAGAGGAGAACTTGATCTCCTTCTTTGAAGTCCTTTGGAATGATATGCTTATCATGCCAACGCTTTGCTCTTTCCTTGTAGATCTTGGCGTTTTAGTAGGCGTTCAAATGGAGTTCATCCAACTTGTTGATGTCTAGGAGACGCTTCTCTCCCGCTTCCTTCATGCCGAAATTCAGCCATTTGATAGCCCAAAACGCTTTGTGCTCTAGCTCTACCGGCAAGTGACAAGACTTCCCATACACAAGGTTATATGGTGTGGTTCCTATGAGAGTCTTGTACGCAGTCCGGTACACCCATAAAGCATCATCTAGCTTCAAGGACCAATCCTTCCTAGTCCTTGAAACCGTCTTCTCTAGAATTCCTTTGATCTCCCTATTTGAGATCTCAACTTGTCCACTCGTTTGTGGATGGTAAGGGGTAGCGATCTTGTGAGTAACCCCATACTTAGCTAGAAGAGCTTCAAAGCGACGGGCTATGAAGTGAGAACCTCCATCACTAATGATCGTCCTTGGTGTCCCGAATCGCGGAAAAATGGTCCTGTTGAAGAACTTAACCACCACCATGGCATCATTTGTGGGAGAGGCAATTGCTTCCACCCATCTAGAAACGTAATCTACCGCCAATAGTATGTATTGATTTCCACAAGAAGATGGGAATGGTCCCATGAAATCAACTCCCCAAACGTCGAAAATCTCCACCTCTTGGATGTTGTTGAGGGGCATCTCGTTCCTTCTAGAAATATTGCCTGTTCTTTGACAAACATCGCAGCAAGAAACAAAGGATTGCACATCTCTAAATAAAGTAGGCCAATAGAATCCAGATTGCAATACCTTTGCGCTAGTCTTGTTCGAACTAGCGTGTCCTCCACAAGGTAGTGAATGACAATGACGGATGACACTTTGCATCTCATCTTCCGGCACACATCGCCGAATGATGCCATCCGGACCTCTCTTAAAGAGGAGAGGCTCGTTCCAATAGTATTCCCGGACGTCCTTAAAGAACTTCTTCCTTTGTGCGTGGGATAGTCCGGGCGGTATCTCCTTGCAAACCAAATAGTTAACAAAATCAGCAAACCATGGTTCGTTACCTTTGGAGATCACGTTGATGCACTCCTCTATGATGTGTAGGTGTTCGTCCGGAAAGGAGTCATCAATGGGTAGATGGTCGTCCTCTAGATGTGTTAGGCGACTCAAATGATCCGCAACAGAATTTTCCGAGCCTTTCTTGTCGCGGATCTCAAGATCGAATTCTTGTAGGAGAAGAATCCATCTAATCAGCCTTGGTTTCGCATCTTTCTTTGCAAGGAGGTACCGGATCGCAGCATGATCCGTGTAGACAATCACCTTTGCACCTACAAGATAAGAGCGGAACTTGTCAATAGCATAGACAATGGCTAAAAACTCTTTCTCGGTAGTGGCGTAGTTGAGCTGTGCTTCGTCTAGCGTCTTGCTAGCATAATATATGGCGTGGGTTCGCCCTTCCTTTCGTTGTCCAAGAACAGCTCCAATAGCTACGTCACTAGCATCGCACATAATCTCGAAGGGGAGAGTCCAATCCGGAGGTTGGATAATAGGTGCTGAAATTAGAGCTTGCCGAATGATGTTAAACGCATCCAAACATTCCTGCGAAAACTCAAAAACCGCATCCTTCATCAATAGATTAGTGAGAGGTTTTGATATCTTAGAAAAGTCCTTAATGAAACGTCTATAAAATCCAGCATGTCCTAGGAAACTTCTTATCCCTTTCACAGAAATTGGGGGAGGAAGTTTCTCTATGGTCTCTATCTTAGCCTTATCTACCTCTATCCCTCTACTAGAGACTAAGTGACCTAGTACGATTCCTTCCATAACCATGAATTGACACTTCTCCTAATTAAGAACTAGGTTAGTGTCTTCACACCTTTGTAAAACAAGAGAAAGGTTAGAAAGGCAATTGTTAAAAGAGGAACCGTAAACGGAGAAGTCGTCCATGAAGACTTCCATGATTTCCTCTACGTATTCGGAGAAGATGGCCATCATGCACCGTTGAAAGGTGGCTGGGGCGTTGCAAAGCCCGAACGGCATTCTCCTATAGGCGAACGTACCCCAAGGGCACGTGAATGTGGTTTTCTCTTGATCATCCAGATGTATCGGAATCTGAAAGAAACCACTATAACCGTCAAGGTAGCAAAAATGTGAGTGTTGTGCTAACCTTTCAAGCATTTGATCGATGAATGGCAATGGAAAGTGATCCTTCCGCGTTGCGTTGTTGAGCTTGCGGTAGTCTATACACATCCGCCATCCAGTTACGGTTCGGGTAGGAATGAGTTCGTTGTTCTTGTTGGTGATGACCGTCATTCCTCCCTTCTTTGGAACTACTTGAACTGGACTCACCCACTTGCTATCGGAGATAGGATAGATGATACCTGCGTCAAGAAGTTTAAGAATTTCCTTCTTGACAACCTCCTTCATGGTCGGATTCAACCGCCTTTGAGGTTGTCTTGAAGTTCTAAAGTCCTCCTCCATTAGTATCTTATGCATGCATAGGGATGGTTTAATTCCTACTAAGTCCTCAATAGTATAGCCTATGGCTTTTCTATGTTTCCTAAGGACAATCATGAGCTGTTCATGTTCATCTATGCTTAATTCGGAGCTAACGATAACTGGAAAGGTAGAATTAGATCCAAGAAAAGCGTACCTTAGATGAGTAGGAAGTGGTTTGAGTTCCATCACTTTCGGAGCTTCCAATGATCCTTGAGGAGCTTCCGACGTCTCCTTAGAAGTTTCTAAGGGTTTTGCATGAGTTGGAGAAGAATCAAAAGAAGTTGAAGAAGCATGCCGACTACCCTCTTCCACGGTTAGAATTACGGCCTCTCCATGTGTTCCACGGCCGTGTAATCCCCTGGAATGGAGGTCGATTTTGGTTGTGAAATCCATGGTCGTGGAATACAGGGTATGACCGTGGATTCTAATATTCTCAGCCTCATCGTGGAGTCTCTCAAACTCCTCTTCATGGATCTCTTCTTGTGCTTCTAAGGCTTCAATTTCCTCTTTGCACTCTTCTTCTTCCCCTACATCTGTTAGACTCATGGTAATAACTTTTTGTAAAGGATCGTTAAAGAGAATTGCGCTTACCTCTTCCCTAGATAAACCTTCTTCATCTTGGATATCATAAATATCCTCGTCGAAGATTGGTTCCTTCACTAGAGTAGAAAGAACGAACTCTACTTTCTCTTCTCCAATATCAAAAGCGAGTCTACCATTCTTGCAATTGACCATGCAGCCGGAAGTTGCAAGGAACGGTCTTCCGAGTATGATCGGGACCGGACTATCTACAGGAATGTCAAGAACGACAAAATCATTGGGAACAAAGAATTTACCGAGCTTGACCGGGACGTCTTCTACAATACCGACGGGGCGAGTGATGGATCGATCCGCCATGTATAACGTCATCTTCACCGGTTTAGGTTCGCCTAAACCGATCTTCCTGCACAACGCAAGTGGTATGATGCTCACACTTGCTCCTAAGTCACATAAAGCGTCATATGTGACATCTCCCACTCCAATGGGAATGCAAAATGACCCCGGATCCTTCAACTTTGGGGGCATTTTCTCCTTCATAGTCTTGATGAGATCCGAAGAATCCGAACTCATCTTGACCTCTCCGAAATCTTCTAGCTTCCTCTTGTTGGAGAGGAGCTCCTTCAAGAACTTGCCATAAGCTGGCATACCTACAATAGCATCAATGAATGGTATATTAATATGCAGCTTACTCATGAGTTCTATGAACTTACCGAATTGTTTGTCTAGGCGCGCTCGCGCTCTAGATTGAGGGAATGGTAGGGGAGGTTTGTAAGCTGGAGGAGGAACATAGACATCTTCCTTCTCCTTCCCCTTTCCTTTGTCCTTCTCTACGGGGACTTCAACGAACGTAGGCTGCGGATCGGTGGTAGTCACTCCGCTCCTAGTTGTTATCGCCATCACCCTTCCCTTAGGGTTGTCCTCCGTCTTTCCTGGAAGTTTTCCTTGGTTTCTAGGAACTTCCTCCGCGTGGTTGAATATTTGGTTTTCCAAAACCTTTTGAGCCTTGTCAACCTTAGAGATTTGATCGTCAACCTTGATGAGGCGGTTCTCCAACCCTTGAAGCTTTCCCATTATCGTTTCCAATATGGGATCGGGCTTCTCCTTCCCCGAAGTTTTTCCTCCATTAGCTGATTGCCCCTGGCTTTTCAAAGGAATAGAGGAAGAAGAAGGTGGGGTTAGTGAATTAGAATTGGAAGGATAAGAGTTACCGGAATTTTGTTGAATGGGGCGCCAATTGTTGTTGTTTGAACCCCTATTGTTGTTCCAATCATTGTTCCGGCTGTTGTTGTTTCCATTCCAGTTGTTATTCCGGTTGTTGTTGTTGCCGTCATTATTGTTGCCCAAATAACCAACATCCTTCCCTTGTTGCTTTGGGAAGTTGGTCTTGATAGCCTCCTTCAACTCTTTGATCTCATTGTTGAGGGAGAAAATCTGATTTTGAGCTTCATGTGTGAGCTTTGCTCCTTGCTCCACACGATTTCCCTCCACTTTCCGGTGGGAATACTTCTCTATGACTCTTGCTTGCTTCTCTATGAAGTCCCAAGCGTCATCTTCTCTCATGTCCATGAACGTTCCACATGAGAGGGATTGGAGGTTGAACTGCGTTCCCGCATCCAGCCCCTTGTAGTAAATCTCCAGTAAGGCAAGTTTGGATATGCCATGATGAGGGCAATCCAAGAGCAAATCCTGAAACCTTTCCCATGATTGAAACAAACTTTCGTTAGGTCTCATAGAAAAAGCATTAATCTTACCTCTAAGTTCCGCTGTTTTGGAAGGCGGAAAGAATTTGGTAAGAAATTCCGCGGAAAGGTCTTCCCACGTATCTAGTTTCCCACTAGGAAGAGCTTGATACTATGACAACGCCTTCCCCTTCAAGGAGAAGAAAAAGGGTTTAAGCTTGTAACTGTTGGTAGTAGCGCTCTTCGGTCTCATCGTCTCCATCATACACTCGAAGTTTTGCAAGTGTTGGTGTGGAGATTCAGCGCTTGTACCGCCAAATTGGTTTTGGCGAACAAGAGTAATAACTTGAGGGTTAAAGCTAAACCCTTGCACATCTTCAACATCAAAATTCACGCCCAAGCGGCGTGGTTGTTGTGTTGGATCCATCCGCTGGCCAAGAGTTCTTGGCTCATTATCCACACGTTCGACCCTCACATTCCTAGGTGGAATGCGGCGGTTAGTAGCTCCTTGTGGATGGAAAGGATTCACATTGACCGTAGGATCAATCTCCTCTAATGGTGGCATGGAAGAGTCACTATCATCAGCGGATGAATGACCTCTCCTTCTTCTAGATCTTGATGTCCTTCTTGAGGATTTCTTGATTTCTTTACTCTTAAGGTCGCTTATTTCTAATCTCATCTGGAACATCTGATCCTGTAGACTGTTAACTTGGGATTGATGGCGATCCATCTCATCCCGGCGGAGGTTCTCATTCCAATGGAGTTGAGCTTCCTTCTCAGCCAATTCTGCCTGAAGATCACGCTCGTGTTCTTCAGCCATCTTCTTTTCCTTGCGCTTTTGCCTTAAGGTTTTCTCTAGCTCTTGATCAAGAGGTAAGAAATCCTTGGTGTTCTTAGACCTGCGCATGCACTTAAGAAAATATCAAATAACGAGAGCAAGCTCCAAAGCTTGACAACCGGTTACCGAATTCGGCCGAAACCAAATCCCCGGCAACGGCGCCAAAAACTTGTTCGCCCCTAAAGGTGTGTGCAAATAAGCTTTAAATTTATAAAACTAGAATCAAGCAGCGAACCCCCAGTGTACGGATCGACGTAGCTAAGCAAGAATTCCAGAGTATCGAACACAGGGATTTGGGTGGGAACAAATTCGATTTCAGTTTGTCAAGCGAGTAAATATGAGAGTTTTGCAAATATTGGGAAAACAACAATCCTAAAGATCCAAGTATCCAGCTGTGGCAATCGATTCAAGATATACTAATGATATGAAGACAGAGTTGAGATATGCAAAGGTATACTAAAGTAAGGTAATCGTACGGTGAAGTTCCAAAAACCTTATGTAACTCACCTACAAGGCACTCTCTATACAGGTTGTTAAGGCTCAATATAGAAAGATTCTAAAGGCGAGAATTAATGTCAAATACCCAAACTTATAACCCAAGGATCAAGACTAACTTAACCGATTGAGGTTGTGACACTCACAATCGAGGTAGAGGTTGTTGAGGCTTCACTACCACCTAGAAAAGACAAGTCTAAACTAAATCAAAGCAAATCTTTAACTTTGGATTAAAGTAAAAGCAGGTTCGTAGATTTAGAAGAAATTACGGTTAGTTCTTGGTGTTCCACGGCCGTGGACTCAAGAACAGGTCGTAATTTATAGTCTATCGGCGATTCTCTCTAACTCTCAGGGTCTAATCTGTTTGTGATCGATCTATCATCATCTAAGCCACAACTATCAACCCTTCACCTTAGAATTGTTAAGGGTTTTTAGCCAATAACAGTCATATTGATATTAATTCAAGATTTAGAGGATAAAAAGATGAAAACTTTCAAGAACTATCAATAATCTTCAAACAAATCTCAAGATCACAATCAAGAACGAGTGTTTGTCAAAAGATTCAAAATAAGTGAGCAATCACAACCTTAGGAAAGAAGGGAGACGGGATGTCAATCCGTTTCCAAATCAAACCTAAACAAGAAGAGAGATCTTCTTGCAAAATCTTCCAAAAGCTTTGATCTTCCGCCAATCCGGGAAGTATGGAAATCCCAGCAATAATCTCGACCAAGTGCGAGATTAGGGCAATTCCAAGCACGAACCTTGATCTCCAACGAGATCTCCAAATGCTCCTCCACGAGGGTTTTGCGTTGCTAAGCGGAGATGTATGTGATATGCGATGATTGTAAGCAGGCATGACGTAATCTCCTTTTTCCCGTCTTTTTATAATGTAGGGAAAAGTGTTGGCCCGGCCCAATCTTCAAAAGATCGTGGCTTCAAAGTGTGGCGAAAAGATTCGCCAAGATCACGGTCGTGGAAGTGTTCCACGACCGTAATTTAGAGCGTGGAAACAAATACGGTTTGGAATGAACATCAATTTCTGACTATGAATCCAAGGCCGTAATTCTGAACGTGGTTTGGATTCCGGCCGTATTTTAGGGCGTAATTTAGGGCAAGAACGTGATTCTTCCCTAGCCTCGTGCATTCCTCAAGCTAAAGCTCCAATTTCCTTCCAAAGAATGTCCTCAATCTATGGATAACTCAATCAGCTCTTCTTTTGCTCGATTCCGTTCGGAAATAGCTCCAAATCACCTAAAATCAACATAGAACTAGTGTATACATCCATATCGACAATATAGGTAATACTAGCTCACATATGCACAAAGTTCAATCAAAGACTATCGATATGAATCAAATACGTTTAGAAAACATGCCTAAAATATCACAATATTTCATGCTAACAATTGCCTTCCCAGACATTTCTAAACCCCAAGGAGAATGTTAGTGCCCTAACATTAAGGAGTGGGAAGAAAATCCAACAAAAACCAGCAAGGGAATCACAAAGCAAACCTTTTGTTGAATTTTCCGCTCCCACAGCCGCCCCTGCGGCTGCAACTGCACCCAGCACAAAGCAGACGACGCCCCTACGGCTGGATGTGTCCGCCCTTGCGGTGACAACCCCTGAGCCGCCCCTGCGCCTTCAAGCTAACGCCCCTGCGGAAATCACACCAGAAGGTCCTGCTGAAAGGGATACTTATGTCCGGCCTAACTTTCCGCCACTGTACTCTGAGAAGCCACCATCTCCTTTTCTTGAGGCTTTGAAGGTGAGAAGAATCATTGAGGACAAGGACCTCTTTGAGACTTTCTCCAAATGCGAGGTAAACATTCCCCTTCTTAAGTTGGTGAAAAGTATTCCTAAGTATGCTCGTTTTTTGAAGGAACTTTGAACTATCAAGAGGAATCAAAAGCTAAAGGGGGAAACAAAAAGTGTAAGTGAGTGAGCATGTGTCGGCAGTTTTCCAACGAAGAATGCCCAAGAAGTGCAGCGATCCTGGCATGGTAAGCATTCCTTGTGTTATAGGGGAAACCTGCTTTGACAAAGCAATGCTTGATCTTGGTGCTTCTATCAATGTTTTACCATATTCGATTTATAAATTACTTGGCCTTGGGCCATTAATGGAAACTAGGATTGTAGTACAACTTGTTGATAGATCAAATGTGTACCCGAAGGGATAATTGAAGATGTATTAGTAATGGTAGACAACCTAATATTTCCTGCTGATTTTTTTGTAATGGATATGGAAAATGATTCACATGCTGCACCCATTCTGTTAGGTAGGCCATTTCTGAAAACGGCTAGAACTAAAATTGATTATGTTAGTGGTAAATTGACCATGGAGTTTGATGGAGAAGTAGTGGAATTTGACATCTATGATGCAATGAGATTTCCTAGTGATGATTATTCTTTATGTGCTATTAACATTGTTGAACCTTTTGTGCAAGATGTTTTTGATAACTCTGACGTTGATGAATTGAGAAATGTGATTGAGCATGACATTGATGGTTTCAAATCAGATTATGTATTAACACCCAGCATGAAAGAAGTCCTAGCCCAATTAGATGGGCATAAAAGGCTACCTATCTCCATTTTGGCCATTGGGCCCACTTTACTAACCCCAAGTGAGAAGCTTGTTCCGTCCATAGTGCAGGCACCTGAAATAGAATTGAAGGACCTTCCGTCACACCTCAAGTACGTTTTCCTTGGAGAACACAATACCTTGCCGGTGATCATCTCCAAAAAGTTTACTACCGGACAAGAAGACAAGTTGGTGAAGGTACTAAAAGAGCACAAGACGGCCCTTGGATGGACCATTGCGGACATCAAAGGGATAAGCCCTTCCACTTGCATGCATAGGATTCTACATGAGGAAGAAGCCAAACCCTCTAGGCAACCTTAAAGGAGGTTGAACCCGCCAATGATGGATGTGGTCAAAAAGAAAGTGTTGATGCTCCTCCAAGCAGATATGATCTTTCCTATCTCAGATAGCACTTGGGTTAGCCCAACCCAAGTAGTTCCAAAGAAGGGAGGCATTACCATGGTGAAAAATCAACATGGAGAGATGGTCCCAAGAAAACACAAACCGGATGGAGAGTTTGCATTGACTACCGCAAGCTCAATAAGGTAACAGGAAAAGACCATTTCCCACTACCTTTTATTGACCAAATGCTGAAACATCTTGCAGGTCATCATCACTACTTTTTGCTGGATGGATATTCGGGCTATTTCCAAATAGCCATCGCACCAGAGGATCAAGAGAAGACGACGTTCACTTGCCCATTTGGCACTTTTGCATACCGTATAATGCCATTTGGACTTTGCAATGCACCCGGCACTTTCCAACGGTGCATGATAAGTATTTTCTCCGAATACATAGAAAATTTCATTTAAGTCTTCATGGATGATTTTACCGTCCATGAAGATAGTTTTGACGCATGTTTAGGGCATTTGAAACCTGTTCTTGAAAAATGTGTTGAAACCAATTTAGTTCTTAATTCGGAAAAATGTCATTTCATGGTCGAACAAGGAATTGTGCTAGGACATGTGATATGCTCAAAAGGGATAGAGGTAGATAAGGCAAAGGTCGATATCATTCAAATTTTACCTTATCCTACTAATGTTCGGGAAATCCGATCTTTTCTTGGTCATGCAGGTTTCTACCGACGTTTCATCAAAGATCTTTCAAAGATCTCGGCACCCCTATGTGAATTGCTCAAGAAAGACGTCACCTTCATAGTAGATGAGGATTGTAAGAAAGCTTTCGACACTTTGAAGGCATGTCTTACCACCGCACCAATCATCTGTTCCCCGGATTGGGAGAAACCTTTTGAAATCATGTGTGACGCCAGTGACTACGCCGTTGGAGTTGTCTTAGGACAAAAACACGGACGGGCCTCCCATGTGATCCATTATGCGTCTATGACACTCAATGGAGCGCAAAGAAATTACTCTACCACCGAGAAGGAAATGTTGGCGGTGGTTTTTGCCCTTGAGAAATTCCGGCAATACCTACTAGGGGTAAAGGTAATTATCTTCACTGACCATGCAGCTCTTAGGTACCTCATGGCAAAGAAGGAGGCAAAGCCAGAATTGATCCGATACGTGCTTCTTCTAAGTGAGTTTAACCTAGAGATAAGAACAAGAAGGGGGTTGAGAACCTGGTGGCCGATCATTTGAGTAGACTAGTGCAAGAGGAGGAAGATCCAAGAAAAGGAAGAGAGATAGATGGAAGTTTTCCAGACGATACATTTTACACAACTCTCTGTTGTGTAACCGCCCCCGCACCTCACACCAGCCGCCCCTGCGGCCAGCCGCCCCTGCGGCCAGCCGCCCCTGCGGCTCAGTCTAGGCGCCCCTGCAGAATTGTCGTCAGAGGTTTGTCTTAAGCTCCAATCTTTTAAGCCTTGGTTTGCTGACATTGTGAACTTCATTGTCAGGAAGGAGTATCCTCCAGACTTCACCAAGGCACAACGAGAGAAGGTAAAGGCTGAAGCTCGACACTACGTTTGGGACGATCCTTACCTTTGGAAGCATTGTAGTGACCAAGTGATCCGGCGTTGCATTCCGGATAATGAGGTACAATCCGTCCTAACTTTTTGTCATTCTGAAGCATGTGGGGGGGGGGGGGTCACTTTGGGGCAAACAAAACTGCAAGAAAGGTTTTGGATGCCGGTTTCTTTTGGCCACACATTTTTCGAGATGCTTTTGCGTTTTGCAAAGTGTGTGATAAATGCCAAAGAGTAGGAAATCTTTCAAGGAGACATGAAATGCCCCAATCCTCTCTTTTATTTGTGAAATATTTGACGTTTGGGGAATTGATTTCATGGGGCCGTTTCCTACTTCAATCGGTAACACATATTTTTCTTGCGGTGGACTATGCTTCCAAGTGGGTGGAAGCAAAGGCCACCAAAACTGAAGATTCAAAAGTAGTTACAGCTTTTCTTAAGGAAAATATCTTTGCAAGATTTGGAATACCAAAAGCCTTAATCAATGATAGGGGTATCCATTTTTACATCAAGACGATCACGGCTCTCCAAAGAGTATCAACAACTTATCATCCACAAACAAACAGCCAAACTGAGGTGTCCAACCGGGAAATAAAGACCATCCTTGAAAAGACGGTTTCTACCGGGCGGAAGGATTGGAGTGCAAGGCTAAATGACGCCCTATGGGCATATCGGACAGCCTACAAAACTCCTATCGGGATGTCCCCTTTTAGGCTCGTATTTGGGAAAGCTTGCCACCTACCGGTGGAGTTAGAGCACAAGGCTTGGTGGGCGGTAAAGAAGTGCAACATGAACATAGAGGAAGTGGGAGAATTCCGGAAGCTCCAATTGCAAGAGTTGGAGGAACTGAGGCTAGATGCATATGACCATGCTAGCAGATACAAAGAGAAGACCAAAGCATGGCATGACCGGAACATTCTCCGGAAGGACTTCAAGGTAGGTAATAAGGTACTTCTCTTTCAATCACGTTTGAAACTCTTTGCAGGTAAGCTGCGTTCGAGATGGACAGGGCCGTTCATAGTAGCCGAAGTATACCCTCACGGAGCGGTGGATCTCTATGATCCCCAAACGCACAAGGTGTTTAAGGTAAACGGACAAAGGCTAAAGCTTTACCTTGAAGGAGTCAAGAACGATCCAATTGATGAGATGATGCTGGAGGAAGCACAGTCAGAGAAGTAGAGACCTTACGTCGAGCCAACAACGTAAAACAAAGGCGCTTCTCGGGAGGCAACCCGAAGGAATAAGAAGAGGAGCCTCTGTCAGGAAACCGCCCCTGCAGCATTGAGCCCCCGCCTCTGCGGTGACACTCATGCCCAATGCTGCCCCCGGTGCTGGGCCTGCGACATGCTTGTCACCCGCCCCCGCGGTGACACCCCTACGCCCCTGCGGCGGCCATTCTTGACACGCAGCCTCGGCGCCACCCCCGGCGCTGAAACTGCCTGACCCTCTCCCTTGTCACCGCCCCCGCGGAGACAGTCTCCCGCCCCTGCGGCTTTGCCCAGAAAAGAAAAAAAAGTGGATCTCGAAAATGCCTACACCTACCACACACCACCCACCAACCCTCTTCACCAAACACACGAACCCTCCAAAACCTCTCTCCCTCAAACCACTCTCACGCCCCTGCGCCCTTTGCTCACCAACTACCTCGTCGACGCCCTCGTGCCGCCTCCGAGAAACAGCCACCAGACGCAACGCCCCTGCGCCACCCTCTCCCACTACCCACTTACTCTCTCATAGTCCTACGACCTTCATCCTCACCCACTTCACACATTCCACTTCAGCTACACCGCCGGCGACGACTAAACTACCAAGAACGTCACCGGAGCAGCCTCAGCAACACCACTTCCATCGCTCCCCAGAAATCGCCTCTACACTTCTCCCGCCCCTGCACCTGCAAGCACCCGCACGTGCACCTTACCGCCCCTCCGCCTGCACAACCGCCCCTGCGGAAATCACACCAGAATGGTCATTTTCTTTTCTTCTTTTGGACATTTACTAATCTTTTGCTTCAATAATCTTCAAGAATGAAAGCACCAAGGAAATACAAGATGACCGAAGCAGAGAAGGAACGTTACAGGATTGCGTAGGATCGAGTTGTGTGTGCAACTCGATTTTTGCATATTCCAATTTGGAGAAACTAGGCATGTTGGAGAGCATGCAAGATTTTTTGGCGAATGCCGAGCTCGGAGACTTCCTCCAAAGGAGTGCTCCAAACATATTCCGAGCTCAGCAGCCAGTTTATCTCCACTTTCACAATGGAGAAGGAAGATCACGTGTGTATCGGCCTCACCTTCAAGTTCAACAAGGTAAAATATACACTTGACTACGCCGATCTACAGGAGGCCTTTGGGGTGACTCTAAACCTCTCTGCAAACTGGTTGGATCCGATACCGACCCCGGACCTGTGTGTGTTTTGGCTGGCAGCTACCGGGCAGAATTCCATGCTGGGGGTGAGTACTCCAACAAACTCACTCACCCCAGCTTGAGGCTCATCTCAAAGATCCTCGTGAGTGTCTTCTATGGACAGAAAGAGGAAAAGAAGGTCACCCTCAAAGACCTCCCACTACTTTACTCATGCCTTCCACAGAGCGAGAAGGTGATGGATTGGCCCTCTCTCTTCCTTGCCGCTTTCAAACGGATCAGGAGGGACGAGCCAAGGGATATTGTCGGCGGTGGGGTGATCTCCCTGATCGCCTCACAGGTGATGGACCTGTCCGAGTTAGAGGACGGGATGGCGGTTCCTCTCTACACTGAGGGGATGCTTAGGAGGTGCAAGCTCCTCCAGCGGGCCGGGGAGAACCTATTTTGGATCTCCCTTGTAGATTGGAGCCACCTCACCTACCTCCCCCGCCCTTTACCATTAGGAGTTGAGCTCTCCGAGCTCTACATTCTAGCAAATCCTTTCGTGCCGAGGAGGCCACTAGTGGCCATTGTGGAGAGGCATGCTACCAGCTCCAGCCGGGCTCATCAGGAGGAGCACCTGCCCATCCCAGATGACGAGGAGCTGCCCACTGTGGTATCAGAGGAGGATCCGACCCTTGCGAGCCTTCAAGGTCAGATGGCGGCTATGACCACCCAGCACCGGAGCTGGCAGTCCGACTACCAGAAGACTTTGATGGAGCAGCAGCAGAGCTGGCAGACGAGCTTTTCCGCCTCCATGACCTCCCACTTTGACCAGAGGCAGGAGGCCTGGCAGGCATCCCAGCAGCAGCAGCAGCTGGAGGCTCAACAACTAGCTTTACAGGCCAGTTTTGAGACCTATTTTGGCCGCCGGATGACAGCCCAACAGGACCGCATAGATGACATCTACCGCCGGCAGGAGCACTTCTTCCGCCATTTTCCTTACCCACCGGAGGAGGGTCCTGGTGGTCCATCCGGACCACCCCACTGAGGGGTACATTTCTCTTCCCTTTTCCCACAATTATCTTTGCCTCATTTCCACTTTGAGGACAAAGTGTACTTCAAGTATGGGGGAGGGATATATCATTGCTTGTACAGTTCATTTGAGTTTTTATTTGATTTGTTTTGCATCTTTGAATTCAGATTGAAATTCACAAAAAAAAAACGAAAAAGCCAAAGAAAATGAAAAAAGGCATGAAAATCCTTGGATAAACCGAAAACCCGAAAGGGCGGTTTAGGCAAAAAGAAGGTAGTCCGACCAACCTTAGGTTGATGCAAAATTGGACTTGAGGGATGTGAGTTAAAGAGAGATCATCAAAAGAAGAAGAGTGGCAAGGTGAAAACCCGAAATGGCGCCTTGGTTTTTCTCTTGTTTTCATTATCTTTCTTGCTTACCCATGCTTCCTGAGGCCTTTGAGTCTAGTTGCTGTCATTTGTTTTACTCGGAACGAGTAAAAGGTCTAAGTATGGGGGAGTTTGAAAGGTGATGGAATCACTATCATTTAGGATAGTTTTTAGAGTCTTTTTATTGCATTTGTGTCGGTTTATCCTACTAACTCCTTGGTTCAGAAAAAGAAGACTAAAAGAAGCTAAGGAAGGAGTTATAAGCACTTAGGAGTGAAGATCGATCACGAAGCAAAGCTTCTTTTGCCTCACCGCCCAGCGGAGCCTTGCCACCGCCCCTGCGGGTGACACCTTACACCGGAGTGCTCCCTGCGCCTTCACCAGCGCCGGCAAAGAGGCTGTGTCACCGCCCATGCATTGACTTAGGGACGCCCCGGCGGCATGGCATCAGAAACGTCAGGAAGTCGAAGGGTCAGACGTTTGAAGAGCATTGAAGATCCGCCCCAGCGGAATTACCTAGCCGGCCCTACGGCCATGAAGAAGATCAAGCGTTTTTGCCTTCACCGCCCCTGCGGAGCTGAAGGCCGCCCATGGGGCTTAACGTTAGAAGCTTTACTCCGGCTGTTTACACCAACTTTATGGCATTAAAGGTGGTTGTTTTGGGCTGGCCATTTACTCCTATTTAATGTCTTTTGTAGTATAAATTGTCCCTGGTTGATTGCTAGAATCATCCAACCTATCCATGTTTTTCCCCACAAAAATCCTTTTTTAGAATTAAGTTTTCCATTGTAATGAGTTGCTAACTCCCTTGCTACATTGGGTTGGTTTGAAGCTGCGTTGTTACTTTGGGTGTAAGTTCTTTTTAATATAAGTTTTTATTCAGCAATATTTTGTGTGTCCTTGATCTCCATTGTCTAATTGCATGTTTACTATTGCTTGAGATTGATAACCTTAGGTTCTAAAGTGCATGTAAACAACTAGGATTAATAGGTTCCGGGTTCGGGTCTTTAATCTAGTAGCAACTTTAAGTAATAACGGGTTGTAATTACTTAAAGAAAAGGAACACAAATATAAAGATAAGTTTAACGGTTTTAATCTTCTCTTTATATCCCTTAGTCTTTGTTTGAAAGCTAACTTGTTATTTGTTCTTGTAGGTTTACGGAACACTAACCTGTCAAGTTGTGTTGATGCCGGTTGGCTCAACACATATATATGATCGAGACGGGAGATTACTTAAAAACTTGAAAAAGGAACGCACCAATGTAACAATTGCCTGCTTAGAATCAACCTAGTGTAGATTCACCTATCATTGTCTTACTTGTCGCGTTAATCGTTTTCTTAAGTTTTTGTGTGCATCAATTCAACCAACCCCCCCCCCCCTTCTGTTACTTGTTACTATAATCGATAATTGCATCTAAAACACCTTAACTCTCTTGGGTTCGACCCTTACTTAATCACTATACTTGTTCTTAGTGCTAAGTCGGGATTTACTTTTGATTGGGTATAGACGACTATAGAAATACCTTCGGTCAAATTCCAAGGCCCTTGATTTCGTCCTTTTGAACTTGTTATCTTCTTTTGTCCTTGAATCCACCTTCAAGGCCCTTGATATTTAGATGAAACATGCACCGACTTCAAACCAACCAAATATCTAAAAATATAATCAACACATTGTTAGTATATCCAACTACTACATTTGTGTGAAGTCTTCCATCATCAACACATGTAAACCATTTTAATCAAGGTGGAGTTTTCAATCTCCCCCTTGGTGGAAGACAACACAAATGTTTTATCGTACCTGTATTTGTTAGTTTAGCAATGCATATGAAAATCTCAAAACTAAAAATGCAGAATGCAGTATATCAAAATGTCGGATCATATTTCTCCCCCTTTGCCTTTCAACAAGGGAGAAAAAATAGTCAAAGCAAGGAGTCTTAAAATACGATTATAGACCCAAAACAGTATTTTCACAAACCACATAGAAAAAACCAGTCAACTTAAAACTCTTCATAGAACTTTCTCTTTCCTTTGGATGAAGTTTTCTTATAACGCCAATCATCCATTTCAGCTGCCAAACGTCTTCTCTTTTCTTCAGCTCTTCTCTATTTAACTACTTCATACTCAACTTTGGGCAAGAACATTGGCTCTTCATGAGTTGGATACGGAATCGATTTATTCTGTACACGTCTTTTACAATTCATCAACATATTCTCAACCTGCTATTGAGTATGTTGAGCTACATCTTCAGGTATATGGGCAAAATGCTTCCCATTGTAGTTAGTGTAAGAGCATTCATCAAATAGATTTCATTGAATTTAGCATTTATGGTAGCTAGCAGCTTGAAATTTGTATCCATTCTCCTCTTGGTGTCAAACTGAAAATCAGACAATTCACGATTGAGACAAGCTATTTCTTTTTCACAACCTTCTAACCTGATTTCTGGAGTAGGAGAAGACTTGACTTCTTCCTTTGGATTTTGAGTAACTCCTTTTCCTTTTAAAGTCCATGTTCCTACAAGTGTTTTCTCAATCCCTAGACATTCTAAGCAATTCTCATCAATTTTGCTGTAAATAGACTGTCTTTCCTTAGAGGATGTATCAATTCTGTAATAATCAAAGACATTAGGCAACAAATTTCCATAAGGCAAGGGAATAGATCTCTTAGAGTTGACAGAATACAACATATGGTTGAGAATTAGATTAGGCACATCTATGTCCACTTCGGTCATAAGCAAATGATTAATTCCAGAGATTGATCAGTCAGCAGCTCTCTTGAGTTTGCACGAGGAACTACACATCGAACCAGTATGGTAAACACTATTTTAGCCTCTAAGGTAAGAGATGTATGAGTAAGTTGACGTGAGGTTGAATTTGGAACCAGAAAAATCTCCTTAGCAATACAAACACTCTCTGATCTTGAAGGATAGTTGAATACAACATCTGTAGGAATTCCAAAAATTTCACTTAAAATTGAAGGAGTGAGTGAAATCAGAGTACCTTTGACTGAAGATTCAAGCGTAATACATCCTTTGTCCCTTTTTGTGGTGAGTTTAACATAGAATAATCTCGTGAGTCGTGGAAAAGCACAATCTCCAGGGTTTAGAACCTTCAAGATAATTGACCTTTTCAGCTTGTCTATGCAATGTATCTTGAGGGTATCGAGAAAATCAGTATCCACCAACTCACACATACATAGCGGTCGATTGTGAAAACCATCAAGCCAAGATCCAGAAGCTTGAAAATTCACGAACCATGACGAGGGAAGACCGGTAGATGTATCCAGATTTTCAGAAGGTTTTTCTTCTTTAGCAATTGAAGAATTCTGAACAACTTTCTTTTTGGATGATAGAGGAGCAGATCTCTTGCTTCTGTGTGCCATGAGGAAAGTTTGAGAGAGAAATCAAAGAATTTTGAAATAGGGTTTCTTGTGAAAGGATAAAAAGATGAGAAGGTAGGTCCTTTCTAACAAGGATATAACAAAATCTTTGAGAAAATCAGGCTTTTAAAACCAAAATCAAATCTTTTTCAAACAAAAGATTTATTAAAATACTTTAAGAATTAAAATATCTAAAAGATATTGTTCGCTCCAAATGGTGTGTGCAAGCTTTAAATTTATAACCCATGAAGTATGCTTAAAACAAGGATGCGAACCCGCAGTGTACGGATCAATTATAGTAAAAGCAAGAATTCCGGGGTGTCGATCTCAGGGACTTAGGTGAAACAAAGCAAGTATAGGTTGTCAATATTGCAACTAACCACAAAAGCGATTAATACAATCAAAGATGAGAATAAGGCCAATTAATGGAAATATGCAAATTCTAGGGATTAAAGCATCCAGTTGTGGTTCCAACTCAAGATCTCAAGATAAGCGGACAAAGCTAAGGTTTGGCAAAGGAAAGGTGTTACTAAAGTGGAATAGATCACCCGGTAAGTCTCACTACTCACAATCCCAAGCCAAAGAACCTATCACCGGGTAAGTTTCAAGGTACTAAGGAAAGGAATTATAATCTCAAACCAACAAACCAACTAAGAGAATAGAATCAACCTTTACCGGGTAAGTCTCAGGCTAACTCACAAAGATGGAATGAAAGCACACTCAAACCCCAATAAAGGATAAACCTTTATTACCTACACTTATGATCATGGGTAAACAAACAAAGGAATTACCAGGTAAGTCTCATCCTAAGCTTGTATTGAACCAGGAAAGGTGTAATAAGAATAGGATTTGGCAAACTCTAACACTTAACTCTCAGTTACGGATCAGATAAGTCACCTCGGTCAGTCAAGTTCCACCCCGGCCGAGATGTTCATCGACTGAACGAGATGTTCTAGGGTTAAGGATAAAGACTCGAGCTTTCAGGGTCCTACTGGGATTAAGATTATTCTATCATCGTTTTTCCCAAAACTTTCAGCCAATCACCCTAGAATCGCACAAAAAAATTAGCCACTCATCATCATGAAAGCAATAATCAAATATATGGGAAGAGAATGAATATTTGAACACAAAAACCTTAAGAACAAGGCTTCAATAACTGAATCAAATAAACAAATCAGCATTCCTTTGATCACAAATCCAACAAGACAATCAAACCAAAGGGAATCTAAGAAAGTCTTACAAATCCCCTCAAAAGCTATATCTGAACTATCAATCCTTTCTTGATTGATCTTCAATCTTCCTTCTTTCCTTCAAAACTCCGGAAAAATCCCTCAATTGTTGGATGCTCTCAGCCCTCTAAGCATGCTTGAACTTGTGGAAAACCCAACCCTTTATATAGGAGAATTATCTTTCAAAGATAAAATATCTTAAAAAGATAATTCCTAATAAAATATATCCATATCTCGAAAATAGATCTCCAAAATATATGATCTTCTTTCCAGAATCCAACCCAAAAATATAAGATCTCTCCTTCCAAAAATAAAGGTTATCAGCCAAATAAAATATATCTTGCCGCGTCCATGGTGTTCGCCTCGGTCAGGGCGCTCCTCAAAATCACCTCAGTCGATGTGGTACTGTAGCTGACCGAGGTGACTCTGAACTGAATGTGAAATCCCTCAATTCTAGTCTAAAGTAAATCTTTAATCCATTTCCATGCTTCCTGGGTTCCTCCTTAAGCTCCTGAGTGTAGCTCCAATGACTCCTTTGCTCCTTAGCACCATTTTGATGCAAAACGTGCCATTTTACCTACGATTACAGTGAAACTTGGTCTAGACCTCGATTCCCGCAAAGGTAGATGAAACGACAGTATAATCATATAATATATATCCAAACATGCAGATTATTGAAGATAAAACGTCTAAACAGGTCCCAAAATATAGACTATAATTCATGCTATAAGATATTAACTCTTAAAGGATCTGTAAAGTTGATATACCCTTTTAAATATGTTTCAAGGTGTAACGACCGGATTTTTCGTTACGCTTGGATGGTGTTAGATGAGGGTAGAAGCCGGGCGCAAGGGCTCACGCCCTTGCGGCTTTGGCGACGTAGTCGAATAAGCCGCAGATGAGGCTAGGATTCCCGCTGGGGCGGTGACACGCATGGGCGGGGTAGTAGCGTTTTGGGCAACCATTCACATTCCGATCCTTTCAACTCCCCTCTTAAATTCTATGAGGAGTTAAGGGCTGAAGACCTTTGGTATTTTTCCTCTTTTATGCAGCCAACCCTTCTCCTCCTCTCATTTTCTACTCACGTTACTTTCTTCCTCCTACCCACTTACTCCTCTTGCACCTTCCTCTTACATCCTTCTCCTCCATTCTTCTCTTGGAGTGCTCCAGCTTGGATCCATCATTCATGAGGCGGTACTGCAGTGACGGGACGTGGGTAAGGTTCCTTCCTTTATTCTTCTTTCTTTCTTTCTTTCTTCTTCTTCTTCTTTCTTCCGTTCCCTTCCATAGCTTGAATGGAAGACACTCTTGAATCCTTGCTCAATGATCTATCGTTGTTTTGTGGGTTGATGACGAAGCTAGACCTAGAGGGAGGCTAAGACCAAGTGAGAGAAGTAGAAGACGTTCATAGAACCAAAGGAGACCCTAAAGGACCCGCTACACAATCGAAGAACTCCGCAGACGAACTTTCTGCACAGACAGGCGCAGGGGCGGATTCACAAAGGCGCAGGGGCGACTTCTGTTAGGAGCAGGGGCGGACCCAGATCGACGTAGGGGCGGACCCAGATAGGCGCAGGGGCGGCTCAGGCAGGCGCAGGGGCGGTTTTGCTCCAGTGAGTCCCGAATCTCGTTCTCTCTCTTCTTTCTTTCTTTCCTTAGACTCGCTATACCTTAGAAGCATGTTAGACTGTCCTAGGGTAGTTGAACTGGAATACTTTAGAGTGGTTGGACCTTAGTAGTCTAGTGTGAATTACGTGAGGCTTGTGGTGGTATGTTGTTGAGGGTTCGTTCGAGCTTTGAGGAAGTAACCTTTGTGTATATCGTTATGTTGAGAGTTGGATAGGTCATGGACTGACAGTGTAGTCTTCTTGGACTAGGTGGTTGAGGAGTTTGAGCCTACAAATCTAAAGACCTATAGTGGACTAGAGTGTGGTTTGATTGTGTGCCTTTGATAACACGATTTATGATGTTAGATTAGGCACTCATTTAGATAGTTTTCCCGCTCATTCATGCATCGTTTAGCACTAGTTCATGACGTTTGCACTCAATTCATGTATTTTGTCGAGATAGATGTCTACACGGACTTTTGCATGCTTTGTAGGTATTTTGGGAGATTTAGGAACTTAATCGATACATTTGAAGATCATTCCTCGAGATGACACACCTTCGGACTCATTGGGAAGCAAGCTAGAAGCTAAGGAGGACACATGGGACCTTGTTGGTGCATGCCATGCACCAAATTATGGCTTGACGATCCATAGAGTGCAGAAGTACCAAAACCACGGCCACTGGGACTTCCACGGGCGTGGAAATGGGCCGTGGTTTTCCCCAGACAGCTGTGCCAGATGTCCCATGATCTTCATGACCGACTCTTGCAAATTTGGAGGATAAAAGGTGGTCCTTGTTAGCATGAAATAATGTGATATTTTAGGCACGTTTTCTAAGTGTATTTGATCCAATTTGATAGTCATTGATTAAGCATTGATCCAATTGTGAGCTAGTTTGCCTATATTGTCGATATGGAGGTCTACACAAGCTTTATGTTAATTATAGGTAATTAAGAGCTATTTTCGAACGGAATTGAGCAAGGATGAATTTGATCATGTCCATGGATTGAGGACATTCATAGGAACTAAGGGAGTGCCAACTTGAAGAATGCACGAGACTAAGGAAGAATCACGTTCTTGCCCTAAACCACGCTCTAAAATACGGTCGTACTACTTTCCACATTCAAATCCACGGCCGTGGAACCATGGCAAGGGAAACGTGGTTCATTCCAGTAACTTCTACGGCCGTGGAGAAGATGGTTCAAACCGTGTTGATTTCCACGCTCTAAATTACGGCCGTGGAACCCTTCCACGACCGTGATCTTGGCAATCTTTTTCGCCACACTTTAAGCCACGATCTCCTACGCAATTGGGCCGGGCCGATACTTTATCTTTCACTATGAAAGGACGGACAAGGAGATATTCCATCACCTCTGCTTACACCTCGGCTTAGACCTTCACTTACGCATAGACGCATCTTACGCTTGCGCTTGGAATTGCCCTAATTTCGCATTTGGCGGAAATTGTGTTTGAGAGATTTCGGCGCATTGCTATTGTGATTTCCGGATTGACGGAAGATCGAAGATTCGGAAGATTGTTTGTAAGAAGATTTCGCTTCTTACTTAGGTTTGATTTAGAAGACGGATTGACATCCCGTTCTTCCTTCTTATCTAAGATTGTGATTGTTTGTGCTATTCTGACTCTAGTGACGATTATTGTTCTTGATTGTGACTTTGAGACTGATTTGGAAGTTATTGAAGGTTTTCGGAAGTTTTCATCTTTCAATCTTTTAAACCTTGAATTTGATATCATTATGACTATTGTTGGCTAAAAACCCTTAACAATTCTAAGGTGAAGGGTTGATAGTTGTGGCTTAGATGATGATAGATTGATCGTAAACAGATTGGACCCTGAGAGTTAGAGATAATCGCCGATAACCCTAATCCACGGTCTGTTCTTGAGCTTCCACGGCCGTGGAACTCAAGAACTACCCGTAGTTTTGTGTTAAGTTACGAACTTGCTTTTACTTTAATCCAAAGTTAAAGATTTGCTTTAACTTAGTCTTGGCTTGCCTTTTCTAGGTAGTAGTGAAGCCTCAACAACCTCTACCTCGATTGTGAGTGTCACAACCTTAATCGGTTAAGTTAGTCTTGTTCCTTGGATTACAAGTTTGGGTATTTGACTTTAATTCTTATCTTTAGAACCTTTCTATATTGAAGCCTCAACAACCTTTATAGAGAATATCTTGTAGGTGAGTCATATAAGGTTTTTGGACTTCACCGTACGATTACCTTACATTAGCATACCTTTGCATATCTTAACTCTGTCCTTATATCATTAGTATATCTTGAATCGATTCCCACAGCTGGATACTTGGATCTTTAGGATTGTTGTTTTCCCAATATTTGAAAAGCTTCTTGCATTTACTCGCTTGATAATCTACAATTGAATTTGTTCCCCCCAAATCCCTGTGTTCGATACTCTAGAATTCTTGCTTAACTATATCGATCCGTACACTACGGGTTCGCTTGCTTGATTTCTAGTTTTATAATTAAAGCTTATTTGCACGCACGCTAAGTGGCGAACAAGTTTTTGGCGCCGTTGCCGAGGATTTGGTTTAGGCCGAATTCGGTTTACGGTTGTCAAGCTTGGGAGCTCTTCCCTTGTTATTTGATATCTCTTTGAGTGCATGCGCAGGTCTAGGAACACCGAGGACCTCTTACCTCTTGATCAAGAGCTTGAGAGGACTTTAAGGCAAAAGCATAAGGAAAAGAAAATGGCTGAAGAACGTGATCTTCAATCGGAGCTAGCGGAGAAAGAAGCTCAACTCCAATGGAGTGAGAAGACACGTAGAGAAGAGACGGATCGTCATCAAATGAAAGTTGACGATCTAACGGACATGATGTTCCAAATGAGGATTGAGATAAACAACCTGAAGGAGAAAAAGAAAAGGGGGTGACCGGGAAGATCGGTTAGAGCTAACTCATCCAATGAGGATAGCGACTCCTCCATGCCACCGCTGGAGGAAATTGATCCCACGATCAATGTGAATCCATTCCATCCACGGGCAGCTGCTAATCGCCGTGTTCCACCTAGGAATGCTAGGATCGAACGTGTGGATGAGGAGCCAAGAACTCTTGGCCAAAGAATAGATCCAACGCAGCAACCACGCCGTCTAGGTGTGAACTTTGATGCTGACGATGTACAAGGGTTTAGCTTCAACCCTCAAGTTATTACTCTTGTTAGATAAAACCAATTTGGCGGGACAAGCGCTGAATCTCCACACCAACACTTGCAAAACTTTGAGTGTATGATGGAGACAATGAGGCCGAAGAACGCGGCTACCAACAACTATAAGCTCAAGCCTTTCTTCTTCTCTTTGAAGGGGAAAGCATTGTCTTGGTACCAAGCTCTTCCTAGTGGGAAACTAGACACGTGGGAAGACCTTTCCGCGGAATTCCTCACTAAGTTCTTTCCGCCATCCAAAACGGCAGAACTTAGAGGTAAGATTTATGCATTTTCCATGAGATCTAACGAAAGTTTGTTTCAATAATGGGAAAGGTTTCAGGATTTGTTATTGGATTGCCCTCATCATGGCATATCCAAGCTTGCATTGCTGAAGATATACTATAAGGGGCTGGATGTGGAGACACAATTCAAGCTCCAATCCCTCTCATGTGGTACATTCATGGACATGAGGAAAGATGACGCTTGGGACTTCATTGAGAAGCAAGCAAGAGTCATAGAGAAGTATTCCCACCGGAAAGTTGAGGAAAATCGTGTGGAGCAAGGAGCAAAGCTCACACATGAAGCTCAAACTCAAATCTTTTCTCTCAACAATGAAATTAAAGAGTTGAAGGAGGCTATCAAGACCAACTTCCCAAAGCAACAAGGAAAGGATGTTGGCTACTTGGGCAACAACAATAATGGTGGAGAGAATACAAACTGCAACAACAATAACCGGAACAACAACCGGAACAATTGGAATGGCAACAACAACAACCGGAACAACAATTGGAACAACAATAGGGGTTCAAACAACAACAATTGGCGCTCCAATCAACAAAACTCTGGTAACTCTTATCCTTCTAATTCGAATTCACTAACTCCACCTTCCTCTTCCTCTACTCCTTTGAAAAGCCAGGGGCAAACATCTAATGGAGGAAACACTTCGGGGAAGGAGAAACCCGATCCCATGTTGGAAACGATCTTGGGAAAGCTTCAAGGGTTGGAGAACCGCATCATTAAGGTTGATGATCAAATTTCTAAGGTTGATAAAGCCCAAAAGGTTTTAGAAAACCAAATGTTCAGCCAAGCGGAGGAAGTTCCTAGGAATCAAGGGAAACTTCCAGGAAAGACGGAGGACAACCCTAAGGGAAGGGTGATGGCAATCACAACTAGGAGCGGAGTGACTACCACCAATCCGCAGCCTAAGTTTGTTGAAGTCCCCGTTGAGAAAGACAAAGAGAAGGGGAAGGAGAAGGAAGATGTCTACGTTCCTCCTCCGGCTTACAAACCTCCCCTACCATTCCCTCAATCTAGAGCGAGAGCGCGTCTAGATAAACAATTTGGTAAGTTTATAGAACTCATGAGCAAGCTGCATATTAATATACCTTTCATTGATGCTATTGTAGGTATGCCGGCTTATGGCAAGTTCTTAAAGGAGATCCTCTCTAACAAGAGAAAGTTAGAGGACTTTGGAGAGGTTAAGATGAGTTCGGATTCTTCGGATCTCATCAAGACCATGAAGGAGAAAATGCCCCCAAAGCTAAAGGATCCGGGGTCGTTTTGCATTCCCATAGGAGTGGGAGATGTCACATATGACGCCTTATGTGACTTGAGAGCAAGTGTGAGCATCATACCACTTGCATTATGTAGAAAGATCGGTTTAGGCGACCCTAAACCGGTGAAGATGACGTTGTACATGGCGGATCGATCCATCACTCGCCCCGTCGGTATTGTAGAAGACGTCCCGGTCAAGCTAGGTAAATTCTTTGTTCCCATTGATTTTGTTGTGCTTGACATTCCTGCAGATAGTCCGGTCCCGATCATACTCGGAAGACCGTTTCTTGCAACTTCCGGTTGCATAGTCGATTGCAAGAATGCTAGGCTCGCCTTTGACATAGGAAAGGAGAAGGTAGAGTTTGTTCTTTCCACTCTAGTGAAAGAGCCAATCTTTGATGAGGATATATTCAATATCCAAGATGGAGAGGGGTTGTCTAGAGAGGAGGTAAGTGCTATTCTCTTCAAAGATCCTTTACAAAAGGTTATTACTATGCGTTTAACGAATGTAGGGGAAGAAGAGGAGTGCAATGAGGCAATTGAAGCCTTAGAAGCACAAGAAGTGGGTGAAGTGGAATTTGAGATGCTCCACGACGAGGCAGAAAAAGTGAGAATCCACGGCCATACACTATATTCCACGGCCGTGGATTTCATTAACCAAACCGTGTCTCACTCCAGAGAGTTATACGGTCGTGGAGGAAGCAGAGCAACCGTATTTCCTTTCCATGCCCTAAACCACGGCCGTGGAGGATGGAGGGAAACCGTGATTCTGGCCGTGGAAGAGGGTGATCGTACCTCTTCTTCAAATTCCCTTGATTCTTCTCCTATACCTTATACTTCCTTAGACACTTCTAAGGAAGGATCGGAAGCTCCACAAGAGCCATTGGAAGCTCCGAAAGCAATGGAACTAAAGCCACTTCCTACTCATCTAAGGTACGCTTTTCTAGGACCTAATTCTACCTTTCCGGTTATTGTTAGTTCCGATCTAAGTATAGATGAACATAATGAGCTCATGGCCGTCCTTAGGAAACATAGAAAAGCCTTAGGATATACTATTGAGGACTTAGTAGGAATCAAACCTTCCCTATGCATGCATAAAATACTAATGGAAGAGGACTTTAGGACTTCAAGACAACCTCAAAGGCGGTTAAATCCGACCATGAAGGAGGTTGTCAAGAAGGAAATTCTTAAACTTCTTGATGCAAGTATCATCTATCCTATCTCCGATAGTAAGTGGGTGAGTCCGGTTCAAGTAGTTCCGAAGAAGGGAGGAATGACGGTCATCACCAACAAGAACAACGAACTCATCCCTACCCGAACCGTAACGGGATGGCGGATGTGCATAGACTACCGCAAGCTTAACAATGCGACGAGGAAGGATCACTTCCCATTGCCATTCATTGGTCAAATGCTTGAAAGGTTAGCACAACATTCACATTTTTGCTATCTTGACGGTTATAGTGGTTTCTTTCAGATTCCGATACACCCGGATGATCAGGAGAAGACCACATTCACGTGCCCGTGGGGTACGTTCGCTTATAGGAGAATGCCGTTCGGGCTTTGCAACCCCAACCACCTTTCAAAGGTGCATGATGGCCATCTTCTCCGAATACATTGAGGAAATCATGGAGGTCTTCATGGATGACTTCTCCGTATACGGTTCCTCTTTTCACAATTGTCTTTCTAACCTTACTCTTGTATTACAAAGGTGTGAGGACACTAACCTAGTTCTTAATTGGGAGAAGTGTCAATTCATGGTTAAGGAAGGAATTGTTTTAGGACACTTAATCTCCAGTAGAGGGATTGAGGTGGATAGGGCAAAAATAGAGACTATTGAAAAGCTTCCTCCCCCAACTTCGGTGAAAGGGATAAGAAGTTTCTTAGGACATGCGGGATTCTATAGGCGCTTCATAAAGGACTTCTCTAAAATATCAAAACCTCTTACTAATCTATTGATGAAGGACGCGGTTTTTGAGTTTTCGCAGGAATGCTTGGATGCGTTAAACATGATCCGGGAAGCTCTAATTTCAGCACCTATTATCCAACCTCCGGATTGGAACCTTCCCTTTGAGGTTATGTGCGATGCTAGTGACGTAGCTATAGGAGTTGTTCTTGGACAAAGGAAAGAAGGACGAACCCATGCCATATACTATTGTAGCAAGACGCTAGATGAAGCGCAGCTCAACTACGCCACTACGGAAAAGGAATTTTTAGCCATTGTCTATACTATTGACAAATTTCGCTCTTATCTTGTAGGTGCAAAGGTGATTGTCTACACGGATCATGTTGCGAACTGGTACCTCCTTGCAAAGAAGGATGCAAAGCCAAGGCTAATTAGATGGATTCTTCTCCTACAAGAGTTCGATCTTGAGATCCGCAACAAGAAAGGTTCAGAAAATTCTGTTGCGGATCATTTGAGTCGCCTAACACATCTAGAGGACGACCATTTACCTATAGATGACTCCTTCCCGGACGAACACCTACATATCATTGCGGAGTGCATCGAAGTGATCTCCAAAGGTAACGAACCATGGTTTGCTGATTTTGTTAACTATTTGGTTTGTCAGGAGATACCGCCCGGATTATCCTACGCACAAAGAAAGAAGTTCTTTAAGGATGTCCGGGAATACTTTTGGAATGAACCTCTCCTCTTTAAGAGAGGTCCGGATGGCATCATTCGGCGATGTGTGCCGGAAGATGAGATGCAAAGTGTCATCCGCCATTGTCACTCACTACCATGTGAAGGACACGCTAGTTCGAACAAGACTAGCGCAAAGGTATTGCAATCTGGATTCTTTTGGCCCACTTTATTTAGAGATGTGCAATCCTTTGTTTCTTGTTGCGATGCTTGTCAAAGAACAGGTAATATCTCTAGGAGGAAAGAGATGCCCCTCAACAACATCCAAGAGGTGGAGATTTTTGATGTTTGGGGAGTAGACTTTATGGGACCGTTCCCATCCTCTTGTGGAAACCAATACATACTCTTGGCGGTGGATTATGTTTCTAGATGGGTGGAAGTGATTGCCTCTCCCACCAATGATGCCATGGTGGTGGTTAAGTTCTTTAACAAGACCATCTTTCCGCGATTTGGGACAGCAAGGACTATCATTAGTGATGGAGGTTCTCACTTCATTGCCCGGCGCTTTGAAGCTCTTCTAGCTAAGTATGGGGTTACTCACAAGATCGCCACCCCTTATCATCCACAAACTAGTGGACAAGTTGAGATCTCAAACCGGGAGATCAAAGGAATTCTAGAGAAGACGGTTTCAAGGACTAGGAAGGATTGGTCCTTGAAGCTAGATGACGCATTGTGGGCATACCGGACTGCGTACAAGACTCCCATAGGAACCACATCATACAACCTTGTGTATGGGAAGTCTTGTCACATACCGGTGGAGTTGGAGCATAAGGCGTTTTGGGCCATCAAGTGGTTGAATTTTGGCATGAAGGAAGCGGGAGAGAAACGTCTCTTGGACCTTAATGAGTTGGAAGAACTCCACTTGAACGCCTATGAAAATGCCAAGATTTATAAGGAGAGAGCAAAGCGTTGGCATGATAAGCATATCATTCCAAAGGACTTCAAGGAAGGAGATCAAGTTCTCCTCTTCAATTCAAGGCTTCGTCTCTTTCCAGGTAAGCTTAAATCTCGTTGGACCGGACCTTTTGTAATTAAGTGTATTTTCCCCCATGGTGCAGTTGAAGTATGGGGTGAAGCGGGCGGAAGCTTTATTGTGAACGGTCAACGACTCAAGAAGTATACGCCGGAACTCCAAGCTGAAGAGTTCCCACCCACCGCACTTGAATAAGTGCGAATTTGGTCTAGCTACGGATCTTAAACAAAGCGCTTCTTGGGAGGTAACCCAAGGTATTGCATTTATGTTTTTGTTTTCGATTCATAGTTTAGCTTAGTTTAGACGTTTTTGCTTCGTTTTGCCTTTGATTCCTTCCGGTATGTTCGTATTTTTGGATGTAGGAACAGTGGAAAAGGAAAGGGGAAGAGTAATCTTGAAGAAAAGTGACAAAACTTGGACTTTGGAGCATTACAGAGAGTTCCACGGCCTAAACCACGGTCGTGACAGCTACAGTGACCGTAATTTCCAAAAGCCTTTGAAAAATCACCAAAACCACGGTTCCGTACATTTCCACGGCCGTGGAACCCCCCGATAGACCGTGGTTTTCAAGAATTTTGCCGGCTGTTAGCATGAAATATTGTGATATTTTAGGCACGTTTTCTAATCGTATTTGATTCATATCGATAGTCTTTGATTGAACTTTATGCATATATGAGCTAGTATTGCCTATATTGTCGATATGGATGTCTACACGAGTTCTATGATTGATTATAGGTGATTTGGAGCTATTTCCGAACGAAATCGAGCAAAGGAAAGTTGAGTTGATGTACCTCTAGATCAAGGACACCTTTTGGAAGCAATTTGGAGTATTAGATTGAGGAATGCACGAATGAAGGCAAGAATCACGGTTTTACCCTAAATTACGGCCGTGGATTGTGAGTCAGAATTCGACGTTCATTCCAGGGGATATTACGGCCGTGGAAGCTATCCGTGTTTTGTTTCCACGCCTCAAAATTACGGTCGTGGAATCTTCCACGACCGTGATCTTAGCGAATCTTTTCGCCATATTTCGAAGCCATGATCTTTTGAAGATTGGGCCGGACCGACGCTTCGTCTTGCCCTATAAAAAGACGGCCGAAAAGAGATTTCACAATCACCGCATAGGCTTGCTTACACCTCTACACAAGCTCTTTGCAATCAACACTTAGGAAGACACGAACCTTCATTCTTGAAGGTGATTTCGGAGATCTCATTGAAGATCAAAGTTCGGAATTGAAGAATTGTTGTTAGCGATCTTCGCGTTTGTGGAAGATCGAAGTTCTTGGAGGATTTTGCAAGAAGATTTCTCTTCTTGCTTAGGTTTGATTTAGGATTGGATTGACATCCCGTTTCCTTTCTTTCCTAAGATTGTGATTGCTTATTCCGATTTGAATCTTTTGATAAACACTTGTTCTTGATTGTGATTCTGAGATTCGTTTGAAGATTATTGATAGTTCTTGAAAGTCCCCATCTTTTATCTTTTAAATCTTGAATTAATATCAATATGACTGTTATTGGCTAAAAACCTCTAACAATTCTAAGGTGAAGGGTTGATAGTTGTGGCTTGGATGATGATAGATCGATCGCAAACAGATTAGACCCTGAGAGTTAGAGAATTGTCGCCGATAACCCTAAATTACGGGTTGTTCTTGAGTTCCACGGCCGTGGAATCTCAAGATCCAACCGTAATTTACCCCAGTTTACGAGCCTGCTTTTACTTCAATCCAAAGTTAAAGATTTGCTTTAACTTAGTTTAGACTTGTCTTTTCTAGGTGGTAGTGAAGCCTCAACAACCTCTACCTCGATTGTGAGCCTCAACAACCTCAATCGGATAAGTTAGTCTTGACCTTTAGGTTATAAGTTTGGGTATTTGACACTAATTCTCGTCTTTAGAATCTTTCTATATTGAGCCTCAACAACCTGTATAGGGAGTATCTTTTAGGTGAGTTACATAAGGTTTTTGGAACCTCAACCGTACGATTACCTTACATTAGTATACCTTTGCATATCTCTACTCTGTCTTTATATCATTAGTATATCTTGAATCTATTGCCACAACTGAATACCCGGATCTTTAGGATTGTTGTTTTCCCAATATTTGCAAAACTCCCTTATTTATTGCTTGATAACCTGAAATCGAATTTGTTCCCACCCAAATCCCTGTGTTCGATACTCTGGAATTCTTGCTTAGCTACCTCGATCCGTACACTACGGGTTCGCTGCTTGATTCTAGTTTTATAAATTTAAAGCTTATTTGCACACACCTCTAAGGGCGAACAAGTTTTTGGCGCCGTTGCCGGGGATTTGGTTTCGGCCGAATTCGGTAACCGGTTGTCAAGCTTGGGAGCTTGCTCTCGTTATTTGATTCTTCTTGAGTGCATGCGCAGGTCTAGGAACACCGAAGATCTCTTACCTCTTGATCAAGAGGTAGAGAAAACCTTGAGACAAAGACGCAAGGAAAAGAGGATGGCTCAAGAGAACGAAAGCGATCTTCAAACTAAGTTGGCGGAGAAGGAAGCTCAACTCCGATGGAATGAGACTTTCCTCCAAGACGAAATGGATCGTCATCAATCTCAAGTTAACGGTCTACAAGACATGATCGCCCAAATGACGATAAAGATGAGCGATCTCGAAAGTAAGGTGGGCAAGAAGTCCTCGAGAAGAAGGACAAGGTCTAGAAGAAGAAGCCACTCATCCGCTGATGATAGTGATTCTTCCATGCCTCCGCTAGAAGAGATTGATCCCACGATCAATATAAATCCTTTCAATCAACGAGGAGCTGCTAACCGCCGCATTCCACCTAGGAATGCGAGGGTCGAACGTGTGGATAATGAGCCGAGAACTCTTGGCCAGCGGATGGATCCAACACAACAACCACGCCGTTTAGGTGTGAACTTTGATGCTGAAGATGTACAAGGGTTTAGCTTCAACCCTCAAGTTATCACTCTTGTCCGCCAAAGTCAGTTTGGCGGTACAAGCGTTGAATCTCCACACCAACACTTGCAAAACTTTGAGTGTATGATGGAGACAATGAGACCAAAGAGCGCTACTACCAACAGCTATAAGCTTAAACCTTTCTTTTTCTCTTTGAAAGGGAAAGCGCTATCTTGGTACCAAGCTCTTCCTAGTGGAAAGCTAGAGACGTGGGAAGACCTCTCCGCAGAGTTTCTCACCAAGTTCTTTCCGCCCTCCAAAACGGCGGAACTTAGAGGTAAGATTAATGCTTTTTCTATGAGACCTAACGAAAGTTTGTTTCAATCTTGGGAAAGGTTTTAGGATTTGCTCTTGGATTGCCCTCATCATGGCATATCCAAACTTGCCTTGCTGGAAATTTACTACAAGGGGCTGGATGCGGGAACGCAATTCAACCTTCAATCCCTCTCATGCGGAACGTTCATGGACATGAGAGAAGATGACGCTTGGGACTTCATTGAGAAGCAAGCAAGAGTCATAGAGAAGTATTCCCACCGGAAAGTGGAGGGAAATCGTATGGAGCAAGGAGCAAAGCTCACACATGAAGCTCAAAATCAGATTTTCTCCCTCAACAATGAGATCAAAGAGTTGAAGGAGACTATCAAGACCAACTTCCCAAAGCAACAAGAGAAGGATGTTGGCTATTTGGGCAACAACAACGGCGGTGACAACACCAACCACAACAACAATAACCGGAACAATAACCGGAACAACAATTGGAATGGAAACAACAACAACCGGAATAACAACAATTGGAACAACAATCGGGGTTCGAACAACAACAATTGGCGCTCCAATCAACAAAATTCCGGTAACTCCTATCCTTCCAATTCCAATTCACTAACTCCACCCTCTTCTTCCTCTACTCCTTTGAAAAGCCAGGGGCAATCATCAAATGGAGGAAACAATACGGGAAAGGAAAAGCCGGATCCCATGTTGGAAACAATATTGGGAAAGCTTCAAGGGTTGGAGAACCGCATCATCAAGGTTGATGATCAAATTTCTAAGGTTGACAAAGCTCAAAAGGTTTTGGAAAATCAAATGTTCAACCATGCGGAGGAAGTTCCTAGAAATCAAGGGAAACTTCCAGGAAAGACGGAGGACAACCCTAAGGGAAGGGTAATGGCGATTACAACTAGGAGCGGAGTGACTACCACCGATCCGCAGCCTACGTTTGTTGAAGTCCCCGTAGAGAAAGGCAAAGAAAAGGGGAAGGAGAAGGAGGACGTCTATGTTCCCCCTCCAGCTTTCAAACCTCCCCTACCGTTCCCTCAATCTAGAGCGCGAGCGCGCCTAGACAAGCAATTCGGTAAGTTCATAGAACTCATGAGCAAACTGCATATTAATATACCTTTCATTGATGCTATTGTAGGTATGCCGGCTTATGGCAAGTTCTTGAAGGAGCTCCTCTCTAACAAGAGGAAGCTAGAAGATTTTGGAGAGGTCAAGATGAGTTCGGATTCTTCGGACCTCATCAAGACTATGAAGGAGAAAATGCCCCCAAAGCTGAAAGATCCGGGGTCATTTTGCATCCCCATTGGAGTGGGAGAGGTCACATATGACGCTTTATGTGACTTGGGTGCAAGTGTGAGCATCATACCACTTGCATTGTGCAGGAAGATCGGTTTAGGCGACCCTAAACCAGTAAAGATGACGTTATACATGGCGGATCGATCCATTACTCGTCCCGTCGGCATTGTAGAGGACGTCCCGGTCAAGCTAGGCAAGTTCTTTTTCCCCATTGATTTTGTCGTGCTTGACATTCCTGCAGACAGTCCGGTCCCGATCATACTCGGAAGACCGTTTCTTGCAACTTCCGGCTGCATGGTCGATTGCAAGAATGGGAGACTCGCTTTTGACATTGGGGAAGAGAAAGTAGAGTTCGTTCTTTCCACTCTAGTGAAGGAGCCAATCTTTGATGAGGATATTTGCAATGTCCAAGACGAAGAAGGTTTATCTAGGGAGGAGGTAAGTGCGATTCTCTTTAACGATCCTTTGCAAAAGGTTATTACTATGAGTCTAACCGATGTAGGAGAAGAAGAAGAGTGCAAAGAGGAAATTGAAGCCTTAGAAGTACAAGAAGAAATGCATGAAGTGGAGTTTGAAAAACTCCACGATGAGGCTGAGAATACAAGATTCCACGGTCATACTCTGTATTCCACGGCCGTGGATTCCACGACCAAATTCGACCTCCATTCCAGAGGATATTACGGCCGTGGAAAACCAGAGGAAACCGTGATTTTGACCGTGGAAAAGGGCGATCGGCACACTTCTTCAACTTCTCCTAATTCTCCTCCAAACCATTCAACATCCTTAGAAACTTCTAAGGAAACATCGGAAGCTCCTCAAGGATCATTGGAAGCTCCGAAAGCAATGGAACTTAAACCACTTCCTACTCATCTAAGGTACGCTTTTCTTGGATCTAACTCCACCTTCCCGGTTATCGTTAGTTCCGAATTAAGCATAGATGAACATGAACAGCTCATGATTGTCCTTAGGAAACATAGAAAAGCCATCGGCTATACTATTGAGGACTTAGTAGGAATTAAACCCTCCCTATGCATGCACAAGATACTAATGGAGGAAGACTTTAGAACTTCAAGACAACCTCAAAGGCGGTTGAATCCGACCATGAAGGAGGTTGTCAAGAAGGAAATTCTTAAACTTCTTGATGCAGGTATCATCTATCCTATCTCCGATAGCAAGTGGGTGAGCCCGGTTCAAGTAGTTCCGAAGAAGGGAGGAATGACGGTCATCACCAATAAGAACAACGAACTCATTCCTACCCGAACCGTGACTGGATGGCGAATATGTATAGACTACCGCAAGCTCAACAACGCAACGCGGAAGGATCACTTTCCATTGCCATTCATCGATCAAATGCTTGAAAGGTTAGCACAACATTCATACTTTTGCTACATTGACGGTTATAGTGGTTTCTTTCAGATCCCGATACACCCGGATGATCAAGAGAAGACCACATTCACGTGCCCTTGGGGTACGTTCGCTTATAGGAGAATGCCGTTCGGGCTTTGCAACGCCCCAGCCACCTTTCAACGGTGCATGATGGCCATCTTCTCCGAATATGTAGAGGAAATCATGGAAGTCTTCATGGACGACTTCTCCGTTTACGGTTCCTCTTTTAACGATTGTCTTTCTAACCTTTCTCTTGTTTTGCAAAGATGTGAAGACACTAACCTAGTTCTTAATTGGGAGAAGTGTCAATTCATGGTTAAAGAAGGAATCGTTTTAGGTCACTTAGTCTCTAGTAGAGGGATAGAGGTAGACAAAGCTAAAATAGAGACCATAGAGAAACTTCCTCCCCCAGTTTCTGTGAAGGGAATAAGAAGTTTTCTAGGACATGCTGGATTCTATAGACGTTTCATTCAGGACTTTTCTAAGATATCAAAACCTCTCACTAATCTATTGATGAAGGATGCAGTTTTTGAGTTTTCACAGGAATGTCTAGATGCGTTCAACACCATCCGGCAAGCTCTAATTTCAGCACCCATTATCCAACCACCGGATTGGACTCTCCCTTTCGAGATTATGTGTGATGCTAGTGACGTAGCCATTGGAGCTGTTCTTGGGCAACGAAAGGAAGGACGAACCCACGCCATATACTACGCTAGCAAGACGCTAGACGAAGCCCAGCTCAACTACGCCACTACGGAAAAAGAATTTCTAGCCATTGTCTACGCTATTGACAAGTTTCGCTCTTATCTTGTAGGTGCAAAGGTGATTGTCTACACGGATCATGTTGCGATCCGATATCTCCTTGCAAAGAAGGATGCGAAGCCAAGGCTGATTAGATGGATTCTTCTCCTACAAGAATTCGATCTTGAGATCCGCGACAAGAAAGGCTCGGAAAATTCTGTTGCGGATCATTTGAGTCGTCTAACACATCTAGAGGACGACCATCTACCCATTGATGACTCCTTTCCGGACGAACACCTACATATCATAGAGGAGTGCATCAAGGTAGTCTCCAAAGGTAACGAACCATGGTTTGCTGATTTTGTTAACTATTTGGTTTGCCAGGAGATACCACCCGGATTGTCATACGCACAAAGGAAGAAGTTCTTCAAGGACGTCCGGGAATACCATTGGAACGAGCCTCTCCTCTTTAAGAGAGGTCCGGATGGCATCATTCGGCGATGTGTGCCGGAAGATGAGATGCAAAGTGTCATCCGTCATTGTCATTCACTACCTTGTGGAGGACACGCTAGTTCGAACAAAACTAGCGCAAAGGTATTGCAATCTGGATTCTATTGGCCTACCTTATTTAAAGATGTGCAATCCTTTGTTTCTTGTTGCGATGCTTGTCAAAGAACAGGCAATATCTCTAGAAGGAACGAGATGCCCCTCAACAACATCCAAGAGGTGGAGATTTTCGACGTTTGGGGAGTCGATTTCATGGGACCATTCCCTTCTTCTTGTGGAAACCAATACATACTATTGGCGGTAGATTACGTCTCTAGATGGGTCGAAGCAATTGCCTCTCCCACAAATGATGCCATGGTAGTGGTCAAGTTCTTCAACAAGACCATCTTTCCGCGATTCGGGACGCCAAGGACGATCATTAGTGACGGAGGTTCTCACTTCATAGCCCGTCGCTTTGAAGCTCTTCTATCCAAGTATGGGGTTACTCACAAGATCGCCACCCCTTACCATCCACAAACGAGTGGACAAGTTGAGATCTCAAATAGGGAGATCAAGGGAATTCTAGAGAAGACGGTTTCGAGGACTAGGAAGGATTGGTCCTTGAAACTAGATGATGCATTATGGGCATACCGGACCGCATACAAGACTCCCATAGGAACCACACCATACAACCTTGTGTATGGGAAGTCTTGTCATTTGCCGGTAGAGCTAGAGCACAAAGCGTTTTGGGCTATCAAATGGTTGAATTTCAGCATAAAGGAAGCGGGAGAGAAGCGTCTCCTAGACATCAACGAGCTGGATGAACTCCGTTTGAATGCCTATGAAAACGCTAAGATCTACAAGGAAAGAGCAAAGCGTTGGCATGATAAGCATATCATCCCAAAAGACTTCCAAGAAGGAGATCAAGTTCTCCTCTTCCATTCGAGACTTCGCCTCTTTCCAGGTAAGTTAAAATCTCGTTGGACTGGACCTTTTCTAATTAAGCGTATTTTCCCCCATGGTGCAGTTGAAGTATGGGGTGAAGCTAGCGGAAGTTTTAAGGTGAACGGCCAACGGCTCAAAAAGTACTCACCGGAACTCCAAGCTGAGGAGTTTGCGCCTACCGCACTCGAATAAGTGCGAGTATGGTCTAGCTACGGACCTTAAACAAAGCGCTTCTTGGGAGGCAACCCAAGGTATTGCATTTTCGTTTTTGCTTTCGATTCATAGTTTAGCTTAGAATAGAAGTTTTTGCTTTATTTTTGCCTCGATTTCTCCCGGTATGTTCGTGTTTTTGGTTGTAGGATCGATGGAAAAGGAGAAAGGAGGGATAATGTCGAAGAGAAGTGACGAAATTTGGACTTTGAAGCTTTACAGAGAGTTCCACGGTCTAAATTACGGTCGTCATAGCTACAGTGGCCGTAATTCTCAAAGGCCTGTGAAAAATCACCATAATTACGGGACCGTACATTTCCACGGCCGTGGAATGCCCCGACAGACCGTGATTTTTGAAATTTTGCCTGCGAGTATAAAAGCCACACTTCACCAAAAAAACATCACAAAACCCCCAAATTCCACGCCCTAAATACCGAAAACCCGCAGCTCCTCCCAAATCTTCGTCCTTTAATCGTTTTTAACGATTCTTCTTCCTAAACCGAAGCAAATCCAACCAAGAACAAGATCCAAGCAACAAATCGCGTGGAAAACGATCAACAAACCCGCATTTTGGATTTCTCAATCCGAAAAAGAGGTTTTTGCTCTCTTCTTGATTCTAGTCGTTTTTGTTCGTTTTTGCTAGAAATTTTTAGGAAGAACTGATTGAGATTGGAAGAAATTAGATTAGGACTGCTTGTTGTGGAGTTTGATTGCTGATTTGCTGAGAATTGAGAATTTCTGTGTCGAATTACGGTCTACAGAGGTTCCACGGCCGTGATTTTGGGAAGAACAGACCGTAATTTTCAACAGAATGGATTTTGTGAGGAGAGTTTCGGGAAGGATTAAGGAAAAGAGAGGGGAACAGAATAAGAAGAGAAAGGGCAACCCTTCCACATCTAGGGCACCACCACCCTCATCTCCCTCACCCCCATCCTCACCTTCACCTCCATCCTCACCACCTCACCCTAGCATCCCGATCATACACGAAAACCACCAAGCCGCATTTGAGAGGATAGAGAAGAGGGCAGTGATTGGCCCTAGGTACTTGTTGTTGGAGGATCTACATCCTCTCAACATAGTAGATGACCTTACATGGCTCTTGGATAGAGCCGGTTTGCTTGTCTTCACGAACATTCGTGAAGACGCTTATGAGGAGATCACCCGAGAGGTTGTGACGTCTTTTGAGCACAGCCATGTTGATAGGACTGTCTCCTTCCGTCTCATGAATAGAGACTACGACCTTAGCATTGTTGAGTTCGGGACCATCTTTGGGTTCCATGAGACCTACAACGGTCGACTCCCTAGGAACGTTTCCGCCAAGGATTTTTGGGAGGATGTGGCGATGATCTATGCCGACGAGGACCGTTGGCATCCAGCTGATACCAAGGCCAAATTGATGTACCATTTGGCCTTGAAGATAGCCCACCGTGTTCTTTCGGAGTGTGTCTTTCCTAGGACGGAGACGCCCCAAAAGATCAAGACGGATGAGCTATTCCTTCTCTACGCTATGCTTCATGGATGCCGCGCAGATTGTGCTACCCTTTTGGCGGCGACGATGAGTAAGCTCAAGAACAAATCGAGAGGGAACATTGGATATGGTGGGATAGTGACCCACATAGCTAGGACATTTGGTGTTGACTTCTCAGCCTGCACCCGCATACCCGCCGTACCTCTAGGACTTCATGCATTCATGGTTAGGGGACTCATCTTCCCCACACATAGAGGTCCGCCTTATGCGGGCATGCAATGGGAGAGTAGGACAGGCAGGGGTATTGAGTGGCTGCCAGAGTATTCCATTGTGGCTGGACGCCACAACTGGAAGGAGACGTTCGCTGCGATGCATGCGAACAGGCTTGTAGCTCCCCCTTACGTTCCACCACCAGCTGAGGATGAGGAGGACATGGGAGAGCAGTACGAGAGTGGTGGAGGAGCAGAGCAGGAGTTCGGCACGTTTCCGGATCAACCGGATGCGGCCCAGGATGTACCTAGACGCTCTCCGCGTCCAGCTAGAGCTTCACGCTCGTCATCTCGCCGCGCTAGCGTGAGCGAGAGGCCCACGTGGATGACTACACCTCCCACCTGGTACGAGACACCCCCTCCTTGGTCCACTACGCAGCCAGCAGCAGCACCACCACCACCACCACCACCAGCACCAGCACCAGCCGATGCTCCCGGATGGTATGATCACCCCCCGGGGTGGTATGAGAGGATGCCGGAGTGGGCTACCGGACTTTCAGAGAGAGTCGGAGCATTAGAGATCCGGGCGGACGCTAGAGATGGACGTTTGGACGACCTCGACCACATGATGAGGGACGTCTACCGCCAGCAGTTTGGGCGGTACTATGATCCGAGTTTCTCTCCATTCCCACCTCCACCGGCACCGCAGTGATTGATGACCGGACAGCTCGTTTTTAGACATCCCCGCCACCATTTGTGAGTTTTCTTTTTCTTTTCTTTCTTTTGTTCTTTCTTGTGAACATTAGGGACAATGTTCGTCCTAAGTATGGGGTGGGATGTACTAAATGTTTGTAATAACTCTACTCTATATGTTGCTTTCATTACGAGACTATCATTGCATGTTCATCATATGTTACACGTTTCATTCTCGCATTGCATGAAAAAGAACTTTAAAAACCCATAAAAATTTAAAAATTTTGAAAATTTTTGTGCTTCTAATGAATTGAGATGAATTCTATGATAAACACTACTTGCGAATTGAGTTGATAACAATTACATGCTTGAAATGATAGTAATTCGAAAAGAAATTGAATGAATAAATTTTACCTCTTTTGCAAGTTGTATAATGTGAAAATGTTACCTAAATCATGTAAGAAGTTGAAGTTGAAATCACATTATAAGCTCCTATACTTCTTGTTGAAATGATTAAGGCAATTCGATATTTTCTTTCTTCTTCCTTTGATCATCTAACTCCTCATTGAAATATTAGCCTCCCTTACCCATCCGGGAACTTGGAAAGTGAACGAGAAAAAGGCATGTTTGATGTGGGAGGGCCATGAGAGCATATAGTTGCAATCAATTGAATAGAAAGAAATTATAGGTTTGGGGAAGTCAATCATGACGATGAGTAACTCGGCACCATTCACATAGCCGGGTGTTTGTGTCTTGCCAAAGTCGGATTGAGCGATATTCCTAGCGGATTATGGTATGTGCGCTAAGGGTTTGAGGCATCTTGCAAAAATGAGAAACGCCAATCTCCTAGGCTTCGGTTTTTGTGCACCTCTATCCATAACTCCAAAAGTAAAGTTGAAAAATGAAAAGTAAGAGCGAAGCTCTAAGTGAAGAGTTGCGGAAACCGCAAAAGAAGAAGAAGGTAGTTGTCCACTTTCCCGGATTTATGCACCACTCTCCCTTAAAGTTTCCCTTCCCTTCCATACTCTAGACCTTTTCTTTGAAAGTCCTTAAGATCAAAAGAATGTTATATGGCTTGGTGATCTAAATTGAAGTTCTTATGATTGATTTTGATAATGTTTGAAGGTTATAACGCTTGTTTGGAAGCTAAATTGATTCATGATTTTTCTTTACCTTTTACTCTCTAATTAAGTGTGTGAAAGTTTGAAAACGATTGAAGCAAGGTTTGAGAATGATCTATTCTTTAGAAGCCACTTTCATCCAAAAGAAGGTACACATATTTCATCCTAACTATTGTTTAAAGCTTTTCGAAAGACCTTGCTTAGGGACAAGCAAGTGCTAAGTATGGGGTTATTTGTTAGCATGAAATATTGTGATATTTTAGGCACGTTTTCTAATCGTATTTGATTCATATCGATAGTCTTTGATTGAACTTTATGCATATATGAGCTAGTATTGCCTATATTGTCAATATGGATGTCTACACGAGTTCTATGATTGATTATAGGTGATTTGGAGCTATTTCCGAACGAAATCGAGCAAAGGAAAGTTGAGTTGATGTACCTCTAGATCAAGGACACCTTTTGGAAGCAATTTGGAGTATTAGATTGAGGAATGCACGAATGAAGGCAAGAATCACGGTTTTACCCTAAATTACGGCCGTGGATTGTGAGTCAGAATTCGACGTTCATTCCAGGGGATATTACGGCCGTGGAAGCTATCCGTGTTTTGTTTCCACGCCTCAAAATTACGGTCGTGGAATCTTCCACGACCGTGATCTTAGCGAATCTTTTCGCCATATTTCGAAGCCATGATCTTTTGAAGATTGGGCCGGACCGACGCTTCGTCTTGCCCTATAAAAAGACGGCCGAAAAGAGATTTCACAATCACCGCATAGGCTTGCTTACACCTCTACACAAGCTCTTTCCAATCAACACTTAGGAAGACACGAACCTTCATTCTTGAAGGTGATTTTGGAGATCTCATTGAAGATCAAAGTTCGGAATTGAAGAATTGCTGTTAGCGATCTTCGCGTTTGTGGAAGATCGAAGTTCTTGGAGGATTTTGCAAGAAGATTTCTCTTCTTGCTTAGGTTTGATTTAGGATTGGATTGACATCCCGTTTCCTTTCTTTCCTAAGATTGTGATTGCTTATTCCGATTTGAATCTTTTGATAAACACTTGTTCTTGATTGTGATTCTGAGATTCGTTTGAAGATTATTGATAGTTCTTGAAAGTCCCCATCTTTTATCTTTTAAATATTGAATTAATATCAATATGATTGTTATTGGCTAAAAACCCCTAACAATTCTAAGGTGAAGGGTTGATAGTTGTGGCTTGGATGATGATAGATCGATCGCAAACAGATTAGACCCTGAGAGTTAGAGAATTGTCGCCGATAACCCTAAATTACGGGTTGTTCTTGAGTTCCACGGCCGTGGAATCTCAAGATCCAACCGTAATTTACCCCAGTTTACGAGCCTGCTTTTACTTCAATCCAAAGTTAAAGATTTGCTTTAACTTAGTTTAGACTTGTCTTTTCTAGGTGGTAGTGAAGCCTCAACAACCTCTACCTCGACTGTGAGCCTCAACAACCTCAATCGGATAAGTTAGTCTTGACCTTTAGGTTATAAGTTTGGGTATTTGACACTAATTCTCGTCTTTAGAATCTTTCTATATTGAGCCTCAACAACCTGTATAGGGAGTATCTTTTAGGTGAGTTACATAAGGTTTTTGGAACCTCAACCGTACGATTACCTTACATTAGTATACCTTTGCATATCTCTACTCTGTCTTTATATCATTAGTATATCTTGAATCTATTGCCACAATTGAATACCCGGATCTTTAGGATTGTTGTTTTCCTAATATTTGCAAAACTCCCATATTTATTGCTTGATAACCTGAAATCGAATTTGTTCCCACCCAAATCCCTGTGTTCGATACTCTGGAATTCTTGCTTAGCTACCTCGATCCGTACACTGCGGGTTCGCTGCTTGATTCTAGTTTTATAAATTTAAAGCTTATTTGCACACACCTCTAAGGGCGAACACCGGCCACTATATAAACCACGTTCTTCACAAAAACACATTACAAAACCCAATTCCACGACCCTCTTTGCCGATTCCACGCCCTTCACCTCAAATCCTCATTCGTTAATCGTTTTCAACGATTCTTCGTTCCAAACTGAAGCAAATTCGACCACCAACGAGATCCAAGCAACGAATCGAGCGGCAATTCACCAATGAACGCAGAATTCGGATTTTAAAATCCGAAACCTAAGTTTTTTTCGCTCTTCTCTATCTTCGTCAATTTGGGTTCGTTTTTGCTATAAATTATAGGAGAACTGATTGAAATTGGAAGGAATTAGACTAGGACTGCTTGATTGTGAAATTTAGCTGTTGTTTGCTAAGATTTGAGAAAAAGCGAGACGAATCACGGTCTCTGTCAATTCCACAGCCGTGGAACACCAAGAACAGACCGTGGTTTTGAACAGTAATGGATTTTGTTAGGAGAGTTTTTGGGAGGATTAAGGAGAAGAAGAATGAGAAGGAAAATAGAAAAAAGAGGAAGGGTAACCACTCTTCCTCTTCATCCTCTAGAGCACCACCACCTCCCTCCTCTTCACCTCCATCATCACCTTCATCAGCCGCACCTCCTAGCCCTAGAGTACCGACCATTCATGAGGATCACCTCGATGCACTCGAGAGGATCCATAAGAGGGCTGTGATAAGACCTAGGTACCTATTGTTGGAGGATTTAGCTCCTCTAAACATCATAGATGACCTTACTTGGCTCTTGGATAGAGCCGGACTTGTTGTCTTCTCGGCTATCCGAGAAGACGCTTATGAGGAGATCACGAGAGAGGTTGTGACGTCGTTTGAGCACAACCATGTGGATGGGACCGTTTCTTTCCGTCTTATGGAAAGAAACTATGATTTTACCATCCGAGAGTTTGGAGCCTTCTTTGGGTTCCAAGAGACCTTCAATGGTCGTTTTTCCTAGTGGCGTTTACGCCAAAGATTTTTGGGAGGTTGTTATGATTTACGCCAACGATGACCGCTGGCAACCAGCTGATACCAAAGCTAAGTTGATGTATCACTTAGCCTTGAAGATTGCTCACGGTGTTCTTTCTGAGTGTCTCTTCCCTAGGACGGAGACACCTCAAAAGATCAAGATGGATGAGCTCTTCCTTCTGTACTCTATGCTGTATGGGCGCCTTGCTGACTGCGCCACCCTCTTAGCTGCTACCATGAGCAAGCTTAAGAACAAGAGGGCGGGCAATATTGGATATGGTGGGATAGTTACCCACCTTGCTAGGATGTTGGGGGTTGATTTTTCTGCATGCACACGCATACCAGTTGTACCCCTGGGACTCTAGGCCTTCATGACTAGAGGCCTTATCTTCCCTACCCATAGAGGTCCGCCTTACGCAGCTATGCCTTGGGAGAGCAGGACGGGGAGGGGCATTGAGTGGCTACCGGAGTATTCCATTATGGCTGGACGCCATAATTGGAAGGAGACGTTCGCTGCTATGCATGCGAACAGGATTGCAGCTCCTCCATATGTCCCACCACCGCCCATAGTTGAGGAGGAGGAGATGAGGGATCAATATGAGGGGGGAGGAGGAGTAGAGCAGGAGTTTGGCACGTTTCCGGATCAGCCGGATGCGGCCCCCGACATGCCGAGACGTTCTCCACGTCCAGCCAGAGCTTCAGGTTCGTCTTCTCGCCGTGCCAACGTGAGTGAGAGACCTACTTGGATGGATACACCTCCTGCATGGTACGGAGGTCCACCTCCATGGTCTGCACAGCAGCCACCAGCACCAGCACCGTCAGACACACCGGGGTGGTATAGTCATGCTCCGGGATGGTATAAGCAGATGCCAGAGTGGGCTACTAGCCTTTCTGATAGAGTGGGAGCATTAGAGATTCGAGCCGATGCTAGAGATGGACGCATGGACGACCTTGATCATATGATGAGAGACGTCTACCGCCAGCAGTTCGGGCGGTACTACGACCCCAGCTTCCATCCATTCCCACCTCCACCGTAGTGATGACTTGCCGGACCGATAGCTTTAGCCGCTCCACCGCCATTTTGTGAGTCTTTTTCTTTCTTTCTTTTCTTTTCTTTCTTTTATTTGAACATTAGGGACAATGTTTGTTCCAAGTATGGGGTGGGGTGTGACTAAAAGTTTGTAATAACTCTTACTCACTTTGATTGCTTCTTTTGAGACTATCTTACATGTTCATTATATTGTTGCACGTTTCATTATTGCATTGCATGAAAAAGAGTTTGAAAAACCCATAAAAATTGAAAAATTTTGAAAATTTTGTGCTTCTAAGGAATTGAGATGATTTCTATGATAATCGCTACTTGTGAATTAAGTTTGATGACAATTGCATGCTTAAACGAATAGTGAATTGAAAAGAGATTGAATGAGTTGATTTTCCTTCTTTTTGCAAGTTTCATAATGTGATGAATGTTACCTAAATCAAGTTGAGGAATTGAAGTTGAAATCACATTATAAGTTCTTATGCTTCTTTTTGAGATGATTAAGGCAATTCGATTTTCTTTCTTCTTTCTTTGATCATTTAGCCCTCATTGAAATTATGGCCTCCTTTACCTATCCGGGAATTTGGAGGAGTTAATTGATATTGGCATGTTTGATGTGGGAGGGCCTTGAAAGCAATTATTTGCAATCAAGAGAATAGAAAGAAATTATAGGTTTGGGGAAGTCAATCATGACGATGAGTAACTCGGCACCATTCACATAGCCGGGTGTTTGTGTCTTGCCAAAGTCGGATTGAGCGATATTCCTAGCGGATTATGGTATGTGCGCTAAGGGTTTGAGGCATCTCATAAAAATTGAGAAACGCCAATCTCCTAGGCTTCGGTTTTTGTGCACCTCTATCCATAACTCCAAAAGTAAAGTCGAAAAATGAAAGGAAGAGAGCGAAGCTCTAAGTTGCAAGTGCTGCAGAAACCGCAAGAGAAGAAGAAAGAGTAGTTATCCACTTTCCCGGATTCATGCACCACATTCCTTAAAGTTTCCTTCCCTTTCCACATTCTAGACCTTTTTCTTTGAAAGTCCTTAAGATCAAAAGAATGTTATATGACTTGGTGATCTAAATTGAAGTTTTTTATGATTGATTTTGGTAATGTTTGAAGGTTATGATGTTTGTATGGAAGTTTGATTGATTCATGATTTTTTTTACTCTTTACTCTTTGATTAAGTGTATGAAAGTCTTATAAACGAATGAAGCAAGATTTGAGAATGATCTATTGTTTAGAAGGCACATTCATCCAAAAGAAGTATTGCTTTGAGAAGGTACACATATTTCATCCTAACTCTTGTTTTAAAATCTTTTTGAAAGACCTTGCTTAGGGACAAGCAAGTGGCAAGTATGGGGTTATTTGTTAGCATGAAATATTGTGATATTTTAGGCACGTTTTCTAAGTGTATTGGATCCAATTTGATAGTCATTGATTAAGCATTGATCCAATTGTGAGCTAGTTTGCCTATATTGTCGATATGGAGGTCTACACAAGCTTTATGTTGATTATAGGTAATTAAGAGCTATTTCCGAACGGAATTGAGCAAGGATGAAGTTGATTGAGCATGTCCATGGATTGAGGACATTCATAGGAACTAAGGGAGTGCCAACTTGAAGAATGCATGAGACTAAGGAAGAATCACGTTCTTGCCCTAAACCACGCTCTAAAATACGGCCGTACTACTTTCCACGTTCAAGTCCACGGCCGTGGAACCATGGCAAGGGAAGCGTGGTTCATTCCAGTAACTTCTACGGCCGTGGAGAAGATGGTTCAAACCGTGTTGATTTCCACGCTCTAAATTACGGCCGTGGAACCCTTCCACGACCGTGATCTTGGCGATCTTTTCCGCCACACTTTAATCCACGATCTCCAACGCAATTGGGCCGGGCCGATACTTTATCTTTCACTATAAAAGGATGGACAAGGAGAGATTCCGTCACCTCTGCTTACACCTCGGCTTAGACCTTCGCTTACGCATAGACGCATCTTACGCTTGCGCTTGGAATTGCCCTAATTTCGCATTAGCGGAAATTGTGTTTGAGAGACTTTGGCGCATTGCTATTGTGATTTCCGGATTGACGGAAGATCGAAGATTCGGAAGATTGTTCGTATGAAGATTTTGCTTCTTACTTAGGTTTGATTTAGAAGACGGATTGACATCCCGTTCTTCCTTCTTATCTAAGATTGTGATTGTTTGTGCTATTCTGAATCTAGTGACGATTATTGTTCTTGATTGTGACTTTGAGACTGATTTGGAAGTTATTGAAGGTTTTCGGAAGTTTTCATCTTTCAATCTTTTAAACCTTGAATTTGATATCATTATGACTATTGTTGGCTAAAAACCCTTAACAATTCTAAGGTGAAGGGTTGATAGTTGTGGCTTAGATGAAGATCGATTGATCGTAAACAGATTGGACCCTGAGAGTTAGAGAGAATCGCCGATAACCCTAATCCACGGTTTGTTCTTGAGCTTCCACGGCCGTGGAACTCATTAACTACTCGTAATTTTGTGTTAAGTTACGAACTTGCTTTTACTTTAATCCAAAGTTAAAGATTTGCTTTAACTTAGTCTTGGCTTGCCTTTTCTAGGTGGTAGTGAAGCCTCAACAACCTCTACCTCGATTGTGAGTGTCACAACCTTAATCGGTTAAGTTAGTCTTGTTCCTTGGATTACAAGTTTGGGTATTTGACTTTAATTCTTACCTTTAGAACCTTTCTATATTGAAGCCTCAACAACCTTTATAGAGAATGCCTTGTAGGTGAGTCATATAAGGTTTTTGGAACTTCACCGTACGATTACCTTACATTAGCATACCTTTGCATATCTTAACTCTGTCCTTATATCATTAGTATATCTTGAATCGATTGCCACAGCTGGATACTTGGATCTTTAGGATTCACTAGTACAAAGACCCCCCTTAGACCTCGCTTATGTTGGAGCGGTTTGAAAGAACCGTGATCAAAGGTGTTTTCGGAACACGGTTATATGTATAACCGAGGTCAATTATTTTTTACTTTTTAAAAAAAAAAATTTAAACCCCGGTTATTTGATTTAACCGGGATATTAAAGGCTCGGATCCCGGTTATTCTACTAACCGTGTTGAAAGAACGAACCCGGACCCCGGTTTTTTAAATAACCGTGGTAAAAAAAAACCCTTCAATTAACGGCGTCGTTTTGAGCATAGTAACACAAGCGCATTGATGCACCTCTCAGTTAGCCCTAACCTATTCCCGACTCTCCTCTTCGTGTTCAAGGGAGATATCCCAACCGGCCATCAGATAGCATCTCAGTAGCGACTGACGGCGGTGACTGGCGGCGGCGAGCGGCGGGCGATTCTTGACCCCGACTCTTCTTCCTGTTTCGGTGGTCCTTCAAAATCGATTGTGGTTAGGCTCTTACCTATTTTCTCGAGTCTGAATTGATCAAACGTATCTTTATCTCTTTCTCTACCAGCTTTGTTTCAATCGAGTCCTTCCCATCTCCTTTAATTGGTTTGAAACTAATTTGCATCTATTCTACTTCTAGGGTTAGTCGATAATCCAAATTTTGCTGGATCTGAGACTTGAACTTGAACAGGTGTTGAGAATGTATATAAATACCTTGTACAAATAGCCATATTTTGCACACTAGATGTACACCATACTACCATGTATGGTAAGGAAAATACAACAGTTTTTTCACTCAAACTCACTTTCTGTTGTTTGATTTCTTTCATATGTATTAATATTCTCTCCTTTTCAACTCTTCTCCAGATTTGTAATTTTGGATTTGCCCGTGCAATGTAATAGCACACAAAAAGCCATGGAGTGTGCCTGAGGTAAATGTATCCCTCTCCTTTCAAATCTCTATTTATACAATCTTTTGCTCATGCCTAATAATTCTTCCAGGAGAGTTATCTAGAAGCAATGAGAATAAGTACAAAGCCCTGAAACGAACAACAGAGAGGGAGATAGCTAAGAGTGTTGATGTCATCTGTTGTACATATCTTGATGTTGGAGATTCTAGGATTTCAAACTTCAGATTCTGACAGGTCTGTAAGCTGTTATATGATTTTTCTATTAGCTGAATCCTGCATCTTGTGTAGCTGCTCATCTTTCAAACTTCATCTTCCTTGCTTATTATTCCCTTCAGTTTATTTCTTGTTTTATTGTCTTATATCCTTGTTGGCAGTAGACTGCTTGTGTGTATAAGCTGTGAATTGGCTAGCATCTCAGATTGACTTGGTTTGTCTAGTTGTTTTATGTTTGGAGATTTATGCTCACAGTTTGCAACTTTGTTCTCCTAACCAAAGTAATTCTGAAGCCATATTGTTGATGACTGATGCATATTAAATTGATCATGTAACATCATCTTTGAAATTCCAAAACGCTGACTATCTTTTCCTAAATTACCTACTTTGTGTATCTTTATCTATGAATTTTAGTGGCATCAAGTACCATAATCTATTACTTATTTTATGAATAAACTCTCTTTAAACACCTGACTTATACCTTATTTGTCATGAAAGCATCTTCAGGATTATCAACAATGAACGAGAGTGTCCCATCATAATTAAGAAAAACAACAATTTGTTTTCCCTTGGCCGAGTTCATCATCTTTTTGAAAACATCAAGAGCCGAGGGATTGATTCTGCATATTGTGGCAAAGGTTACCAATCAAACTAGTAAGTATGACATAATAATAGAGGAGAATAAAATTAATAATAAAAGTGTGGTTTATTTGGATATATGATGAGACCATAGAAGGCAAATTTTTTTTTCTTAGCCATGAGTTTAGAGAAAGGAAAACATGGAAATGAGTCATGAGGCCCCTTACTTGCCAAGAAAAATATGATTGTCAATGGGTATTTGTAGTTGTATTCGTTTCTTCATTAAAATCTGAAACTAGGATATTTTTCGTGTTCATGCCCAGCTTTTCGATTAGGCGAGGAATTCCCATTTCTGGTATGATGAAACTGAAATTTTGAAGTTTCTGTTCTCCACTTCACAACCTGCAAAAAGAACTTTCTTTAAACTCTTTGTTACTGCAAATCCAAGTTGATTAATCTTGAAACAAAAATAGTACAATTTTTTTGTTTTTTCTTTTATAACCAATTTACCAGTACTAGTACTAGTTATACAGACAATTGGTAGTTAACTGATCCAAACCAAGTTGAAAAAGAAAAAAAAAAGCTTCACAAACTTTGTGTGAGAAAGTTAACTTAGACAAAAAAAATGTTAAATTTAGCTCATTAGCATAACAGGAGCCACATAAATTTCTTGTCTTTATCTTTGAATGATATCTTGACAAGAAAAAGTTTGTGTATATTTTTTTCTTGAAGATGGGTCATTAGAAGCTTTTAATAAAAGTTAAATTAGAAAACAACCAAATAAGTATTTGTTTGGTTTATGATCCAAAAATTTTCATTTCAAATTATAACCGAAAAATTATTAACTGAATATATATATATATATATATATGTATATATGTAAGTATCTATCTATCTTGATATCAAGGGATGGGAAAATTAGTGACAGGTGCTTAATTTGGCACCATAAAAAAGATATTTTAAAGATGATGGTACTTGATGCCACTAAAATAAGTAATGGATAAATATGATATTTCATAGGGTTATTGAATAGGTATGTTTGTTTGTAAATACTCTATTTGTATATCTAGGTTTCCTTTCACTGTCTTGTCTTATACTTTTAATTTTTTACAAGCTGATTTTGGAAACTGGTCAAAAACGATGATTGCTTGGTTGTTGTGGGACAACAAGCTATCTCAAATCAATCTGTTCAATAATACTTTGTTCCTAACTTCATGCCCCACCTCTAACTAAAGCAAACAACACATTTTTAAGAAAATTGTTCTGTTTTGGATTGTTCTTAAATCTTATCCACCATCTTGAGTGCTAGAAACTCTTATCTGTTCGTATTCAACAATTTTCTGATTTTATGTTGGGTTAATATGCCGATCATCCATGCTTACTGAGACATTTAATCACGTTGCACTTACTTGAGTTCTCTCAACCACCATGTTCTCTTGTTTGACTGCATTCTACTATATAGTTTTCAGCAATTTCTCTGAATTTTGATATTGTATAATTATATTTTGTAGATCTCTATGAGAACAAGCATTATATGGCTTACCATCCAGGTCTGGTGCGAGTTGCAACTTCACAAGTAGGTTTCGCTCATGACCCTTATTTTTGTGTGATCTTAATGATGACCAATGTTTATAGAACCCAAAGAAAGATGCAATATGTAAAATGTCTAGCAGCATGTGTCCTTCTGTGACTGAGGTAAAGTTCAATTGTCTTATGGTTTTCTTTGTTTGTTGCTTTCCATAGGGGATTGAGAAATTTAAGAAGGCTGCACAGGATGTTCAGGGTAAAACGTTAAGTGGACAGGTATGTGCATAATTATTTTGTGATCTCTATTTAATCTAATGTTGATCTCTTGGGACTTTGAATAATGATTAGTTAGGTATCTCCCTGGATGGGTTGCTGACTTGATTATCTTGTCAATGAGAAACTCTATACAAACATATTCTAGTAACATCTAATATTTCTACTAAAGAACAAAACTCATATTTTGTTATTAGCTATGTTGCATTAGTTCCACATATGAGTAACTATAGAATTGTAAAGCTAGAAGCACACCAACAAAACCAGCAAAATGAGGCAAATAGCTAAAGAAAATAATAGTTCTATTTAGAAATTGTATGTTAGCTTCAAGCATGGACAATATCGCAGTGGATAAGATCTGGAGTATCTGGTGAGCTATATGGCCCAAGGCGTTCTTATAAAGGCAATATCCCGACTTCCAAATAGCATGGATATGCTTTAATCTACAACATCATTGGTTGCGGCTGCTTAAGCATTATCTGTGTCTAATTAAGTCTTGCCTTAATATGTTTAATAAACTCAGCTCCTTTGTTGTTGTAGATATACTGGATTTGATGTGAAACCGGTAGCTGGTTCTGTCTAAAACCAACTCTGTTGAAGTTTGAGCATTATCGGTTAATGAACGAACCCGAGTCGAGAACTGTGATGAGTTTGTGTCTGGACAAAGGGTATGTGCTTCTCCAAAAGTTATGAGATCCCTTCTTCTTGCCTGTTGGTTTCCTTGATGAATTGTGGAGTAATTGGGATAAGTGGTTGATGATTGGATTGATAAGAAGAACTACACTTACAGTTAGGGAAGATGCAAAGGCCTTGATTATGAGATCCCTTCTTCTTGCCTGTTGGTTGCCTGTTGGTTTCCTTGATGAATTGTGGAGTAATTTGTTAGAATTTGTAGTTTTTAGAGGATATAGATTGATAATAATTTGCAGGTTTTTAGAATATTGTTTGGAATATTTTATTGGTTTCCCTACCAGCTTTTGTGTGTGTATATATATGCAATTGTAGCATGTACGCCTAGTTCTTGAAAACCTAGTACACCACAGTTCTTTTAAGAACTGTGGTATTTTTTTTTAAAAAAAAAAGGAGTTGGGACCACGGTTATTTTAGATAACCGTGGTCCGAGATTTTTTTATTTTTTTTTAAAAAACAGTTTTGGGACCACGGTTTTACCCTAAAAACCGGGGTGCGAAAATAAGTTATCACGGTGACGTTTACCGGGGTCCGAGTAGCTTTACCTCGCTCCCGTTAACCACGCTATTAAAACCGGGGTCTCATGTACAATAAAACCGGGGTCTACCCCCCTCTTTTGTACTAGTGATTGTTGTTTTCCCAATATTTGAAAAGCTTCTTACATTTACTCGCTTGATAATCTACAATTGAATTTGTTCCCCCCAAATCACTGTGTTCGATACTCTGGAATTCTTGCTTAACTATATCGATCCGTACACTGCGGGTTCGCTTGTTTGATTTCTAGTTTTATAATTAAAGCTTATTTGCACGCACGCTAAGTGGCGAACAGTCCTGCAAGGCTGTTAGAGACAGACCCCTCACTCCCATTCTCTCACACACTCTCAACAACAAAGATTCTCTCATTGGAAGATTGGATTGGAGCTACCATTAGAGAAGAAGAGAGGCTTCCATTGCAGAAGAAGAGAAGAGCACTACACTATTAGTCTTTGATAGATTCTAGAGTGGAGATTATCGGAACGATTTCTAGGGTTGTAAGAATTGATTGAACCTTCTTTTGAAGGGTTGTGAGTCTTTCTAAATCTCATATTCAGCTTGGTTTTCCTTGTTCTACTTGTTCATCTCTTTCTCTTCATTTTCTTGCAAATGGAAGCCATGATTTTATGCTTGATGATTTTGATTGTGATGATGTATGTTGTTGGCTAAATAGATGCGATTCTAGGGTAAGGAAAGGATGGTTATGGCTTGGACTATGATAGAATATACTTAAATGTATGCTTGGATGATTCGTTTGATTGAACCTAGTCACTGTTAGAAACCACGGTTTGTTCTAGACAAACCACGGCCGTGGATCTTGATGAACACCCCGTGATTTTGATTAACTTGCTTGTAATGATAAATCCAAGTGTTAGGTTGTTAGATTGTTGAAATCCTAGTGTTTGTTGAGCTAAATCTATCCTAGGGTGACCTAGTGTTAGCAACTAAGTGTTAGAAGAGACCTACCCGGTGATTCTTGCTCTTAGATACCGAAGATGACGAACTCTAGGTAGTAGTGATCCTCATAAGCCGCTATTGGACTGAGTGTGCTGGGATAGTTGTTTAGGACTTGCCTTCCCGAGACTTACCCGGTAAGGGGAGGTTAGATCCCTAGATGACAATCCGGTTTGTGTAGAATTCCTATCCTTAGGCTCTTTGAGACTTACCCGGTAAGGGGAGGTTAGATCCCTAGATGACAATCCGGTTTGTGTAGAATTCCTATCCTTAGGCTCTTTGAGACTTACCCGGTAATGAGACCTTAGGAACGGACTAGTGGACCATGAGACCTACCCGGTGATTGATCCCAATCTAGAAACGCTCACTCCCAACATGCTATGGTCGATCCAAGGAATGATTAGATGGCTTGAGTCCTATGCCATAACCGGAATTTCTAACCCCTAGAATCTGCTTTTCTCTCTTTGATCACATATTTCGTGTTTGCTTTGTTTATTTGTGTTTTAGCTTGATCCTTAGTTTGTTTTGCTATATTATATCATTGTGATCATTTATTGATCACCACACAAAACCAAACCTAAAAATATTGAGATTTTCATTTATTTGATTCTTTCTCTTTTCTTAGCCTAGATCAACACTATCCTTAGTAACTAATCGATTCAATCTCACCTCAGTCTTTGTGTTCGACCTCGGAATACTATCACTACTACAAAACGTCCGTACACTGCGGGTTCGCTAGGAGTTAGGAAAAATAATTCGAGTTATAAATTTAAAGCTTTTGCGTGTCACGTTCTTAGCGTAACAGCCTTGTCTTGAACAGGCGTTGTATGTTTACCCGAGAGAACAGTCGAGTGAGGTGATCTTGTGCGCGTTGGAGACTGGTAAGTCTACGGATTAGGCCGGCTTTATTATATTACGTAATTGACCCAAGTGTATGATAACGGGTCGTGACATCATCTTCCTAGCTCTTGCGAGAGTCTAGGAGGTTCCCTGTACCAGCCTAGGCAGGTAGACAGTCAGATGCATTAGCACCATTCCTTGTTGGCAAACGGGATCAGGGGCGAGGTTTGGGAATCCCTTGTGTCACAAAATAAGTATCATTAGTAATGACATACCACCTAATTAAAGATAACAAAAGGATTGAGTGTTGCATGTTGATTGTGTATGTTGTGTGTTTGTGCTTTTACCTTTATACTTACGCATAGATTGTCAGCTAACGGTATTATACCGCTTGTAGATGCCTTGCAGGTTAGAGAGGCGATCGAGTGATCCGGCGGTAGTGGGCAGCCGGGGTTCCGTGCATTATAGGACGGGACAGTTTATCTTATTTCATAAATGTTGAGACTTATGATGTTACCTTTGTTTAGAGACTTGGCTGGATTGGCTTTCAGATTTGTACTTTTTACTTTCGCTCATGTTATAAAACTATGTGCTTTGCCTTTTTATTTGTATCTTTTTGTAAGGTCCGATGAAGTTGTTGCCAGGTTAAGGGTCGGGGCCCACTGTGAGGCCCTAGCTCATAGCATTCCGAGTCCTCTAGGATTTGGGGTGTTACAATATGGTATGAGAGCCCTAGGTTGGCAACAGCGGCACTCGCTATCTTCAAAAAGGCCGAATAAACAAATCAACAGAAACCTCAAGGGTTCCAAACTTTTTTAAAATGAATTTTTGTTTTCAAAACCATGAGCATAAATTGGTTGGGATAGAATGCACGGGCCGCCACTACCTCCGCTGAACGCGATAGCATAGTTTATTGGACTTTAGTTATAAGTTGTGTTTAATAGTTACATTGTGACCTTTAGAAGCGACCTAGAGTAGTAAGATAGTTATGTCCTTTCTAGCCATTAAAGTAGTCTTACACCAATCACATCTTTATCATATGGCACGTACGAGAGCAACAACTTACGTTGGACAAGGAGGGGGGTCGTCCTCCCCTTCCTCCTGGAGCTCCGAGACCGGGACATGTGGGCAGGCCTTAGACGGGCCGAGGTCGGGGACGTGCTCCCGTTGTAGATCCACCAGCTACGGACATTCATGCTGAGGAAGTAGCTGAGAGCATTGTTCCTGAGGTTAGGGATGGGACCGCTGCTAGGTCCAGAGTACGGAGTGTGGGGCCTGCGGATTCTGTTCGTGTGTCGATTGGAGTATCGGAGTATCTAGTGTATGTCCAGCAGGTGCAAGAATCATACCAAGATGGAGTACCACCTCCAGCACCGCCGGTGCCAGCTAGGTCGGCTGAGGTCTCTCAGTAGGTGACTCAGGTGGTTGTTCCACCGGTGGTAGTTGCACCAGTGAGGGTTGTTGAGGATGACCGAGTGAGAGATGAGTTGAGGGTACCGAGGCCGGACGAATGGTTGAAGACTTTCAACCATCAACGAGTTCCCACATTCGACGGGAATGTTAGACTTGAGGTAGAGCATTGGATTAGCCATGTGGAGTTTGCACTGGAGGCTATCCGCTGTACGGAGAGTCGTAAGGTGGAGCTGGTTCAGACCTTGTTTAGAGACCAGGCACAGTTCTGGTGGAGGACCGTGCGGGGCGGAGTGTCCCGATTTGAGCAGTTGTTGAGCCTTGTGCGGGAGACTTTTTGTCCTACCTCGTTGAGGAGAGCGAGTGCAAGACTTCTTAGAGGTAGGATTTGAGGATGTTCCGATAGTTGAGATGATCAGGAGATTCCGGGAGGAGCTTTCATTGTTGGGTCCTGCTGTACCACCTATGGACCAGCACATGTACCTGTTCTCTCGGAGACTGAGGGAGACTACACGCTCCTATCTGACAGGGTTTCGCTGTGACTCCTTAGCCGATTACCAGGATCGGGCTTCAGCGTATGAGAGGGACCGACTGGGGCCTAAGAGATTCATGTAGTTTGGAGGGTCAAACAAGAGACAGAGTACCAGACCAGCCAACACAGGAGTAGGAGGTTCAGGTAATGGGTGTGGTCAGTCTCAAGGCCGCTCTAGTTACGAGGTTGTACCGCCGACTGTTTCTAGGGGACGTCAGTGCTACAACTGCGGGGAGTATGAACACATTAAGCCGGAGTATAGGAGACCACCAGTTACATGTTTCACTTGCGGCCAGCTGGGCCATAGAGCTACCTTTTGCCGATAGGGTAAGGTAAGATCACAGCAAGGGTCCTCGCCTGCTAGTACCTCAGGAGGGGGACAGAGGTAGCAGCAGAGAGCCCTTGGTCAGCCATATTCACAGGGTTCTAGGTAGAGGTTGAGGGCATGGTGGAGGCACTTCAGAGATTAGGGGTACTCAGGCTCGAGTCTTTGAGTTGAGGAGCGTCGTAGAGCCAGCAGCGCCCGCAGCCACAAGTACTATTACGATTCATGGCTTTCCAGTCCGAGTACTTTTTGATACGGGTGCGACACACTCTTTCATATATGATGATTGCATAGATAGGTTGACCTTAGATACAGCAGAGGGGGAACGTTTCCTTATAAGGTTACCCAATGGGAGTAAGGTTCGCGGTACTCGAGAGATTCACGGTTGTCCCATCCGCTTGGGAGATCATGAATAGTTAGCCGACTTACATGTCATGCGCTTAGTGCATGAAGAAGTCATACTCGGGATGGACTGGATGGACCGCCATAGGGCTATTCTGGACGTCAGTAAGAGGACAGTGACGGTCACCACGGAGTCTGGGCAAGAGGAGGTCTTTCGAGGGTGGGACCTCGGAAAGGTCGGGACAGTCATTAGTGCGGTCCGAGCCGCAAAGCTCATAGGTCAGGGGTGCCAGGCCTTTTGGTGTTACGCCATGAATGAGGAGACGAGATCATCCCTAGCAGAGACCGTGGTAGCTTGTGAGTTCGAGGACGTCTTTCGCGAGCCGCCTGGCTTACCACCGTAGAGGAGCGTAGATTTTGGGATTGAGTTGGAGCCCGGCACGAGGCCGATCTCCAAGGCTCCATACCGCATGGCACCAGTCGAGATGCTTGAGCTCAAGAAACAACTCGAGGATTTGGCAGAGAGGGGATTCATCCGACCCACCATATCTCCCTAGGGTGCACCAGTCCACTTCGTCAGGAAGAAGGACGGATCCATGAGGCTTTGTATCGACTATCGGGAGTTGAACAAAGTCACCGTCAAGAACAAGTACCCGTTGCCGCGTATTGATGATTTACTAGATCAGTTATAGGGAGCTACGTTGTCTACCCGGATTGACTTGAGGTCAGGATACCATCAGCTGAGAGTGCGAGAGGAGGACTACCGAAGACGGTATTTCGGACCAGATACGGTCATTACGAGTTCGTTGTGATGCCTTTCGGGCTCACCAATGCTCCTACTGTCTTCATGGAGTTGATGAATGGCATCTTCATCGACTTCTTAGACTAGTTTGTGGTAGTTTTCATCGACGACATCTTGGTATACTCCCGGAGTAGGGAGAAGCACGCCGGACACCTGAGGACAGTGTTGCAGGTTTTACAAGATAGGGAGCTTTGTGCTAAGCTCTCTAAGTGTGAGTTCAGGATGCCAGAGGTTGCCTTCCTTGGCCACATTGTCTCCGCTAAGGGTGTCAAGGTAGACCCGGTGAAGATAGAGTTTGTTGCATCATGGCCGCCTCCTAAGACGGTCAAGGAGGTACACAGTTTTCTAGGTTTTGCTGGATACTACCGCAGGTTCGTGAAGGGTTTTTTTGTGATTGCAGGCCACTCACTTCCTTGTTAAGGAAGTCCATCAGATTTACATGGTCCGAGCCCTGTCAGCGGAGTTTTGAGGAGCTGAAGGAAAGATTGACTTCCGCTCCCGTGTTAGCACAGCCAGAGGGCATTGAGGACTTCGTCGTTTACATTGATGCATCCAAGCTAGGCTTGGGAGGCATCCTGATACATAGGGGTAGAGTCATTCCTTACGCGTCTCGATAGCTGAAGACATATGAGGAGAATAACCCTACTCATGACCTTGAGCTAGCTGTAGTCATTAATGCATTGAAGATCAGGCGTCATTACCTCTACGGGGCCATCTGTCAGATCTTCACAGACCACAAGAGTCTGAAGTACATATTCACTCAGCGGGATTTGAATAACCGCCAGAGGAGATGGCTAGAGCTGATTAACGATTTTGACTTAGAGATCCTTTATCATTCGGGGAAGGAGAATGTGGTCGCCGATGCCCTTAGTAGGAGGACACCCCGCAAGGCTGCGATAGCTAGATTGACCGTTTAGACATCCAGTTCCTGGATACTGATGGCCATTTGTCAGCATTAGAGGTTTCACCGGATCTGAGGGAAGAGATCCGGCAGAAACATGAGGGTTGTCCAGCACTGATGAGGATCAGAGATAGGATGTCCAGAGGGGAGGCACCACAGTTTATGGTGGGTGCAGATGGGATTTTGAGGCGCCACGAGCGCATATGTGTACCCTCTGACAAAGAGTTGAGGCAGCGTATACTGCAGGAAGCCCATTCTACACCTTACTCCGTCCACCCCGGCGGCAGTAAGAAGTATCAGGATGTACGACGATCTTATTGGAGGGGCGGGCTCAAGCCCGACGTGGCTAGATATGTAGCCTAGTGCGCGACCTGTCAGCAGGTCAAGATCGAGCACCACAAGCCCGGAGGAGAGCTCCAACCACTTCCGATTCCACAGTGAAAGTGGGAGGACATTTCTACGGACTTCGTTACCGGCTTGAGGTTGAGTAGAGGTGATAGCATGAATTATAGTCTATATATTGGGGTTTGTTTGAACGTTTTATCTTCAATAATCTGCATGTTTGTATGTATAATATGTGATTATATTACCATTTCATCTACCTTTGTGGGAATCGAGGTCTACACCTAGTTTTGTTGTAATCGTAGGTAAAATGGCACATTTTGCATCAAAAAGGAGCAAAAGGAGCTATGGAGTCATTAGAGCTACATTCAGGAGCATAAGGAAACATCCAGGAAGCATAGCCATGGACTAGAAGGTTCACTTTGGACCAGATTTGAGAGATTTCACATTCAGTTGTGACTCACCTCGGTTGACTACAGAGTCACCTCGACCGAGGTGATCCAGAGAAGTCGACTCGACCGAGGCGAACACCTGGGACGCGGCGAGAATATTTTATTCTTGGCTGAGATCTTTTATCTTTGGAGAGAGGATCTTATATTTTTGGGCTTGGCTCCTGGAAGGAAGAAGATATGCTAGATCATATATTTTACCTATTTTTTATCGGAAGAGATCTTTCTAAGATATCTTATCTTTGGAGAGTAATTTTCCTATAAAAAGGGTCGGATTTCCCACAAATCCGACATCCGCTTACATCCTGTATACATCTACTATCGCGCTCTACACGCTGCAGCCATACTCCAGTTGGGAGATTTGAAGAACCTTTTTGAAGGTTGAAGGAAGAAAGTCTATAGCTTTTATAGCTTTTTGAAGGGTATTTGTAAGATCATCTTAGATTCCCTTCTTTGTCATTGTCTTGTTGGATTTCTATCCAAGGAACGCTTCTTGGTTTGATAATTGATTCAGTTATTGAAGCCTTTCTCTTAAGGTTTTCTTGTTCAATTATTCTCTTTCTTCCCATATACTTGATTAATACTTTCATGATGATGAGTGGCTAATCTCTTTGTGTGATTCTAGGGTGATTGGCTGAAGGTTGTGGGAAAAACAATGATAGAATAATCTTAATCACAGTAGGACCCTGAAAGTTCGAGTCTTTACCTTAACCCTAAGCATCTCGTTCAGTCGATGAACATCTCGGCCGGGGTGGAATTTGGCTCACCGAGGTGACTTATCTGGTCCAATGCAAGCCTAGGATGAGACTTACCCGGTAATTTCTTTGTTTGTCTACCTAAGATCATAAGTGTAGGTAATAAAGGTTTATCCTTTATTGGGGTTTGAGTGTGCTTCCATCCCATCTTTGTGAGTTAGCTTGAGACTTACCGGGTAAAGGTTGATTCTATTCCCTTAGATTGTGTGTTAGTTTGAGGTTATAGTTCTTTATCTTAATTCCTTGAGACTTACCCGGTAATAGGAGTTACGGTTTTGGATTAGTGAGTAGTGAGACTTACCCGGTGATCTATTCCATTTTAGAAATACCTTCCCTATGCAAAAATCTCAGCTTTGTCCGCTTATCTTTAGATCTTGAGTTGGAACCACAACTAGATGCTTTAATCCCTAGAATTGCATATTTCCTTTATTGACTTTTATCATCTTTGATTGTTTTAATTGCTTTGTGGTTAGTGATTGCTAAAGCTTACCTATTCCGACTTTGTTTCACTATGTCCCTGTGATCGACCCTTGGAATTTCTTGCTTTTTACTACGATTGACCCGTACACTGCGGGTTCGCATCCTTGTTTTAAGCTTACGTATAGGGTTATAAATTTAAAGCTTGCACACACCGTTTGGAGCGAACAAGTTTTTGGCGCCGTTGCCAGGGACTTGATTTAGACCGAGCCGGTTACGGTTTGCTTTTGGGGCACTTGCCCCCGTTTCTACTAACCACTCTACTTGAGTGACTTTTGCAGGTTCTTTCTTAGATTTTTGCGAAGAACCCGCACTGGGAAGAAAATCGTTCCTTAGGACCCCAAACCAGAAAAGACATACAAACGACGCTTAAGAGAAGCAAAGATGGCCAACCAAGACAATCGCGATCTTGAGGCCGAATTGAAGAGGCGTTAGAACAGCTACGCCTCAGCAGGGAAGAACTGAGGCAAGAGAAAGAGGAAACTCGCACCAGGATTGAAGCGATCGAAGTAGATATGGCAGCCTTACGAGACCAATATCTACTTCGACCGAGGGAAGACCTAGTTCCCGATGCTGGACCGATGCAGGTCCCAGTCGCAGACCCTCGACCGAGGCAGGTCCTAGTACCTGACGCCCCGGCCGAGGTACTTCCACCTCGGATGCCAGTCCGAGGCGCTCTTTTTGCAGGAATCCCGCAAACCCTAGGTCAAAGGATGGACCCCAATCAACAACTGAGGCGTCCAGGAGTTAACCTAGGAGATCCAGCGGACCATGACTACGAACTTCGACCGCATGTTCTGTCCATGATTCGCCAATGCCAGTTCGGAGGGCTAGAGAAGGAATCTCCGCATCAACATCTTCAAAACTATGAGATCTTGATGGAGACCTTGAGACCCTCAAGAATTGAAAATAACAACTACAAGCTAAGACCTTTTTACTTTTCTTTAAAAGATAGAGCTCTTACTTGGTATCAATCTCTTCCTCTAGGAAAAATCAGCACTTGGGAGGAGATGACTACGGAATTCTTGACTAAATTCTTTCCCCCCTCTAAGACCGCCAAAATGAGAGGGAAGATTAATGCATTCATTATGAAGGACAAGGAGAGCTTGTCCAAGTCATGGGAGAGGTTCAAGGACATTCTTTTGGATTGCCCACATCATGGGATTCCAAAGATAGAGTTATTGGAGATATATTTCAAGGGACTGGACGGAACCACCCAGTTCAACCTCCAACTACTCTCCGCCGGTACCTTTATGGACATGGCGATTGACGAAGCTTGGGACTTTATCGAGAAGCAAGCTTTGCATATGGAGAAATACACCCATCAAGGAGCTGAAGGTGGAGTTAAAAGAGTTAACTTCCAAGATACTCAACCAAACAACAATCAACTCACGTCTTTGAAGAATGACGTGAAGCAATTGAAGAAACTCTTGGTTGCTCAAACCAAGAAGGAAGATCAAGGACAAAGGAACAACAACAATGGATACCGTAACAACAACAACGGTTCCCGGAACAACAACTACAACAACAATAGAGGGTCCAACAGCAATAATTGGAGGGCGAGCAACCAAAATTCTGGTAACAATCATTCTAACTCCAATTCTAAGGATTCCTCTAATCCTTTTCTCTCTTCCCCTTCTTCTTCTTCTACTCCATTAAAGAGCCAGGGGCAAGGATCAAGTTCGTCCTAGACAGAAAAGAAAGACGCATTGCTGGAGGCTATCTTGATCAAGCTTAGTGCTATGGAGACATCCATGACTTTATTTTTGAAGGCCCAAAAGGCCTTTGAACAAAAACTTGCTAGTAGGGCGAGTGAAGCGCCAAGAGATCCAGGGAAGCTTCCAACAAGGACGGAAAGCAACCCTAAGGGCCAGATTATGCCCATAACTACGAGGAGTGGACTGAAAACTGCAGATCCAGTGCCTCGGTCGGTGCCAGTACCGACGAAGACCACCTCGGTCCAGGTGCAGTCGAAGAACACTTCGGCCGAGATGCCAACCGAGGTGGAGCCATAGAAAGCGGAGGGGAAAACTGAAGTTTATGTTCCACCTCCTACATACAAACCACCACTTCCATTCCCCCAGTCAAGGGCCAGAGCACATCTAGACAAGCACTTTGGTAAGTTCCTTGACTTGATGAATAAACTGCACATTAACATTCCTTTCCTTGATGCTATTCTAGGGATGCCCGCTTATGGGAAGTTCTTGAAAGAGATTCTATCAAGGAAGAGGAAGCTGGAAGACTTTGGTGAAGTAAGGATGACATCTAAATCCTCGAAGCTTATTCAAATCATGAAGGAGAAGATGCCACCCAAGTTAAGAGATCCTGGCTCATTTTGCATTCCCATTCAAGTTGGGGATGTCACTTGTGAAGCCTTATGCGATCTAGGAGCCAGCGTGAGCATCATTCCGCTGGAACTATGTGTGAAGATCGGACTTGGAGAGCCCAAGCCGGTCAAGATTCGATTGTGCATGACGGACCGCTCCATTACCCATCCCGTGGGCATTTTGGAAGACGTTCCGGTCAAGTTAGGTAACTTCTATTTACCAATAGACTTTGTTGTACTTGGCATTCCCGCAGATTATCTTGTTCCTATTATTCTCGGGAGACCATTTCTAGCAACTTCGGGTTGCAACGTGGATTGTAAGAACGCCAAGTTGAAATTCAACATTGGTGGAGATGAAGTGGAGTTCGCACTACTTGCAGCCATGAAAGGAGAGCAACTAAGCGATGATATCTTCAACATCTACGATGAAGAAGAATCAAGAGAATTGGTGAGCTCTATCCTTACTAACGATCCACTTGAACGAGTTATTAGTTTCAGTTTAATGGAGGAAGGTATAGATGTCTCTTGTGATGCAGATATATGGAGCTTAAAAGCGCTGGAAGAAGATCCAATAGCTAAAACTGAGAAGCTAATCCAGGAGACGAAGATCTCAAGTTTCGGTTCCAGTTACAGTACCTCGACCGAGACACTTTCTGGACTGAGCGAGGCCACTGAAGAACATCTTTGTCAACGCCTTTGTGCCTAGACCGAGGTCGAAGGCAAGACGATCTCAACTGAGACTTCCGAAAGTCCAGTTTTTGAATCTACTCCACTAGAAGGAGGAAGCCATGATTCCCCTCAGAAGGCACCCCCAGTTGTGGAGCTTAAACAACTCCCAAATCACTTGAGGTATGTCTTTCTTGGACCGGATTCCACTTATCCCGTTATTGTTAGCGCTTCCCTCTCCTAATCTGAATTGTCCAAACTAATGCATGTCCTGAGAAAGCATCAAAAGGCTTTGGGTTATACTATAGATGATCTTATTGGCATTAAGCCTTCTTTCTGTATGCATAGAATTCTAATGGAGGATGATCATAAGACTTCACGGGAACCTCAAAGACGGTTAAATCCGATCATGAAAGAGGTTGTGAAGAAGGAAATTCTTAAGTTGTTGGATGCAGGTACCATATATCCTATCTCGGACAGCAAATGGGTTAGCCCGGTGCATGTAGTTCCGAAGAAAGGAGGGATGACCATTGTGACGAATAAGAACAACGAGTTAATCCCGACCAGGACTGTCACGGGCTGGAGGGTTTGCATTGATTATAGGAAGCTGATCACGGCCACTCGGAAGGACCATTTTCCACTTCCCTTCATTGATCAAATGCTCAAACGGTTGGCACAACATTCACACTTTTGCTACTTAGACGGCTATATTGGATTCTTCCAGATTCCTATCCATGCGGATGATCAGGAGAAGACCACTTTCACTTGTCCATGGGGGACATTTGGTTATAGGAGGATGCCATTTGTATTATGCAATGCACCCGCTACCTTCCAGCGATGCATGGTGGCTATCTTTTCCGAGTACATAGAGGAAATCATGGAGGTCTTTATGGATGATTTTTCAGTATATGGTTCCTCTTTTGATGATTGCCTATCTAACCTTTCTCTAGTACTACAAAGATGTGAGGACACTAATCTTGTTTTGAATTGGAAGAAGTGTCATTTTATGGTTAATGAAGGCATTGTGCTAGGACATCTTGTTTTTAATCGAGGTATTGAGGTCGATCACGCTAAGATCGAGACTATTGAGAAACTCCCTCCCCCTTGTTTTGTTAAAGGTGTGAGGAGTTTTCTCGGGCATGCAGGTTTCTACAAGAGATTCATCAAGGACTTCTTTAAGATTTCTAAACCTCTAACTAACCTCTTGAATAAAGACGTTGTTTTTGAGTTTTCGCAGGAGTGTCTTGATGCTTTTTACAGGATTAAGGAAGCGTTGATCTCCGCTCCCATTATCCAACCTCCGGATTAGACCTTGCCCTTTGAAATCATGTGTGATGCTAGTGATGTAGCCGTAGGAGCGGTGCTTGGACAGAAGAAGGATGGCCGGACCACCGCCATTTATTATGCTAGCAAGACGCTAGATGTAGCCCAGCGCAACTACGCTATCACCGAGAAGGAGTTATTGGCGGTTGTATATGCTTTCGAAAAGTTTCGTTCTTACTTAGTAGGGGTGAAAGTCATTGTCTACATCGACCACGCAGCCATCCGTTACTTGCTTGCTAAGAAAGATGCCAAGCCACGCCTTATTCGATGGATTCTCTTGCTTCAAGAGTTTGACTTAGAGATCCACGATAAGAAGGGATCCGAAAATTCTGTTGCGGATCACCTCAGTCGGCTACCTGCATCTTCACGCGAGAAGGACGACCCACCCATAGACGATTCATTCCCCGATAAGCACTTACACTTGTTGGAGCGTTTGATAGACTTACTTACTTCACCCCACGATGGAGGTGAAGTATGGGGTGAGGGCACCTCCCACCACATTTTAGAGACGCACTATGGTCCAACGAGCGACCTTAAACCAAGCGCTTCTTGGGAGGCAACCCAAGGTATTGCTTTCTTTTCTCTTTTTCTAGTCTAGCTTAGATAGTTTGCTTTTACTTTGCTTTGTTTTGTTTTTGGCGTCCTAGACAGACAACAGGTGACATCTAAGGAAGGCGTAAAAACCAGGAACATAACTGGAAGGACAAAAGTTCGAGAATTTGAGAAGACGGAGTTTGACTGAGACACATCTCGGTTGCTGCCAAAGCACCTCGACCGAGATGATTCTTGAGCAACCGAGGCAATTAGGGTTTTTGAAGAACCACCTCGGTCCGTACCACCTCGGTCCAATCGAGACCACCTCGACCGATGTGACAGCAGTTCCAGAAAGGGTATAAAAGGGGGTTTGAATTTCTCTCTCTTCTTTTTACCTCTCCTCGACCGCGGCAGCTCCCTTGCCTTGCTTCGCCCTTCTTCGATCGATTTTGACGATTCTTGCTTCCAAATTGCAAAGAAAGGATAGAAGATCCTAGTGCAAGTGTCAATCTGCGAGAAAAACGAACCGAATCGACCGAATCAGGGTAAACATCGAAAAAACCCTAATCTCGTTCTCTTCACTGTTTTGCTTCGAATTGGGCTTTGGTTGCCCTTGCATTTGCTGAGAAACATATTAAGTACCCCATAGGAACTAGTTGTAGTGATTTTGGGGGAAACGAACTGGATTTTTGAAGAAATTCGTTGCGCAGTTCTTCGCCTCGGTCCAGTCGTTCTGTGCCTCGGCCGAGGTGTTCTTGAGTTGTGTCAGGCCGACCGAGGTGATCTGACAGAGTGTTTTAGAGATGAGTTCAGATAGACAGCTTGTCCTGAGGGATAGATCCTCCCCTTCCCCTTCTTCTTCTTCCTCTAGACCTTATAGACCGGTGATCCACGAGAGACACTAGGTCGACTATGACCATATTGCAGCCCGTCCAGTGATTGCACCACGTTTCCTAGACGTATCAGCTTTTGATTGTCTCCATGTGGATGGAGATCTTAGACGGATGATTTCGATGGTAGGGCTAGATCAATTTACTGAGATCCGCGCACCTGCCTATTTAGAGCCTACCTTGGAGTTTGTTAGCTCCTTCACCTACCTCCCCACAGAGTGAGTTGTGAAGTACCGGTTGATAAACCGGAACTTCTTAGTTCCTTTAGAGCACTGGAGAGATATTTTTGGTTTCCCGGCTCCGGCTGCTGTAGATTTTCCCTCCCGAGCTGTAGCTAGGGAGTTCTGGGGTCAGATTGCTCATGTTGTTGAGCACGCAGATAGATGGCGCCCTGGAGACTCCAGGGAGTGCATTATTTTTCACCTAGCCTTTAGGTTAGCTTACCGTATTTTCAATAAGACGCTTCTGGCGCGTATTAAGACGCCCCAGAAGGTCCGACAAGGGGAGCTTTTCAGCCTTTACTGCAAGGTGACTAAAGGGATCCCCGACTTTGGCTTGTTGCTGGCAGAGGATCTGCACAGGATCAAGGCCAAGGCAAAGGGGGATATCTGTTGCGGAGGGATTGTGACTCACATAGCGAGTTACCAGGACATGGACCTCAGAGCTTGTACTATGGTGGCGGCAGCCAAGCCGCTAGGGCTACAGGAGATGATCAATCGGAGGATACTGGTTCCCCGAGGACTTACTACGCCATATGTGGCAATGCCATGGGAGCCGACTACACCACAGGGGATCAGATGGTCACCCCAGTTCTCTGTTTATGATCCTCACTACTGGCAGACTGCTTGGATTCCATTGATGGAGGATGCTAGAGAGGCAGCAACTGCACCAGCTGAGGAGGTTGAGGTAGAGGAGGAGACTGCTGATGATGATGACAGGGATGGTGGAATTCCTATGGATACAGGGACTGATACTGCTGGGACGAGCGCGCCGGTCATTGATCTAGATGATCACGATACTGAGACCGCGCCGGCTGCATCACCAGTCCGACCTGCTAGGTGTAGGGTGCGCCGACAGAGAGACCCAGAGGCTCACCGTCGGATCGATGATCTAACGGATCAGATGATAGACTCTTACGTTGCCCTTACTGTGGACATCGATGAGAGATTTGCCGCCCAGCACCGACAGATCGACAGCTGGACTCATCAGATGCTAGAGAGCCAGCATTATCAGCGTCGGATGATGGAGATCTAGTTTCAGCAGACTATGGGTTATCCATTTGACCCGTCCCAGTATCCGTACATGCCACCACCACCACCACCGGATCAAGATTATTGAGAGCTTGCAGGATTTTCTTTCTTATTTATTATGCAGCTCAGCTTTATGTCCGGTGAGTATTTTATTTCTTTAGACTTATTTTGACCCACTAGGACAGTGTGTCCCAAGTATGGGGTGTTTATGTATTTTATCGACTTGTGTGATGTATGACTCTACATTATCGGATATCTATGATTATTTTTGCTTCTATGGTTTTATCTGAGATTACATGCATGCATACAGGTTATTTGATTGAGAAAAACGTCAAAACTGAAAACAAATAAAAAATAAAAAATTTTGACCTCGATCGGGACAGTTCTGGCCGAACTAGGTGCTTCACCTCGGTTGACCTAGAACACCTCGACCGAGGTGGTTTAACCGAGAGTTTTCGAAACGTTTTGTGCTTCTTATCTGGATATGATCTCAGTGAAGATCTTGTTGCTGTCTAGTTTTGAAATCTTTATGTGTTTGAAAGATTTTATAATATGTTTAAGTTGCTAAATGCTTTGTTTGAAATTTTTGGCATGTTTAATACTTTAATTTTATCCAAATTATGTTAAATTTGAAGGTTGATGCCACAAGATAAGTTCTCTCACTTTCTTCCTGGAAAGACCAAGGAAATTCATTCTCTTCTCTTCTTCCTCTTGATCATGCTTAGCCCCTCATATACATTTTTGCCTCCCTTTACCTATCCGGGAATTTGGAAGCAAGCAAAGTGGTGAAAGCAAGTGAAGTTAATGTTGAGAAGTTGGATGGAAGTGAAAGTGTTAGAAGGAAATAAATAGGTTTGGGAAAGTCAATCATGATGATGAGTAACTCGGCACCATTCACATAGCCGGGTGTTTGTGTCTTGCCAAAGTCGGATTGAGCGATATTCCTAACGGGTCATGGTATGTGCATCAAGGGTTTGATGCATCTCAAGAAATTGATGATTGCTGATTTCCTAGGCTTCGGTTATTGTGCACCTCCGTCCATGCATCCCAAAAAGTAAAGTAAAAAAAGAAAAGTGTGAAATAAGCAAAGCTTATTGGTGGAAGATGTTGAAAGTGAAAGTGAAAGTGAAGTATATCCTTTTCCCGGATGCTAGCACCACATTACCTTACATACATCCCTACCCTACACGTTTCTTGACCTTTCTTTTGGGAAGCCCTTGAGACCTCGAGCCTGTTGATTGACTAAGTGGTTTAAACTGGATTATGCATGATTAATTTCGATAATTATGACTTATTATGCATTCTACGATTTTATGCAAAGATGAACAACTTTCTTATATTTATAAAATGTTTTGATCATATTTTGATTTTAAATTCCATGAAGTATTCTCTTAGAGTGATCTATGATTGTAGTACACCATAAAAATGTTTTCGAAAGACTTTTTCATTGATTTTCTTGACTTATAATCCATTCTATCTTGCCTTTTATATGCGGAACTTGCCTGGGGACAAGCAAGGGCTAAGTATGGGGTATTTTGATAGCATGAATTATAGTCTATATTTTGGGGTTTGTTTGAACGTTTTATCTTCAATAATCTGCATGTTTGTATGTATAATATGTGATTATATTACCATTTCATCTACCTTTGCGGGAATCAAGGTCTACACCTAGTTTTGTTGTAATCGTAGGTAAAATGGCACGTTTTGCATCAAAAAGGAGCAAAAGGAGCTATAGAGTCATTAGAGCTACATTCAGGAAAATAAGGAAACATCCAAGAAGCATAGCCATGGACTAGAAGATTCACTTTGGACCAGATTTGAGAGATTTCACATTCAGCTGTGACTCACCTCGGTTGTCTACAGAGTCACCTCGACCGAGGTGATCCAGCGAAGTCGACTCGACCGAGGCGAACACCTGGGACGCGGCGAGAATATTTTATTCTTGGCTGAGATCTTTTATCTTTGGAGAGAGGATCTTATATTTTTGGGCTTGGCTCCTGGAAGGAAGAAGATATGCTAGATCATATATTTTACCTATTTTTTATGGGAAGAGATCTTTCTAAGATATCTTATCTTTTGGAGAGTAATTTTCCTATAAAAAGGGTCGGATTTCCCACAAATCCGACATCCGCTTACATCCTGCATACATCTACTATCACGCTCTACACGCTGCAGCCATACTCCAGTTGGGAGATTTGAAGAACCTTTTTGAAGGTTGAAGGAAGAAAGTCTATAGATTTTATAGCTTTTTGAAGGGTTTTTGTAAGATCATCTTTGATTCCCTTCTTTGTCATTGTCTTGTTGGATTTCTATCCAAGGAACGCTTGTTGGTTCGATAATTGATTCAGTTATTGAAGCCTTTCTCTTAAGGTTTTCTTGTTCAATTATTCTCTTTCTTCCCATATACTTGATTAATACTTTCATGATGATGAGTGGCTAATCTCTTTGTGTGATTCTAGGGTGATTGGCTGAAGGTTGTGGGAAAAACAATGATAGAATGGTCTTAATCACAGTAGGACCCTGAAAGTTCGAGTCTTTACCTTAACCCTAAGCATCTCGTTCAGTCGATGAACATCTCGGCCGGGGTGGAATTTGGCTGACCGAGGTGACTTATCTGATCCAAAACTGAGAGTTAAGTGTTAGAGTTTGCCAAATCCTATTCTTATTACACCTTTCCTGGTCCAATGCAAGCCTAGGATGAGACTTACCCGGTAATTCCTTTGTTTGTTTACCTAAGATCATAAGTGTAGGTAATAAAGGTTTATCCTTTATTGGGGTTTGAGTGTGCTTTCATCCCATCTTTGTGAGTTAGCCTGAGACTTACCCGGTAAAGGTTGATTCTATTCCCTTAGATGGTGTGTTAGTTTGAGGTTATAGTTCTTTATCTTAATTCCTTGAGACTTACCCGGTAATAGGAGTTACGGTTTTGGATTAGTGAGTAGTGAGACTTACCCGGTGATCTATTTCATTTTAGAAATACCTTCCCTATGCAAAAATCTCAGCTTTGTCCGCTTATCTTTAGATCTTGAGTTGGAACCACAACTAGATACTTTAATCCCTAGAATTGCATATTTCCTTTATTGACTTTTATCATCTTTGATTGTTTTAATTGCTTTGTGGTTAGTGATTGCTAAAGCTTACCTATTCCTACTTTGTTTCACTAAGTCCCTGTGATTGACCCCTGGAATTTCTTTCTTTTTTACTACGATTGACCCGTACACTGCGAGTTCGCATCCTTGTTTTAAGCTTACTTCTAGGGTTATAAATTTAAAGCTTGCACACACCGTTTGGAGCGAACAAGAGGCTTTGATGCGATATGGGTTGTTGTGGATCGGTTGACGATGACGACTCGATTTATTCCTATTAAGTAAACGTGGCCGGTGTCTCATTTAGCTTAGGAGTTTACCCGTCAGATCGTGAGGTTCCATGGCGTGCCGAGGACGATCATTTCAGATAGGGATGGGCGTTTTACCTTGAGGTTCTGGCAGCAGGTACACGCCGCCTTAGGCACGAGCTTACAGTTCACCACGACATACCATCCTCAGACGGACGGGCAGTTTGAGAGAACTATTCAGACCCTTGAGGACATGTTGAGGGCATGTGTGCTTGATTGGGGCCAGGTATGGCCCGACCACCTCCCTTTGGTGGAGTTTTCTTATAACAATAGTTGGCATGCGACTATTGGGATGGCTCCTTACGATGCACTATATGGACGGAAGTGCCGTACACCCTTGTGTTGGGATGAGCCTGGGAGGATGATTGGTGTGGCACCCGAGTAGGTGCAGGATGATATGGCTTGGGTAACATTGATCCGAGAGAGGATGTTGGCTGCACAAAGCCGTCAGAGATCTTATGCTGATAAGAGGCGTAGGCCTCTTGAGTTCAGTGTTGGGCCCAGGTATGGTTGAGAGTGTTGCCGATGTGGGGAGTTAGACGTTTCGGCATCAAGGGGAAGTTGAGTCCCCGATATGTCGGGCCCTTTGAGATCCTTGAGCGGATAGGAGAGGTTGCGTGCAGATTGGCATTGCCACCCCGATTGGAGGGAGTTCATCCAGTATTTCATGTGTCGCAGCTGCGAGAGTATGTGTATGACCCGAGACACATAGTGAGTCATGACGACCTGGTGGTCGAGCCGGATCATACATTTCCAGAGCACCCGATAGCAGTTTTGGAGAGAGGTGCGAGACTCCTTCGATCAAAGGTAATACCCATGATGAGAGTGCAGTGGTTGAGACGGTTGATTGACGAGGCCACTTGGGAGACGGAGGATAGTATCCGGCGGAACTATCCTGAGTTTTATGCGTGTCTAGAGACGTCTATAGGACTGTCAGGTAGTCTACCTTCTTGTTTTGGTTGCTTGTAGTGTTGTATATGTGATATATCTAGTGTGCTTGTTTGTGACCCTTAGGTGGTCTTGATGTGGTAATTAGTTAGTCATAGGGCTTGCTTATATCTTATGACCGCGGTTAGTACCCCCTAAGTTTCGGCACAAAACTTATTTTTGAGGGCGATCTGATATAACGACCAGATGTTTCGTTACGCTTGGATAGAGTTAGATGAGGGTAGAAGCCGGGCGCAAGAGATCACGCCCTTGCAGCTTTGGCGACGTACTCGAGCAAACCGCAGGTGCAGCTAGGATTCCCGCTGGGGTGGTGACACACGTGGGCGGGGTAGCAGCGTTTTGGGCAACCGTTCACATTCCGATCCTTTCAACTCCCCTCTCAAATTCCATGAAGAGTTAGGGGCTGAAGACCTTTGGTATTCTTCCTCTTTTATGCAGTCAATCCTTCTCCTCCTCTCATTTTCTACTCACGTTACTTTCTTCCTCCTACCCACTTACTCCTCTTGCACCTTCCTCAAACATCCTTCTCCTCCATTCTTCTCTTGGAGTGCTCCAACTTGGATCCACCATTCGTGAGGCGCGACTGCAGTGACGGGACGTGGTTAAGGTTCCTTCCTATATTCTTCTTTCTTTCTTTCTTCTTCTTCTTCTTTCTTCCGTTCCCTTCCATGGCTTGAATGGAAGACACTCTTGAATCCTTGCTCAACGATCTATCGTTGTTTTGTGAGTTGATGACAAAGCTAGACCTAGAGGGAGGCTAAGACCAAGTGAGAGAAGTAGAAGACGTTCATAGCACCAAAGGAGACCCTAAAGGACCGGCTGAACAATCGAAGAACTCCGCAGACGAACTTTCTGCAGAGACAGGCATAGGGGCGGATTCACAAAGGCGCAGGGGCGGCTTCTGTCTGGCGCAAGGGCGGACCCCGATCGACGCAGGGGCGGACCCAGATAGGCGTAGGGGTGGCTCAGGCAGACGCAGGGGCGGTTTTGCTCCAGTGAGTCCCGAATCTCGTTCTCTCTCTTCTTTCTTTCTTTCCTTACACTCGTTATACCTTAGAAGCATGTTAGGCTGGCCTAGGGTAGTTGAAGTGGAATGCTTTAGAGTGGTTGGACCTTAGTAGTCTAGTGTGAGTTACGTGACGCTTGTGGTGGTATGTTGTTGAGGGTTCGTTCGAGCTTTTAGGAAGTAACCTTTGTGTATATCGTTATGTTGGGAGTTTGATACGTCATGGACTGAGAGTGTCGTCTTCTTGGACTAGATGGTTGAGGAGTTTGAGCCTACAAATATAAAGACTTCTAGTGGACTAGAGTGTGGTTTGATTGTGTACCTTGTCTTGAACAGGCGTTGCACGTTTTCCCGAGGGAACTGTCGAGTGAGTGATCTTGTGCGCGTCGGAGACTGGTAAGTCTACGGACTTACTTAGCCGGCTTCTTGTATGAGTGTATTGTGTATGAGTCGTGTTTGCTAGTTAAGATAATAACGAAACCGGATTAGGCCAACTTTATTATATTACGTAATTGACCCAAGTGTATGATAACGGGTCGTGACATCATCTGCCTAGCTCTTGCGAGAGTCTAGGAGGTTCCCTGTAGCAGCCCAGACAGGTAGTCGGTTAGATGCATTAGCACCATTCCTTGTTGGTAAACAGGATCAGGGGCGAGGTTTGGGAATCCCTCGTGTCATAAAATAAGTATCATTAGTAATGACATACCACCTAATTAAAGATAACAAAAGGATTGAGTGTAGCATGTTGATTGTGTATGTTGTGTATTTGTGCTTTTACCTTTATACTTCGCATAGATTGTCAGCTAACGGTATTATACCGCTTGTAGTGGTAGCCGGGGTTTCGTGCATTATAGGACGGGACAGTTTATCTTATTTCATAAATGTTGAGACTTATGATGTTACCTTGGTTTTGAGACTCGGCTGGATTGGCTTTCAGATTTGTACTTTTTACTTCCGCTCATGTTATAAAACTATGTGTTTTGCCTTTTTATTTGTGCCGTGTTGTAAGGTCCGATGAAGTTGTTGCTAGGCTAAGGGTCGGGGCCCACTGTGAGGCACCAGCTCGTAGCATTCCGAGTCCTCTAGGATTTGGGGTGTTACACAAGGCCCCTTGAATTTTATTCAAGGCCCTTGAAAACATCAATTGGGCTACATACGTAGGACGATTAAAACTCGTTTACTCCCCCTATGTTAATGCTTTCTTCTTCAACATACCAAGATCCAATCTAATAAAATTAAATTGTTCCTCAAGAAGACGCTTGGTAAAGATATCTGCAAGCTGCAAGTTAGTTGAGATAAAAGAAATCGAAACATCACCTTTCTCAACATGATCACGTATGAAGTGATACCTTACATCAATATGCTTAGTCTTTGAATGCTGCACAGGATTTTTGGTTATAGAAATAGCACTAGTATTATCACATTTTATAGGAATATCTTTCAAGTCAAAGCCAAGGTCACGAAGTTGTTGAGTAATCTAGAGGATTTGAGCACAACAAGCTCCTACAGCTATATATTCAGCTTCAATTGTGGATAGGGCAACAAAATTTTGCTTCTTGGAGTGTCAACTGATTAGGGATGACCCTAAGAATTAGCAACATCCAGAAGTACTTTTTCTATCGACCTTATAACTTGCAAAATCTGAATCTGAATAGCCAACAAGATGAAACGAGCTTTGACGTGGGTACCATAACCCTAGATCCTTAGTGCCATTGAGATACCGAAAAATTATTTTCATAGCTATCAAGTGTGACTCTTTAGGATCAGCTTGAAATCTTGCACACATGCACACACTAAACATAATGTCAGGACGACTAGCAGTTAGATATAACAATGAACCGATCATACCTTGATACTCCATTTTGTACTACACTTTTGCCATTCTTGTCATGATCTAGAGAAAGTGTTGAACTCATAGGAGTCTTTGCAACCTTAGATTGATCCATTTTGTACTTTTTAACAAGTCTTTAGTATACTTGCTTTGATTGAGGAAAATTCATTTCTTTGCTTGTGTAACTTGAAGTTCAAGAAAGAAATTTAGTTCTTCCATTAAGCTCATCTCAAATTCCCTACACATAATATCTGAAAATTCATTGCAAAGGGAATCATTAGTAGCACCGAATAATATATCATCCACATAGATTTGTACTACTAAAATGTCGTTGCCTCTAGTTTTGATAAACAATGTTTTATCAATCAAACCTCTTTTGAAATTGTTTTCAAGAAGATATTTAGACAATCTTTCATACCAAGTTCGAGGAGCTTGCTTAAGACCATAAAGAGCTTTGTTTAATTTAAAAACATGATTTGGAAATTCATCATTCTCAAAACCAGGAGGTTGAGCAACGTAGACTTCTCCTTCTAAGAAGCCGTTTAGAAAAGCGCATTTACATCCATTTGAAAAAGTTTTATGCTCATGAAAGATGCAAATGCAAGTAGCATACGTATGGCTTCTAACCTGGCAACTGGAGAAAATGTCTCCTCATAATCAATACCTTCTTCTTGGTTATAACCTTGTGCTATAAGTCGTGCTTTGTTTCGTATGACTTTGCCACTTTCATCCAATTTGTTTCGAAAGACCCATTTCGTGCCAATAACTGATTGATGCTTTGGTCTTGAAGTAAGAATCCATACCTTGTTCCTCTCAAATTCATTTAATTCATTTTGCATGGCAATGATCCAGTGTAGTTCTTGAAGAGCTTGAATGTAGTTCTTTGGCTCGACAAGTGATACAAAAGCGGAGAAGGCACAAAGATAGTTCACTTTAGACTATTTTGAACTCCAGCATTTGGATCTGAGATCACATTCTCTTGTGGATGATACGAGGAGGGTTGAACTGTTCTTATTTTGACAGATGAAGTAGATCTAGAAGGTTGAGCTGTATATGTTTGACTCAATTCACGTACCGTTTGTGTATTACCTGTTGTTCCAATCTCAAGGCCTTGAAGTTGAGTTTCAAGCCCTTGAAGTGGAGTTCTGTTATCACAGTTTCCAGTTTCAAGGTCTTGAAGGTGTGTTTCAAGGTCTTGAGGGTTTTCTTTGGTATCTTGAATCTTTTCCTGCATATTCTTGTCTTGATCTTTAGGATCTTCCTCTTCATCCAAAAATGTGATCTTCTCTTTGGTTCAGATTTAAAACTGCAAAACTCTCACTCAAAGTACCATCATTGCTTTCATCAAAAATAATATGAATGCTTTCCTGAAAAACTTTGGTATGTTTGTTATATACTCGATAAGTTTTGCTATTTGAAGCATATCCTATGAATATAGTTTCATCACTACGTGCATCAAATTTCCCAAGATTGTCCTTGCCATTGTTGTGAACAAAACAAGTACATCCAAAAGGTTTGAAATATGAAATATTTGGTTTTCTTACTTTAAAGAGTTCATAAGGAGTCTTTTTCAAAATAGGGCGAATTAAACATCTATTTAAAATATAATTTGTAGTGTTTACTGCTTCAGCCCAAAAACTTTTTGGCAAATTATTTTCTAAAAGCATTGTCCTAGACATATCCTCAAGAGTGCGGTTCTGACGTTCCACAACTCCATTTTGTTGAGGAGTTCTAGGAGCTGAAAAATTATGAGAAATACCATATTTTGCACAAAACAAATCAAACTTTAGTTGATCAAATTCTCTACCATGATCACTTCTTATAGAAACAATTGGTAGGTTTTTCAAACATTGTAACTCCTTACACAATTTTGTAAACTCAAATAAAGCTTGAGATTTTTCTCATAGAAAAGATATCCATGTAAAGCGAGAGAAATCATCCACTATAACAAGGATGTATTGTTTTCCTCTGGGAGATTTGACACGCATATGTCCACAAAGATCCATGTGTAAAAGTTCAATAGGTCGAGAAGAACTTACAGCTTTCTTAGGTTTGAATGAACCTCTTGTTTGTTTACCTTGTGTATACGCCTTACATAGGTCATTAACTTTGAAGTTTCGGTTTGGTAAACCACGTAAAAATCTTTTGTAAGTAGCTTCTACATGGTATGCATGCTTACGTGACCAAGTCTTCTATGTCAAAGCCTTGGATCATCAATCAAGGCCTTTAGACATTTTAGTTTAGTTCCTGCAACTTGGTTAGTACTCAAAGAATAAACATTATTACATCTAGGACCTGTAAGCAACACTTCTCCCGTCTTTATGTCTTGAACTTCACATTTTTCTGAATCGAACATGACTTTATTACCTTTATCACAAATTTGAGAAATACTTAACATATTATATTTCAAGCCATCAACTAAATAAACGTCATCAATAAAGTTGGATGAATTATAGCAAATTTCACCAATGCAAATTATGTCACACTTTTCTTTCTCACTAAGAGTAATGGTTCCAAATGATTGCTTCTTTAAATCTGAGAATAAAGAGCTTTTTCCACTCATGTGTCTTGAGCAACCACTATCAAATATCCATTGGTGCTCCTTTACCTTGGTGATATACTACAAAACAGAAAACATCAACCTTTCCGGGTCGACCAAATGACATATTGTGGTTCATACTCAAGTTCGATCATGTTTGGTGGCCTAGTACCTTTAGGAATACAGATTTGTTTGACCTGTTTCCTTAAACATAAAGGATAGGTGTTTCTTATGATATGAGGATCATTTCTTCTATAAGGACATGTAGATTTAACATGACCCTTTTTACAATAGTAAAAGCAAGTAGGCATATGAATGCTTCCTTTGGCCTTGACAAAAGTGGTGGTAGGTTTTCTAGGAAAGCTCCTATGATACCCTATACCATTTTTGTTAAGGGAAGAATGTTGTTCACCCATCATTCTTTCCAGATTAGCTTTTGAACGAGTAAACTTAATAAGTGATGCCTTCTGGTCTTGACACATCAAAGTCAGATCAACTGTCTCTTTCTCTAGATAAATATAATTTCGATGAAGAGAGGAGAGGTTGTCCTTGAGAATCAGATTTTCTGATTCAAAGGCCTTGATATTGTCATCAAGATCTTCCTTTGCTGAGTTGAGATTATCAATCTCCAGAGATTTTTCACTTAATAGTCTATCTTGTTCATGAAGCTTTTCTTTTAAAGAATTTATCCTTATTATATGTTCCTTATCACTTAAGATAATATCTTTAAAGAATTGTTTAAGGTCAATCTCAGTTTGAGACATAATTGTACTTACCACATTGTCGATGTACAAATTTGAGTCATCTTCATGATCGGCCATGTTACGCTCAGGATGTGATACGCAATAGGTTTTAAATTTATAATCTCGTTATATTTATCCTAACTCCTAGTGAACCCGCAGTGTACGGGATGTTTGTAGTAGGGATAGTATTCCGAGGTCGAACACAAAGACTAAGGTGAGATTGATTCGATTTATGATTAAGTCTAGTGAAGATCTAGGTTAAGAAAAGAGAAAGAAATAAAGAAATGAAAATCTCAATTGTTTTTGGTTGGTTTTTCGGTGATCAATCAAAGATCACAAATGAAGAGAAATGTAATAATCAACTAAGCTAACAAATCAATGCAAACAAACAAGCTAAAAACGAGATATAGATCAAAGATAGAAAGGGTGATTCTAGGGGTTGGGAATTCCGGTTATGGCATAGAACTCAAGTTATCTAATCTTTCCTTGGATTAACTATGATATGTTGGGAGTAAGTGTTTCTAAATTGGGATCAATCACCGGGTAGGTCTCATGGTCCACTAGTCCGTCCTTAGGATCTCATTACCGGGTAAGTCTCTAAGAACCTAAGGGACGGAATTCTACACAAACCGGATTGTCACCTAGAGATCTAACCTATCCTTACCGGGGAAGTCACGGAAGGGTTAGTCCTAAGCAACCATCTAGCACACTTAGACCAACGGCGGCTAATGAGGCTCATCACTACCTAGGGTTTGTTATCTTTGGAATCTAAGAGTAAGGATTACCGGATAAGTCTCTCCTAACACTTAGTTGCTAACACTAGGTCACCCTAGGATAGATTTAGCTCAACAAACACTTAGGATTTCAACATTCTAATTAACTAAAGCTAGATCCATCAAATCAGGGGAGATCACGGGTTGTTCTACCAAATCCACGGCCGTGGTTTGGCAAGAACAAACCGTGATTCCTAACAGAAACTACGTCCAAGCAAAAGGGTCATCCAAGGGCTAATCTAAGTCTACCCTATCATGGTTCTAGCCATAACCTTCCTTCCCTTACCCTAGAATCACATCTATTTAGCCTACAACATTCATTATATAAATCGAAATCAACAAACATAAAATCATGGCTTCCATTTGCAAGATAATGGAGATAAAGAGATGAACAAGTAAAGTAAACAAAACCAAGCTGAAAATGGAATTAGAATGACTCACAACCCTTCTTAAAGAAGGTTCAAATGGTTCATACAAGTCTAAAAATCGATTCCGAAATTCTTCACTACAAAGCTATCAAATCTATCAATGGTGTGTTCTTCTCCTTCTCCAATCAAGCTCTTCTCCAATGGTAGCTTCCTTCTACCTCCTTCTTCCCCAAGAATCTTCTTGTTGAGAGAATATTTTGATTGGATGATTGTGGATAATGGAGAGCTGCTCCAAGATGCTTCTCTCAGCCAATGCAGGACCACTTTTATACTACAACTTTGCAAGAGCTGGCCAAGAGATCGTGGCACAGCTGTCACGAAAACCTGGCAAAATCCACGGTCAGAATCACGGCCGTGATCTGTCAGTGAACCATGATTTTTGTGCTCAGCTTTGCCTTTTGACCATTAAGCTTCGGTTTGGTGCATGGCTTGTGTTGGCAAGGTTCCATGAGTCCTCCCTAGCCTTTAGCTTGCATCCTAATGAGTCCGAGGGTGTGTCATCTTGATGAACGATCCTCAAACGTATCGTTTTAGCTCCTAAATCTCCAAAAATACCTACAAAGCAATGCACAAGTCCGTGTAGACGTCTATCTCGAGAATATACGTGAATTGAGTGCAAACGCCTTGAACTAGTGCTAAACCATGCATGAATGAGCGAGAAATCTATCTAAATGATTACCTAAACCTAAGCCATAAATCGTGTTATCAAAATACCCCATACTTAAGGTTTGCTCATCCCCGAGCAAATTCTCAACTATAGACTACAAGATAACATGATTTATGTATGCAGAAAAATGGCAAAATCTTTTTGGGTTTGTGCTTCTACTATTGGATCACCTTCAAAGTCATGTTTCATGGCAAAGGATAAGCAATCATGCATCAAACAGGTGAAGGCATGGAAAGACAATTGCACTTAACTCGAAAGTATGCATGAAATGTAAAGATGAAGAAGTCAAGAAGATCAAGAGTATATCCAAACTAAATCACTAAGTCTTACAAACATGCAAATAGGTCATAAGGTCTTGTGAAATAAAAGGCCAAGAAACGTTGTGACTAGGTGGGGATTTTCTAGGTTATGTGATGCAAATCCGGGAAAGGAACTAACTCCACAATCTTGTCCTCGATCAACTCCCCTTAAGTGTATATTTTTCTCTATCTTTTCTTTTCTTTCCTTTCTTTTTCTTATTTTTGAGACAATGGCATTGGTGTACAAAAGCCGAAACCTTGGTGATTAGCCATCCTCGGGCTTTTTCTATTTTTCGAGGTGCATCCACACCGGGCACACATACCAAAGCTCGTTAGGACTATCGGGTTATTTGACTTTGACAAGGCACCAACACCCGATCATGTGAAGTGTACCGAGTTACTTGTCATTTAAACCAACGTCCCCAAACCTATATTTTTGGCTACACTTTCACAACAAATTCAGCATTTTATTCATGACATTCTTTCACCAACATTTTCACCCCACACTTGCTTTTCACACACATCAACACACTAACATGCTCCTATTCCCGGATGGGTCAAAAGAGGTCAAATTTATCTTAATTGAGGTGCTCAAACAATCATGATCAAGATGAGAAGTAGAGAAAGATGAATTGCCTCATTCATTCCTAGATGGTATGCAAGAACTATCATGTAATTTTGATCTTCAATACTCAATCCATTCTAGGCAAACATCATGATCACAATCATTCACAGAATTCAAGAGAAGTACTTCAAGTCCACATATGCATTCATCAATTTAACACATAAGGCCAACCATAGCCAATCCACAAGACAAGATTCATCATTAGGGTCATATCCAAGCCTAGAAAGCACAAAAAATTTTAAATTTTCTGAATTTTTATGGGATTTTCGAAATGGATATATACAATGCAAGAAATGTGCAAATGTTAAACTACCCTAGATGCTCATCATGCAAAGGATCATGCAAACCCCACCCCATACTTAGAAACACATTGTCCCCAATGTGTAAATAAAGTAAAGAGGAGTGAAAGAAGGTTCTCACAATGTAAAAATGGTTTGCTACGGTATTTGGGATTCTCAAGTGAATTGATGTTGGATGATCCTATCAACCATGGTAGAGAGCTCTAAGTGTTCATCAAGGCGTCGGGACCCGCGCTAGGCACCGCTAGCCGTCCAAGTTCCGCGTCCGCTCCACCCATAATTGATGAGGGGTTCATCATCATCATTCCTATTTCAAGCAAGGCTTCCAATGCCACTGATGTTCTAGCACACACACGAAGCACACGAAATACACACAAAGATAGAAAAATCTAAAACAAAAGCAAAACAAGAAAGGGAAAATGTTACCAATGGGTTGCCTCCCACCAAGCGCTTCTTTAAGGTCATTAGCTTGACCAAACTCGGAAGCGTCTACTCAAGGTAAAGTGGGGCAATCATATCCACCGGAGCTCCCGGGATATATCTCTTCAACCGGTGCCCATTCACCTTAAAGTTTCCACAATGCTCCCCTCCTATCTCAATAGCTCCATGGGGAAAGATCTTCTTCACCACATATGGCCCGGTCCATCTTGATTTGAGCTTTCCGGGAAAGAGCCATAGCCTTGAGTTGAAGAGAAGGACAAGGTCTCCTTCACTCAACTCCTTGGGGATGATCCTCTTGTCATGCCACCGCTTGGTCCTCTCCTTGTAGATCCGGGCATTTTCGTATGCATCCAACCGGATCTCCTCAAGTGCGTTCATATCAAGCAACCTCTTCTCTCCCGCCTCCTTGAGGTCAAAATTTAGCCACTTGAAGGCCCAATGCGCTCTATGCTCTATTTCTACCAGGAGGTGGCAAGACTTGCCATAGACCAACTTGTAAGGAGTGGTGCCAATTGGTGTCTTGAAAGCGGTCCTATATGGCCACAAGGCATCATTGAGCTTCATAGCCCAATCCTTTCTAGTTCTAGATACCGTCTTCTCGAGGATGGCCTTTATCTCCCGGTTGATAATCTCCACTTGGCCACTAGTTTGGGGATGGTAAGGTGTTGCCACCCTATGAGTCACCCCATACTTAGCCAAAAGTGCCCCAAAGTTCCTATTGGTGAAGTGCTTCCCTCCATCACTTATGATCACCCTTGGTGTTCCAAACCTAGGAAAGATCAGTCGGTTGAAGAACCGCACCACAACCTTGGCGTCATTTGTAGGAGAAGCGATTGCCTCCACCCATCTTGATACATAATCAACCGCCAATAGGATGTAGAGGTTGCCACACGAAGAAGGGAATGGTCCCATGAAGTCCACACCCCACACATCGAATATTTCCACTTCTTGCATGTTGTTCAAGGGCATCTCATTCCTCCTTGAGATGTTGCCCGTTCTTTGGAAAGCATCACAAGCTACTACAAAGCTTTGCACATCCTTGAACAAACTCGGCCAAAAGAAACCCGATTGCAACACCTTCGCACATGTCTTGTGGGAGCTAGCATGCCCTCCACATGGCAAGGAATGACAATGGCGGATCACACTCTCCAACTCATCCTCCGGTATGCATCTTCTAAACATTCCATCCGGCCCTCTCTTGAACAAAAGTGGCTCGCTCCAATAGTAATGCCTCACATCCTTGAAGAACTTCTTTCTTTGGGCATATGTCAATCCGGGAGGCACTTCCTCACACACTAAGTAGTTCACAATGTCGGCAAACCATGGCTCACTTCCTCTAGACACTTGGAACAAGCATTCCTCCACCATTTGCAATTGCTCATCCCGGAATGAATCATCAATCGGGATGTCATCTCTTTCAAGCTCCAATGGTGGGAGTCTACTAAGGTGATCCGCCACGGAATTCTCGGATCCCTTCTTGTCCCGGATTTCCAAATCAAACTCTTGAAGAAGAAGGATCCACCGAATCAACCTTGGTTTGGCATACTTCTTTGTAAGTAGATAACGGATCGCAGCATGATCCGTATAAACTATGACCTTCGCTCCAACAAGATATGAGCGGAACTTCTCAAATGCATACACAACCGCTAGAAACTCCTTCTCGGTGGTAGCATAATTGAGTTGGGCATCATCTAGCGTCTTGCTAGCATAATAAATGGCATGAGTGCGCCCATCTTTCCTTTGCCCCAAAACAGCCCCAACGGCTACATCGCTTGCATCACACATGATCTCAAATGGTAAACTCCAATCCGGAGGTTGCATGATAGGTGCGGAGATCAAGGCGTTCTTCAACCTACAAAAGGCCTCAAGACAATCTTTGGAAAAAACAAAATCAACATTTTTCATTAGTAGGTTAGTGAGAGGCTTAGAAATTTTAGAGAAGTCTTGAATAAACCTCCGGTAAAAACCAGCATGCCCTAAGAAACTCCTTACCCCTTTCACCGAGGTAGGTGGTGGCAACTTCTCTATCGTTTCAATCTTGGCTCTATCAACCTCAATGCCACGGTTAGACACCAAGTGTCCTAACACAATGCCTTCACTTACCATGAAGTGGCATTTTTCCCAATTTAAGACAAGATTTGTCTCCTCACATCTTTGCAATACTAATGACAAGTTAGCCAAGCAATTATCAAAGGAAGAACCATAGATAGAGAAATCGTCCATGAACACTTCCATGATATTTTCAATGTATTCCGAAAAGATAGCCATCATACACCTTTGGAAGGTGGCGGGTGCATTACACAACCCAAATAGCATTCTCCTATATGAAAAAGTTCCCCATGGACATGTAAAGGTGGTTATTTCTTGGTCATCGGGGTGGATAGGGATTTGGAAGAATCCGCTATAACCATCTAAGTAGCAAAAATGAGAGTGTTGAGCTAACCTCTCTAGCATTTGGTCAATGAAGGGGAGAGGGAAGTGATCTTTCCTAGAGGCCATGTTCAACTTCCTATAGTCAATGCACATTCTCCACCCCGTAACCGTCCTAGTTGGGATTAGTTCATTGTTCTCATTGGTCACTACGGTCATTCCACCCTTCTTAGGAACTACATGGACGGGACTAACCCACTTACTATCCGAGATAGGGTAGATAATTCCCGCATCTAGCAACTTAATGATTTCCTTTTTGACTACCTCTTTCATTATAGGATTCAATCTCCTTTGATGTTCAATAGAGGGTTTATGATTATCTTCTATCATTATCTTATGCATGCACAAAGAAGGTTTAATGCCCACCAAATCATCAATAGTATAGCCAATGGCTTTCCTATGCAACCTTAGCTCATGCAACAACTTAGCAAAATCATCATCACTCAAGCATGCATTCACAATCACCGGATATGTACAATCAACACCAAGGAAAGCATACTTTAAATGAGAGGGGAGGGGTTTGAGTTCAAGTTTAGGAGGACCTTTATCGAGTGTAAACGATCCAAATAAGGTTGGATGAGATGAATCCAAAGCAAATGAAGACCCTCCAAGGCTCCTTGAAGCTTGATCATCAATAAGGTTTGATTCAGGGGAAAACACGGCCAACTCCACGGTTTGCTCCAAGTCCACGGCCGTGGTTCTTGCCTGGCTCATTTGTTGTGGCTTTATAGAGAGTTTGACGGCCGTGGAACCACTTCCACGCCCGTGGAACTTCCAGTTGTTCAGCTCCTCTTCGTGGCCTTCATCTTGAGCCCTTGTCTCCTCTTCCAATGCTTCTAAGGCATTGATCTCTTCATTGCAAGCCTCCTTAACACCTTCCTCCATCATACTTAAGGTAAGAACCTTCTCCAAGGGATCCTTGATCAAGATCAAGCTCACAACTTCTCTAGATTCTTCTTGCTCGACTATGTTGAAGACATCCTCATCAAGGGTTGGCCCTTTCATCATTGTGGACAACTTGAACTTGATGTTCTCTTCTCCAATGTTGAAGGAGAGAGTCCCATTCTTGCAATCCACTAGGCATCCGGAAGTGGCTAGGAAAGGTCTTCCTAAGATGATGGGAACCGGATAATCTGCCGGAATATCCAAGACTACGAAATCGATTGGCACATAGAATCCTCCTAGCTGCACCGGAATGTCTTCCAAGATCCCAACCGGGTGAGTGATAGAACGGTCCGCCATATAGAGGGTCATCTTGATCGGTTTTGGCTCTCCTAGCCCAACCTTGTTGCAAAGTGCAAGCGGTATGATGCTCACACTTGCCCCAAGATCACAAAGGGCCTCATACTTCACATCTCCCACTCCAATTGGGACGCAAAAAGAACCCGGATCTCTTAGCTTGGGAGGCATCTCCTCCTTCATTGTTTGGATCAATTCCGAAGATCTCTTGGTCATTCTTATCTCCCCATACTCCTCCAACTTCCTTTTGTTGGAGAGTATCTCTTTCAAGAACTTGCCATATGCCGGCATTCCTAAAATGGCATCCATGAACGGAATGTTAATATGCAATTTAGACATTAGTTCAAGGAACTTACCAAAGTGATTGTCCAATCGAGCTCTTGCTCGTGATTGAGGGAACGGTAGTGGTGGCTTGTATGGAGGCGGTGCCACATAGGTTGGCTCTACATCTTTGCTCTTGCCTCCATCTCCTTGCAAAGTCTCTTCCTCTATCACCACTTGTTTCCCTTTAGCATTGTCCTTGGGCAAAGGGTCTTTCATACTCAACCCGCTCCTTGTTGTGATAGCCAACACTTGGCCTCTTGGGTTGTCTTCGGTCCTTCCGGGAAGCTTTCCCGGATCTCTATGGGCTTCACCCGCTTTTTGGAACACTTGTGCTTCCAAAACCTTTTGAGCCTTAGAAATTGAAGTCACGGTGCTCTCAAGACCACTCAACCTTCCTAGCAATTGCTCAAACATTATTTCGGTCCTATCCTTTGGAGGTTGAGTAAATCCGGGTGGAGGTTCTTGTGAAGCTCTTGGTGGTGGAGTTGTGCTTGTGGAAGCGGGAGGGTTCAAGGCTCCATCCGGGTTAGAGTAAGAAAACCCGGGATGGTTGTGGTTAGGCCGGTAATTGTTGAATTGCCGGTTGTTGTTGAAGTTCCTTGGGCCTTGATAATTGTTGTAATTGCCCATTCCCATGTAATTCACATCCTCCTCCTTGGAAGACAAGTTAGCTTGTGGAAGCACTTGAGGAGTTGCTTGGTTCTTCAAAGTTGTAGCACACAACTCCCTCAAGGACTTCAATTCATTATTGATGGCGTCAAGCTTGAAATTGCTCATGGTGACTTCACTCACCTCATATGCTCCCGCCTTTCTCCCTTCACTCTTCCTATGGGAGTATTTCTCAATCACTAGAGCTTGTTTCTCCACAAACTCCCAAGCTTCATCTACATGCTTCTCCATGAAAGTCCCACCGGAAAGAGATTGAAGCTTGAATTGGCTATCTTCATCAAGTCCCTTGAAGTAGATCTCCAATAGCTCAATTTTCGGTATACCATGGTGTGGACAATCTAGGAGAAGATCTTTGAACCTCTCCCAAGACTTGAATAAACTCTCTCTATCCTTCATCACGAAGGCATTGATCTTCCCTCTTAATTCGGTAGTCTTGGAAGGTGGGAAGAACTTAGTCAAAAACTCGGTTGTCATCTCCTCCCAAGTACCAACTCGCCCTTGTGGAATAGATTGATACCAAGCCAAGGCTTTATCCTTAAGAGAGAAGGAAAAAGCCCTAAGCTTATGGTTGTTGCTCTCCAATCTTGGCGGTCTAAGAGTCTCCATCAAGATCTGATAATTCATCAAATGTTGATGAGGAGACTCTCCTTCCATCCCTCCAAATTGATTATGCCGGATCATTTTTAGAACTTGAGGGCGGAGCTCGTAATCATGGGTTGCGGGATCTCCTAAGTTCACACCCGGACGGTGTGCTCTTTGTGCCGGATCCATACGTTGCCCCAACGTTTGTGGCTCTTCCATAGCAATTGGCACAACCCTATTATTGACCGCCGTCGGCTGCGGTTGTGGTGGAGGTGGAGGAGGTTGTTGACGGTTAAGCTCTCTTTGCACAAGAGCTTGCCTAATCTCCTCAATCTCCCTCCTAGTTGGCTCTTGCCTCTCATTGGCAAGTCTCCTTTCATTCTCCAAGGCTTCATCCCTTATCCTAATTTGCTCTAAAGCCTCATCCAACTCAGCTTGGAGATCTCTTTCGGCCATCTCTTTTCCCCTTTTAATGCTCTTGGATATAGATCTAAGGGTTTTCTCCGGTTCGGGATCGAATGGAGCTAAATCCTTGCCACGAGATCTTCGCATACACCTAAAGAGTAAGAGATGTCCTGAAAAGCAAAGACACAAACCAAAAAGAGATCAAAAGCAACAAGAAAGATCTACACTAATAAACAATCACAAAATAGACTCAATCTAGACCTAGTCCCCGGCAACGGCGCCAAAAACTTGTTACGCTCAGGATGTGATACGCAATAGGTTTTAAATTTATAATCTCGTTATATTTATCCTAACTCCTAGCGAACCCGCAGTGTACGGGACGTTTGTAGTAGGGATAGTATTCCGAGGTCGAACACAAAGACTAAGGTGAGATTGATTTGATTTATGATTAAGTCTAGTGAAGATCTAGGTTAAGAAAAGAGAAAGAAATAAAGAAATGAAAATCTCAATTGTTTTTGGTTGGTTTTTCGGTGATCAATCAAAGATCACAAATCAAGCGAAATGTAATAATCAACTAAGCTAACAAATCAATGCAAACAAACAAGCTAAAAACGAGATATAGATCAAAGATAGAAAGGGTGATTCTAGGGGTTGGGAATTCCGGTTATGGCATAAAACTCAAGTTATCTAATCGTTCCTTGGATTAACTATGATATGTTGGGAGTAAGTGTTTCTAAATTGGGATCAATCACCGGGTAGGTCTCATGGTCCACTAGTCCATCCTTAGGATCTCATTACCGGTTAAGTCTCTAAGAACCTAAGGGACGGAATTCTACACAAACCGGATTGTCACCTAGAGATCTAACCTATCCTTACCGGGGAAGTCTCGGAAGGGTTAGTCCTAAGCAACCATCTAGCACACTTAGACCAATGGCGGCTTATGAGCCTCACCACTACCTAGGGTCTGTTATCTTTGGAATCTAAGAGTAAGGATTACCGGATAAGTCTCTCCTAACACTTAGTTGCTAACACTAGGTCACCCTAGGATAGATTTAGCTCAACAAACACTTAGGATGTTAACATTTTAACTAACAAAAGCTAGATCCATCAAATCAGGGGAGATCACGGGTTGTTCTACCAAATCCACTGTTACGCTAGGAAATAGCACAAAAATCTTTACATTTATAAACTCGAACTAAATCCTAAACTACCTAGCGAACCCGCAGTGTACGGGACGTTTGTAGAAAGGTAAGTATTCCGAGGTCGACACAAAGACTAAGGTGAAATCGAGTCAAGCAATGATCAAAGATAGTGTGAATCTAGACTAAGATAAGATGAGAAACAAAGAAAATGGAAAACTCAATGTTTTTGTTGGTTTTTATGGTGAGCAAACAAAGATCACAAGTCAAGCAAGATAATAAAAAAACTAACAACTCAAGCTAACAAAGGAACAAGTAACACGAAGCACAAGTATATGATCAAGAGAGAAAAGTAGATTCTAGAGGTCAAGATTTCCGGTTATGGCATAGGATTCAAGGTTCTAATGATTCTAAGGACAAGTTGCGGTGTTGGGGAAAAGTGTTTCACTAATGGGAGCAATTACTGGGTAGGTCTCTCGCTTCACTAGTCCCGCATCTAACTCCTATTACCGGGTAGGTCTCGAGGGGTTAGAGTAAGGAATTCCGCACAAACTAGATGCTACTTAAGGGTAACCCTCTCCTTACCGGGTAAGTCTCGGAATAGGGAAATCTCAAGTACTAATCCTAGCACACTCGATCCAATAGCGGCTTATGAGGCTCACTACTACCTAGCATTCATCATCTTAGGTATCTAAGATCGGAAATCATCGGGTAGATCTCTTCCCTCACTTAGGTTGATAGCATTAGGTGATCCTTAGCTAGATTAGGCTTAATAAACACTAGGATTTAAACAACCAAGGACCCCAGCATGCAGATTTATCATTTAAAGAGCAACAGGAGAATAAATCGGGCTGTTCTTCAGCTAAATCGGCCGATTTACTGAAGAATAGGTCGATTTTTCTTCCTGGGATGGGTTTCGTGCATACAAATCATCCTAAACTAACATATAAGTTCATCCTATCATCACCCTAGCCATAACCATCAATCCATCACTCCAAAATCACAACAAACTAGCCAATAACATGCATATTAAGATCCAAAATCATCAAACAAGCATACATGGTGTTCATAGATGGATAATGAAAGATAAGCAAGTAAAATCAATAAATCTCAGCCAAATCCAAGTTGTAGCAAGACTTACAAACTCTTAAATGAAGATCCAAAACGTTCCTAACAATCCTTGCAAAAGTTCTTCAATCCAAGACTACAAAAGTAACTCAAAATCACTCAAAACTCTTAGAATGGTGTTCTTCTTCTTCCTTCAATCCTTGAGAGCTTTTCTTCTCCTCCAATCTTTCCTTCCAATTGATGAGCTGTGAATGAGAGTGTGGGAGAGGGGAGATGCTCAGCAACCACCTGCAGGACCACTTATATTCTCCACCAAGAGCAAGGACGGACAAGAGATCGTGGGACACGTGGCTTAAGCTGTCAAATGCCCAAAAACCGACCTAATAGGAGAAAATCGTCCGATTTAGCTGCTAGCTGGGTCGATTTTCTTCAGCAGAAACATGCTATGCTCGTTTAGCCATGAGTTGATCCATTGCTTGCACCAATAGTGGTCTTTGTGTCCTTTGTTGCTCCAATTATGCTCCTCCAAAGCTTTGGATGTGTACCATCATGAGGCTTGGCCCTCTAATGTATCGGTTAATGTCCGAAAGACCCCCGAAATACCTACAAAACCGATAAAAGGTAGTGTAGACGTCTTTTCTAGAAATGTGCATGAATTGAGCGAAGACGTCATGAACCAATGCCAAAACGTGCATGAATGAGTGAAAATTCTATCTAAATGATTACCTAATCCTAAGTCATAAATCGTGTTATCAAAAATACCCCATACTTAAGGTTTGCTCGTCCCCGAGCAAATTCCCAACTATAGACTAAGAGATGACATGATTTATGTATGCAGAAAAATGGCAAAATCTTTTTGGGTTTGTGCTTCTAATATTGGATCACCTTCATTGTCATGTTTCATGGCAATGGACAAGCAATTATGTATCCAATAAATGAAAGCATGGAAAGACAATTACACTTAACTTGATAGCATGCAATGAAATGTAAAGATGAAGAAGTCAAGATGATCATGAACATATCCAATCTAAATCACTTAGTCTTACATACATGCAAGTAGGTCAAAAGGACTTGTAAAATAGAAGGCCAAGAAACGTTGTGATTAGGTGGGAATTTTCTAGGCTATGTGATGCTAATCCGGGAAAGGAACTAAACAACCACAACTTCATACTTCTTATCAACTTCCCTCAAGTGTATATTTTTCTTCATTTTCTTTTCTTTCTTTTATTTTTGAGACAATGGCATTGGTGTACAAAAGCCAAAACCTTGGTGATTAGCCATTCTCGGGCTTTTTCTATTTTTCGAGATGCTTCCACACCGGGCACACATACCAAAGCTCATTAGGACTATTGGTTTATTTGACTTTGGCAAGGCACCAACACCCGATTATGTGAAGTGTACCGAGTTACTTGTCATTTAAACCAACGTCCCCAAACCTATATTTTTGTCTACACTTTCACAACAATTTCAGCATTTCATTCACATCATTCTTTCATCAACAACTTCACCCCACACTTGCTTTTCACACACATCAACACACTATCATGCTCCTATTCCCGGATGGGTCAAAAGAGGTCAAATTTTTCATCAATTGAGGTGCTCAAGCAACATGATCAAGATGAGAAGTAGAGGAAGATGAATTGCCTTAATCACTCCTAATTGATGTGCAAGAACTAGCATGCAATTTCGACTTTCAATACTCAATTCAATCAAGGCAAACATTCATGATCACAATTCATTCATGGTATTCAAGAGAAGTACTTCAAGTCCACATATACATTCATAAATTTAACACATAAGGCCATCCATAGCCAATCCACAAGACAAGGTTCAATCATTAGGGTCATATCCAAGCCTTAGAAGCACTAAAAATTTTTAAAATTTTCTGAGTTTTTTGGATTTTTCGAAATATGTATGTACAATGCAAGACATAATGAAACATGTGACAAAATTAAACTATCCTAGATGCTAATCATGCAAGTGATCATGAAAACCCCACCCCATACTTAGAAACACATTGTCCCTAATGTGTAAACTAAATAAAGAAGTGAAAGAGAGTTCTCACAATGTAAAATTGGTGATGCTTTGGTATTTCGGTTCACTTTGGATGATGATGGTGGATGATTGATCAAGGATGGTAGAGAGCTCTTGATGTTCATTAAGGTGTCGGAACCCGCGCTTGGCACCGCAAGCCGTCCAAGTTCACGTCCGCTCCACCCATGCTTGATTGGAGATCATCACTTCCCTTTATACAGAGGAAAAATCGGCCCAGTTGCCCAGAAAATCGGACGATTTTATGCATGAACAGTCCGATTTTTCTGGGTGCCTTCCTCCTCGTCCATGTGCTTGGATCTTGCTTCTTCACCCATTCCATGAGGCCTTCACATGACCTCCAGCCTCTCATAACTCATGACAATCAACAAGATCTAGCACCCAAAATCACAAAAGAAAAACAAAGCACACCAAGAGTAAGATCAAGCAAAAGCAAGAAAAAGAAAGGGAAAAATATGTACCAATGGGTTGCCTCCCATTAAGCGCTTCTTTAAGGTCATTAGCTTGACCAAATTCAGGAGCGTTTCAATCAAGGTGAAGCGGGGCAATCACTTCCACCGGGGCTTCCGGGATGTACTTCTTCAATCTATGCCCATTCACTTTGAAGTCACCACAATGATCTCCTCCTATCTCTACCGCTCCATGAGGGAAAACTTTCTTCACCACATATGGCCCGGTCCATCTTGATTTGAGCTTTCCGGGGAATAGCCGCAGCCTTGAGTTGAAGAGAAGGACAAGGTCTCCTTCACTCAACTCTTTCGGGATGATCCTCTTGTCATGCCATCGCTTGGTTCGCTCCTTGTAGATCCGAGCATTCTCGTAAGCATCCAACCGGATCTCTTCAAGAGCATTTATATCAAGCAAACGCTTCTCACCGGCTTCTTTGAGGTCAAAGTTTAACCACCTTATAGCCCAATATGCTCTATGCTCCATCTCTACCGGAAGGTGGCAAGACTTGCCATAGACTAGCTTGTAAGGAGTGGTGCCAATTGGCGTTTTGAAGGCGGTCCTATATGCCCATAAGGCATCATCGAGCTTCATAGCCCAATCTTTTCTCGTCCTTGATACCGTCTTCTCAAGAATGGCCTTGATCTCCCGGTTGGAGATCTCCACTTGGCCACTAGTTTGGGGATGGTAAGGTGTTGCCACCTTATGAGTCACCCCATACTTAGCCAAAAGTGCTCCAAAGTTCCTATTGGTGAAGTGCTTCCCTCCATCCCTTATGATCACCCTTGGTGTTCCAAACCTAGGAAAGATAACTCGGTTGAAGAACCGCACAACAACCTTGGCGTCATTTGTAGGTGAGGCGATTGCCTCCACCCATCTCGAAACATAGTCAACCGCCAATAGGATGTAGAGGTTGCCACATGAAGAAGGGAAAGGTCCCATGAAATCCACACTCCATACATCAAATATTTCTACCTCTTGGATGTTGTTCAAGGGCATCTCATTCCTCCTTGAGATGTTGCCCGTCCTTTGGCAAGCATCACAAGCTACCACAAAGCCTTGCACATCCTTGAACAAACTTGGCCAAAAGAAACCCGATTGTAGCACTTTCGCACATGTCTTGTGTGTACTAGCATGCCCTCCACATGGCAAAGAATGACAATGGCGGATCACACTTTCCACCTCATCCTCCGGTATGCATCTTCTAAACATTCCATCCGGCCCTCTTTTGAACAAAAGTGGCTCACTCCAATAGTAGTGCCTCACATCCTTGAAGAACTTCTTCCTTTGGGCATATGTCAAACCGGGAGGCACTTCCTCACATACCAAGTAGTTCACTATGTCGGCATACCATGGCTCACTTCCTCTAGACACTTGGAACAAGCACTCCTCCACCATTTGCAATTGCTCATCCCGGAATGAGTCATCAATCGGGATGTCATCTCTCTCAAGCTCTAATGGTGGTAGTCTACTAAGGTGATCCGCCACGGAGTTCTCGGATCCCTTCTTGTCCCGGATTTCCAAGTCAAACTCTTGAAGAAGAAGAATCCACCGAATCAACCTAGGTTTGGCATCCTTCTTTGTAAGGAGATAACGGATCACAGCATGATCCGTATAGACTATGACCTTTGCTCCAACAAGGTATGACCGAAACTTCTCAAAGGCATACACTACCGCTAGCAACTCTTTCTCGGTTGTGGCATAGTTAAGTTGGGCATCATCTAGCGTCTTGCTAGCATAATAAATGGCATGAGTGCGCCCATCTTTCCTTTGCCCCAAAACAGCCTCAACGGCTACATCGCTTGCATCACACATGATCTCAAACGGTAAACTCCAATCCGGAGGTTGCATGATAGGTGCGGAGATCAAAGCGTTCTTCAACCTACAAAAAGCCTCAAGGCAATCTTTGGAGAAGACAAAATCAACATCCTTCATTAGTAGGTTAGTGAGAGGCTTAGAAATTTTAGAGAAATCTTGAATGAACCTCCGGTAAAAACCGGCATGCCCTAAGAAACTCCTTACCCCTTTCACCGAGGTAGGTGGTGGCAACTTCTCTATCGTTTCAATCTTGGCCCTATCAACCTCAATGCCACGGTTAGACACCAAGTGTCCTAACACAATACCTTCACTTACCATGAAGTGGCATTTTTCCCAATTTAAGACAAGATTTGTCTCCTCACATCTTTGCAATACTAAGGACAAGTTAGCCAAGCAATCATCGAAAGAAGAACCATAAACAGAGAAATCATCCATGAACACTTCCATGATATTTTCTATGTATTCCGAAAAGATAGCCATCATACACCTTTGGAAGGTGGCGGGTGCGTTACACAACCCAAATGGCATCCTCCTATATGTAAAAGTACCCCATGGACATGTAAAGGTTGTTTTCTCTTGGTCATCGGGGTGGATAGGGATTTGGAAGAATCCACTATAGCCATCTAGGTAGCAAAAATGGGAATGTTGAGCTAACCTCTCTAGCATTTGGTCAATGAAGGGGAGAGGGAAGTGATCTTTCCTAGAGGCCATGTTAAGCTTTCTATAATCAATACACATCCTCCATCCCGTAACCGTTCTAGTGGGGATTAGTTCATTGTTCTCATTAGTCACTACGGTCATCCCACCCTTCTTAGGTACTACATGAACGGGACTAACCCACTTACTATCCGAGATAGGGTAGATAATTCCCGCATCTAGCAACTTTATGATCTCCTTCTTAACTACCTCTTTCATTATAGGATTCAACCTTCTTTGATGTTCAATAGAGGGTTTATGATTATCTTCCATCATTATCCTATGCATGCACAAAGAAGGTTTGATGCCAACAAGATCATCAATGGTGTATCCTATTGCCTTTCTATGCAGTTTCAATTCATTCAACAATCTATTAAGCTCATCATCATTCAAAGATGCATTCACAATCACCGGATAAGTAGAATTTGAACCAAGGAAAGCATACTTTAAATGAGAAGGAAGAGGTTTAAGATCAAGTTGAGGAGGACCTTTTTCGGTTGGAGACGATCCATACAATGTAGGTTGAGATGATTGCAAAGCCATGGAAGCCTCCTTGAAGTCCCTTGATGATTGCTCAAACTCAAGTGGTTGATGCTGAAAAGACTCAGGAAAATCGGTCCAGGAAGAAAAATCGGACGATTTTTCAAGCAGTGGGTCGATCTGAGTTTCTGTTTTGGCAAAACTGGCTGAAATTTCAGCATAAGTAAAAAAATCGGCCGATTTTCCTGGGTGTAGGTCGATTTTCTTCAACAGAAACATGCTATGATCGTCTAGCCATGAGTTGATCCATTGCTTGCACCAATAGTGGTCTTTGTGTCCTTTGTTGCTCCAATTATGCTCCTCCAAGGCTTTGGATGTGTACCATCATGAGGCTTGGCCCTCAAATGTATCAATTAACGTCCAATAGATCCCCGAATTACCTACAAAACCGATAAAAGGTAGTGTAGACGTCTTTTCTAGAAATGTGCATGAATTGAGCGAAGACGTCATGAACCAATGCCAAAACGTGCATGAATGAGTGAAAATTCTATCTAAATGATTACCTAATCCTAAGTCATAAATCGTGTTATCAAAAATACCCCATACTTAAGGTTTGCTCGTCCCCGAGCAAATTCCCAACTATAGACTAAGAGATGACATGATTTATGTATGCAGAAAAATGGCAAAATCTTTTTGGGTTTGTGCTTCTAATATTGGATCACCTTCATAGTCATGTTTCATAGCAATGGACAAGCAATCATGTATCAAAATGAATGAAGGCATGGAAAGACAATTACACTTAACTTGATAGCATGCATTGAAATGTCAAGATGAAGAAGTCAAGATGATCATGAGCATATCCAATCTAAATCACTTAGTCTTACACACATGCAAGTAGGTCATAAGGACTTGTAAAATAGAAGGCCAAGAAACGTTGTGATTAGGTGGGAATTTTCTAGGCTATGTGATGCTAATCCGGGAAAGGAACTAAACGACCACAACTTCACATTTCTTATCAACTTCCCTCAAGTGTATATTTTTCTTCATTTTCCTTTTCTTTCTTTTATTTTTGAGACAATGGCATTGGTGTACAAAAGCCGAAACCTTGGTGATTAGCCATTCTCGGGCTTTTTCTATTTTTCGAGATGCATCCACACCGGGCACAGATACCAAAGCTCGTTAGGACTATCGGTTTATTTGTCTTTGGCAAGGCACCAACACCCGATTATGTGAAGTGTACCGAGTTACTTGTCATTTAAACCAACGTCCCCAAACCTATATTTTTGTCTACACTTTCACAACAATTTCAGCATTTCATTCACATCATTCTTTCATCAACAACTTCACCCCACACTTGCTTTTCACACACATCAACACACTATCATGCTCCTATTCCCGGATGGGTCAAAAGAGGTCAAATTTTTCATCAATTGAGGTGCTCAAGCAACATGATCAAGATGAGAAGTAGAGGAAGATGAATTGCCTTAATCACTCCTAATTGATGTGCAAGAACTAGCATGCAATTTCGACTTTCAATACTCAATTCAATCAAGGCAAACATTCATGATCACAATTCATTCATGGTATTCAAGAGAAGTACTTCAAGTCCACATATACATTCATAAATTTAACACATAAGGCCATCCATAGCCAATCCACAAGACAAGGTTCAATCATTAGGGTCATATCCAAGCCTTAGAAGCACTAAAAATTTTTAAAATTTTCTGAGTTTTTTGGATTTTTCGAAATATGTATGTACAATGCAAGACATAATGAAACATGTGACAAAATTAAACTATCCTAGATGCTAATCATGCAAGTGATCATGAAAACCCCACCCCATACTTAGAAACACATTGTCCCTAATGTGTAAACTAAATAAAGAAGTGAAAGAGAGTTCTCACAATGTAAAATTGGTGATGCTTTGGTATTTCGGTTCACTTTGGATGATGATGGTGGATGATTGATCAAGGATGGTAGAGAGCTCTTGATGTTCATTATGGTGTCGGAACCCGCGCTTGGCACCGCAAGCCGTCCAAGTTCCACGTCCGCTCCACCCATACTTGATTGGAGATCATCACTTTCCTTTACAGAGGAAAAATCGGACCAGCTACCCAGGAAAATCGGCCGATTTTTGTGATGAACAGTCCGATTTTCCTGGGTGCTTTCTTCCTTGTCCATGTGCTCGGATCTTGCACCTTCTTCTCAACAGTTCCATGAGGTTTTCACATGACCTCCAGCCTCTCATAACTCATGACAATCAACAAGATCTAGCACCCAAAATCACAAAAGAAAAACAAAGCACACCAAGAGTAAGATCAAGCAAAAGCAAGAAAAAGAAAGGGAAAAATATGTACCAATGGGTTGCCTCCCATTAAGCGCTTCTTTAAGGTCATTAGCTTGACCAAATTCAGGAGCGTTTCAATCAAGGTGAAGCGGGGCAATCACTTCCACCGGGGCTTCCGGGATGTACTTCTTCAATCTATGCCCATTCACTTTGAAGTCACCACAATGATCTCCTCCTATCTCTACCGCTCCATGAGGGAAAACTTTCTTCACCACATATGGCCCGGTCCATCTTGATTTGAGCTTTCCGGGGAATAGCCGCAGCCTTGAGTTGAAGAGAAGGACAAGGTCTCCTTCACTCAACTCTTTCGGGATGATCCTCTTGTCATGCCATCGCTTGGTTCGCTCCTTGTAGATCCGAGCATTCTCGTAAGCATCCAACCGGATCTCTTCAAGAGCATTTATATCAAG
>BSUD01000008.1:81758056-81817621 GCA_033239045.1 Fagopyrum esculentum | reverse complement strand
TAGAACTTGAGGGCGGAGCTCGTAATCATGGGTTGCGGGATCTCCTAAGTTCACACCCGGACGGTGTGCTCTTTGTGCCGGATCCATACGTTGCCCCAACGTTTGTGGCTCTTCCATAGCAATTGGCACAACCCTATTATTGACCGCCGTCGGCTGCGGTTGTGGTGGAGGTGGAGGAGGTTGTTGACGGTTAAGCTCTCTTTGCACAAGAGCTTGCCTAATCTCCTCAATCTCCCTCCTAGTTGGCTCTTGCCTCTCATTGGCAAGTCTCCTTTCATTCTCCAAGGCTTCATCCCTTATCCTAATTTGCTCTAAAGCCTCATCCAACTCAGCTTGGAGATCTCTTTCGGCCATCTCTTTTCCCCTTTTAATGCTCTTGGATATAGATCTAAGGGTTTTCTCCGGTTCGGGATCGAATGGAGCTAAATCCTTGCCACGAGATCTTCGCATACACCTAAAGAGTAAGAGATGTCCTGAAAAGCAAAGACACAAACCAAAAAGAGATCAAAAGCAACAAGAAAGATCTACACTAATAAACAATCACAAAATAGACTCAATCTAGACCTAGTCCCCGGCAACGGCGCCAAAAACTTGTTACGCTCAGGATGTGATACGCAATAGGTTTTAAATTTATAATCTCGTTATATTTATCCTAACTCCTAGCGAACCCGCAGTGTACGGGACGTTTGTAGTAGGGATAGTATTCCGAGGTCGAACACAAAGACTAAGGTGAGATTGATTTGATTTATGATTAAGTCTAGTGAAGATCTAGGTTAAGAAAAGAGAAAGAAATAAAGAAATGAAAATCTCAATTGTTTTTGGTTGGTTTTTCGGTGATCAATCAAAGATCACAAATCAAGCGAAATGTAATAATCAACTAAGCTAACAAATCAATGCAAACAAACAAGCTAAAAAACGAGATATAGATCAAAGATAGAAAGGGTGATTCTAGGGGTTGGGAATTCCGGTTATGGCATAAAACTCAAGTTATCTAATCGTTCCTTGGATTAACTATGATATGTTGGGAGTAAGTGTTTCTAAATTGGGATCAATCACCGGGTAGGTCTCATGGTCCACTAGTCCATCCTTAGGATCTCATTACCGGTTAAGTCTCTAAGAACCTAAGGGACGGAATTCTACACAAACCGGATTGTCACCTAGAGATCTAACCTATCCTTACCGGGGAAGTCTCGGAAGGGTTAGTCCTAAGCAACCATCTAGCACACTTAGACCAATGGCGGCTTATGAGGCTCACCACTACCTAGGGTCTGTTATCTTTGGAATCTAAGAGTAAGGATTACCGGATAAGTCTCTCCTAACACTTAGTTGCTAACACTAGGTCACCCTAGGATAGATTTAGCTCAACAAACACTTAGGATGTTAACATTTTAACTAACAAAAGCTAGATCCATCAAATCAGGGGAGATCACGGGTTGTTCTACCAAATTCACTGTTACGCTAGGAAATAGCACAAAAATCTTTACATTTATAAACTCGAACTAAATCCTAAACTACCTAGCGAACCCGCAGTGTACGGGACGTTTGTAGAAAGGTAAGTATTCCGAGGTCGACACAAAGACTAAGGTGAAATCGAGTCAAGCAATGATCAAAGATAGTGTGAATCTAGACTAAGATAAGATGAGAAACAAAGAAAATGGAAAACTCAATGTTTTTGTTGGTTTTTATGGTGAGCAAACAAAGATCACAAGTCAAGCAAGATAATAAAAAAACTAACAACTCAAGCTAACAAAGGAACAAGTAACACGAAGCACAAGTATATGATCAAGAGAGAAAAGTAGATTCTAGAGGTCAAGATTTCCGGTTATGGCATAGGATTCAAGGTTCTAATGATTCTAAGGACAAGTTGCGGTGTTGGGGAAAAGTGTTTCACTAATGGGAGCAATTACTGGGTAGGTCTCTCGCTTCACTAGTCCCGCATCTAACTCCTATTACCGGGTAGGTCTCGAGGGGTTAGAGTAAGGAATTCCGCACAAACTAGATGCTACTTAAGGGTAACCCTCTCCTTACCGGGTAAGTCTCGGAATAGGGAAATCTCAAGTACTAATCCTAGCACACTCGATCCAATAGCGGCTTATGAGGCTCACTACTACCTAGCATTCATCATCTTAGGTATCTAAGATCGGAAATCATCGGGTAGATCTCTTCCCTCACTTAGGTTGATAGCATTAGGTGATCCTTAGCTAGATTAGGCTTAATAAACACTGGGATTTAAACAACCAAGGACCCCAGCATGCAGATTTATCATTTAAAGAGCAACAGGAGAATAAATCGGGCTGTTCTTCAGCTAAATCGGCCGATTTACTGAAGAATAGGTCGATTTTTCTTCCTGGGATGGGTTTCGTGCATACAAATCATCCTAAACTAACATATAAGTTCATCCTATCATCACCCTAGCCATAACCATCAATCCATCACTCCAAAATCACAACAAACTAGCCAATAACATGCATATTAAGATCCAAAATCATCAAACAAGCATACATGGTGTTCATAGATGGATAATGAAAGATAAGCAAGTAAAATCAATAAATCTCAGCCAAATCCAAGTTGTAGCAAGACTTACAAACTCTTAAATGAAGATCCAAAACGTTCCTAACAATCCTTGCAAAAGTTCTTCAATCCAAGACTACAAAAGTAACTCAAAATCACTCAAAACTCTTAGAATGGTGTTCTTCTTCTTCCTTCAATCCTTGAGAGCTTTTCTTCTCCTCCAATCTTTCCTTCCAATTGATGAGCTGTGAATGAGAGTGTGGGAGAGGGGAGATGCTCAGCAACCACCTGCAGGACCACTTATATTCTCCACCAAGAGCAAGGACGGACAAGAGATCGTGGGACACGTGGCTTAAGCTGTCAAATGCCCAAAAACCGACCTAATAGGAGAAAATCGTCCGATTTAGCTGCTAGCTGGGTCGATTTTCTTCAGCAGAAACATGCTATGCTCGTTTAGCCATGAGTTGATCCATTGCTTGCACCAATAGTGGTCTTTGTGTCCTTTGTTGCTCCAATTATGCTCCTCCAAAGCTTTGGATGTGTACCATCATGAGGCTTGGCCCTCTAATGTATCGGTTAATGTCCGAAAGACCCCCGAAATACCTACAAAACCGATAAAAGGTAGTGTAGACGTCTTTTCTAGAAATGTGCATGAATTGAGCGAAGACGTCATGAACCAATGCCAAAACGTGCATGAATGAGTGAAAATTCTATCTAAATGATTACCTAATCCTAAGTCATAAATCGTGTTATCAAAAATACCCCATACTTAAGGTTTGCTCGTCCCCGAGCAAATTCCCAACTATAGACTAAGAGATGACATGATTTATGTATGCAGAAAAATGGCAAAATCTTTTTGGGTTTGTGCTTCTAATATTGGATCACCTTCATTGTCATGTTTCATGGCAATGGACAAGCAATTATGTATCCAATAAATGAAAGCATGGAAAGACAATTACACTTAACTTGATAGCATGCAATGAAATGTAAAGATGAAGAAGTCAAGATGATCATGAACATATCCAATCTAAATCACTTAGTCTTACATACATGCAAGTAGGTCAAAAGGACTTGTAAAATAGAAGGCCAAGAAACGTTGTGATTAGGTGGGAATTTTCTAGGCTATGTGATGCTAATCCGGGAAAGGAACTAAACAACCACAACTTCATACTTCTTATCAACTTCCCTCAAGTGTATATTTTTCTTCATTTTCTTTTCTTTCTTTTATTTTTGAGACAATGGCATTGGTGTACAAAAGCCAAAACCTTGGTGATTAGCCATTCTCGGGCTTTTTCTATTTTTCGAGATGCTTCCACACCGGGCACACATACCAAAGCTCATTAGGACTATTGGTTTATTTGACTTTGGCAAGGCACCAACACCCGATTATGTGAAGTGTACCGAGTTACTTGTCATTTAAACCAACGTCCCCAAACCTATATTTTTGTCTACACTTTCACAACAATTTCAGCATTTCATTCACATCATTCTTTCATCAACAACTTCACCCCACACTTGCTTTTCACACACATCAACACACTATCATGCTCCTATTCCCGGATGGGTCAAAAGAGGTCAAATTTTTCATCAATTGAGGTGCTCAAGCAACATGATCAAGATGAGAAGTAGAGGAAGATGAATTGCCTTAATCACTCCTAATTGATGTGCAAGAACTAGCATGCAATTTCGACTTTCAATACTCAATTCAATCAAGGCAAACATTCATGATCACAATTCATTCATGGTATTCAAGAGAAGTACTTCAAGTCCACATATACATTCATAAATTTAACACATAAGGCCATCCATAGCCAATCCACAAGACAAGGTTCAATCATTAGGGTCATATCCAAGCCTTAGAAGCACTAAAAATTTTTAAAATTTTCTGAGTTTTTTGGATTTTTCGAAATATGTATGTACAATGCAAGACATAATGAAACATGTGACAAAATTAAACTATCCTAGATGCTAATCATGCAAGTGATCATGAAAACCCCACCCCATACTTAGAAACACATTGTCCCTAATGTGTAAACTAAATAAAGAAGTGAAAGAGAGTTCTCACAATGTAAAATTGGTGATGCTTTGGTATTTCGGTTCACTTTGGATGATGATGGTGGATGATTGATCAAGGATGGTAGAGAGCTCTTGATGTTCATTATGGTGTCGGAACCCGCGCTTGGCACCGCAAGCCGTCCAAGTTCCACGTCCGCTCCACCCATACTTGATTGGAGATCATCACTTTCCTTTACAGAGGAAAAATCGGACCAGCTACCCAGGAAAATCGGCCGATTTTTGTGATGAACAGTCCGATTTTCCTGGGTGCTTTCTTCCTTGTCCATGTGCTCGGATCTTGCACCTTCTTCTCAACAGTTCCATGAGGTTTTCACATGACCTCCAGCCTCTCATAACTCATGACAATCAACAAGATCTAGCACCCAAAAACACAAAAGAAAAACAAAGCACACCAAGAGTAAGATCAAGCAAAAGCAAGAAAAAGAAAGGGAAAAATATGTACCAATGGGTTGCCTCCCATTAAGCGCTTCTTTAAGGTCATTAGCTTGACCAAATTCAGGAGCGTTTCAATCAAGGTGAAGCGGGGCAATCACTTCCACCGGGGCTTCCGGGATGTACTTCTTCAATCTATGCCCATTCACTTTGAAGTCACCACAATGATCTCCTCCTATCTCTACCGCTCCATGAGGGAAAACTTTCTTCACCACATATGGCCCGGTCCATCTTGATTTGAGCTTTCCGGGGAATAGCCGCAGCCTTGAGTTGAAGAGAAGGACAAGGTCTCCTTCACTCAACTCTTTCGGGATGATCCTCTTGTCATGCCATCGCTTGGTTCGCTCCTTGTAGATCCGAGCATTCTCGTAAGCATCCAACCGGATCTCTTCAAGAGCATTTATATCAAGCAAACGCTTCTCACCGGCTTCTTTGAGGTCAAAGTTTAACCACCTTATAGCCCAATAAGCTCTATGCTCCATCTCTACCGGAAGGTGGCAAGACTTGCCATAGACCAACTTGTAAGGAGTGGTGCCAATTGGTGTCTTGAAAGCGGTCCTATATGCCCACAAGGCATCATTGAGCTTCATAGCCCAATCCTTTCTCGTCCTTGATACCGTCTTCTCAAGAATGGCCTTGATCTCCCGGTTGGAGATCTCCACTTGGCCACTAATTTGGGGATGGTAAGGTGTTGCCACCTTATGAGTCACCCCATACTTAGCCAAAAGTGCTTCAAAATTCCTATTGGTGAAGTGCTTCCCTCCATCGCTTATGATCACCCTAGATGTTCCAAACCTAGGAAAGATAACTCGGTTGAAGAACCGCACCACAACCTTGGCGTCATTTGTAGGTGAGGCGATTGCCTCCACCCATCTCGAAACATAGTCAACCGCCAATAGGATGTAGAGGTTGCCACATGAAGAAGGGAAAGGTCCCATGAAGTCCACACCCCATACATCAAATATCTCTACCTCTTGTATGTTGTTCAAGGGCATCTCATTCCTCCTTGAGATGTTGCCCGTCCTTTGGCAAGCATCACAAGCTACCACAAAGCCTTGCACATCCTTGAACAAACTTGGCCAAAAGAAACCCGATTGTAGCACTTTCGCACATGTCTTGTGTGCACTAGCATGCCCTCCACATGGCAAAGAATGACAATGGCGGATCACACTTTCTATCTCATCCTCTGGTATGCATCTTCTAAACATTCCATCCGGCCCTCTTTTGAACAAAAGTGGCTCACTCCAATAGTAGTGCCTTACATCCTTGAAGAACTTCTTCCTTTGGGCATATGTCAAACCGGGAGGCACTTCCTCACATACCAAGTAGTTCACTATGTCGGCATACCATGGCTCGCTTCCTCTAGACACTTGGAACAAGCACTCCTCCACCATTTGCAATTGCTCATCCCGGAATGAGTCATCAATCGGGATGTCCTCTCTTTCAAGCTCCAATGGTGGGAGTCTACTAAGGTGATCCGCCACGGAGTTCTCGGATCCCTTCTTGTCCCGGATTTCCAAGTCAAACTCTTGAAGAAGAAGAATCCACCGAATCAACCTAGGTTTGGCATCCTTCTTTGTAAGGAGATAACGGATCACAGCATGATCCGTATAGACTATGACCTTTGCTCCAACAAGGTATGACCGAAACTTCTCAAAGGCATACACTACCGCTAGCAACTCTTTCTCGGTTGTGGCATAGTTAAGTTGGGCATCATCTAGCGTCTTGCTAGCATAATAAATGGCATGAGTGCGCCCATCTTTCCTTTGCCCCAAAACAGCCTCAACGGCTACATCGCTTGCATCACACATGATCTCAAACGGTAAACTCCAATCCGGAGGTTGCATGATAGGTGCGGAGATCAAAGCGTTCTTCAACCTACAAAAAGCCTCAAGGCAATCTTTGGAGAAGACAAAATCAACATCCTTCATTAGTAGGTTAGTGAGAGGCTTAGAAATTTTAGAGAAATCTTGAATGAACCTCCGGTAAAAACCGGCATGCCCTAAGAAACTCCTTACCCCTTTCACCGAGGTAGGTGGTGGCAACTTCTCTATCGTTTCAATCTTGGCCCTATCAACCTCAATGCCACGGTTAGACACCAAGTGTCCTAACACAATACCTTCACTTACCATGAAGTGGCATTTTTCCCAATTTAAGACAAGATTTGTCTCCTCACATCTTTGCAATACTAAGGACAAGTTAGCCAAGCAATCATCGAAAGAAGAACCATAAACAGAGAAATCATCCATGAACACTTCCATGATATTTTCTATGTATTCCGAAAAGATAGCCATCATACACCTTTGGAAGGTGGCGGGTGCGTTACACAACCCAAATGGCATCCTCCTATATGTAAAAGTACCCCATGGACATGTAAAGGTTGTTTTCTCTTGGTCATCGGGGTGGATAGGGATTTGGAAGAATCCACTATAGCCATCTAGGTAGCAAAAATGGGAATGTTGAGCTAACCTCTCTAGCATTTGGTCAATGAAGGGGAGAGGGAAGTGATCTTTCCTAGAGGCCATGTTAAGCTTTCTATAATCAATACACATCCTCCATCCCGTAACCGTTCTAGTGGGGATTAGTTCATTGTTCTCATTAGTCACTACGGTCATCCCACTCTTCTTAGGTACTACATGAACAGGACTAACCCACTTACTATCCGAGATAGAGTAGATAATTCCCGCATCTAGCAACTTTATGATCTCCTTCTTAACTACCTCTTTCATTATGGGATTCAATCTTCTTTGATGTTCAATAGAGGGTTTATGATTATCTTCCATCATTATCCTATGCATGCACAAAGAAGGTTTGATGCCAACAAGATCATCAATGGTGTATCCTATTGCCTTTCTATGCAGTTTCAATTCATTCAACAATCTATTAAGCTCATCATCATTCAAAGATGCATTCACAATCACCGGATAAGTAGAATTTGAACCAAGGAAAGCATACTTTAAATGAGAAGGAAGAGGTTTAAGATCAAGTTGAGGAGGACCTTTTTCGGTTGGAGACGATCCATACAATGTAGGTTGAGATGATTGCAAAGCTATGGAAGCCTCCTTGAAGTCCCTTGATGATTGCTCACACTCAAGTGGTTGGTGCTGAAAAGACTCAGGAAAATCGACCCAGGAAGAAAAATCGGTCGATTTTTCTGAAGGGGGGTCGATCTGAGTTTCTGTTTTGGCAAAACTGGCTGAAATTTCAGCACAAGTACAAAAATCGGCCGATTTTTGGCCCCCAGTCCGATTTTTCTGGCAGTTTTCCTCTTCTTCTAGCACTTCAAACCCAACACTTGGTAGCTCGTCCAATGCATCCAAGACCTTGATCACTTCATTGCTACTCTCCTCAACTCCTTTCTCCATCAAGCTTGAGCTAAGAACTCTCTCAAGTGGATCCTTGAGCAAGATTGAGCTCACAACCTCTCTAGACTCCTCTTCTTCAACTATGTTGAATATATCCTCATCAAGGGTTGGCCCTTTCATCATTGTTGATAGCTTGAACTTGATGTTCTCTTCCCCAATGTTGAAGGAGAGAGTCCCATTCTTGCAATCTACTAGACATCCGGAAGTAGCTAGGAAAGGTCTCCCCAAAATGATAGGAACCGGATAGTCCGCCGGGATATCCAAGACAACGAAGTCTATAGGCACATAGAACTTCCCTAATTGCACCGGGATGTCTTCCAAGATCCCAACCGGATGAGTGATTGAGCGGTCCGCCATGTAAAGGGTCATCTTGACCGGCTTTGGCTCTCCTAGCCCAACCTTGTTGCATAGTGCAAGCGGAATGATGCTCACACTTGCCCCAAGATCACATAGGGCGTCATACTTCACTTCTCCTACTCCGATTGGCACACAAAAGGATCCCGGATCCCTTAGCTTAGGAGGCATCTCCTCCTTCATTGTTTGAATCAACTCCGATGATCTCTTAGTCATCCTTATCTCACCATACTCCTCCAACTTCCTTTTGTTGGAGAGTATTTCCTTCAAGAACTTGCCATATGCCGGCATCCCTAAAATAGCATCCATGAACGGAATGTTAATATGCAATTTAGACATTAGTTCAAGGAACTTACCAAAGTGCTTGTCCAAGCGAGCTCTTGCTCGTGATTGAGGGAACGGAAGTGGTGGCTTGTATGGAGGCGGTGCCACATAGGTTGGCTCTACATCTTTGCTCTTGCCTCCATCTCCTTGCAAAGTCTCTTCTTCATTTGCCACTTGCTTCCCTTTAGCATTCTCCTTGGGCAAAGGATCCTCCATGCTTAACCCACTTCTTGTTGTAATAGCCAACACTTGGCCTCTTGGGTTTTCTTCGGTTCTTCCGGGAAGCTTTCCCGGATCTCTATGAGCTTCACCCGCCTTTTGGAAAACTTGTACTTCCAAAACCTTTTGAGCCTTTGAGATAGAAGTCACCGTGCTCTCAAGACCACTCAACCTTCCAAGCAATTGTTCAAACATCATTTCGGTTCTATCCTTTGGAGGTTGAGTAAATCCGGGTGGAGGTTCTTGTGAAGCTCTTGGTGGTGGGGTTGTGCTTGTAGAAGCGGGAGGGTTCAAGGCTCCATCCGGGTTAGAGTAAGAAAACCCGGGATGGTTGTGGTTGGACCGGTAATTGTTGAATTGCCGGTTGTTGTTGAAGTTCCTTGGGCCTTGGTAGTTGTTGTAGTTGCCCCTTCCCATGTAATTCACATCCTCCTCCTTGGAAGACAAGTTAGCTTGTGGAAGCACTTGAGGAGTTGCTTGGTTCTTCAAGGTTGTAGCACACAACTCCCTCAAGGACTTTAGCTCGTTGTTGATGGCGTCGAGCTTGAAGTTGCTCATGGTGACCTCACTCACCTCATATGCTCCCGCCTTTCTCCCTTCACTCTTCCTATGGGAGTATTTCTCAATCACAAGAGCTTGTTTCTCTACAAACTCCCAAGCATCATCCACATGTTTCTCCATAAATGTCCCACCGGAAAGGGATTGAAGCTTGAATTGACTATCTTCATCAAGCCCCTTGAACTAGATCTCCAATAGCTCGATTTTCGGTATGCCATGGTGTGGACAATCTAGGAGAAGGTCTTTGAATCTCTCCCAAGACTTGAACAAACTCTCTCTATCCTTCATCACGAAGGCATTGATCTTCCCTCTTAACTCGGTAGTCTTGGAAGGTGGGAAGAACTTAGTCAAAAACTCGGTTGTCATCTCCTCCCAAGTACCAACTCGCCCTTGTGGAATAGATTGATACCAAGCTAAGGCTTTGTCCTTAAGAGAGAAGGAAAAAGCCCTAAGCTTATGGTTGTTGCTCTCCAATCTTGGCGGTCTAAGAGTCTCCATCAAAATCTCGTAGTTCATCAAATGTTGGTGAGGAGACTCTCCTTCCATCCATCCAAATTGATTATGCCGGATCATTTGTAGAACTTGAGGGCGGAGCTCATAGTTGTGGGCTGCGGGATCTCCTAAGTTCACACCCGGACGGTGTGCTCTTTGTGCCGGATCCATACGTCTCCCTAGGGTTTGTGGCTCTTCAATGGCAATGGGCACAACCCTAACATTAGCCGCCGGTTGCGGTTGTTCCACCGGTGGTGGAGGAGGTGGAGGTTGTCGGCGATTAAGCTCTCCTTGAACAAGGGCTTGCCTAATCTCCTCAATCTCCCTCCTAGTTTCCTCTTACCTCTCATTGGCAAGTCTCCTTTCTTCCTCCAAGAGCTCATCTCTTAGCCTTATTTGCTCTAAGGCTTCATCCAACTCAGCTTGGAGGTTTCTTCCGGCCATCTCTTTCTCTTTTCGGATGTTCTTGGATCTAGATCGAAGGGTTTTCTCCGGTTCGGGATCGAATGGAGCTAAATCCTTGCCACGATATCTTCGCATACACCTAAAGTGAGAGACGATGTCCTGAAAAGCAAAGACACACACCAAAGAGAGATCAAAAGCAACAAGAAAGATCTACACTATAAACAATCACAAAATGACTCAATCTAGACCTAGTCCCCGGCAACGGCGCCAAAAACTTGTTACGCTAGGAAATAGCACAAAAAGCTTTACATTTATAAACTCGAACTAAATCCTAAACTACCTAGCGAACCCGCAGTGTACGGGACGTTTGTAGAAAGGTAAGTATTCCGAGGTCGACACAAAGACTAAGGTGAAATCGAGTCAAGCAATGATCAAAGATAGTGTGAATCTAGACTAAGATAAGATGAGAAACAAAGAAAATGGAAAACTCAATGTTTTTGTTGGTTTTTATGGTGATCAAACAAAGATCACAAGTCAAGCAAGATAATAAAACAACTAACAACTCAAGCTAACAAAGGAACAAGTAACACGAAGCACAAGTATATGATCAAGAGAGAAAAGTAGATTCTAGAGGTCAAGATTTCCGGTTATGGCATAGGATTCAAGGTTCTAAGGATTCTAAGGACAAGTTGCGGTGTTGGAGAAAAGTGTTTCACTAATGGGAGCAATTACTGGGTAGGTCTCTCGCTTCACTAGTCCCGCATCTAACTCCTATTACCGGGTAGGTCTCGAGGGGTTAGAGTAAGGAATTCCGCACAAACTAGATGCTACTTAAGGGTAACCCTCTCCTTACCGGGTAAGTCTCGGAATAGGGAAATCTCAAGTACTAATCCTAGCACACTCGATCCAATAGCGGCTTATGAGGCTCACTACTACCTAGCATTCATCATCTTAGGTATCTAAGATCGGAAATCATCGGGTAGATCTCTTCCCTCACTTAGGTTGATAGCATTAGGTGATCCTAAGCTAGATTAGGCTTAATAAACACTAGGATTTAAACAACCAAGGACCCCAGCATGCAGATTTATCATTTAAAGAGCAACAGGAGAATAAATCGGGCTGTTCTTCAGCTAAATCGGCCGATTTACTGAAGAACAGGTCGATTTTTCTTCCTGGGATGGGTTTCGTGCATACAAATCATCCTAAACTAACATATAAGTTCATCCTATCATCACCCTAGCCATAACCATCAATCCATCACTCCAGAATCACAACAAACTAGCCAATAACATGCATATTAAGATCCAAAATCATCAAACAAGCATACATGGTGTTCATAGATGGATAATGAAAGATAAGCAAGTAAAATCAATAAATCTCAGCCAAATCCAAGTTGTAGCAAGACTTACAAACTCTTAAATGAAGATCCAAAACGTTCCTAACAATCCTTGCAAAAGTTCTTCAATCCAAAACTACAAAAGTAACTCAAAATCACTCAAAACTCTTAGAATGGTGTTCTTCTTCTTCCTTCAATCCTTGAGAGCTTTTCTTCTCCTCCAATCTTTCCTTCCAATTGATGAGCTGTGAATGAGAGTGTGGGAGAGGGGAGATGCTCAGCAACCACCTGCAGGACCACTTATATTCTCCACCAAGAGCAAGGACGGACAAGAGATCGTGGGACACGTGGCTTAAGCTGTCAAATGCCCAAAAATCGACCTAATAGGAGAAAATCGTCCGATTTAGCTGCTAGCTGGGTCGATTTTCTTCAGCAGAAACATGCTATGCTCGTTTAGCCATGAGTTGATCCATTGCTTGCACCAATAGTGGTCTTTGTGTCCTTTGTTGCTCCAATTATGCTCCTCCAAAGCTTTGGATGTGTACCATCATGAGGCTTGGCCCTCTAATGTATCGGTTAATGTCCGAAAGACCCCCGAAATACCTACAAAACCGATAAAAGGTAGTGTAGACGTCTTTTCTAGAAATGTGCATGAATTGAGCGAAGACGTCATGAACCAATGCCAAAACGTGCATGAATGAGTGAAAATTCTATCTAAATGATTACCTAATCCTAAGTCATAAATCGTGTTATCATCCACGGCCGTGGTTTGGCAAGAACAAACCGTGATTCCTAACAGAAACTACATCCAAGCAAAAGGGTCATCCAAGGGCTAATCTAAGTCTACCCTATCATGGTTCTAGCCATAACCTTCCTTCCCTTACCCTAGAATCACATCTATTTAGCCTACAACATTCATTATATAAATCGAAATCAAAAAACATAAAATCATGGCTTCCATTTGCAAGATAATGGAGATAAAGAGATGAGCAAGTAAAGTAAACAAAACCAAGCTGAAAATGGAATTAGAATGACTCACAACCCTTCTTAAAGAAGGTTCAAATGGTTCATACAAGTCTAGAAATCGATTCCGAAATTCTTCACTACAAAGCTATCAAATCTATCAATGGTGTGTTCTTCTCCTTCTCCAATCAAGCTCTTCTCCAATGGTAGTTTCCTTCTACCTCCTTCCCCAAGAATCTTCTTGTTGAGAGAATATTTTGATTGGATGATTGTGGATAATGGAGAGCTGCTCCAAGATGCTTCTCTCAGCCAATGCAGGACCACTTTTATACTACAACTTTGCAAGAGCTGGCCAAGAGATCGTGGCACAGCTGTCACGAAAACCTGGCAAAATCCACGGTCAGATTCACGGCCGTGATTTGTCAGTGAACCGTGATTTTTGTGCTCAGCTTTGCCTTTTGACCATTAAGCTTCGGTTTGGTGCATGGCTTGTGTTGGCAAGGTTCCATGAGTCCTCCTTAGCCTTTAGTTTGCATCCTAATGAGTCCGAGGGTGTGTCATCTTGATGAACGATCCTCAAACGTATCGTTTTAGCTCCTAAATCTCCAAAAATACCTACAAAGCGATGCACAAGTCCGTGTAGACGTCTATCTCGAGAATATACATGAATTGAGTGCAAACGCCTTGAACTAGTGCTAAACCATGCATGAATGAGCGAGAAATCTATCTAAATGATTACTTAAACCTAATCCATAAATCGTGTTATCAGGCCATAAGACACAAATTTGCTTGTTCTTGTTCATCTTCTGATTCATTTGTTGATTATGAATCACTCCATGAAGCAACCATAGCTTTCTTCTTTCGATCATTTTTCTTGAACTTGGTCCTCTTCTTTTGTGAACAATCCTTCACCAAATGATCTGTTTCACCACATTCAAAACAAGTCAGTACTCTCATTTTCTTATTAGAGTTAGAAAACTTACCTCGGGGTTTTGATGCTCGTGGAAATTCTCTGTTTGTAGATTGTTTCTTTAACTTGAGAATTCTTGTGAGACCCTTGGAGATCATGGTGATTGCATCTTCTTCATCATCATCATCATCATCACTATCTTCTTCATCAGATGGTAACTCATCTCTTCTGGATTTTAATGCCAAATTCTTGGAGTTGGATGGGAGTCCTCCATCTTCTTCTCCAAGAACCATTTCTTGTGTGATGAGTTTTCCAAGTAGATCATCAAGAGGAAGAGTAGTGAGATTTTTAGCTTCTTCAATAGCAGTCATCTTTGGTCCCCACTTGGCTTTAAGTAAGCTCCTTAGAACCTTCCTCACTTTCTCTTTATTTGTGAAGATCTTTCCTAGTGAGTCCAGATTGTTCACGATCTCAATAAATTTGGTGAACATTTCTTTAACTGTTTCATTTGGATTCATCTTGAATAGCTTGTATTGTTTGAGAAAGATGCTAATCTTGGTTTCCTTGACTTGACTTGTTCCTTCGTAAGTCAAAACAAGCTTATCCCATATTTCTTTAGCACTCTTGCATGATGAGATGCGGTTGAATTTATTTGCATTTAATCCACAGTAGAGTAGATTCATTGCTTTGTAATTCTTTGACACACTGTCTAGATCAGCCTGGGTGAAGTCTGATGACTTCTTTTGGACTTGGACGCCTTCAACCATTGTCATTGGAACTTTAGGTCCATTTTGAGTAATGCTCCAAAGCTCCATATCCTGGTCAATAATGAACATACGCATGAGTGCTCTCCAATGAGCGAAGTTGTTGCCACAGAAGAGTGGTGGTCGGGATGAGGATCTTCCTTGAGCAAATCCACCATCACCTACACGATTCATGATTAGTCTCACTGATGGTTAAATCAATAAACGTGAGTCTAGCTCTGATACCAATTGAAGAACCGGTAGGTGAAATAAATAAGTTAAATGATACTCTAAAAGGGGGGTTTAATAGAGTATGAGAACTTTCCGCAAACCAAATCTCAAGGCCTTGAAACTTCTTTCAAGGGCCTTGATGTCAATCTGTGCTTCTCGTGAAACATTGATTTCAAGGCTTTGAAACTCTTTTCAAGGGCCTTGACTTCTTGCTCCTGCAAAACAAAGTTAGTCACAATAAAGTATATTGATGCGGAATTGAAAAGATTGACACGAGGATATGTTTACGAAGTTCGGCTCTAAATAGCCTACTCTCTGTCCCAGGGTATATCCGTAGGATCTAACTATCTATTATCAGCTTCAAAGAGTCCTAGATATAAACTAGAAGAAATCCCCTTCTTCTCTCAATGTAGCCAATGCTACGATCTAGCTCCAACTCTTAACCTAGCTATAATAGCCTAGTTACTTCGTAGAGTAACACACACTCTAGTATAACACTATTTAGATCTTCCAATGGAGTTCTAGTGTTTTCTCTCTCTAAAGGGATAAAGCTTTTGCATGAATGAGAGAAAGAAAAACAACGAATAAAGATGATTGGGTTACTAGAAGATGTAAAGATGTTTTCTTGTGTAAGCTTGTGTATTTGTCTTCTTCGACCATCCTCTTCATTTATACTCTTCTATGGAAAGGTCTTCTAGCCGTTGTGAAAATAACCGTTTGACGATGAATCTTCTTTTTCATGAAGATCGTTTCTTGTTTCGAGATAAGGTAGACGTTTGCAAGTCTTTCGCTCTTGAGAACACGTCGAGTCCTTAACTCCTTGATCTTCTCATCCCTTGTTGAATCAAGAGAGAAGATATTTTTGTCGTTTGTTGTTTAGAAAATCTTTTTTAGAAAAGATTCTCTATTCTTCGGTTGAGATCTTCCTTCGTTTAATAAGATCTTCCTTCGGTTCATCAGATCTTTGGTTGATGAGATCTTTCCGTTACAGAATCTTTCAATAAAATCTTCAACTCATTTTGAATCCTTGTTCCGTGCATCTATAATTCCAAGGCCCTTGATTTCGTCCTTTTGAACTTGTTATCTTCTTTTGTCCTTGAATCCAACTTCAAGACCCTTGATATTTAGATGAAACCTGCACTGAATTCAAACCAACCAAATATCTAGAAATATAATCAATACATTGTTAGTATATCCAACTACTACATTTGTGTAAAGTCTTTCATCATCAACAACTGTAAACCATTTTAATCAAGGTGGAGTTTTCAAACTCGATATTTTTTAAGGTATCGAGATGTTAAAGACGAATTAATTGGATAACTTGAGGTATGAGATATCGAGTTATGTGACGTTATTTGCAAAATTGGAAAATCAGTTGAAGGTGCCTTAACAACTTCGGGGAAATTAATATTCAATTTCTTCTTCTTGACCCTAACCCGAAAACACTAATCATCATCTTCCCCACTTTTACTCTCTTTTCCACTCTTCTTTTTCGCTTGTCATAAACACTATTCCTTGCCGGAATTGACTATTATCAGCCCGAACTCGTCGTACATTGCCTTGCTGTCAACTAGACTGATTGATATCAAAACCTCACGAACCATTGGACATCCCGAGTCCTAATTTGTTTGTTCTCAAGCCTAGTTGGTGCCTCCGCGTGTTGTCTTCTTTGAGTCTCCTCCATCCTAGTGACACCTCAAGTTTCGAATTCGGGGCATTACACCGAAGTGAAGCCGATAGGAGCCGTTGAATTAAGCTTCTAGGAAGGGTAGTTGTAGTTATCTTTAAAAACCACTCCAACTACGCATCCCATAAGTGTAGTTGGAGTGCATTTTTTTATTTAAAAAAAACACTCCAACTACGCTTTTTATTTAAAAAAAAAACACTCCAACTACACTTCCATAAGCGTAGTTGGAGTGCTTTAAAAAAACTAGTACTATGCAACCCATTTGGGTAGTAGTGCCAATGGTCAACTTTGAAAATGCACTATGACTACGCATGTCATAAGTATAGTTTATAATATCAGTATTAAAAGGTCATATTTGTAACAATAATATTTTGTTTAATATATATAGCATAGTTATCGTTTTTATCTTAATAATTCTCTCATATTCTACAAAAAAGAAGAAGAAGAAGAAGAAGAAGAAGAAGAAGAATGTCATCTAATAAATATGTCAATATTTCTTCCGGCATTGAATTGCAACCCCGTAATGAGGTTTGTTTTGACGTATTTTTATATTAATAATTTAAAATAGGAGATATAGATATATATATCCACAAGTTTTTAATATATATTATACGTTATAAATGCAATGGAAAAGCAACCCGAAATAGAGGAATTAGATTATTCAAATGTGTTTGGAGTTGAACAATATTTTTCGGATCGATATTCTCTAGTTAATTGGGTTCGTGAGGAAGGTAGAAAACATCATATTGTGACAATCATATTATAATCATACAAGTCGGGTGATTATCAATATGGGGAGGTTTTATTGGTGTGTGAGACATTTGGGAAGAAAAAAGAGTGTGAAGAATAATGATGTTGATCCTTCGAAAAGACGTAGATCAAAGTGAAACAAATGGAATTGTAAATTTAATATAGTGGGGGATGAAGTACAACGGAGAAATGTAGTTGTGCCGACTAAGTGGAATATTACTTTGGTTTACGGTAGTCACAACCATAATATTTTGTCATCATTAGCAAACCATTCATTTTCTGATCTACTTACAAGGGAACAAATGCAAAAGGTGAGATCCAGTTCCGCTTCCGCGTTAAACCGATAAAGTTTTTTGGATATGCTTGGAAAGGAATATCCCACAAACGTCACATCTACACAACAAATTTACAATGCTCGGCATAAATTGAAGATCGAACATAAACGCGAGCAGACGATAACATAACAACCATTACATTTTTTGTGTGATTGTAGTTATTACACGGATTATTGGACTCATTTCGGGACAAACATCATCAGTGATCTTATCTTGAGTCACCATATGTCTATGTATGTCATCGTGATGGACATAACCTACAAGACAAAGCGGTTTGTGTCTTATTGCATCTTCATTAATGTTAATGTGTATAATTTATTTTTTGAATCGAATCATTTTTTCAATGATACTAGGTACGAAATGCTGGTGTTGGAGGTGGTTGGATTCACTAACACAGAAAAAACATTTTCCGTCACATTTGTATTCATTTTAGGGAAACTACGGATCACTATGAGTGGCCATTGAAGCGTGTTTGGATATAATGCGGGAATCAGCTACTAGGCATGATTACGACGGACTATGAACTAGCCCTCATCAACGCCATTGGAAAGGTCTTCCCCAATGCAAAGAATATAATTTGAACTTTCACTTGATATGAAATATTGAAGAAAATTGATGGTACAAGACACATTCGGTTACATAACGAAATAAGTTCAAACAAGATTGTATGTGTTTGTTCTCTTCACACTCTAGCACAACTTGTGAGGAGAGGCCTCACAATAAGAAAGTGAAATGGGTTGATAAGTGGAACATAATGACCTATCTTGAGAATACTTGGTTGAATTTTTTCAAGGAATGTCTTGGTTGAGCATTGACGGATAAATATCATCACTTTGTAACAAGGACAATAAATACATAAGCAAAATTCTCTTGTGTATTTTATTTTCTTAAATTTTATTTGCATTGTTAAAACTTTAATATCTTGTATCTCGTAATCACAAGAAATGATATTTTGTTGTAGGGCTGAGAGTGTACACTCATTGTTAAAGAGTACTTTGATGTCATCACAAGGTGGATTTGACAATGTTGTTCAGATTATTGACTTGATGCTTGATGATCAAAATCAAAAAAATCATGAGTTATTAGGAGCAGACACACAACTTTCCCATTTTGGAAGTATGATCCGATGATTGCCATAGTGTACAAGATATCATAAAATAACATTAAAGGGGCAATACGAATCTGAATGTCACGATTGGTATTGGAGATGCAATTATGGAGTTCCGTGTGTGCACGAGTTTGCAAATGCCATCCCAGCTAGTAAGCCGATTACTTTGCAAGAGATACATAGATTTTGGAAGCAAATAAGGTGGGACCGGGTGAATGTCGAAGAAGATGAAGGACTCCAATCAACAATTATTTCTCTAGGTAAGCAAAATTCTCTTGTGTATTACATTTATTATTTTATTTGTATATCGTGATCACAAGTAATGATATATCTCTAAGAGATATCCTTTGTACACAAATGCATAAGGATCATAAGGAAGGAAAACTCAGTCAAGACTAGATTGAAAACATGGGCCGTTATTACCAAAGCACGAGGAACCTATGGCGTTCCATTTTGAAGAAGATGGATGCTATTTTGTAAAAAAAAGGAAGACCAAGCAACTCAACACCCCAAGATGCTTCATCATTTGAGTAAGCCCAAAAAGATATGAAAGTTGGATTGATCAAGAAGGCATCACAAGTTGGGCACGCTTGTGGGATAGAATGGAGGAGAGGACGTGGAAAAGAAAATGCCGAGATAGCCAGTGCAAGTGAGACGATACTGGAAGAACAAGATGTTGTAATTGTAGATGCAAAAGAGGAGCAAGAGTCTGGAATGTCATGTGGGAGTGGACCTCGTGATTTTATAGCTCGGGGATTCAATTGGTGTTGCGAAAACATCGACCCTTTCATGCTGGCTTAAGTGAATCACGTAATTGATATTACAGGTGATGGACATTGTGGATATCGGTCATTTGTGAAGTTATTAGGGAAATGATCAGCATGAATATATGATGGTCCCGGTGGAGCTTGCTTGGTAGTTGACCGGACACTTTGACATATACGGTCGTGTTAACAGGAAAGAGGAGCGATCGAGCCCAATTGACTAGATTAATTACTCAAATTCAAACCCTTTTAATAGTCAGTATTAGATGAAAATTATCATACTTGCATTGGTGTTCACCACATTCTACTAAGTATCACTTGCTTTCTTTAGTCGGTATGATCCATGTGCATTTCTCCCGATGATAACGACATCGTTTGGTCAAGTGCTCTCATCCAAGGTCTATGCAATTGCCCTACTAAATTGGAATCACTTTGTCTTGGTGAGCATTTATATATGTTTTCATATATTCATCTATTGTTTAGTCTAACAATTGTACATAACTTACGGGTTTGGCTACGTCCACAAGAACCTCTACCTCCCCTTTTGTACCTTGGAAAAGGTTGTGATCCAAGTGTTGAAGGATTCGACGTTCCGTTTGCACAACAATATGAGTGTTATCATTATCTTAAGAATAGAGATGTTATGTGATGTATAGATTTATTTTATTTTTGGTTTTTTTATATATTGATTTGCATGTATTTGGGTGCCCCTCTCGAGGGTGTTTTCACTTATTTTCCTTGCAAAATCAATGTAAAGGGGTCGGGCTATCACACGTTTGCTAACAACTTAGTCATTTTCGAATCTCAATGAAGCGCGAAGGGTTTCAGACCTCCTTTACCCAATTTCAACAAAGGTAAACAAGTCCAACAAAATAACTAGTCCAAAAATAAAATCAAGTCCAACAAAATAAGCTAGTCCAAACAACAACTAGGTAACTAGTGAGCACTCGGGCCAACCCGATCACGCTGTAAAGCCCATAATGGAAGTGGTACTATTGGTACGGTGTCTTCAGACATGATCTCAATCATGTCAAGTTGGTCAAGCCTATAATAGAGGTGGTTCTAGTGACTGCTCGGGTCAACCCGATCAAGCTGGTCAACCTATAAGGTAATCGGAAAAAGACCCTTCTAAGCTCGTGTAGCATACCTATCAAGATTTCGAGTCGCTTCACAACAAATGTTTTCATGTTAATTAAACTATTTTAATGTGTACCAAAAATTTGAAATTATAAACTCATACCCGAACCGAATCCGCAATGGGAGTAGGATAATATGGAACGAGAGGATCATGTCTGACGGCATCTCTCATGACGTACACATAGGTACGTGGCTCAAAACAATCATAATAGTGCTCGTCTACTTCCCAAGTTGAAACCACGGGATTATGCTGAAAATTGTCAAAGATGCTCATATTGGGTGATGCGAGGTCGAAGTCGTTGTTCACAAATAAAGATAAGAAATCCACGAAACTAATAACAGAAGCAAAACTCGGTTAGAATCTCGGGTGAGATTCTTATTACGGGGCCGAGATTCAGAAAACTTGAACACAAAGTATGTGAGTTGATGGATTGATAATTTAAAATAGATAAGAATATGATAATATGGATTAAAATTGATGGAAATATAGGAAGTTACAAATCAAGGTATTCTTGAAAAGAACCTTGACCAAATTGATCAAAACCCCTTAAAAAAGATCTTACCTTAACCCTCCCTTCTTCAACCTTACACAAGACTTTTAAATAAGACACTCACAATGAGGGACCAGAATTGACTAGGAGGACCAACCTTTTAAGAAGATTAATACACACAAGAACAACTTAGTCACAACAATTCAATCAAAGGATCTCTCTTAATTGAATAGGAATGAATAAAACACAAACTTTGTAATCGAAGCAACGAGTATCTCACAAAGTTGTAGTAATAATCAAATCAATCTACCTATGAATCTCGTCCTCTAAGACTATTTGTAGGAGAGATTCCTCTAAAAAGATAAAATAAAAGAAATAAAAGATAATCATAAAAGATATGATCAAAACCAAAAGATATCGCTTTAGAATGTTTAGACCGTTAAAGGTATTAAAGATAAAATATCCAGCAAATAACAAGATCTCGGATGAATATTTATAATTCTTGACAAAAGGAAATCTCGATTGAAATCTTGGACGAGATTTCTTCTTAGGGCCGAGATTTTGACTGCATTGCTCAAATCTCGATCTAGCCACATTCTTTGGTTCCTGGATCAACTTCAATTATGTATAGCTTCTCCTCGTGGATTTTTCTTGCTCGTGATCTAGTGATTAGTCCTTGTATACTTGGTGTTGGGATGATCCCTCATTATATTTTCCTTCTTCAAAAAGATTCTCCCTCGAATCCACACCATGCTCATCACTAATCATATGAGAACTCAAGTCACTTAGTGGTAAAGACTTCGGCTTCCATGGCTCTCCTGGAGGGTCCCTCAAAGTTTTTAACACTCTTGTGTTGAAGATATGTACTGAAACACACAACAATAGAAAATCTCGGTCAAAATTCCACAATCTCAGGCGAGATTTCATGACTGAGGAGGCTGAGATGTCTACTTGACGTCCATAGATCACCGTTGATGATGAAAAATTGGTATATTCTGGAAATTTGTCCTCTCCTAGATGCAATCTCATGAGGCCTTGGATCAAGTAGCAATTTCACTCCCATTCGATCAACCTTGGCCCCAACTAGCTTTCCGTTTACCTCTAGTTGTATGCGTGATTTTGCATGCATGTCTTGTACACCTATTTTTCTGCAATAAAATTTACTCGCTCCCGAAAAAACAACGGTATCAAAAGAAGTTAAGGAAAACAACTTAACTAAATAGTCATGATAATTCAAAGCTAGGTAGGGGTGGCAACTCTTAGATCCTTTGAGCACACAATGCATAAGAAATTCACTTAATGAAATAAGTGGCTTTATTTCTTTGCTCATGTTCATTCTTTGAGTAGGAAAAAACTCGATACAGGAATGCTTAACTCAAAATTCATCCGTATAAGAGATTTCTTGAAATTTGAACCGACAATTCTGGTACACTAGGACGAGGTTTTGGCATATTGAAACGAGATAGAGTACCGAGCCAAGGCTTTTGTATAATAGGACGATATTTCAAAATCTCAGGCGATGTATTAGGAATCTCGGCGGAGATTTTCCCTTTGGGTCGAGATCCTGTACTAGAATGAGTTTTGATTATCTTCTTTTCCAATTCTTGATTCTTGTCCTTTTTCTTCTACTTTTCATAGTTCTCAGCGATTTGTAAAGGAGTCATAGGCTTTAGTATAACGTTTTTAACAATTAATGTAAAAATATACCTATTTGAATAGCCATCGTGCTCCACGTTCCGATCATATTGTCAAGGACAACCTAGTAAAAGATGACAAGCCTACATAGGTACTACATCATACATGATTTCATCGGTGTAATGTATTAAGGTAATAGTCACTCTAGCTTGCTTGTTCACCTTCAATTCACCATAATCATTCATCCAAAGCAAGTTGTATGGTCAAGGGTGATAAAACGTAGTAAGGTGCAATTTATTTTCAATTTAGTACTAGCAATATTGCACCAACTACTTCCATCAATAATCATATTGCACACATTGCCTTTAATAAGACACCTAGTATGAAAGACATTTTCCCGTTGATTATCTTCACAAGGAGTTATATTAGCATGCAAGGTTCTTCTAGAAATCAAAGACTCCCCATGCTCAAAGTCAACATCTTCATCACTATCACTCTCATTTTTTACAATGCATTAAGGTGGATGTTATGATCATGATCCTCCTCACTCTCATATTGTCTCGATTTATTAATAAATAACACCATATTATTAGGAAAATCTTTCTTATAATGACCTCTACCGTGACACTTAAAAGATATAGTGATACAATATCTCTAGAACATAAGGTAGAGTTATAATTGCTCCCTTTAGGATCCTTTGAAGGCTCATTCAATGGACAAGATGGTGACTACTAGCGTGAGATTTTTGCAACTCTTTGGTCGTCATTTCGGCCTTTGGTCTCGTCTTTATAGAAATCTTGGTGCAAATCTTGGGAGAGATTGTCACTATTGGGCCGAGATTTTTGTGACTTCCACGAGCCTTCCTAATAGGTGATGGAATCACTATCATTTAGGATAGTTTTTAGAGTCTTTTTGTTACATTAGTGTCGGTTTATGCTACTAACTCCTTGGTCTAGAAGAAGAAGACTAAAAGAAGATAAAGAAGGAGTTATAAGCACTTAGGAGTGAAGATCATTCACGAAGCAAAGCTTCTGTTGCCTCACCGCCCCCGCGGAGTAGTGTCACTGCTCCTGCGGGTGACACCATACTCCGGAGCGTAGCCTGCGCCTTCGCCAGCGCCAGGAACGAAGACTGTCACCGCACCTGCGTCAACCCTCGGTGCCCCTGCGGTGACTTGCCCTGAAGAAGCGAAGACTAGCGCCCCCGCGCCTCTGCATGCGCCTCAACCTGGGAGTTAGAAGATGAAGAGTCAGTGTCACCACCCCCGTGTTGACACTGAGACGCCCTGGCGGCTCGGCATCAGAAACGACAGGAAGTTGAAGAGTCAGACGTTTGAAGAGCATTAAAGATCCGCCCCTACGGAATGGCCTGGCCGCCCCTGCGGCCATGAAGAAGATCAAGCGCTTTCGCCTACACCGCCCTTGCGGATCTGAAGGCCGCCCCTGCGGTTCAACGACAGAAGCTTTACTCCGACTGTTTACACCACCTTTATGGCATTAAAGTTGGTTGTTTGGGGCCGGCCATTTACTCCTATTTAGTGTCATTTGTAGTATAAATAGTCCTTGGCTGATTGCTAGAATCATCCACTTATCATGGAATTTAAAATCCACCTTTTCCATTAAAACTATCTTGCTACCTTTTTAATGAGTTGCTAACTCCCTTGCTACATTGGGTTGGTTTGAAGCTGCATTGTTACTTTGGTTGTAAGTTCTTTCTAATATAAGTTTTTATTCAGTAATAGTTTGTGTTTCCTTGATCTTCATTGTCTAATTGCATGTTTTACTATCACTTGAGATTGATCACCTTAGGTTCTAAAGTGCATGCAAAGAACTAGGATTAATAGATTCCGGGTTCGGGTCTTTAATCTAGTAGTAAGCTTTAAGTAATAACGGGTTGTAATTCCTTAAAGGAAAGGAACACAAATATAAAGATAAGTTTGACGGTTTTAATCTTTTCTTTATATCCCTTAGTCTTTGTTTGAAAGCTAACCTGTTAATTGTTCTTGTAGGTTTACGGAACACTAACCAGTTAAGTTGTGTTGATGCCGGTTGGCTCAACACATATATATGATCGAGACGGGAGATTACTTGAAAACTTGTAAAAAGGAACTCACCAAAGTAGCAATTGCATGCAAAGAATCAACCTAGTGTAGATTCACCCATCGTTGTCTTACTTGTTGCGTTACTTGTTTTCATAAGTTTTGTGTGCATCAATTCAACCAAAATCCCCCCTGTTACTTGTTTCTATAATCAATAGGTGAATTTAATAAAAATACTAAACTCTCTTGGGTTTGACCCTTACTTAACCACTATACTCATTTTAGTGCTAAGTCGGGATTATATTTTGATAACATAAAAACGACCATAGATAAAAGTCTTGTCAAGTTTTGGGGCCGTTGCCGGGGAGTTTGGTTATTTTTATTTTATTGTTATTGATTATTGGTTTGAACTATTTTTATGGTTCAAACCCGTGCTACTAACTCCGATTTTGCTTCCTTTGATCCAGAAATTGAGAGAACGCACATCCGGCAACGTAGACAACAACAACTCCAACAAGAAATGACTGATCGTACTCTTCGTCAACTCACTCAGCCCACTTTGGCTCAAAACCCTCTTGCGGTTACTATACCGGCATTAGGGTAAGGAATCAACTCTGAGCTCAAATCGGGTCTCATTCACTTTCTTCCATCTTTCCATGGGCTAATTGGTGAAGACTCCAGCAAACACCTTGGGAAGTTCCATACCGTGTGTATGAGCATGAAGCCGGCCAACATTACAGAAGAGCAAATCAAGATGAGGGCATTCGGCTTCACACTCAAGGATGCAGCGGATGATTGGTATTACCACCTTCCATCCAGCAGTATCGACACCTGGGAGAACCTCCACCAAGCGTTTTTGGAGAAATACTTCCCAGCCAAGAAGGCAAATAGCTTGAAGAAAGCTATAGGCAGCATCGAGCAAGAGGCGGACGAAACTCTCTATGAGTACTTTGAAAGATTCGCACCCCTCCAATCCAGTTGTCCTTTCCACGGATATTCGACTCAAGATCTAGTCTTGTACTTGTACAATGGCTTGCTAGACAATGAAAGGAGGATCGTCGATGCGGCTTGTGGAGGTAACATTCTTAACTCTACCCCTGACCTTGTTTTGGAAAAGATACAGGAACTAGCTAAAGGGACCCGGAACTTTGGAACGACTCCTTCCAAGAGAGGTGTTCATGTTGTGAATTTCGGGAAGAGTGAGATCTTCACTGAGCTTGTGGAACTGAAGGAAATGGTGAAGAGATTAACACTTATGGGAACCCCACAACAGCTGAAGGCATGTGGAGTGTGTGCTGACCCATACCATCCAACGGACATGTGTCCCCAAGTCCAAGATGACGATGTTGAGGTGAATGCAATGGGTTATGGACAGCCACAGTAGCAAAGGCCTAGGAACGATCCCTATGCGCAAAATTTCATGCCCAACTGGCGTGATCAACAAAACTTTCATTGGAGGGATCAACAAAACCAACAACAACAGCCCCGACAAGGTAAGTATCAAACAACTAAAGATATGTTGCAGGTTTTGACTAAACATTTTGCTACTCATGTCCAAACAACAGAATCCAACATCAAGAACTTTGAAAAACAGGTTGGGCAAATGGTGGAAGCCATAACAGGGATTGAAACTAGGTCCTCCATAAAATTGCCTTCACAGATGGTTATAAACCCCAAGACGATGCTAGAGGAGGCTCAATTAGAGAGGTAGAGTTCTTGCGTCGAGCCAACAACGTAAAACAAAGGTGCTGCTCGGGAGGCAACCCGACGGATAAAGAAGAGGAGTCTCTGTCAAGAAAACCGCCCCTGCGGCTCAATGTCCCCGCCCCCCAGTGACACCCATGGCCAGCACCGCCCATAGCGCTGAGTCTAACGTCTACAATATACTGGTCACCGCCCCCGCGGTGATTCCCCTACGCCCCTGCGGCGGCCAACCTTGACACACATTCTCAACGCCGCCCCGGCGCTGAGTCTGCGTGCCTCCTCTTCCTTGTCACCGCCCCCGCGGCGACAAGCCCCCGCCCCTACGGCTTTATCAAGAAAAAAAAAATACACTTCCCATAAATAACCTACAATTACCTACCCCTCTCCTCTCTCTCCACTCACTTTTTGAACCCTACACCCTCTCTATCTCCCACGCCCCTGCGCCCTCCGCAAGCTCTCACACACCACCCTGTGCAACGCCCTCGCGCCACCTCCGACGACCTAGCCACACCCGCCCCCTGCGACACCAGCCGTCACTACCACCACACACTTCCCCTCATCCTCCCAAAAACTATCACCCTACAACACCCTTGCCCCTCACACTCTCTTCCCTCCACTGCTCATCACCGCCGGCGACATCCCCACCAACAAGAAGCCGCCAAAACACCCCTCAGCACCGCCACATTCGCAGCTGTCAGAAATCGCCCTCTGCATTTCTCCCGCCCCTGCGCCTGCAAGCTGCCGCCCTTGAGCATCCTTCAACCGCCCCTGCGGAAATAGCAACAGAGGGTTCGTTTCTTAATCTAGTTTCTGAACTTTTTAATTTCCTTACTTGTTTAATTGCAAGAAATGGAAAAACAGAAGAAATACAAGTTGTCGGAAGCTGAGAAGGAGCGGTATAGGATTGTGCAAGATCGGGATGTGTATGCAACTCGGTTTCTACACGTTCCTACTTTGGAAAAATTGGGCATGTTGGAGAGCATGCAGGCGTTCCTCAACAATGCTGGGCTTGGCGATTTTCTGGACTTGAATGCTCCAACATACCCCGAGCTCAGCCGCCAATTCATCGCCACATTCACCATGGAGAAGAAGGACCATATTTGTGTTGGACTTTCATTTTAGTTCAACAAGAGAAAGTATACATTGGACTACACCCAACTGCAAGAGGCATTCGGGGTGACTATTTGTGCCTTCGACGAATGGCAGGAACCCGTCCCGACACTCGACTTGTGTGAGTTTTGGCAGGCCGCCACCAGATCCGAATTTCATGCAGGGGGTTCGTATTCCAACAAACTCACTCACCCCTGTTTGGGGCTCATCTCCAAGATCTTCATGAGTGTCTTCTGTGGACACAAGGAGGAGAACAAGGTCGCTCTCAAGGACCTTCCACTGTTATACGCCTGCCTCCCCACGAATGACAGGATACCACATCGGCCTTACCTCTTCCTTACCGCTTTGAAGCGGATTAGGAAGAACGAGCCACGAGACATTGTGGGAGGTCGGGTGATCTCCTTGATCGTTGTACAGGTAATGGACCTCCCCGACTTGGAGGATGGGTTAGAGGCCCCACTGTACACGGAAGGGATGTTAAGGAGGTGTAGGCTCCTCAAGAAAGACGGGGAGAACCTCTTTTGGCTCTCGTTTGTAGATGGGAGTCACATCACATACCTCCCCCGGCCACTTCCACTTGGAGATGAGCTCTCCGAGCTATACATACCAGCTGACCCCTTCATTCCGAGACGGCCTCAGGGGGACATTGTTGAGAGATATGTTGCAGGCTCCAGCCGGGCTCCTATTGCTGACCACGAGCCCATACCGGATGATGAGGAGATGCCTACTGATTCCCCGGACGACATTCCGGTCATGGAGAGCCTTCAGGCTTAGATGGCAGCCTTGACTACCTAGAATCAGGCATGGCAGATCGAGTACCAACGGTCCATGCTTGAGTAGCAACAGGCGTGGCAGTCCAGCTTTGCTTCCTCTATGACCACCCATTTTGACAGCCGGCAGGATGCTTGGCAGGCGGTTCATCAGCAGCTAGAGGCTTAGCAGTTGGCTTGGCAAGCCAGCTTTGAGACTTCATATAGGTAGAGGATGACGCTCAGGAGGATCATATAGACATGCTCTACCGCCGGCAGGAGCATTTTTTCAGCCACTTCCCGTACCCACCGGAGAAGGGTCCGGATGGTCCAGCTGGACCATCCCACTAGTGGTATCATCATTTCTCCCTTTCCCACAATTTATCTTTGTTTTATTTTCCACTTTGAGGACAAAGTGTACTTTAAGTATGGGGGAGGGACATATCATTGTATGTATAGTTTTTGAGTTGTTTTGAGTATGTTTGCATTGAGTCTTTTGTAGTTTGAATTCAGTTTGCAATTCAGTTAAAAAAAAAAGAAGAAGAAGAAAAAGCCAAAGAAAATGAAAAAAAGGCATGAAAATCCTTGGATAAACCGAAAACCTGAAAGGACGGTTTAGCCAAAAAGAAGGTAGTCCGACCAACCTTAGGTTGGTGCAAAATTGGACTTGAGGGATGTGAGTTCCAAGTGAGATCATCAAAGAAAAAGAAGAAGAGTGGCAAGGTGAAAACCCGAAAGGGCACCTTGGCAAAATGAGCGGCACCGAGTATAGGTTCCCTTTCCGGCGTTTGGCGACATATGAAGGGGAGTTATAAGGAGGTTGTCCGGGTAGGTCACTCTTGGAGCAATAAGGATGGTAGTTTTCTCACCTTTTTCTCACATTTCCTCTCTTTTCCTTCTTTCTTTCTTGGCTTTTCTTTTGTTTTCATTGTCTTTTCTTCTTGACTATGCTTCCTGAGGCCTTTGAGTTTAGAAACTGCTATCATTTGTTTTACTCGGGACGAGTAAAAGGTCTAAGTATGGAAGAGTTTGATAGGTGATGGAATCACTATCATTTAGGATAGTTTTTAGAGTCTTTTTGTTACATTAGTGTCGGTTTAGGCTACTAACTCCTTGGTCCAGAAGAAGAAGACTAAAAGAAGATAAAGAAGGAGTTATAAGCACTTAGGAGTGAAGATCATTCACGAAGCAAAGCTTATGTTGCCTCACCGCCCCCGTGGAGCAGTGTCACCGCCCCTGCGGGTGACATCATACTCCGGAGCGCAGCCTGCGCCTTCGCCAGCGCCAGGAACGAAGACTGTCACCGCACCTGCGTCAACCCTTGGCGCCCATGCGGTGACTTGCCCTGAAGAAGCGAAGACCAGCGCCCCCGCGCCTCTGCATGTGCCTCAACCTGGGAGGTGGAAGATGAAGAGTCAGTGTCACCGCCCCCGCGTTGACACTGAGACGCCCCGACAGCTCGGCATCAGAAACGACAGGAAGTTGAAGAGTCAGACGTTTGAAGAGCATTAAAGATCCGCCCCTGCGGAATGGCCTAGCCGCCCCTACGGCCATGAAGAAGATCAAGCGTTTTCGCTTGCACCGCCCCTGCGGATCTGAAGGCCGCCCTTGTGGTTCAACGACAGAAGCTTTACTCCGACTGTTTACACCACCTTTATGGCATTAAAGGTGGCTGTTTTGGGCCGGCCATTTACTCCTATTTAGTGTCATTTGTAGTATAAATAGTCCTTGGTTGATTGCTAGAATCATCCACTTATCATCGAATTTAGAATCCACATTTTCCATTAAAACTATCTTGCTACCTTTGTAATGAGTTGCTAACTCCCTTGCTACATTGGGTTGGTTTGAAGCTGCATTGTTACTTTGGTTGTAAGTTCTTTCTAATATAAGTTTTTATTGAGTAATACTTTGTGTGTCCTTGATCTTCAATGTCTAATTGCATGTTTTACTATCACTTGAGATTGATCACCTTAGGTTCTAAAGTGCATGCAAAGAACTAGGATTAATAGATTCCGGGTTCGGGTCTTTAATCTAGTAGTACGCTTTAAGTAATAATGGGTTGTAATTGCTTTAAGGAAAGGAACACAAATATAAAGATAAGTTTGACGGTTTTAATCTTTTCTTTATATCCCTTAGTCTTTGTTTGAAATCTAACTTGTTAATTGTTCTTGTAGGTTTACGGAACACTAACCTGTTAAGTTGTGTTGATGTCGGTTGGCTCAACACATATATATGATCGAGACGGGAGATTACTTGAAAACTTGTAAAAAGGAACTCACCAAAGTAGCAATCGCATGCTAAGAATCAACCTAGTTTAGATTCACCCATCATTGTCTTACTTGTTGCGTTACTTGTTTTCATAAGTTTTGTGTGCATCAATTCAACCAAAATCCCTCCTTGTTACTTGAGTCTATAATCAATAACTGAATTTAATAAAAATACTAAACTCTCTTGGGTTTGACCCTTACTTAACCACTATACTCATTTTAGTGCTAAGTCGGGATTATATTTTGATAACATAAAAACGACCATAGATAAAAGTCTTGTCACTTCCCCTTGGTTTTGTCCTTTGAATTTCCTTTCAACCATGATGGCCAAATGCAGTAAATTAGTCATATTAGCATAGGGATATCCACCAATTTCAATATCTAAAGATGTGTGCAAATTCTTAAAAGTTGATTTATAATAGACTTCTCATCCTCTATAACGTTGGCCTTCTTCATTGTCATTTGCATGGTTGTGTAAACTTCTTCTACACTCCTAGAACCTTGCTTGAGGTTCTCCAACCTTTGAGTTACTTCCCTAGCATAATGTGGAGGCACAAATCTTGCTCTCATTAAGGCTTTCATTTGCTCCCAAGTTTTGATGTCCGGATCTAGCGTTCTTCTTCTTTCTATGATAAGATAATCCCACCACACTAAGGCATAGCCTTAGAAATTCAATGCGGCAAGTTGGATCTTCCTTTGATCACTAAAGTTATGGCAAGGCCAAATTTGTTCAATGTTAGTCTCCCATCCCATGTAAACATCCAGATTGCATTTGCCTTCAAAACTTGGAATCTTGACCTTCACTTTGCCAGTTCCATCATGCTCTTGGTGGGGCCTATAAGGTTCAAAGTCTAGACCTCTCCTAGGACGACGGTTACATCTAGGATAGTCTCTCCACTTGTCTTCGTCATCCTCTTTCTCTAATTCTTGAAATTCATCAACAAAATTAGGAGTATTAGGTGTATGAAAATTTGGACTCGCATATCTCATACCTAACCCTTGAGGGGTTCTTGGAAGTGGATCAGAGGTTGGAGGTATGGATGGATCACGTGAGCTTTCATCCACGTCAGTAGCAAATATCGGGTGAAATCTCGGCTGTACTGGGGTGAGATTTTGGGCCGAGATTAATTCTCTAGGACGAGATTCTAGTTTTTCCGTCTTTTTGTTCAAAGCGGCCATTGTTGTTGTGATGTTTTAGTTTGTGGCCAAGAGTTGTTGAATCACATCATTGGTTATTGGACTCGCTGAGCCATCCCTTTGTGAACCTCTTGGACTATTAGACATCCTACATAATCATAGAAAGTAACAACTGATAGCATGAATTATAGTCTATATTTTGGGGTTTGTTTGGACGTTTTATCTTTCATAATCTGCATGTTTGTATGTACATTATGTGATTTTACTACCATTTCATCTACCTTTGCAAGAATCGAGGTCTACACCTAGTTTCGTTGTAATTGCAGGTAATATGGTACGTTTTGCATCAAAAAGGAGCAAAAAGAGTCAAGAGTCATTTGGAGCTACATTCAGGAAGCATAGCCATGGATTAAAGATTTACTTTGGACCAGTTTTGAGAGATTCTACATTCAGTTATGAGTCACCTCGGTTGACCAGAGGTTCACCTCGACCGAGGCGATCCAGAGACGCCGACTCGACCGAGGCGAATACCTAGGACGCGGCGAGAATATTTTATTCTTGGCTGAGATCTTTTAAAATTGGAAAGTGATCTTATATTTTTGGGCTGAGCTTCTAGAAGGAAGGAGATATGCAGAATCATATATTTTACCTATATTTATGGGATAATATCTTCTTAAGATTTATTATCTTTGGAGGTTTATTTTTCCTATAAAAAGGGTTGGATTTTCCACAAATCAAAGATCCGCACACATCCCGCTTACATCAAAGAACACGCAGCAGCCGCAGTACACCCCAATTTGGGAGAAAGTTGAAGAACCTTTTTGAAGGTTGAAGGAAGATTGAAGACTATAGCTTTATAGCTTTTTGAAGGGTTTTGTAAGATTGTCTTCAATTCCTTCATTGATTGTCTTGTCTTGTTGGATTGCTATCCAAGGAACGTTTTTGTGTGCGATATTTGATTCAGTTATTGAAGTGTTTTCATTAAATTCTTCTTTATTCAAATATTCACCTTCTTCCCATATATTTAATACTTTCATTATGATGATGAGTGGCTAATTTCCTTGTGTGATTCTAGGGTGATTGGCTGAAGGTTGTGGGAAAAACAATGATAGAATAATCTTAGATTCCAGTAGGATCCTGAAAGTTCGAGTCTTTAACCTTAACCCTAAGCATCTCGTTCGGTTGATGAACATCTCGGCCGGGGTGGAATTCTTCCGACCGAGGTGACTTATCCTTTCCTAAACTGAGAGTTAAGTGTTAGAGTTTGCCAAATCCTATTCTTATTACACCTTTCTGGTTCAAAGCAAGCTTAGGATGAGACTTACCCGGTAATTCCTTAGTTTGGGTACCAACGATCATAAGTGTAGGTAATAAAGGTTTGTCCTTTATTGGGGTTTGAGTGTGCTTCCATCCCATCTTTGTGAGTTAGCCTGAGACTTACCCGGTAAAGGTTGATTCTATTCCCTTAGATGGTGTGTTAGTTTGAGGTTATAGTTCTTTATCTTAATTCCTTGAGACTTACCCGGTAATAGGAGTTACGGTTTAGGATTAGTGTGTAGTGAGACTTACCCGGTGATCTACTCCACTTTAGAAACGCCTTCCCCATGCAAAAATCTCAGCTTTGTCCACTTATCTATAGATCTTGAGTTGGAACCACAACTAGATGCTTTAATCCCTAGAATTACATGTTTGCTTTATTTGACATCTTATTCATCTTTGATTGTGTTAAATTGCTCTTGTGGTTAGCATTGACATTAGCACACCGTATTGGACTTTGTTTCACCAAGTCCCTGTGATCGACCCCTGGAATTTTCTTGCTTTTACTACGATTGACCCGTACACTGCGGGTTCGCATCCTTGTTTTAAGCTTAAGTCTAGGGTTATAAATTTAAAGCTTGCACACACCGTTTGGAGCGAACAAGTTTTTGGCGCCGTTGCCGGGGACTTGGTCTAGACCGAGCCGGTACGGTTTGCTCTTGGGGCATTTGCCCCCTTTTTTGTCTAACCACTCTACTTGAGTGACTTTTGCAGGTTCTTTCTTAGGTATATGCGAAGAACCCGCACTGGAAAGGAAATCGTTCCTTACGATCCCGAACCAGAAAAGACATACAAGAGACGCTTAAGAGAAGCGAAGATGGCCCAACAAGACGGTCACGATCTTGCGGCCCAGTTAAGAGAGACGCAGGAGCTGCTACGTCTCAGTAAAGAAGAGCTAAGGCAAGAGAAAGAAGAGAATCAGGCCAGGACTGCAGCAATCGAAGCTGAGATTGCAGCAATTCGGAACCAGATTCTACCTCGACCGATGCAGGATCCAGTAGTTGATCCTCGACCGAGGCAGATTCCAGTACCTGACGCCCCGGCCGATGTACATCCACTTCGGATGCCAGTCCGAGATGTTCTTCTTGCAGGAATTCCACAAACCCTAGGTCAAAGGATGGACCCTAATCAACAGCTGAGGCGTCCAGGAGTGAACCTAGGAGATCCAGCGGACCATGACTACGAACTTCGACCGCAAGTTCTAGCCATGATTCGCCAATGTCAATTCGGAGGGCTAGAGAAGGAGTCGCCGCATCAACATCTTCAAAACTACGAGATCTTGATGGAGACCTTGCGACCTCCAAGAATTGAAAATAACAACTACAAGCTAAGACCTTTCTACTTTTCTCTTAAAGATAGAGCTCTTACTTGGTATCAATCTCTCCCTGCAGGAAAGATCAGCACATGGGAAGAGATGACTACGGAATTCTTGACCAAATTCTTTCCCCCCTCAAAGACTGCTGAAATGAGAGGGAAGATCAATGCTTTCATCATGAAGGACAAGGAGAGCTTGTCCAAGTCTTGGGAGCGGTTCAAGGATATCCTTTTGGATTGCCCACATCATGGGATTCCAAAGATCGAGTTGTTGGAGATCTACTTCAAAGGGCTGGACGGAAACACCCAGTTCAATCTCCAACTACTCTCCGCCGGTACATTCATGGACATGGCGGTTGATGAGGCTTGGGACTTCATTGAGAAGCAAGCCTTACATATGGAGAAGTATACCCACCAAGGAGCTGAAGGTGGGGTTAAAAGAGTCAACTTTCAAGAAACTCAACCCAACAACAACCAACTCACGTCCTTGAAGAACGACGTGAAGCAATTGAAGGAGCTATTGATGGCTCAAACTAAGAAGGAAGAGCAAGGGCAAAGGAACAACAACAACAACAACAATAACGGGTACCGTAACAACAACAACGGACCCCGAAACAACAACTACAACAACAATAGAGGATCCAATAGCAACAATTGGAGGGCGAATAACCAAAACAACGGTAACAATCATTCAAACTCCAACTCTAACGATTCCTCTAACCCTTTCCTCTCTTCTCCTTCTTCTTCTTCTACTCCATTGAAGAGCCAAGGGCAAGGATCAAGTTCGTCTCAGCCGGAAAAGAAGGACGCAGTCCTGGAGGCAATCTTGATCAAACTTAATGCTATGGAGAATTCTATGACTTCATTTTCGAGGGCCCAAAAGTCCTTCGAACAACAACTTGCTAACAGGGCGAATGAAGCGCCAAGAGATCCAGGGAAGCTTCCAGCAAAGACGGAAACTAACCCTAAGGGCCAGTGCATGGCCATCACGACGAGGAGTGGACTCAAAACTGCAGATCCAGTACCTCGCTCGACGCAGACCACCTCGGTCCAGATCCAGTCGAAGAACACCTCGACCGAGATGCCAACCGAGGCGGCGCAACAGAAAGCAGGAGGAACAACAGAAGCTTATGTTCCACCTCCTGCATATAAACCACCACTTTCATTCCCCCAGTCCAGAGCCAGAGCACATCTTGACAAGCACTTTGGTAAGTTCCTTGACTTGATGAATAAGCTCCATATTAATATTCCTTTCCTTGATGCTATTCTAGGTATGCCCGCCTATGGGAAGTTCTTAAAGGAGATCCTATCAAGGAAGAGGAAGCTGGAGGATGTTGGTGAAGTTAGGATGACATCTAAGTCTTCGGAGCTTATAAAGATCATGAAGGAGAAGATGCCACCTAAATTAAGAGATCCCGGCTCATTTTACATTCCCATTCAAGTTGGGGATGTCACTTGTGAAGCCCTTTGCGATCTAGGAGCCAGCGTGAGCATCATCCCGCTGGAGCTATGCACTAAGATCGGTCTTGGAGAGCCCATACCGGTCAAGTTTCGACTTTACATGGCGGATCGCTCCATTACCCATCCCGTGGGAATTCTGGAGGACGTTCCGGTCAAGTTAGGTAACTTCTATCTACCTATAGATTTTGTCGTGCTTGACATTCCCGCAGATTATCCGGTTCCTATCATTCTCGGGAGGCCATTTCTAGCAACTTCGGGTTGCAATGTGGATTGCAAGAACGCCAAGTTGAAGTTCAACGTTGGCGGCGATGAGGTGGAGTTCGCGCTACTTGCAGCCATGAAAGGGGAGCAACTAACTGATGATATCTTCAACATCTACGATGAAGAAGAATCAAGAGAATTGGTGAGCTCTATCCTTATTAACGATCCACTCGAAAGAGTTATTAGCTTCAGTTTAATGGAGGAAGGTATAGATGCTTCTTGTGATGCAGATATACGGAGCTTGAAGGCATTGGAAGAGGATCCAGGAGCTAAAACTGAGAAGCTGATCCAGGAGACGAAGATCTCCAGCCTCGGATCCAGTAGCAGTACCTCGACCGAGGCACTTTCTGGACTGAGCGAGGCGTCAGAAGAACACCTCGGTCAACGCCTTTGTGCCTCGACCGAGGTCGACAGCGAGACAATGTCAACTGAGATTGCTGAGAATAAAAATTTTTCTTCTCCCTTCTCTGACATTCACCCACAGTTGGCGGACCATTCCCTCCACCAACTTTCTGATAATAAAGGTCCTTGGTATGCTGATATTGTGAATTATCTTGTTTGCCAGGAAATACCACCCGGATTGACGTACTCTCAAAAGAAGAGATTCTTCAAGGAAGTACGACATTACTACTGGGATGAACCGCTGCTATTCAAGCGCGGACCGGATGGGATGCTTCGAAGGTGCATTCCGGAAGATGAAGTAAATAGCGTCATAAGGCATTGCCATTCACTTCCTTGCGGAGGGCATGCTAGCACCGATAAAACATGCGCTAAGGTATTGCGTTCCGGTTTCTTTTGGCCTACATTATTTAAGGATGTGCAATCTTTTGTTGTTTCTTGTGATGCATGCCAAAGAACAGGGAACTTGTCAAGGAGGAACGAAATGCCACTTAACAACATCCAAGAAGTGGAAATCTTTGATGTATGGGGGATTGACTTCATGGGACCTTTCCCATCCTCCGGAGGAAACCTCTACATTCTCCTTGCAGTTGATTACGTCTCTAGATGGGTTGAAGCCATCGCTTCTCCCACTAACGACGCCAAGGTGGTTGTGAAGTTCTTAAATAGAACTATCTTTCCACGATTTGGAACTCCACGCATCATCATCAGCGATGGAGGAACGCATTTCATCAACCGGAAGTTTAAGGCACTTCTATCGAAGTATGGGGTAACCCACAAGGTATCAACCGCTTATCACCCTCAAACTAGTGGACAGGTCGAGATCTCGAATAGAGAAATCAAGGCGATTTTGGAGAAGACCGTCTCTAGAACGAGGAAGGACTGGTCCATGAAGTTAGACGATGCTCTTTGGGCGTACAGGACCGCATTCAAGACTCCCATAGGCACCACCCCTTATAATTTGGTGTATGGGAAATCTTGCCACTTGCCCGTTGAGTTGGAGCACAAAGCGTATTGGGCTATCAAATGGTTGAACTTTGACATTAAAGATGCTGGCGAGAAGCGACTATTGGAACTTAACGAGCTGGAGGAGCTGCGTTTGAACGCCTATGAGAATGCCAAAATCTACAAGGAAAGGACGAAGAGATGGCATGACAAGCGTATCGTTCCAAAGGAGCTTAACGAAGGAGATTTAGTTCTACTCTTCAACTCCCACCTCCGTCTTTTTCCAGGTAAGTTGAAATCTAGATGGACCGGACCTTACGTTGTGAAACATGTTTTCCCTCATGGTGCAGTTGAGATATGGGGCGAAACTAGCGGAAGCTTCAAGGTCAACGGTCATAGACTTAAGAAGTACCAACCGGAAACGCCGGTTGAGGAGGTCGCGCCGATCTACCTCCTTTGAGACGCATCATGGTCCAGCTAGCGACCTTAAATCAAGCGCTTCTTGGGAGGCAACCCAAGGTATTGCTTTCTTTCCCGTTTTCTAGCCTAGTTTAGGTAGTTTTTGTTTTTGCTTTGCTTTGCTTTGTTTTTGGCGTTCTGGACAGACAACAGGAAAGAGCACACCTGGACAGAGAGAAGTTCGAGATTCTGAGAAGAAAGAAGCACCTCGATCACCGTCAGAACACCTCGACCGAGTTGATTCTTGAAGCAACCGAGGCGACTAGGGTTTCTGCAGAACCGCCTCGGTCCGTACCACCTCGGTCCAGTCGAGACCATCTCGACCGAGGTGACAGCAGACCTCGTGACAGTATAAAAAGAAAAAAATTACAGTTTTCACTTTTTACCCTATTTCGACCGCGGCGACAGCACACCTCGTTCTCCTCCATTTCTCGCTCGTTTTCGAAGATTTCTGCTTCCAAAACACGATTAAAGGGTAGAAGAGTCGATTGCAACTACAGATCTGCAAGAAGATTGAGTGATTTCGACCGAAACGAGGTGCGAAAGGTTCGAAAACCCTAACTCCTCGTTTACTGCTTATTGGGCTTTGGTTGCCCTTGATTTTGCTGAGGAAATCTATAAGTACCCCTTAGGAAGCAATTGTAGTGATTTTAGGGGGAAAAGAACTGAAATTCTGAGAATTGAAATCGCAACTGCTACGCCTCGGTCCGGTCGAACTGCATCTCGACCGAGGTGATTTCTGAGGGTTGTCAGTCAACCGAGGTGGTCTGACAGTGCTTTGTGAAGATGAGTTCCGATCACCGCCTCGCTCTGAGAGACAGATCTTCACCCTCCCCTTCCCCTTCTTCTTCCCGTCCCTACCGCCCGGCCATCCACGAGAGATGCCGGGTAGATTATGAGAGGATAGCGGGCCGTCCAGTTATCGCACCACGATTTCTGGAAGTGTCCGCTTTTGACTGCCTAGGGTTAGATGCTGACCTTAGGAGGATGATCGCCACAGTCGGGCTGGATCAGTTTTCTGAGATCCGAGCCCCAGCCTACCTCGAGCCTACCCTCGAGTTCGTCAGTTCCTTCTCCTACCTTCCCACAGAGGGATCTGTGAAGTACCGGCTGATGGGCCGGAACTTCTTAGTCCCATTAGAGATTTGGAGAGAGATCTTTAGCTTTCCTGCCCCTACCGCTGTAGACTTTCCCTCCCGTTCAGTAGCTAGGGATTTCTGGGGACAGATAGCCCACATCACTACACATGCAGACAGATGGCGCCCTGGTGATTCCAGGGAGAAAGTCATCTTTCACCCAGCCTTCAGACTCGCCCACCGGATATTCAGTGAGATGCTTCTGGCGCGTACTGAGACGCCCCAGAAGATCAGACAAGGGGAGCTCTTCTCTTTATACTGCATGGTCACAGGAGGTTTCCCCGACTTTGGCTTGCTCTTGGCAGAGGATCTGCACAAGATCAAGGCCAAAGGGAAGGGGGATATTTGCTGTGGAGGTCTAGTCACCCACATCGCCACTTACCATGGGATGGACCTCAGCGTGTGCACATTGGCGGCGGCTCCGAAGCCGCTGGGTCTGCAAGAGATGATCACACGGAGGATTCTAGTTCCCCGTGGGTTGACCACACCTTACGTTGCCATGCCATGGGAGCGGACAGCGTCTCAGGGCATCAGATGGTCTGCACAGTTCTTTGTCGCCGACCCGCATTTCTGGCAGGCAGCATGGGTCCCGCTGATGGAGGACTACAGAGAGGGAGCAGCTGCCGCTGCTGCAGCTGCAGAGGAGGCAGAGGAGGCTGATGAGGATGACGATGACGAGACTGTTGATGAGAGAGGAGGCGGCGTCCCGATGGACACAGGGACAGATACTGCTGGGACGAGCGCGCCTCCCATTATTGATCTTGATGAGGATGAGGAGGATACTGAGCCGGCGCCAGCTGAGACTTCTCCAGTCAGGCCCGCTAGGCGCAGGAGACAGAGAGTTAGGGACAGAGCAGCACACCGACGGATTGATGACCTGACGGATCAGGTTATCGACACTTATGTTGCACTTTCATTGGATATCCGGGAGATGCAGGAGCGGCAGCATCATCAGCACATGATGGCTCAGCTACAGTTCCAGCATGTCATGGGCTATCCCTATGACCCTACTCAGTTCCCCTACATTCCACCACCACCACCGGATCAGGACTTCTGAGGAGCTGCAGGCTTTATTTATTTATTTTTATGAAGTTCGGCTCTTTATCCGGTGAGTCCTCTTTTATTCAGACTTTTATTATACCCACTGGGACAGTGTGTCTCAAGTATGGGGTATTTGATGTACTATTTGACTTATTTGACCACTTATTTGACTATTCGATGTATTATTCGACTTTTGATGTATTATATCGGATATTTTCATATTTGTGCTTCATCTGCATTTATATGTTTATCTGAGATTGCATGCATACTTACAGGTTATTTGATTGAGAAAAACGTCGAAACCGAAAAAAAAAATGGTTTTAAAAAAAAAAAAAAAAAAATTTCGACCTCGACCGTGACAGTTCTGGCAAAACGAGGTGCTTCACCTCGGTTGAACCAAGAACATCTCGACCGAGGTGGGTTAACTGATGGTTTTCGAAAACGATTTTTTGTGTTACTTATCTGGATATGATCTCAGTGAAGATTTTGTTTACCTACTTGTTTTAAATCCTTTATATGTTTGAAATGTTTTATGATATGTTTAAGTTGCTAAATGCTTTGTTTGAGATTATTGGCATGTTTAATACTTTGTTTTTATCCAAATTATGTTGAATTTGAAGGTTGACACCGCAGCATAAGTTCTCTCACATTCTTCTTGGAAAGACCAAGGCATTTCATTCTTCTTCTTCTTCTTCTTGATCATGCTTAGCCTCTCATATACATTTTGCCTCCCTTCACCTATCCGGGAATTTGGAAGCAAGCAAGTGGTGAAAGCAAGTTAAAGTTGAAGATGGCTGAAAGTGAAAGTGTTAGAATGCAATTCTAGGTTTGGGGAAGTCAATCATGAAGATGAGTAACTCGGCACCATTCACATAGCCGGGTGTTTGTGTCTTGCCAAAGTCGGATTGAGCGATATTCCTAACGGGTCATGGTATGTGCATCAAGGGTTTGATGCATCTCAAGAAATTGATGATTGCTGATTTCCTAGGCTTCGGTTATTGTGCACCTCTGTCCATGCATCCCAAAAAGTAAAGTAAAAGAAAAAGTGTGAAATAAGCAAAGCTTATTGGTGGAAGATGTTGAAAGTCAAAGTGAAAGTGAAGTTCATCCTTTTCCCGGATTCTAGCACCACATTACCTTACATACATCCCTACCCTACACGTTTCTTGACCTTTTCTTTTGGGAAGCCCTTGAGACCTTGAGCTTGTTGATTGACTTAGCGGTTTAAACTGGATTATACATGACTAATTTTGATAATTATGATTTATTATGCATTCTATGATTTTATGCAAAGATGAACAACTTTTCTATATTTATAAAATGTTTTGAGCATATTGAGTTTTTAATTTCCAGGAAGTACTCTCTTAGAAGTGATCTATGATAGTTGCACACCATAAAATATTTTTGAAGGACTTTTCATTGATTTTCTTGACTTATAATCCATTCTATCTTGATTTCTATATGAGGAACTTGCTTAGGGACAAGCAAGGGCTAAGTATGGGGTATTTTGATAGCATGAATTATAGTCTATATTTTGGGGTTTGTTTGGACGTTTTATCTTTCATAATCTGCATGTTTGTATGTACATTATGTGATTTTACTACCATTTCATCTACCTTTGCAAGAATCGAGGTCTACACCTAGTTTCGTTGTAATTGCAGGTAATATGGTACGTTTTGCATCAAAAAGGAGCAAAAAGAGTCAAGAGTCATTTGGAGCTACATTCAGGAAGCATAGCCATGGATTAAAGATTTACTTTGGACCAGTTTTGAGAGATTCTACATTCAGTTATGAGTCACCTCGGTTGACCAGAGGTTCACCTCGACCGAGGCGATCCAGAGACGCCGACTCGACCGAGGCGAATACCTAGGACGCGGCGAGAATATTTTATTCTTGGCTGAGATCTTTTAAAATTGGAAAGTGATCTTATATTTTTGGGCTGAGCTTCTAGAAGGAAGGAGATATGCAGAATCATATATTTTACCTATATTAATGGGATAATATCTTCTTAAGATTTATTATCTTTGGAGGTTTATTTTTCCTATAAAAAGGGTTGGATTTTCCACAAATCAAAGATCCGCATACATCCCGCTTACATCAAAGAACACGCAGCAGCCGCAGTACACCCCAATTTGGGAGAAAGTTGAAGAACCTTTTTGAAGGTTGAAAGAAGATTGAAGACTATAGCTTTATAGCTTTTTGAAGGGTTTTGTAAGATTGTCTTCAATTCCTTCATTGATTGTCTTGTCTTGTTGGATTGCTATCCAAGGAACGTTTTTGTGTGCGATATTTGATTCAGTTATTGAAGTGTTTTCATTAAATTCTTCTTTATTCAAATATTCACCTTCTTCCCATATATTTAATACTTTCATTATGATGATGAGTGGCTAATTTCCTTGTGTGATTCTAGGGTGATTGGCTGAAGGTTGTGGGAAAAACAATGATAGAATAATCTTAGATTCCAGTAGGATCCTGAAAGTTCGAGTCTTTAACCTTAACCCTAAGCATCTCGTTCGGTTGATGAACATCTCGGCCGGGGTGGAATTCTTCCGACCGAGGTGACTTATCCTTTCCTAAACTGAGAGTTAAGTGTTAGAGTTTGCCAAATCCTATTCTTATTACACCTTTCTGGTTCAAAGCAAGCTTAGGATGAGACTTACCCGGTAATTCCTTAGTTTGTGTACCAACGATCATAAGTGTAGGTAATAAAGGTTTGTCCTTTATTGGGGTTTGAGTGTGCTTCCATCCCATCTTTGTGAGTTAGCCTGAGACTTACCCGGTAAAGGTTGATTCTATTCCCTTAGATGGTGTGTTAGTTTGAGGTTATAGTTCTTTATCTTAATTCCTTGAGACTTACCCGGTAATAGGAGTTACGGTTTAGGATTAGCGTGTAGTGAGACTTACCCGGTGATCTACTCCACTTTAGAAACGCCTTCCCCATGCAAAAATCTCAGCTTTGTCCACTTATCTATAGATCTTGAGTTGGAACCACAACTAGATGCTTTAATCCCTAGAATTACATGTTTGCTTTATTTGACATCTTATTCATCTTTGATTGTGTTAAATTGCTCTTGTGGTTAGCATTGACATTAGCACACCGTATTGGACTTTGTTTCACCAAGTCCCTGTGATCGACCCCTGGAATTTTCTTGCTTTTACTACGATTGACCCGTACACTGCGGGTTCGCATCCTTGTTTTAAGCTTAAGTCTAGGGTTATAAATTTAAAGCTTGCACACACCGTTTGGAGCGAACAACAACAAACTTGATACGCCTTGGTTGAATGAAGGTTCCTTACTTGTTTTCTCTCACACTCACACTCTGTTGTAAATCTCACGCTAATTTGATGTAATTGTTTTGGATAAATTAATGCTCCTCTAATTTTTGTGAGTTAATCTCAACTAGAAACTCCTTGGTTGAATCAAGTAGTCAACTTGGTTAGGAAGAAGGTTCTTGTGTTAAAAGATAGTGAAGGAACTCCTACTGGAAGCCTCTTCACACAATTGACACAAAGTGAAGAGACTGTTGCAAGTAGACACAACTAGTATGATAGAAAGTATAGATACTAACACACCTAAAGAATTGACTCAATGTGTTTAAAAGAGAAAGAGGCAAGAAATAGACTCACAAGAGACTAAGAAAAGAGCTTTACTTACCTTGCACTTGAGCAACTAGAGAGAGATAGCCGGTTAGGGTTTTTGTCTCACTAGTAGCAAATCTCAGTCGAAATTTCAAATCTCGTGCGAGATTTCGTCACTAGGGACGAGATTTATCAAAGGCAAGGTTTTCATGATGGAAACTGGTTGGGGCTTGGGGTAAGTTGCTTCCTTGATTCCTTCTTTATATTTACACACTTGGATTGTAGTAACTCTCGTCTGAAAGGCTTCACCAAAATTTTTGTTATAATCGATCATATGAAATATAGGTGAAGTCAAGAGAGAATTTTTTATATGATATGAACGTGTATTCAAGGTTGGGGGTGAATATACAAATGTTCGATATAAGGTATGGCCAAAATTTGAAAGATATATTCGGTTAGGATTTGAAGGTATGATAAGATCTCACCTACTAGATAAGATCTCAACAATAAGATACTCCGTAAATCTCTTTTCCTTCTTTGGATATAGCAACTGGATATAATTACATCTGATATAGGATCTCGTCTAGATTAGAGAATTCATGAAACTTGTTGGGAAAGTAACGTAAAATCTCGTCTTTATGGTTCAAAAAACACGGGGGAGATTCCTTGACTTGGGAGAGATTCTAGATTAGGTTGGTTGGCATTGTATTTAAGCTATGACATTTCTCTCTTCTCCAATATACACGAGGCAACGCACTTTAAACTCATATAATCTCGCGAAAGATGAAAACCATAAAAGAGTTGATTTTTATATGACTCAAAGAATACTCAAATAAAAATTTACTCAAACATTAGGTGTGGCTGAGTTGGACTTCAATCGACTGTGTTTTGTTACCACTTTGATGCGGTGTTGAAGCCGTTGTTCCCAACCTAGATTAGAAATCCATGAAACCAATAACAGAAGCAAATCTCAGTCAAAATCTCGGGCGAGATTTTTATTACGGGGCCGAGATTTACACAACTCGAACACAAAGAACATGAATTGATGGAATGATAATGGATAGATAAAAAGATGATAATATGGATTGAAATTGGTGGAAATATAGGAAGTTACGAATCAAGGTATTCTTGCAAAGAACCTTGACTAATTGGATCAAAACCCCTTAACAAAGAGCTTACATAAACTCTCTCTTCTTTAACCTTCCACAAGCCTTCTAAACAAGTCAAGCACAAGAGGGACCAGAACTGACTAGGAGGACCAACCTTTAAGAAGACACACAAGCACATCTACCAAGGACTTACAACGATTCAATCAAATGCTCTCTATTGATTAAATAGGAAGGAATAAAACACAAACATCATAAGCGAAGCAACGAGTATCTCACAATTTTGTGGAAATAATAATCAAATCAATCTACCTATGAATCTCGCCCTCTAAGGCTATTTATAGAAGAGATTCTTCTAAAAAGATAAAACAAAATAAAGAAAAAAAAAAGATAATCTTAAAAGATAAGATCAAAACCAAAAGATATACCTTCAGAATATTTAGAGTTTTAAAGGTATTAAAGATAAAATATCGAACAACTAACAAGATCTCGACAACATCTTTTTAGATCTCGACAAAATGAAATCTCGACTGGAATCTCGGGCGAGATTTCTTCTGAGGGCCGAGATTTTGACTGGATAGCTCAAATCTTGATCTGGACACATTTCTTGATTCCTTGATCATCTTCAATTATGTGTAGCTTCTCCTCTTGGATTCTTCTTGCTCGTGATCTAGTGATTGGTCCTTGTATACTTGGCGTTGTGGGTGATCCCTCATTATCGGGTCTCCCAATGATGGAACTGTATTAACATCAACTCGTAAACACCCTTATTTATTTGCTTTCAACTCGCTGGCTCAATCAAATCTGGGGTGCGAACACACTGCACACACCGAAACTACCTAAGGAATCTCTCCGACATGTATGGCTCGCAACGCCCAAAGTGTCTAAGGAGCCCTCTATAGCAGGAAAGACGTAGTTGCCCCTCAATAAAATCGATCGATCAAAATGGGGTGAATATAACCCAAAGATAATAAAGTCAAGTGTTAGTATGTATCAGAATATGCAAGACAAAAAGTTACAAATTAGTGAAGCACATGCAAATTTTACATCCTTTGCTCCACATTGATCCAGTTGAACCTTGTACCATCAGGCACTCTCATCAGACTACAAGCCATGAGGCATTGGACCAGTCTGTAATGCAAACGTCCTGCTCCATGTCTATTAGAATCCGAGTGATAACACGATTTATGACGTTAGTTTAGGCATCCATTTAGATAGTTTTTCCCGCTATTCATGCATAGTAGTTTGACATTAGTTCGTGACGATTTGCACTTAATTCATGAATATTGTCGAGATAGATGTCTACACGGACTTTTGCATGTTTTGTAGGTATTTTGGGAGCTTTTGGAGCTTAATCGATACATTCGAAGATCCTTCCTCGCGATGACACACTTCCGGACTCATTAAGAAGCAAGCTAGGAGCCAAGGAGAACACATAGGGTCATGTTGGTGCATGCCTTGCACCAATTCATGGCTCAACGATCAAAAGAGGGCTGAAACACCAAAACCACAGTCCCTGGAACTTCCACGGCCGTGGAATGGACCGTGATTCCCTCTGGACAGCTAGGACAGCTGTCCCATGATCTCCATAACCGACTCTTGCAAATGGTGAAGGCTATAAGTACTCTTGCAAGCTAATTCTAAGGGGGACCTCTACACACACACCCTCTCCCACATTCTCTCATTGAAAATCATTTGGATTGGAGCTACTCTTGGAGGAGAAGGAAGACTCTCATTTGGAAGAGGAAGAAGAAGCACACTAGTTTCATAGTTTTTGAGTGGTTTTGAGTGAGTTTTGTTGAAGACATTTGCTAGGATTGTAAGAAACGATTCGAACCTTCTTTTGAAGGGTTGTAAGTCCTTCTTGACTTTGATTCAGCTTGGTTTTATTATCCTACTTGTTTCGTTTCTCTTTCATCTCATACTCTTGCTAATGGAAGCCATGAATGTTTGCTTGTTGAGTTTGATTGTTATGATGCATGTTGTTGGCTAAATAGAAGCGATTCTAGGGTAAGGGAATGATGGTTATGGCTTGGACTATGACAGAATAGACTTAAATGTATCCTTGGATGATTTACTTGCTCGTACTTGAGTGTTGTTAGAAATCACGGTTTGTTCTAGCCAGACCACGGCCGTGGTTCTTAGGATCTGACCGTGATTTGCTTCTGTTGAGCTTTAAATGATAAATCTGCATGTTAGGATCTTAGATTGTTGAAATCCTAGTGATTGTTAAGCTTAATCTATCCTAGGGTGACCTAATGCTAGCAATCTAAGTGAGAAAAGAGAATTATCCGGTGATTTCCGTTCTTAAGTACCAAAGATGATGAACTCTAGGTAGTAGTGAGCCTCATAAGCCGCTATTGGATCGAGTGTGCTAGGATTGATGTTTACGACTTGCCTTCCCGAGACTTACCCGGTAAGGACAGGTTAGATCCCTAGATAGCAATCCGATTTGTGTAGATTTCTCAACCCTAGGCTCCTAGAGACTTACCCGGTAATAGGACCTTAGTTGCGGGATTAGTGGAACATGAGACCTACCCGGTGATTGGTTCCATTTGAGAAACACCCTTTCCCAACATATCATAGTTGATCCAAGGAATGATTAGAAGCTTGAGTCCAATGCCATAACCGGAATTCCTAACCCCTAGAATCCGCTTTTCTTCTTTGATTATCCATCTCGTATTTGTGTTTGTTTATTTGCGTTGCTAGCTTAGTTTTTTGTAAATCTTGCATGATTTGTGATCCTTGATTGATCACCACAAAACCAATCCAAAATATTGAGATTTTCATTTCTTTATTCCTTTCTCTTCTCTTAGCCTAGATCAACACTATCCTTAGTCACTATTTGATTCAATTTCACCTTAGTCTTTGTGTTCGACCTCGGAATACTATCCTTACTACAAAACGACTCATACACTGTGGGTTCGCTAGGAGTTAGAAAAAATATATCGAGTTATAAATTTAAGACTTTTGCGTGTCACAATCTTAGCGTAACACTGAGCAACACCTCACAAAACCCCGGAAAATAGCTCCATATCCAATATTACCCTCATAAACCATTAAGATATAATGAAGTAAAATAAGATATTCTACTTTAAAATAGAAAAAAAAAAAAAGAAAAATGCTAAATATACGAGTACAACAGTGCATCCACCATTTGTGCACAACCGGCACGAGAGGCCTTACCTAATATCCTATAAAGATCGGCTAACAAAACCAAATCCAAGATAGCGCCCCGATCCTTCCGTGGTCCCGCACAGCATCTAACAAAGGATGCTTAACCCGGTTTGTAGACTTATCCAAAAGTAGGGTTGAAGATATCAATATAAGTGGATATCCACTAGCGACATGCTCTGGAAAGAGCTCAACACGTCTCATACGTGCAATCCTCTCATCTAAAAAGCTAACTCTGATCCCCCCCCTCCTTGATTTGTTTCCTAACATCACATTGGCCATATCAAACATACCCTCAAACGTAGCTATCAAAGTGTCACAACTCGAGGTACTAGTAACCATATCCCCGTCAATCTACAATCCTAATATCTTCATGACACCGTAAAGTGTGATCATGATCTCACCCGAAGGAAACTGAAAGTTGTTGGTCTCCGGATATCAACGCTCCACAAAAGAAGATATAAAATTATCGTCGACACTCTTGTAGTCGACCTCGTGCAAGCCGACGAGTCCACTATGGTGAGCATACCATAACCCCATCCTTGGATCATCCGGCTGAAGTCTAATAACCTCAAATCACTTATCAACTATCGGGAGATGTCAATGACCACGTAAAACTCCCCTCTCAATACCCTCTCATATGTCGCTAGCCACATGTGTGTTATAATGCTTTATGATGTCAATAATCAAAGGGCCGGAGCCTCGGACCTCCTCTTGGGGGACCCCGTCATCTAGGACTATCTCCTCCTCCCGAACCTCAACCTCCACATCTGAGACCTCCTCCTCCTCCTCCCGATCCACCTCCTTCTGTTGGACTACCTCCTCCACCCGGACTCAACTTTGTCATCTAGGACCACTTCCTCCTCCTGGATCTCAAACTCCTCATTTGGGACCGCCTCATCCCCAAGACCACGTCCTCCGATGACATGATTTATATCCCTAATTAAGGCATTAATATAGGTAGTTTTTCTCTTTATTCATGCATAGTATTGCCTTAGTTCGGGATGTTTATGCTTAACCAAGTCATATTGCTAGAAAAGAAGTCTACACGAGCTTTTGTCGGTTTTGTAGGTATTTTGGGGATATTTTAGACATTATTGATCACATCCGATGATCAAGTCTCGTGGCGGTTCGAATTCGAGGTTCTGAAGGAAGCAAGCTTGGAAGAAAGAAGAACGCTAAGACCTTAGTTGGCACGAGCCATGCACCAGCTGATAATTATCCATAATCCAAGCTCGGCTAGACCTAATCTCGGCCCATGTACATTCATTTAGGCTGAGATTTTCCAGTACGCCATCCGAGAATCCTGTGCAGTCAACTCGACATTTGGCACACATCTCCTATTTTCCGACAATTGCTTTTCCTTGGTTGAGTGAAGGGTTGTATGGCAGGCTGTAGACTTTTTGCAAGGATTTCCATTTTGATTTGGATCTATCCATTGTGTGGGAGAAGGAGGAAGAAAAACTCCCATTGAAGAGAAGAAGAAGAAGAAGAAGAAGAAGAAGAAGAAGAAGAAGAAGAAGAAGAAGAAGAAGAAGAAGAAGAAGAAGAAGAAGAAGAAGAAGACACCATTTCATAGACTTAAAGTGAGCTTGAGAGACTTCTAGTGAGGAAACTTGTAAGAGATTGTTTGGATCAGTTTAATCTACTCTTGGAGACATGTAAGGTTGTTTTAAACTCATTATCCAATTAAGTGTTGCTTTCATTTCCTTACTCTTCTTTTATTTGCTTTGGAATGCATGTATGTTCACATGATGATGAATGATCTTGAGATGAATATTATTGGCTAAGTAGCATGTGATTCTAGGATGATGGATGGAAGGTTATGGCTAGGATGATGATAGAATAGACTTTAATATACCTTAGGATAGCTTGCATGCTCGAACTCTAGCTCGGGTTTTGATCTTGGTTTGTTCTTCATGATTTCTCGGCCGAGATGTTCTTGACCATCCGAGATATGTTTCTGTTGTTCTTATGATGATGAATCTGCGTGTTAGGATATTTGACAGTTGAAATCCTAGTGTTTGTTGAGCTTAATCTAGCATTAGGGTGACCTATGTTACTAAACTAAGTGAGGGAGGAGACTTACCCGGTAATTTCTGCTTTTATGTATAGAAGATGATAGACTCTAGGTAGTAATGAGTCAAAAAAGCCTATATTGGATTGAGTGTGCTAGGATTAATGCTTAAGACCTGCCTTTTCCGAGACATACCCGGAAAGGAGAGGTTTGACCCTAGGTAGTGATCCGGTTTGCGTAGAATTCCCAACTTAGGTTCCTTGAGACTTACCCGGTAATAGGACCTTGGGGTGGGACTAGTGAACCTGAGACTTACCCGGTGATTGGTCCCATTAGTGAAACACCCTTTACCAACGTACCGCAACTTGTCCTTTGTTGATTAGAAGCTTGAGTCCATGCCATAACCAGAAATCCGAATATCTAGAATATGTTTTTAATACTTTGATCTTATATCCCGTGTTTGTGTTGTAGATTAATTGTTAACCCTGCATGATTGTGATCCTTGATTGATCACCATAAAACCCATCCAAAAACAATATGATTTTCATCCAAAAGGTATACAAACCCGAATCCGTAGGACTCGAGACGTTACTGGGCTAGGATCTCACAATGGATCCTGACCCTAGCCTGACAACAACTTCACTGGATTTTACAACAAGACATAGATAGATATAAAACCAAATACATAAAACTGTATAAATATATACATCCAAAAGGTATACAAGACACAACCGAGTACAAAACGGCAAAACATATCCAGAGGTGTGCAAAACATCCCCACAACCCACGCCCAACCTAGTGTACGAAAGCCCTCGGTTGATCACCCATCTGGCTAACTCTGCAGTCTTCCTATGCTGCAGAATAACTAAAACACAGTATAAAATCGTTAGCTAATAGATCATGAATAAGAATAACAGTCACGTCAACACATCACAATATGCAATGCTCACATCAAAACCGTTTATTATCTTTATTACGTTATACTATTACTAATTCAAATTATTTTGTCACACAAGAATCTCCCGAAACTCGCCTCCGCTTCCGTTTGCATACAGGAATAGATTAGTACTATCCGTCACCTGTGGGGTTAGGTCGCAAGAGCAGCCCCCAATCACATGTAGAACTGGACAAGTGGTCATGACCCGTTATAATACACTTGGGCCATTTAAATATACACATATGGTAGTCCTAGTCCGGTTCAGGTTATAAATGAAGCATTCATATGCACAAGTACCACTATCACAATCATTCAGATCCATAATCGCTAACTAAGTAAGTCCCATGGACTTACCTGTCCCAACGTAAACTTGTATCCAAGTCACAGTTTCCCCTCAAGGAAACACTTAGTGCCTGCATCAGCAAGGCACACAAAAGTATCAATCACTATCCAGAGTCTAGAAGATTCCACCTCCTAGTTTTCTAGATCTCGCAAGATCATAACCATAATAAAATCCACAATATCAATATCCTCAAAGATCATAACTATCAATATATAAACAACATCTCACAATTCCTCAAACCTCTCAAGTTATCATCTAATCAACATTCCTCAACCTCAATTCTAATCCTAATTTAATAATTTAACCTTTAATTAATTGAATTAAATTTTACTAGAATAACGTATTGCCCGCAGGCAATTTTTGAACTCGTTGTCATTAGATTTCATCAAACAAACACCCCATAATACCCAGAATAATATAACGAGCATAATGGAATTTCCAATTATTCATTTTGACAAGCCTAAGGTCAATTTAGGCAAAATCGCAATACGAAAAATGAATAAATTCATAACTTATTCATTAATAACCCGATTGACGATCTGAAAGAAGACTCGAAATCACAACGACGCAGGCTACACTCGGATAGCATCAAATTCACATCAATCGGGAGCAGCAAAACCGGCCTAGTGACATATATGCTCGAGCAGGCCTTCAACTGTTCGGAAACGCAGAAACTCGGTACCAAAATGAAGAGAATGAAAAGAGGAATGTAAAAACTCAAACGAATATGAAACTGGATTAGAAACGGAGTGTAGATCTAAGTTTGAAGGTTGAGAGAAATCAGAGCTTTTACGAGGAAACGTGAAAGAAAATGAATTAACAAACGGTTTTCCGCTATTTATAGCGAAGACGATAACTATCCTTTAGCGAAGTCGATAATTATCCTTTAATCGATCCAAAGGCGGGTTGAATCCGCTTCTCCAAACTTCTCGAAATTGGAATAAAAAATATGGAATATTGTAGGGATAATTATTCCGCAACTACCTCGGAAAACGAGTATTTCTAAGTTGTCTTTCTTAGCCGCTAAGAAATGAAATAGCGACTCTTTTGGTCGTTTTGCCTTTCCATGTTATTTCATATCAAGGACATGTCCGATGTCCTGATCATATCTCTCAACTGCATTTTTATTATTGAAGCTCCCAAATGCTCCAAATAACACTAGAGGGTAAAAATAATTATTTGGGGAAAAAGTGAAAATTTTCCCATAAGTCCAAAATTACGCCAGGAACATAACGGTGGGACTCATACTCATCACTTACGCAATCTTCGCGAGTTATGTATCAATTACTATCAATGATTAAGTTAATCAACATTAATTAGAATTCGAAAGTCCTACCTCTTACAAGGTGTATCCCGGAAGATGAGATGGAGAGCGTGATCCGGCATTGCCACTCTTTACCATGTGGAGGACACGCTAGCTCACACATGACTTGTGTCAAGGTATTACAATCGGGATTTTATTAACTTGTTTTGTGATGTGCAGAATTTTGTTGTGCCATGTGACGCTTGTCAAAGGACGGGCAACATTTTAAGAAGAAACGAGACGCCATTGAACAATATTTTTTAACAACATTCAAGAGGTTGAAGTTTTTTACGTTTGAGGTGTGGACATCATGGGGCCATTCCCCTCTTCATGTGGCAACCTATACATCCTCTTGGCGGTGGATTATGTATCAAGGTGGGTGGAAGCATCGCATCTCCCACAAATGACGCCAAGGTAGTGGTGCGGTTCTTCAACCGTGTGATCTTCCCAAGATTTGGAACACCGAGAATTATTATACGTGATGGAGAGAAGCACTTCACCATTAGAAACTTTGAGCCATTGTTAGCCAAGTATGGGGTGACTAACAAGGTGGCCACACCTTATCACCCTCAAACAAGAGGGCAAGTTGAGATCTCCAACCGGAAGATCAAGGGGATATTAGAGAAGACGGTTTCAAAGACGAGAAAGGATTGAGCCATGAGCCTCGATGATGCCTTATGGGGCATATAGGACCGCCTTCAAAAGTCCAATTGGAGCAACCCCCTACAAGTTGGTTGATGGTAAGTCTTGTCACCTCCCAGTCGAAATGGAGCATAGAGCGTATTGGGTCATTAAATGGCTAAACTTTAACATCAAGGATGCCGGTGAGAAGCGCTTGCTTGACATGCATGCACTAGAGGAGCTCCGACTCGACGCTTACGAGAATGCCGGAATCTACAAGGAAATAACAAAGCGTTGGCATGACAAGCTCCTGATCCTGAAGGAGTTGACTGAAGGAGACGGTCCTTCTCTTCAACTCAAGGTTGCGGCTCTTTCCCAGAAAGCTAAAGTTGAGATGGACTAGTGTTCGCCTCAAAGTGTACATGCAAATAAGTTTTAAATTATAAAACTGAAATCAAAGCAAGCAAACCCGCAGTGTACGGATCGGCGTACTAAAGCAAGAATTCCAAAGTATCGAACTCAGGGATTTGGGGGATCAAATTCAGTTCACTAATTATCGAGCAAGTAAAGTATAAGCTTTGCAAGTAATATTGGGAAAACAGCAATCCTAAAGATCCATGTATTCAATTGTGGAAATCGATTCAAGATATTCTATAGATATAAGGACAGAGTTGAGGTTGCAAAGGTATAACTAATGTAAGGTTGAGTACGGTGAAGTTCCAAAACCCTATATAACTCACCCAAAGACACTCTCTATAAAGGTTATTGAGGCTGCAATATAGAAAGGATCTAAGGACAAGAATTACTCTCAAATACCCATGCCCAAACCCAAGGAATCAAAGATAAACTAGAACGGTTAAGGTTGTGATACTCGAAACCAAAATAGAGGATGTTGAGTCTCACTACTACCTAGGAAAGGCAAGTCAATGCTAGGTTAAAGCAAATCTTTAACTTTGGATTAAAGCAAAAGCAAAGGTCGTAAAATAGAGAAAATCATGGCTAGATCTTGAGATTCCACGGCCGTAGAACTCAAGAACAGACCGTGGTTTAGGGTATCGACGAGGTTTCTCACACTCTCAGGGTCCAATCTGTTTATGATCGATCTATCATCATCTAAGCCACAACTATCAACCCTTCACCTTAGAATTGCTAAAGGGTTTTATCCAATAATCATCATCATGATATCAAAAATCAAGTTTAAGAGAGAAAAGGTATAAAACTCTGAAAACTCAATAACTATCCAATAACAAAACTCGAATCCACAATAATATATGTTTGATGAATGCAGAAAAGTAGGAAAAGAAATTCTCACAACGATCTAGAGAAACAACGAAGAACGGGATGTCAATTCGTCCTTCAATGTAAACCCTATATTATCTCAAAAGTACACAATTTCCAAAATCACGTCTTTCACAAGCCACAATCCGAGTCTCCGATCCTTCGTCTTCAATCCCGAAAGTAAAATGAACCCTAAAGCAGTCGTCCTCGAAACTCCCTTCTCAAGCCTTCTTATAGGGCGAAATAGGGTTACGAGAAAAGCCCAATAACCGCCGCTGACGTGGCAAATATGACACGTCACCTTCGTCATGGAAATCACGGTCTCATAACTTTCCACGACCGTGGTTTAGACCGTGTAACTTTCTGTTGTGCTCCAAAGTCACTTTCCACGATCCAATGCCAAATCCACTGCCGTAATTTAGGGCGTGGAAATCCAAATTCTTGTGAAAGCCTTTATTTCGTGATGCTCTTTACTCATGCTCCTTCCTTAGCTTCTCCAAAGCATCTCTTTACCATGAAGCATTATCAAATACTCCTTTCCTTCCACATTTTGCTCCAATCCAAGCCTTTATTCACCTATAAACAAAACAAAGCTAGTGTAGATCTCTATATCGACAAAGTGGGTGAATGAGCTCACAAATGCTTCAAACTCATATCTATGTACACATAAAAGAGGGAAAACAACTAAAACAAGTGCCTAAAATATAGTCATGTTTCATGCTAACAACTGGCCCTTATGTGGTGAGGAAGATCTTTCCTCACGGAGGAGTAGAGATTGTAGGGGAGCATTGTGGTAACTTTAAGGTGAATGGGCACTGTTTGAAGAAGTATATCTGGGAAGCCCCGGTTGATGTGATTGCCCTGATTTACCTCGAGTGAGACGCTCCCGGTTTGGTCTAGCTAAATACCTTAAAGAAGTGGTTCTTGGGAGGCAACCCAAGGGTACATATCTTTCCCTTTTCGTTTTGCATGTTTTCGTATTTGATTTTGTGTGTGCGTTTTCTTTTAGTTTTGATGATATGAACTAGGTGTTGTGAAGAGTGTTTATGTTATTGGAGGTCATGTGTGGACCTCATGAGTTCATTGGAGTGAAGTGCAAGATCCGAGAACTAAGGCAAAGGAAGAGTTTGAAGGGATCTCGACCGAAATGGCTTGTGAGCCATCCGAGATTTTGCTACATGGAGTGACCTCGACCGATATCTCGGTCTAGATTTGATGATGGTCCGAAATCCCTCTACTGGACCATGACTTGCCTAGGACTGTGTCCATACTTCATGATGCAAATTTCACTTCCTTCTCCATCCACCACTTACTCCACATGAGTGAACCGGAATACCAAAATCTCAACATTTTTACATTGTGAGGATCCTCTTTCACTCTTTATTTAACTCTCACACTGGGACAATGTGGTTTTCAGTATGAGGTGGGGTTTTCATGATTATTTACATGATCTCATCTAGAATAGTGTCATTTTATAGTCACACATTTCTTTTCATGTTTTGCATTGTATATATTTATCTCAAAAATTCCAAACAAATCAAAACATTTATAGAACTTTTGTGCTTCTAAAGTTTGGATATGACCCTTATGATGAATTTTGTTGTATGGATTGGCTATGGATGACCCTTGTGTGTTGAATGAATTTATGCATATGTGGACTTGAATACTTTTCTTGATTTTTGTATGTGGATAGTGATGATGATTGTTGTCTAGATTGAATTGGGAATTGATTATCAAAATTGCATGATAAGTTCTTACACATCATCTAGGAATGATTAAGGCATTTATTTCTCTCTTCTTCTCATCTTGATCATGTTGTTTGAGCACCTCACTTGAATGAAAAATATTGCCTATTTTGACTCATCCGAGAATTAGGAGCATGTTAGTGTGTTTAGTGTGTGAACGAGAAGTGTGGGGTGATGTTGTTGGTGAATGAATGTTGTGAATGAAGTTGTTGAATATGTTGTGAAAGTGTAGAAAAAATATAGGTTTGGGGACGTTTGTTATGATGATGAGTAACTCGGCACCATTCACATAATCGGGTGTTTGTGTCTTGCCAAAGTCGGATTAACCGATAGTCCTAACGAGACTTGGTATGTGCATCCGGTGCACGTGAGGCAACTCGGAAAATTCCCGAGGATCGCTAATCACCAATGTTTCGGCTTTTGTGCACCAATGTCATTTCCTCAAGTAAAAGAAGAAGAAGAAGAAGAAGAAAATTACACTTTGGCGGATGAAGAACAAAAGTGAAGTTGTGGTTTAGTTCCTTTACCGGATTAGCACCACACGACCTAAGAAAATTCCCACCTTTGACACATTTCTTGGCCTCTTCTTTTCCTAAGTCCTTAAAACCTCTATGCACATGTGTTTAGACATAGTGATTTAGATTGGATTTTCTCATGATCATCTGGACTTTATCGATTTGCTTTTCATGTATGTTTTTGAGTTAAGTGTGATCGTATTTTCGTGTCTTTGCTCCTTTGATACATAATTGCTCGTCCTTTGCCATGAAACATCACTATAAAGGTGATCTACGATTAGAAGCACAATTGCAAAAATATTTTTTGTTTTTCCGAATTCATAACTCATGCCATCTCGTAGCTTAGGTTTGAACCTTGCTCGGGAACGAGCAAGTGGCAAGTATGGGGTATTTTGATGACATGATTTATGACCCTAGTTTAGGCATTCATATAGGTAGTTTTTCTCTTTATTCATGCATAGTTTTGCCTTAGTTTGGGACGTTTATGCACAATCGAGTCATATTGCAAGAAAAGACGACTACACGAGCTTTGTCGGTACTTTGGGGAGATTTTAGACATTATTGATCACATCTGAGGATCAAGCCTCGTGGCGGTTCGAATTTGAGGTTCCGAAGGAAGCAAGCTTGGAAGAAAGAAGAACGCAAGGACCTTAGTTGGCGCAAGCCATGCACTAGCTAACAGTTAGCCATGATCCAAGATCGGTTGGACCTAATCTCGGTCCATGTACATCCATCTCGGCTGAGATTGTCCAGTAGGCCATCCGAGATTCCTGTTCAGTCAGCTCGACACTTGGCACACATCTCCTATTTTCCAACACTTACTTTTCCTTGGTTGAGTGAAGGGTTGTATGGCAGACTGTAGACTTTTTGCAGGGGATCCCCATTCTGATTTGGATCATCCATTGTGTGGGAAGAAGAAGAAGAAGAAGAAGAAGAAGAAGAAGAAGAAGAAGAAGAAGAAGAAGAAGAAGAAGAAGAAGAAGAAGAAGACACCATTTCATAGACTTAGAGTGAGCTTGAGAGACTTGTAGTGAGGAAATTTGTAAGAGATTGTTTGGATCTGTTGAATCTACTCTTGGAGACTTGTAAGCTTGTTTTAAACTCATTATCTAACTAAGTCTTGCTTTCATTTCCTTACTCTTCTTTATTTTGCTACGGAATGCATGTATGTTCAAATGATGATGAATGATCTTGAGATGAATGTTATTGGCTAATTAGCACGTGATTCTAGGGTAATGGATGGAATGTTATGGCTAGGATGATGATCGAATAGACTTGAATGTACCTTAGGATAGCTTGCATGCTCGAACCCTAGCTCAGATTTTAATCTCGGTTTGTTCTTCATGATTTCTCGTCCGAGATATTCTTGACCATCCGAGATGTATTTCTGTTGTTCTTATGATGATGAATCTGCGTGTGATAGGTGTTGGAATCACTATCATTTAGGATAGTTTTTAGAGTCTTTTTATTGCATTTGTGTCGGTTTGTGTTACTAACTCCTTGGTCCAGAAGAAGAAGACTAAAAGAAGCTAAGGAAGGAGTTATAAGCACTTAGGAGTGAAGATCGTTCACGAAGTAAAGCTTCTGTTGCCTCACCGCCCCAGCGGAGCCTTGTCACCGCCCCTACGGGTGACGCCTTACACCGGAGCGCCCCCTACGCCTTAGCCAGCGCTGGCCATGAAGTGTGTCACCGCCCCTACGCCACTCCTTGGCGCCCCTGCGGTGACCTGCCCTGAAGAAACGAAGACCAGCTCCCCTGCGCCTTCCACTGCGCCCCTACCTGTGCCTCAACCTGGGAGCTGGAAGACAAAGAGGTTGTGTCACCGCCCCTGCGTTGACATAGGGACGCCTCGGCGGCTTGGCATCAGAAACGTCAGGAAGTCGAAGGGTCAGACGTTTGAAGAGCATTGAAGATCCGCCCCAACGGAACTACTTAGCCGCCCTTGCGGCCATAAAGAAGATCAAGCGTTTTTTCCTTCACCGCCCCTGCGGACCTGAAGGCCGCCCCTGCGGTTTAACGTCATAAGCTTTACTCCGGCTGTTTACACCACCTTTATGGCATTAAAGGTGGCTGTTTTAGGCCGGCCATTTACTCCTATTTAGTGTCTTTTGTAGTATAAATAGTCCATTGTTGATTGCTAGAATCATCCATCTTGTTAGCCAATAAATTATCCACTTAGATTATCTTGCTACCTTTGTAATGAGTTGCTAACCCCCTTGCTACATTGGGTTGGTTTGAAGTTGCGTTGTTACTTTGGTTGTAAGTTCTTTTTAATATAAGTTTTCATTCAGTAATGATTTGTCTTTCCTTGATCTCCATTGTTTAATTACTTGTTTACTATTGCTTGAGATTGATCACCTTAGGTTCTAAAGTGCATGCAAACAACTAGGATTAATAGGTTCCGGGTTCGGGTCTTTAATCTAGTAGCAACTTTAAGTAATAACGGGTTGTAATTACTTACAGAAAAGGAACACAAATATAAAGATAAGTTTAACGGTTTTAATCTTCTCTTTATATCCCTTAGTCTTTGTTTGAAAGCTAACTTGTTATTTGTTCTTGTATGTTTACAGAACACTAACCTGTTAAGTTGTGTTGATGCCGGTCGGCTCAACACATATATATGATCGAGACGGGAGATTACTTGAAAACTTGTAAAAGGAACTCACCAAAGTAGCAATTGCATGCTTAGAATCAACCTAGTGTAGATTCACCCATCATTTGTCTTACTTGCCGCATCAATCGTTTTCATAAGTTTTTGTGTGCATCAATTCAACCAACCCCC
>BSUD01000008.1:81747495-81757981 GCA_033239045.1 Fagopyrum esculentum | reverse complement strand
CCCCCCCCCCTTTGTTACTTGTTACTATAATCGATAATTGCATCTAAAACACCTTAACTCTCTTGGGTTCGACCCTTACTTAACCACTATACTTGTTTTTAGTGCTAAGTCGGGATTTACTTTTGATTGGGTATAGACGACCATAGAAATACCTCCAGTCAGGTGTTAGGATGTTTGAGAGTTGAAATCCTAGTATTTGTTGAGCTTAATCTAGCATTATGGTGACCTATGTTAGTGAACTAAGTAAGGGATTAGACTTACCCGGTAATTCTTGCTTTTAAGTATAGAAGATGATGGACTCTAGGTAGTAGTGAGTCAAAAAAGCCGCTCTTGGATTGAGTGTGCTAGGATTAATCCTTAAGACTTGCCTTTTCCGAGACTTACCCGTTAAGGAGAGGTTTGACCCTTAGGTAGTGATCCGGTTTGCGTAGAATTTCCAACCTAGGTTCCTTGAAACTTACCCAGTAATAGGACCTTGGTGCGGGACTAATGAACATGAGACTTGCCCGGTGATTGTTCTCATTAGTGAAACACCCTTTCTCAACGTACCGCAGCTTGTCCTTTGTTTATTAGAAGCTTGAGTGCATGCCATAACCGAAAATCTGATTCTCTAAAATCTGTTTTTCATACTTTGATCTTATATCCCATGTTTGTGTTGTTCATTGATTGATAACCTTGCATGATTGTGATACTTGATTGATTACCATAAAACCCATCGAAAAACAATATGATTTTCATTTCTTTATTTCCTTCTCTTTTCTTAACTTAGATTCATACTATCCATGATCATTGCATGATTCAATTTTACCTTAGTCTTTGTGTTCGACCTCGAAATGTTTTCCATGCTATGAAATGACTCATACACTGTGGGTTCGCTAGGTAGATTAGGAGAATAGATCGAGTTATAAATTGTCAGCCTCATATCCGAGACAACAACCTATGTTTCTCACCTTTCAATTTTCAAACAAAGAAGGCAGAGGTTGTTGCTTACCTTTCGAATTTTGAACGATTGAGATTGAGGAAGGACATAGGTTGTTGTCTCGGATCTGAGGCTGACGAATCTTGACGCTGACGATGGTAGCTGAGGCAGACGAAGAAGATAGAGGCCGACAAAGAAGAATTGTTGCTCACCTTTTAACTTTCGGACTTACAACGAACGAAGAATCCTATCGAACGAAGAAGACGACAAAGACAGAGTCTGATGAGAAAGACGAATTACAACGAATCAAGAATACAACGAATACCTCACTCGGGATCTCTGATTTTCGAATGAATAACAGAGAAGAATCCTATCGAACGAAGAAGACGAAGAGGTACGTTAATGGGGATCAGATGTGAAGTTTTGTCTTAACAACTAACTACGCTTCTAGGGAGCGTAAATAAAGTTCGTACCCGAGACATCAAATAAAGTTCGTACCCGAGACATCAACTACGCTTTTGGGAAGTGTAGTTCAAGTTTTCTTTTTCCGTTCAAGTACACTAATGGAAGTGTAGTTCATTGGCTTGTGACGGCTTGATGCCGGCTTCAACTACACTCCTCATACGCGTGGTTAAATTAATATCCTAAATTAATATCTTTACTACGTACTTAAAGTGTTTAGTTATAATGTTTATTAAAAATTCTCACCGGTACGTCTAAAAACTCTTAGATTTATGTGCCTACATTGTTGCCATCAATCTAATAGTTTAATAAACGTAGTCATAAATCATGTGTTAATATGCATATTCACAAATATAATGTGGCAAATTCGTAATTATGGAGAAGACCAGGGTTGATAAAGAATCTCTGCAATATAATTGCTCCTTGAAAAGTAAATCTAAGTGGGCTTTATATAAGAAGGTGATGAGAGGTCTGTCTCTCTCAAATATCAATCCTTACGCTCTCCATACATTGCTTCAGCTTTTACACAGTCTCCCTTCCCATTTAAGAAACAGATTGAACAATTAAAGATTGAAACTCTATCGATGAGCAAAACGAAAACCAATATGAATGACGAATTTTATGATGAAGGCCATTTGGGTTTATATTGTGAGATATATCCTACACCAGCTCTTTACAGCACTCCCCCAGAGCTCCCATCTCAAAAACCAGGTGATTATCCTTAGTCTTGTAATTGATCATATACTTAAATATGAAATGAGTGTATATGTATCTATGGCAGATGCGAAACAAAGGCGAAGGAGGAGGAAGGCGAAGACTGCAAGTGAGATTAATGGGAAGAAGAGAAAGCTAAGCGAAGAGCAGGTGAAGATGCTAGAGATGAGCTTTGAGTTTGAGCATAAACTCGAAACGGATCGCAAGGATAAGCTTGCGGTTGAGCTGGGAATGGACCCGAAACAAGTGGCAGTTTGGTTCCAGAACCGAAGGGCTCGCTATCGGAACAAGAAGCTGGAGGTCGAGTTTTGTAAGCTCCGATGTCAACACGAATCAGTGCTGCTTGACAAATCCCTACTTCAAATACAGGTACGTTCATCAAACTCTTCACTTAATCTCATGCATGTGCCTCTAACTTAAAATATATTTGATTGATAGGTTTATAGATGACATAAATAGAAAGATATGCAGATGCCGTTTCTGATTATGGTTGGAACTTGGAAGTATGCTTGTATAAAAAATGATTGTAAATAGCAACCCTTACCCTTGTCACCTTGTTCAACAGAAAAAGCACTGTTTGAAGATTCTGCTTCTTCTGTTTTACATTATTATATTGGAAGAAAAGTGCTATCGTGTCGTCTCTACGATTAATATAGTTAATTACATGATTATTTTAATTGGGTGCAGGTTTTGCAGCTAAAGGAGGAGCTTATTGAAGCACAGAAAGAGATTGAAAGGCTGTTGTCTCAAGAAATGATGCTAAAGTGTAACCACAACACTCCAAACACACCCAGCTGCTCCTCCCAAACTGCTACTGCTACTGCTGCTCATTATTCGCTGGAGGACTATCACTTCAACTTCGACGCTTCTTTGGATTTTCAGGATCATGACGTCTTCACTACTATCTACCAAATGTGAACTTGGAACCCTTCTCTAGCTATGATTATTCATAAGAACTGCTATCTAATTCGTGTAAACAAGTGTCAATTAGCATCTACCGTTGCCAATGAAAATATTACCACTCATCTTATTACCATATTAACCGCTAAATTGCTAAGATTGAGATCGTGATCGTAATAAGATCGTAATTGTAATAATATTACGATTGTGAAAATATCTTTGTTATTTAGTTTCTTATATATAACTAGTTATTATTTTCTTGTAAACTCTATATAAAGGTTATCATAATATTAATAAAAGGATGGTTCAACTTCCACCATTTGTTTGGTCTTTTTTTCATATTATATATTATAATGGTATCAGAGCGGGTTCAATTCGAGACCTCAACCTATCAATCCTCTATTTGTCGCCAACTTACAAGCGTCTAAATCTACCCTTGTCATCGATTTACTGGTGGTTCTGTCGATCTGCATGTGGTGTCACCGATTTACTGATGTGTTATTTGATCTCATTTGCTCGTCGTTGACGAGGAGTTTGTATCCTTTGCTCATTGTTGAGAGGATGTTTCCTTGGTGTCAAATATTTCAGTTTTCAGGGTCGTTTGCATAACCATAGTTTGACTACAAGATTAATGAAGATATTGAAAATATTTTAATACAATATTATCTCGTTATATAACGAGATAATATTGTATTAAAATCAAATATGAACTAGCCTAATATATATATATATATATATAGACTATAGATCCTATGAGAACACCCCCTAACGTGAGAACATGAGAACAGATTCGTAACTATTATTAGTTTTGTTACGAATGTGCCATATCGTTTAATATATTATTCGTAGTTATTGTTGGTTGAGTGGATTATTCGTAGTTATTGTTGGATTCCTAATTATTATTATTCGTAATTGTTATTATTTTTTATATCTACTCTAAATCTCAACACTTAATACTCACGTTCAACGGTGTACGATTGTTCTCATGTTCTCACGTTAGGGGTGTTCTCATGGGAACCACACCCTATATATATATATATATATATATATATATATATATATATATATATATATATATATATATATATATATATATATATATATATATATATATATTAGGTTAGTTCATATTTAATTTTTTCCTTAAAATCTTTATTATTTTCTTCTTATTTCTTGGAATCCTATATAAATGATCATAATAAGTTAATAACATTAATATATGGATGATTTTATTTTCATCATTTGTGTAGTCTTCTCAACCATAAATCTATCACAAATATTTGTCTATCTATTACTACGAAATCTTAATTATTTTTTTTTGATGAAACACAATCTTAATTACTTAATCTACACAATATTTGTCTAAACATTCCAAGACATTGTTCGGCGTACATTTTTTGGTAGCTTTCAAAATTCTAAAACTGTGTTTGTTTGGTAGTGTAGATTTTTTGTTAGATTATATTTTTCATTAGCTTTTTTAATTAGGTTTTTGGTGTATTTTTAAAAAGCTAAGAATGACAGCTTTTTTTTTTTATTAGGTTATCAAAATTATTTACATGCATCTTTGTCATCATAAGACTATTTTAATCTTTTGTATATTTTTGTGATTTTTTAGTAAATCCCCCAAAAAAATCCACCCAAATGTTTACATTTACCAACACCAACTAGATTCTTCATTGATTTTCATATTTTAGAAAACCCTTCAAAAAACTACACAATCAACTATAACAAACTTAAGGTTGTGTTTGGGGATCAGGAAAAAAAAAATAGTGTTTGCAAAAGCTAGTGTTTTTAAAAGTGTTTTCGGCAAACACTAGTGTTTCCGAGAAAGACTAGTGTTAGCGTTTAGAAAAGACTAACGATTGGTTGGCATATAGTAGTGTTATTGTTTATGACCAACAAAAGTTGAGGGTGAAGAAGAGCCTGTTTTCAATCGTTTTTAATCGAAGATGAAGAAGGGCGATTGTTTCGTATTGTTCGCCCTAATTCCATCTGTGTTCTTTCAATTGATCTAAGGAAGCCGAATGTGGTATCAAGACTTTAATGTCTGAATTGCAGATAGAAGCAAAGCTAGTAGTAGAAGGGATGGTGGTTAGTAATACCTCGTCACCAACAAAGATTGCAATAATTAGGGTTTTTGGGTAGTAAGCATGACCCATTAAGCAACCGTAGAATTTGATGAAACTTGGTATTGTACAATTTGAATTCCCAAACAAAATTAACAGCAAGAACACCATGCTCCAATACCGGAAAAACTTGAATTGAGAAGAGAAGGGAACTGATAAGGTTTAGAGACGAATCAAGAAGAAGAAGAAACCATAGATTCTGCAGTATCCGTCATTGGTGGGTCGGAGTTCTTCGACGGATTTCTCTTGTTCTTCAATGACCAATACAAGAACCAAAGAAGGGGAGAAGACGGTCGATTGTGTTCTTCTTCTTTGCCGAGGAGACCGCCAAGGTTTGAAGAATCGACTCTGGAGTTGTGGTGAGGTGAGATAATATCGTTTAAGTACTAGGTAAGGGGTGTAAATACGAAAAATAATTAAGAGTAACATAGTCATTTCGCGGGACAAAACACTAGTGTAAAGGCTGAAACCCTTGCACAAATAAAGGGTTTCCGAAACACTTCCATAAGCACTAAAAATTAATATTTTATTACATATTAAACCCTTGGTAAATATTAAAATACTCATAAGCACCCTAATACTAGTGCATTTGTCATGCCAAACAGAACCTAAATCTACCCAAAAGAAAATTCAACTAACTAAAATCTCATGTTACTAGAGACGACCTAATTTAATATCCAAAAAGTTAAGAAAAAAAAAAAATATGATTGATAGTTTGTATCTTTCATTTTGTCTTATCATTCTAAATTACCAGCTTAAAAAGGGTAGTTTTTTTGTTTTGCATGCCTAATAAAATACTAGACTCTATTCTACTTTGGTAAAAAAAACAATTAATAGAACTCCCTCTATATATCATTTGGCAAGGGTAGAGTTGAAAGCTATCGACGTGTTAACGATTCATCCACAAATTCTAACCAAAATACATGGATGAAAACCCAAAAGGAAGTGAGTAGCGGGTTTTCGTGGGTCAAGTATTCGAGGGCACTATTTCCTCTGCTCCATCATTTGAATCATCACTTGTGGAATATGTACGCATTATAGTGAAAGATATATGATTATATTGAAAATCTAACCAAGATACATGCATAAACAATGATCAATGAAACCTAGTATAATTATATATTGCAGAACAATACGTATTATATTCAAACATATGTGTTAATTTTACTTATATCCCGTCACGGGTCAAAGACGTTGAGGCACACGTTTAGTAAGCCACATATAAACACACGGAGTTTTATCCTAAAATCAATTGATATTAGAAGGAGTAACTCAAATAGTTATATGCACAATGTCTTGTGTTATCAATGTGAGACACATTTTCTCTTACTTCTCACACTCCCTCTCAATTGTTAACTACCTGAACTAGTTAACACTTGACACAAGTTGGGCATCTCAATCTCTTTACAGCTCACCCACAATTTTTTGACGGGTTTTGCTTCTCAATCTCTTCTTCTATATTCCCCGTGTTGATATGCCTTGAATGAACTTGTCATTTGTTTGGGCATTTATTGTTTGACCCGGTCTTATACTTGGAAACTAAGTATAACCTATGGTTTCGTTACTTTATATATTGTAGTGTTCTCTTTGCCTCCAATAATCTGGTTTAATCTGTTTATCTGTAATATGAAACTCCTCAATAAAATCTCTTTGAAAGTGGATGTAGCCATTATTAGGTGAACCTCTATAAATCCGTTTTTCTTTCCTTCTTGTTTGTTGAATCTTGTTTTTTCTCATAATTCCGCACAACAAATTTAGTGGCTTGTTGTCAAATAAGGAATATAATAATGAAAAGGGTGACGTTGTTGAGATGGCCATTCAAGAGGATTATGTGCATTCGACCATCATGATGTGTTTAGCAAGTGATTATGCGAGGTTTCGGATCAAGACAACACATCCAAACTGTTGTTGAAGTTGGAGAGTCTCTACAAGACGAAGTCTCTCACCAATACGTTGTTTCTAAAGCAACTTTTGTTCATCATGCAAATTCAAGAAGGTACGCAACTTCGTGCATACTTAGATGACTTGAACACGATTCTTCTAGATTTTTGTAATATTGAGGTTAAGATTGGGGACGAGGAAATTAAGGATATTTTTTGTTGATATCTTTGTCATTATATAAAAATTTCATTCAATCATTTGTCGTTGGAAAAGATACAATGACTTTCGAAGACGTCAGGTCTACTCTTCATACAAGGGAATTATGCCACAAGGTGAATAAAAGCGGTGTAGTCCGAAGACTAGTGGTAGGTGGTCCTGCGGAGCTTTCGGATAAGGGTAGTCTAGTGTGTAAGCACAACAATGAACCGCAGCGAACCCTCATTAGGCATCTAGCTTGTTTACAAGCGGAAACGAGACAAGAAAAATCAGGAAGAAGAATGACAAGAATTAAGTCGTCTTCTTCAAAAGCTCTTAAGTCTAATGATCCTTGCAAATATTGTAAGAAGAAAGAGCATTGGAAGAATGAATGTCCTAAGAAGAAGAAATCATAGGATTCGGGTTACGTAGTTGTGACAAAAGATGATTTTAAATTTGATGAGGATATAACTTTGGTTGTTAAAGGACGCACTTATTAGGATGATGTGTAGGTTCTTGATTATGTGACTTCCTATCACATATGTCTTAACAAAGAGTGGTTCAAAACTTATAAGCAAGTAGATGGTGAAAATATTTTCATGGGCAACAATTTAATCTACAAGGCGGTTGAAATTGGCTCAATTAAAATAAAAAAATGTGAGGGTAGATTTTGTAAATTGAACGAGGTCAGACGTGATCCACGTATTACTAAGAATATTATATCCCTGAGCATGTTGAATAATAAGGGTTTTTGTTTCAAAGATAAAGGTGGATTTCTGAATGTCTCAAATAGTTTTGATGTTATTCTGAAAGGTGTCAAGAAGGACATTTTATATTTTCAGTAGGGTTCTACTGTTTTTTGCTTTGTTTTTGTTGTACCTTTAGAGTTTCACAAAGATGGTATAACTAAATTATGGCATATGAGACTTGGTCATATGAGTGCAAGGGGCACCATATTTTGAAAATGAAAAATCTTCTTGGTGGTCACATGATCATGCACCTTGACTTTTGTGTGCATTATGTCCTTGAGAAACTACACCGCAACAAGTTTTCAAAGAGTATTCACAAGACAAACTACATATTGATGACATCCATTCAAATTGGTGGCGGCTAATATTGAGTCTCTAGAAGGTCAAAGGTATTTCTTGATTGTCATTGATGATTATTCAAGAATATTGAGTTGGTTTTTCTCATGAAACACAAAAGAGAAGCTTTCAAGAACTTGAAGGAATGAAAAACATTAGTAGAGAATCAAAATGGGTATAAGATCAAAAGGTTGCAAATTGATAATGGTATGGAGTTTTGTTCGTTTGAGTTTGATCAATTTTGCAAGGTGTTGGAATTGCCCGTCATCATATAGTTAGATATACACCATAATAGAAAGTGGTTTTATTGCAAAGATAAAGGTGGAGTTGTGAATGTCTATAATGGTTATGATGTTATTCTACAAGGTGTCATGAATGACACATTATATTTCCAATAAGGTTCTACTGTTTTGGGGTATGTGTTTGCTGGACCTTTGGTGTTTCACAAAGATAATATGACTAAGTTATAGGATATGAGACTTGGTCATATGAGTTCAGGGGGTGCATATTTTAGAAAAGGGAAATTTTCTTGGTAGTCACAACACCACAACAAGTTTCCAAAAGGTATTCAGAAGACAAATGACACACTTGATTAGATTCATTCAGATTGTGGGATATGACTTGCATTGAATATCTAGGAGGCAGAGTTATATGTGGATTGTCATTGATGATTACTCAAGAATAACTTGGTTGTTTGTTATGAAGCACAAAAGAGAAGCTTTCAAGAACTTCGAGGAGTGGAAAACATTAGTGGAGAATCAAAAATGTAAGAATATCAAAAGTTTGCAAATTGATAATGGTTTGGAGTTTTGTTCGTGTGAGCTTGATCAATTTTGCATGGGTACATGAATTGCTCAGCATCATACAATCAAGCATACACCACTATAGAATGGTGTTGTTGAGAGTGATATCAAATTCTACTAGAGAGTGAGGTGCGTGCTCTCTAATTCAAATCTGGGTAGGAAGTTTTCGGGAACATCAGTGTACAACATGTTAATTGATAAAATATGTACCTCACACTAGCATAAACTACAAAATGCCTTATGAGGTGTAGTTTGGTAAGTCTGTTGACTATTTTAATCTTAAGGTTTTTTGTTGTACAGTTTACTATCATATTTGTAAAGGTAAACTAGAGCATCGAGCACAGAGCTATGAAGATGGTGTCAAGGGATACAAAGTCTAGTATCCATCTAAAAAAGAGTTATTTTAAGTAGAAGTGTCATTTTTTATATGAGAGTTGTATGCTTAACTCGACAATGAAGTCAATACAAGTCAAGGGAGAGTAACAGTAAAACGCCGAGCCACTAGAATCTACAACATTAGACAATCAACCACCAAAAGCTATTCACTCTTAGTTGAGGATCGCTCAAGAAGAGTTGGAGTAAAACCTCTACAAAGGTATACATTTTTAAGGATATGGTTGGTTATGCTCTACAAGTTGTTGAAGAGGTGGATACTCATGAATCATCTACCTATAGCGAAGTTGTATATGGGTTTAAAGTTGCATAGTGGTATGCAACAATAAGAGATGATATGGAGTCACGTCATAAGAATTAGAGTTGCGAGTTATTCATACCACCTAGAGAGAGAAAGGTTATTACTTTGTAAAGGTTTTTTCAAGAAAAAGGAAGGGATGTTGCCTACTGAAGGATAAAGCTCGATATATTGCAAGAGGTTTTCATCAAAGAGAGGGAGTGAATTACAATGAGATATTCTTTTTGGTAGTCACATATACCCCATCAAGGTGTTACTAACTATAGTGGCACATCAAGATCTAGAGTTCGAACAACTTGATGTAAAAACAACTTTCCTTTTTTTTTTTTTGAAAATTTCCTTGTATTGAGATTGGAAGGATTTACAGGGGGAGAACAAGATACAGGGATCATAAGAAGATGGAACATAATCAAGGAGTAGAGCGTAAGGGATGGATGAACGTAGTTAGCATGGGCTAGGGAGGAGTGTGGACAAGGGGGATTCCAAGCATGTTAGCAGAGGCTCTGGACTCGGGGGAGCGGTCCTTCCAATGGTGAGCAAAGTGGAGCTTAAGGGCGTTGATGACTTTAGCGGCGCAGTCGATGGCTCTAGTAAAGGTGTTGTTGAAGATGAGTGAATTCTGGACTTTCCAGGTGGTATAGATGAATGTGATGATCGAAACAATACGTATGTTCTCAATGAGATTGTGCTTGGGGGGGGGGGGGGGGGGG
>BSUD01000008.1:81610388-81747485 GCA_033239045.1 Fagopyrum esculentum | reverse complement strand
GGGGGCGATTCGAGCTTAACCAAGACCATAAGTTGTTGACATATGGAGCTGGGTAAGGGACTCTTGTCCAGCTGGAGATAATGTCCAAAACGAGAGAAGTGTAGCTGCAAGCATTCCAAAGTTGATCGTCATCTTCGGCCATGTAGTTGCATAATTTACACGTGTCTGAATCAATAAGGTTCCATCTTTTGATCCTGGTCAAGGTGGGGACTTCCGGTGGCTAGCGATCCAAGAGATATAGCTGCATCTAAGGATGTTGTATTTGAGCCAGATGGATTTGTGTGGAGGGTGGGTGAGAAGTGTTAGGTCCGGTCTAAGCAGGTTGTAGGCTTTACGGGATGAGAAGGTGCCGTTGGCATTAGAAAGCAGGGGGATAGCGTTAGGGCTAACCAATGGTGAGTGAAGTTCGTCTCTGATTTTCAATAAGCATTTCCAGGAGAAGTTGTGGTGTGCTTTGGGTCTGCAGTCCCAAATATTTGGGCCTTTGAGAATGTTGCTTTCAATCCAAATGCACCAGAGGTTGTTATCCTTGCGATCAATGTCATATAATAGCCTGTTAAGAAGTACCTTGTTTCTGGTGTATAGGTCAGGGAACCCAAGTCCACCGGAAGCCTTAGGGGTGCAGACAGTATACCAAGCGACCAAGGCACGACCACTACACACATTCCCAACCCAGAGGTAAGAACGAAGAAGGCTATGGATCTTGTTGATGATGAAGGCGGGCGGGAGGAAAATCGAGCTCCAATATTGATTGATGGCAACGAGAATGGAGTTAATAAGTTGGGCTCGGCCGGCATAAGATAGCATGACCAGTCATTTCATTTTTCAAGTTCCGAAAATTATGTCTACAAGTTGAAGAAAGATTTATATGGACTTAGACAGTCTCCGAGGCAGTGGTACACGAGATATTGCAGTTATATAATAGAGATTAACCACAACATGAATGTTTATGCGTTACAGCAAGTCGAAGAATGATTCTCTCATTTATCTAATCTTGTATGTAGATGATATGCTAATATATGCAAATAACAAGTATAAAAAATGTGGAGTTTGAAAATAATTCGAGGAGAAATGATTGCTAGATGTACCATTTGTTTGTATTCGTTAGAGGAGGGTGAGAAATAGAGTTTGGTCTTAAATTGGGGCAAAACTCAGTAGTAGATAGGTAGTGCCTACATCTCATTGAAACTAAACCCTAAACCATATGGTTGGGTCTTCACAAGAAAACAAAAGAGGCTATAAATAATATCTGGTTGCATGAGAGATGGAAGCAACAAAGAGCCTATGAAAGAACGATTAACATCTATCTCCCATTAGCCAATTGCAGTTTGTAGCCATTGTTAAGGCAAGTGATGAGTCAAAAAAGGGCAAAGGAAAATGCCTTTCTGCTGGCTGGATAAGCTCAACACCCAAACCCTAAGTGACACGAAACCTCCTCTTTTCATTTCATATGGTTATCTCCTGCAGTTTTTGTCTGTGTCCAAAAGCCTACCAAACAACCGAATTATTATCAGCCTTTAGCTTTTCCCTCTGCTTCCCAAAATGAATGTTTCTGTTTGTTGGATGCATCTTTTCTTGCCCTAATTTCTTTGGGCTTCTGGGTTCATGCCACGTAACCCACTTCAATGATTACGTGTTTACTTCTAACTGGAGTCTGGAGGTAAGACTTGCTTCTAAATCTGGTCACTATTCATCGATCTACGCATCTAAGTTTTAGCTATTATGGAAATTTATGATAAGGATTAGACCACTTCTTTCTAAATGTCTTTATATTCTTCCAAATGTAGTAGAACAAATTAAATTAATACGAGTAACATCATGTGTGTTGGAATTTATTGTAATATTGTTATTTAATAAGAATCTATATCAAAACATAAATATTTATTGTTATTTGTATCTCACAAATTCACTTCCTCCCATCAATTTATTTTAATCAAGTATATTTAAATTAATATTTATTTAAGAAAATATTGTTCAGTTTTAACTAAGTTATAGTTTATGTTTTATTGTCCTCTCACGCCATCAAATTATTTTAATTAAATATTTTTAAAGTAATAATAATTTATGAAAAATAATTTTCTAACTTTTTTTAACCATTTATAAATAATAAATATATTTTTAACCAAATTATGGTTTTTGTTTCATTGTCTATTCGATTTAATTTTGAATTTATCTCTTTTCAAATTCATCTAGAACATATCTCAGACAAAATATTTAATAACCATATCTCATTAAAATCCCATATTTTCATTCGATTTAAATTAATCAAAAATTTTGAACTGTTTTTAGATATATGCTAATTTCGAAGTCTTTTAACCTATTAAAAAAAATTTGGTGGGATTTTAACCTATTAAAATGATTGTTCATTTTTTTTATTTTTGGTGTAACTGAGCCTAAGCTCACACGCCTAAGCGCTTTTATTCAAAGGAAAACAATTATTAACGAGACAAACGAGGGAGAGACACACCCCTCAAATCGTCCAAAAGGATATTCCTCACACACAATGGCACCTCTAACAAATGATGCACACCAAGATCAAGTGTAAAAGCAAAATTAGCAATCGCATCCGCGACCCTATTACCCTCCCTAAACACATGCTCGAGAATAAGTTGTCAATCTCGAGTAAAGAAGCCTTGGCATTGAATGACCAGGCTAGATAGAGGATGGACATGATTAACCCCGTTATTAATCATCCCAACCACCATGAGTGAATCTACCTCAATCTTCACTTTATGGAACCCCAACTCCCATGCTAGCTCTAAACCATGTATAACTCCCCATAACTCAGCCTCCGGCACAGTAGCAGTACCCAGGTTAACTGCCCTACCTTGCACCCAATCTCCAGCATCATCCCTAATAACAACCCCAGCCGTTGCTCTTCCAGGGTTCCCTCTTAGTGCACCATCAGAATTCATCGTTACCCATCCCCTTCTCGGCTTGTGCCAGTGAATCCAGTGCTCCTGCTTCATCTGTAGGTGATTAAGACTACCTCTACTCCATGCTATCGTTGCTTCTCTATAGGCGCTCTCAACAAACCTCAATTTATCCACTGGAATGTACCCTTCATTAAATGTCCTAGCGTTCCTCCATCTCCATATCCACCACACCGTAATCCCAAACATTTTGTTCCAGATCATGTCCTTATTCGGTACCTTACCTATATTCACATTCTCAAATAACCATGCATCCCAATCTAGCTCAAAAAATGCCCTCTAGAGATTACCAGGTACCAAGTGACTCCAAATCTGCTTTGCATAAGGACAATCTCTCAGTATATGAATAAGCGATTCTTCTTCATTAGGACACGCTAGACACATAGGTGAATCTGCGATATGTCTTCTATGTCTTTCCTGGTTTGTAAGCACAATATTCCAAGCAAGTTCCCACATAAAATACCGAATTCTCTCTTGGACTTTCATCCTCCAGATACATTTAAATAGACCTTCACGTACCTCTTCTCTTGTACGTGACTTGCTAAGTGTATGATAAGCTGTTTTTACAGAAAAGTTTCCATCCTGAGATGGTATCCATCGCACTGTGTCCTCCTGTTCTTCATCCCCCCAAAGCCTTGTGGCAATCAATCTTAGAAAGCTCGCATTATTCAGTCTCGGAGTAAGGTAGTTCCAGTCCCACCCTTCCTCTCCTCTCCAAAGCTCTCTAACCGGCATCTCCAGTTCATAATGGGTTAAATTGACATGACATGCATTTTTAAGTGGTTCATCTGTCACCCAGGTATCCGACCAGAACTTTGCTTTACTTCCATTCTTCACACTCCATCCAATATTTGGCCTAATCACCTGGTTATACCCCTTTCCTATTCCTCTCCAGACATGAGAGCTACCCCCTCTACATTTCAATTCTGCTGGCCATGCTTCAACTCTTGCAGCATATTTCATTCGAAGGACCTGGGCCCAAACATGATTTTTCTGAGTAAAAACTCTCCAACTCAGCTTGCTGATAAAAGCTAGGTTCATCTCGCTTGCCCGCTGGATACCCAGGCCTCCAAATTCCCTAATCTGGCAAACTTTATCCCATTTCAGCTTATGTATCTTTCTCTGCCCCACAGATTCTCCCCAAATAAAGCTCCGGCAAATTCTATCAATCTCCTTTGTAGTCCCAGCTGGTAGAAGAATAGAACTCATGAAATGGAGAGGTACAGTTGATAACACTGATTTCACCAGTGTCGTTCTCCCAGCAAAGCTCAGATTCTTCGCTTTCCACCCAGCAAGGCGAGATGTCATTCTCTCTATCAATGGATTAAATAATTCCTTATTTACTGGACCATGCATAATTTGGAATGCCCAAGTACTTTCCCAACTCTCTTGTATAGGGAATGCCACTTATATCACTCAGCTTTTGTTCCAGCTCTCCCCTGATATTACTAGATACGTATAATCTTGATTTGTCAAGACTCACTCTATGTCCTGATGCACCACAGAATAGCTCCAATATTTCTTTAATTTTCCTGACTTGAACCAACGAAGCTTCTGCCACTAAGATAATATCATCAGCAAAGAATAAGTGTGAAAGGGCCGGAGCTCCTCTTGATAATTTGATTGACTTCCATGTTCCTTTCTCTACTTCCTGCTCAATCAAAGCTCCCAGTCTCTCCATGCATAATACAAACAAATAGGGAGATATCGGATCTCCTTGCCTAATACCCCTTGTTGTTTTGAATTCTGTTGTTTTCTCTCCATTCCATAACAGTCTCATAGAAGAAGTTGATATACATGTGTTGACTCTATCTACCCATGTACTCGGAAATCTCATCTCTTTCAGTGTATCCATCACAAATTCCCATCTTAACCTGTCATATGCCTTTTCCAGATCCAGTTTTAATAGCATCCAGCCCTTTTTCCCCTTCTTGGTCCGCATAGAGTGCACTATTTCTTGAGCAATGATTACATTATCCGATAATAGTCTTCCCTGTATGAAACTGCCTTGTAGTGGACTGACTAGGTAGTTCATGAGGGGTTTTAGACGATTAGCAAGTACTTTGGTAATTACCTTGTAGCTAACATTACACAAGCTTATGGGTCTAAACTATTGAATCCTTTCCGGTTTAGCAATCTTCCCTATCAGAATAAGGAGAGTTTCATTTACCCGATGCTGCATAATACCTGTATTAAAGAATTCAATAACAAATTTTGTCAATGCATTCCCAACAGTAGCCCAGAGCTTTTGATAAAATATTGGTTGGTACCCATCCGGTCCTGGTGCCTTCAATGCACCCATCTCCTTCAAAGCCCTTACCACTTCTTCTTCCTTACAGGGAGAAATAAGATCTACCCCTTGATCCATATCCAGAGTTTTACAAGCCCCTTTGGGAAGGCTCAGAACCTGAGGAAGGCCAGTAGGACCATACAACTCTTTAAAAAAAGATACAGCATGCTCTTCTAGTTCATTTTGATTTAATGACCACTCCCCATTCTCAAGAATAAGTGCTGCTATTTTATTCCGTTGTCTTCTAACAATAGTGGATAGGTGGAAGAAAGCAGTGTTCTTATCCCCATTGGTAATCCACTCTTGTCTTGACTTTTGACACCAAAGTATCTCCTCCTGCTCTAGTACACAGTTTAGTTTTGTAGTGGTCTCAAGTTCCTGTTGAATCAGTTCAGCCGTAGGGTTATTATCCAGGTCTACCCTTATATCCTCTAGCAATTTGATTAATGCTTCCTTGCGTTGGTGAATGTCCCCAAACGTATTCATGTTCCATATACGCAGGATCTTTTGAAGCTTAGCAAGGGCTTCCGGAAGATAAGCAAGCTTGTCCCAGGTTTGTTCAATTAGTGGAACAAACTCCGGATGAGTTAGCCACGCCGCCAGGAAGCGAAATGGGCGTCGTCCTGGGTTAGTAGCTCCTTCTTTTTGAAAGATAAGTAAGAGGGGGTTATGATCTGATGAGAGGCGCGGCAAATGACGGACCTCCGTCTCAGGCCATCTGATTCTACCATTTGGTGACATAAGTATCCTGTCCAGACGTTTGGATATTCTAGTTTGAACTGACCGACCCCTCGACCAAGTGAATGGTGAGCCAATATACCCAATATCCATCAACTCATTCCTATTAATCCACCTTCCAAACTCCAAAGCAGGTTGAGTAAGTCTCATTGAGCCCCCTAAACTTTCATTTGGTGATTTGATTGTATTAAGATCACCTCCTAATACAACCGGAATTTGCGATGCCTGTATAATAGTAGAGAGTTCCTGCCAAACCTCACCTCTTCTTCGTTGGTCCGGTGCAATATACACCACTATAAGATTGAAACTGCTCTCCCCAGATCCAACCCTAGTATGAATAAATTGTTTGTCCTTCCTTATCACCTCCATTTCACAGTTTTCCGAATCCCATAAAATCCATATTCCTCCACTCTGACCAATCGCTTCCACTCTTTCAAAAGAATCAAATCCCATCTTAGCACAAATTCCGTCTGCAGTTGCTCCTGAGCAATGTGTCTCAAACAAAGCCAAAAAATTTGGCTTATGCTTTCTGATCATATATCTGATTGATCTTTGAAAGCTACTCTTCACAACCCCGAAGCAATTCCACATGATTCCTAACATTAATACTATATAAATTGAAATTCACCCAACTATCCTTCTCCTGCTTGAGAATCTGGGACAATGGACGTCTTAGTATCCTTACAGATCTCCATATGATCATTTTCTGGTTGCTCCCTCACTTTGGCAACAAACTCAACGTCCTTCGGTATGGCTCTATTTAAAATCTTCACTGGACCATGACTGCTGCCAGCTTGTTGCTTCACAAATCCAGTGGGTACCTGATCCTTGCTCCTCAGCAAAGTTTCCGTATTCTGACGAACCTCCTGAGGCTTGCTATTATATCTACCACGTTTTCTGTTTTGATAACGTGGTCCCCCTTCCCCGACAACTTTTGATCCACTAGCCTGTGCTTCCTTCCCCACCTCACCATAATTACTGTCTTTGTTATAAGGAATCTGTCTGCTGTACCTTGGCTTCCTACGTGGGACCACCATCCACGGCCCATGTCCTTCCTTCTCTAGGCCTTCAATCATGGTATCAACTCTGTCTGCTTCTAAATCTACCACTGGCCTATTTGTTTGGTCATTATTCATTTCAGGCATTACCTCTATCTCTACGTCTGGACTATCCATTTTATTCTTTGTGTTTACAGGTATTTCTTCTGTAGTTTCTTTCTCTTGTGGTGGTTTTCCATAGATGCAAGATTCCTGCAAATGTCCATAGCACCCACACGAATAACAAATGGTATGGAGGTTCTCATACTCCAGAAGCAACCTCTTCCCATTCAAAATAACATCCCCCTTTAGTGGTCTCGTTAGATCAACATTCACACATATTCTCGCATACTTCCCTCGAGTAATTCCCAGAGTATTAATGTCGATTCTAAGTGGACTACCCAGAGCAGATGCAATAGTTTTGAGTATACTAGCATTATACATCGCAAAAGGTAATCCCGTTATACGTACCCACACTCCTATAGACTTGATTACCGATGTGTTAGGATCAAATCCTTCATCCCATTGTTGCATCATGATGTAGTGCCCATACATCTTCCATGGCCCATTCGTCAAAACATCCAGCATATCCGATTCTCTTTCAAAACGGATGAGAAAAAAATCATTAGGTAGATCAAGAACTGACCATCCCCCCTCCGATTTCCATAACTGCTTGAGATTTCTTTCAAATGCCGAATAGGAGATCATTCGCCCTAACAGTTTAACAACAATTAAATTCCTCCATGGGGCATTTAGTACCCTAACCTCTTCTGGTGCGATATTAATAACAAGTGTTGCATTAGTTCCTTTCGGATACTTAATGGTAACCTTTCCTGTTTCAAGAAGGTCATCCGGAATAATGGACAGTTGTTTCCAAGCATCGTCACCAAACAACATGGAACTCCATGAAGGAGTCTTCTTGGGAAGCGGAATATTAATTCCAACTCTCTCCAGATTCGATGGAGATCCCTGTTGGTCATTTCTCCTTTTGTCTGTCGAGCTATTCACAGGTAGCTGGTTATGGGGATCCGGATCCGCTGGAGGGGGAGGTACTGATGCGACTTTTGTCGCCTTATGTGTCGCCATCAAGATTAATGTTTCTTGGAGCTTTTTTGAATATCACTAATTCTTAAAATGATTGTTCATTAAGCTTTCGTATACAAGTTTGGTTAACTACAAAGATTTGGTTTCAAGCTTTCTTAATCATAATTATTTAAAAAAATATATTTGTATAAGTTCCGTTGCTTTGCAAATTCAAAACTTCGTCGGTGTGTGCTCTTCGTTTTTCCTACAGAAACTTTAATACCTTCTTTAATTATGATAGTAAATCTCACATTGTCATATATCATCAAATATTAATACCTGAGCTACTTGTAACATAATTTGGGGTCAAAGTTGAGGTCTTGAAAAACCGGTAACAACCTGCTAATTAAGTGTGTGGCTGTTTACTAAAGAGTAGTCATGGTTACTATTTAGGTCAAAATGTTTGAACCGGGGATTTTCAAACTAAACAGTTTAGGTTTGTTGTTTGACCTTAACCGCCAGTTTGATTACTTTTTATTTATTTTATGTTAAAGGGACCAAACCGGCGGTTTGCCAGTTTTATTTACTATTTTTATTTTTTTTAAACCCCGAATCGATTAAGTTTAGGTTTGACCTTGAACCAAACTTAAACCGGTGGTTCCTAAATTAACATATAATAATTCAAAACCCGCATCTTGCCGGAGTATTACACTACTATTAATATTAAAGTAGAAACAATTGACACCACGTGCCATTTTTTCGTACATTTCGCAACATGACTTTTTTTTTTCTTAACTTTTTACAAGTTTATGCAACAAACATATAAATAACTATTTTTCTTGATTTAAAATATTTTTGTATTTACATGAAAATCCTTATATTAATTTATACTTATTTATGCCTAACATAGTTTAATTTTATACTTCATTAGATATTTTTATTTAAAAATTAGATAAATAATAGTATACAATCAATAAAATATTAATATTAAATATATATTTTATATTAAATTTTTAGTAATCTAAATTTTATTTATAATCATTAAAATATTTATTTATAAATTAAAATTTTAAATGTATAAAATCCTTGTATGACATGAGTATTAGATATACTTTTAGTTGACTTATAATTGGAAATTAAATAATAATAACACTTGAATTATAAAATCAAAACATTTAATTGTCTCGTGGGTGGAGACCGTGGAGTTTGTGTGTAAACCTTCTATAATTTAATTATGCTGGATCTAAAACTAAATGGTACATATTATATACTTTTATAACGAGAAATAAGAATGCATACTAAATTAGTGATATTCTATCTACAAAGACAACGTATATAAAATGTACTCAATCAACCTAAACCTTAAGTTTATCAGAAGTTTAAAAAATTTGGATTAATTTATGCACAATAACATACTAATTACGTAATATCTTGGTTCGAAAATAAAAGTTGGTAGGGTAATATGATTGGTGCCTTAACCAATGTTTAAACTTAGAGGTGTACGTGGACCATTTTAATCCATGTATGTAGGAATAGTGAATAGTGAATAGTGGGTATCCCATACCAGTCTCTACGTGTTGTTATTACGACGACCCTACAACTATTCATTCGGATTGCTATTTTTCGTATTATATTCGCCAAACTGCAGAACAAAGCCAAGTTATTTATAAACCGACAAACGCCTCGATTGAGATAAAAATCATTCAACTTTTTTACTCTATGTAAATTTTGTAGGACCACCACATTGATATCACTCTAGATGTTTAGAATTAACCCAATCGTACGAATCCAAAAAAGATAAGTGCTATTGTTCTTCCGATTGCTTAATCAAATCCGCAAGTTTCCGTGACCTTTAGGGGAATATTGTTGGAGGGAGTTTTTGGAGCTGGGAGTAGAGAGAAGAGATGATGTGATCGTTATTAATCATTGTGTTTAGAATGAGCATATGAGGTCTCCTTCTATAGGAGCTTGGAGGGAGTTCTCAACTTGAGAGATTCACTCTCTTACGCCCATTCCTGCATGAAGAACCGGTAGGTGAAATAAAAAGATACTCTAGAAGGGGGTTGAATAGAGAATGAAAACTTTTCGCAAACCCAATCTCAAGGCCTTGAAACTTCTTTCAACGGCCTTGATGTAGATCTGAGCCCTTTGTGAAACTTTGATTTTAAGGACTTTGAAACAACTTTCAAGGGCCTTGACTTCGTGCTCCTGCAAAACAAAGTTAGTCACAATAGCGAGATATAGTGCGGAATGTAAAAGATCGACACGAGGATATGTTTACGAAGTTCGGCTCTAAATAGCCTACTCTCCGTCCCAGGGTATAGCCTTAGGATCTAACTATCTATTATCAACTTCAAAGAGTCCTAGATACAAACTAGAAGAAATCCCCTTCTTCTCTCACTGTAGCCAATGCTACGATTTAGCTCCAACTCTTCACCTAGCTATAATAGCATAATTACTCCGCAGAGTAACACACACTCTAGTATAACACTATTTAGATCTTCCAATGGAGCTCTTGTGTTTTATCTCTCTCAAAGGGGATAAAGCTTTTTAGAAAAAGAGAGAAAGAAAAACAATGAATCGAATGAAGATGTTTGGTTTTCTTAAAGACGTAAAGATATTTCCGTGTAAGCTGTTGTACTTCACCTTCAATCACCATCTTCATTTATACTCTTCTATGGAGAGGTCTTCTAACCGTTGGAAGGATGACCGTTTGAAGATGAATCTTCTTCTCCATGAAGATCGCTTCCTGTTTTGAGATGAGGTAGACGTTATAGATCTTCATCTCTTGAGAACACGTTGATTCCTCAACTCCTTAATCTTCTCGTTTTCTGTTGAACCGAACGAGAAGAAATCTTGATGCTTTTCGGTATTAGAAAATCTTCTGAAAAGATCTTCTAATATTCGGTTGAAAAAGATCTTCACTGAAATCTTTATGTTGAGCAAATCGTACATAGAACATCTTCTTTGTAATTTGAATCCTTGTTTCGTGCAACTATATTTCTTCAAGGCCTTTGAGATCGTCCCTTTGTATAACACTATCTTCCTTGTGTCCTTGAATAATATTTCAAGGCCCTTGAAGTCCATATCAAGGCCTTTGAAATCTTTGATAAGTCCTGCACTGAATTCAAACCAACCAAGCATCTCGAGAATATAATCAATACATTGTTAGTGTATCAATCTACTACATTTGTGTTTAAATTTTCCATCATCAACACCTGTAAAACATTATAATCAAGGTGGAGTTTTCAATCTCCCCCTTGATGAAAGACAACACAAATGTTTTATCGTACTCGCATTTGTTAGTTTAGCAATGCATATGAAAATCAAAAACTAAAATGTAGAATGCAGAATATCGAATGTCGGATCACATTCATTTCTCCCCCTTTGTCTTTCAACAAGGGAGAAAAATAGTTAAAACACAAGAGTTTTAAAAACGATTACAAACCCAAGAGTATTTTCACAAACACCACAAAAAAAATTTCTCAAAAACAAGCCGTTGATAATACTATCAAGGCCTTGACAGTCATGACAATCAGAGAACTTCAGTTTTCTTTGTACCATCTAGAGGAACTTCCTTTCCCATAATGTTCCTTTAAACACATATCCCTCCATCGATTCTGAGCATGGATGAGGTCAAACTCTTTTTGAGAAAGATATGTTCTTCTTTGATCAAAATTCTTATCATACTTTTTGACCACTCCAACTTCTTCAATAGTCAGAATGTCTGGATCTTCTGATTAAGGTTGGCGAATAGGTTTATCTTTGATAATCGTATGACACTGTGTCATGACTTTTTCAGCATCTTTTGTGGTCGCCTGTCCATCATCTTCTGAGAGAGGTTTGATGCTACTGGCAGTTGTAAGAGAAAGAGCATTAACATGAAACATTTGATTAATTTTCTTGTTAAGAATACCTAGTAAATCTTGTGTTTCATCCATCTTGTCGGTCACAGAAGCTCGGAAAAAGACAAGCTCGGTTCTTAGTCAGTCCACTGCCCTCTCTACAGCTTCCAGACGTAGCACTGTGATGAAATTCCATTCCGGTTGCTCCTTTAAAACCCATACTGTACTAAAATCAACCTGTGTCTTCTGAATTCCTATGGTTTCAAAGAAAGCTTCATCCAATCCTCCATTAACAATATGCAGTTCTTCACCAGAATAATCAATAGAGAAATGCCTAAAAATTGTGGGAAGCAGATTTCCATATGGTAGGTGACTAGTACTTGGAGAATTTATGACATTTACCATATGAGACCGAATGATTTCCGGCATATTTACTTTAAGCCCATTCACCACATGATAGACTAAAGCCAATAATGTGTTGGTTACCACATCCTTGTTAGCAAACCTTGGTACCACACATCTGTCTAAAATAGCATAAATAATTCTGGCTTCAAGGGTTAAGCAAGTGATAGTGGGTTGTGGTTAAGCATTGGGAAGAAGAAACTGTTCTCTGGCTAATGGGATAGTTGTAGCAGGGTTAGAATGATCCGATACGTCATATCGAGGAAAACCAAAAATATCAGCAACAGTCTAAGTAGTAATTTTGATTTTCTTACTTTTGATAATTGAGTCCTAAATTCATTCTCCTCTTTCTCTCCTTGCAGTTAAGTTTGCGTAGAACAACTTGGTTAATCGTGGGTAAGAGACTTCACCTAGGTTGAACATAATCCAAATAGAACTTGCTTGAAGCACTTCGAGCCCTGGTAAAGAGAAGCATGTACAAAGTTCAATGTGGGCAGGCTCACACATGCATTCATATCGGTCATCAAACTCTGACAACCATTTCTTGGCGGCCGTTGGACTCTCAAACCAGTTTGACGGAAGCCCTGTCTTGGCAAAGATCTCTGCATCACTCAAATAATCTGAAGAACTTGAGCTTGAATCAAACCTTGAGCTCGAATCTGGGTTGGAGTCGGATGAAATCTGAACTACTCTCTGTCTTTTGGAGGCAGATGATGTTGCCTCATCCAGTGAAGATCTCTTTGATGCCATTAGAAATTTTTGAGAAGAAGACGAAGAGGGTTTGTAAAAATGAAAGAGTAAAGCATTGTTCATTCAAAGGGAAAAGGAAGCGGAAGGAATAAAGAAGGAAGAGAAGAGGTTTTTAAGGGAAGAAGTCATATTAACGTAAGATTAACAAGATATTTAAGATCTTGGGAAAATCATTGTTGATTAAAATTCTTTCCATAAATTTTGGTAACCACTTTTCAAAATCCTTTGAATTTGATAATAAAACCTTTTAAAATCCCTTTTAAAGAATAAAAATTAGATAATTGCATATCTAAAGGATATGAATTTCTAATTGATCCGTTTTATTAATATACCCTTTGAAACATGTTTCAAGGCCCTTGAAAACATCAATTGGGCTGCATGCGTAAGAACAAATAAACTTGTTTACTCTCCCTACGCTAATGCTTCCTTGTTCAACATACCAAACTTCAATCTAATAAGCTTAAATTGTTCCTCAGGAAGAGGCTTGGTAAAGATATCTGCAAGCTGCAAGTTAGTCGATATAAAAGAGATCAAAACATCACATTTCTCAACATGATCACGTATAAAGTGATGCCTTACATCAATATGCTTAGTCCTTCAATGATGCACATGATTTTTAGTTATCGAAATAGCACTAGTATTATCACATTTTATAGGGATACCTTTTAAATCAAAGCCAAGGTCACGAAGTTGTTGAGCAATCCATAGAATTTGTGCACAACAGGCTCCCACAGCGATATATTCAGCTTCGGCTGTGGATAAGACGATAGAATTTTGCTTCTTGGAGTGCCAACTAATTAGGGATGACCCTAAGAATTGACAACATCCAGAACTGCTTTTTCTATCGACCTTATAACCTCGATACTCCTTTTGTACTACACTTTTGCCATTCTTGTCATGATCTAGCGAAAGTGCTGAACTCATAGGAGTCTTTGCAACCTTAGATTGATCCATTTTGTACTTCTTAAGCAAGTCTTTAGTATACTTGCTTTGATTAAGAAAAAATCCTTTCTTTGCTTGTGAAACTTGAAGTCCAAGAAAGAAATTTAGCTCTCCCATTAAGCTCATTTCAAATTCCTTGCACATAATATCTAAAAATTCCTTGCAAAGGGACCATTAGTAGCACCGAATAATATATCATCAACATAGATTTGTACTACTAGAATGTCGTTGCCTCTAGTTTTGATAAATAATGTTTTATCAATCAAACCTCTTTTGAATTTGTTTTCAAGAAGATATTTAGACAGTCTTTCATACCAAGCTCGAGGAGCTTGCTTAAGACCATAAAGAGCTTTGTCTAGTTTAAAAACATGATCTGGATATTCATCATTTTCAAAACCAGGTGGTTGAGCAACGTAGACTTCTTCTTCTAAGAAGCCATTTAGAAAAGCACATTTTACATCCATTTGAAAAAATTTTATGCTCATAACAAATGCAAATGCAAGTAGCATACGTATGGCTTCTAACTTGGCAACTACAGCAAAAGTCTACTCATAATCAATACCTTCTTCTTGGTTATAGCCTTGTGCTACAAGTCGTGCTTTATTTCGTATGACTTTGCCACTTTCATTCAATTTGTTTCGAAAGACCCATTTTGTGCCAATGACTGGTTGATGTTTTGGTCTTGAAGTAAGAGTCCATACCTTGTTTATCTCAAATTTGTTCAATTCATTACGCATGGAAATGATCCAATTAGGTTCTTGAAGAGCTTGGACATAATTCGTTGGCTCGACAAGGGATACAAAAGCGGAGAAGGCACAAATACTGTTCACTTTAGATCTAGTTTGAACTCTAGCATTTGGATCTGAGATCACATTATCTTGTAGATGATATGAAGAATATTGAACTTTTCTTCTTTTAATTGATGGAACAGATCCAGAAGGTTGAGCCTCATATGTTTGTCTAGATTCGAGTACCGTTGATATATTGCCCTTGGATCCAATCTCAAGGCCTTGAAGTTGAGTTTCAAGCCCTTGAAATGGAGTTCTGACATCATAGTTCTCTGTTTCAAGGTCTTGAAGGTGTGTTTCAAGGTCTTGAGGGTTTTCTTCAGTATCTTGAATCTTTTCCTTCATATTCTTTTCTTGATTTTTAGGATTTTCCTCTTCATCCGAATTTTGATCTTCTCATTGATTTAGATTTAGATCCGCAAAACTTTCACTCAAAGTACCATCATTGCTTTCATAAAAAATAATATGAATGTTTTCCTCTACAACTTTGGTACGTTTGTTATAGACACGATAAGCTTTGCTACTTGAAGCATATTCAATGGATATTGCTTCATCACTACGTGTATCAAATTTTCCAAGGTTATCTTTGTCATTATTATGAACAAAACAAGTACATCCAAAGGGTTTGAAATATAAATATTAGGATTTCTTCCTTTGGAGAGCTCATAAGGAGTCTTTTTCAAGATAGTGCGAATTAAACATCTATTCAAAATATAATTTGCACTGTTTACTGCTTCAGCCAAAAAACTTTTTGGCAAATTGTTTTCTAAAAGCATTGTCCTAGACATGTCCTCAATAGTGCGGTTCTTACGTTCCACAACTCTATTTTGTTGAGGAGTTCTAGGAGCTGGAAATTGTGTGAAATACCATATTTTTCACAAAACAAATCAAACTTTAGTTGATCAAATTCTCTACCATGATCACTTCTTATAGAAACGATTGGTAGGTTTTTCAAAGTTTGTAACTCCTTACACAATTTTGAAAACTCAAATAATACTTCAGATTTTTCTCATAGAAAAGAAATCCATGTGAAACGAGAGAAATCATCCACTATAACAAGGATGTACTGCTTGTCTTTGGGAGATTTGACATGCATAGGTCCACAAAGATCCATATGTAAGAGTTCAATGGGTTGAGAAGAACTTATATGTAACACCCCAAATTCTCGGAACTCGGGGAGCTACTGGTTAGGACCTCACAATGGGTCCCGACCTTGGTTTAATAACAACATTACTTGGATCTTACAACAAGGCACAAATGTATTTAAAACAATTTCGAAAACATAATATTTTTAATGGTATAAACGTACACAGGTGACAGCCTTACAAACATATATAAAGATACATAACATGCATGACGTATGGAAGACTCCCCCGTCCCCATCTAATGAGTACGTGGACCCGGCTGACCATCCGTTCCGGATCTCTCTGCAACTGTCTATCTCTACAGATCTACAACACGGATAAACCGTTAGCTAACTATCCAAATATAAGCAAAAATGATAACAATACAAACACAAGCAGAAACAAAATAAACAAACATCATGCTGGCACTCAACCGTTTATTATCTATTATTTAAGTGATTCACATTATTCAATTTAAGTTGTGGCACGAGAATTATTATTAGTTCTCGCCTCCGTTCCTTATCCAACTGGTGTAGGTCTAGCTGACTTCCACTGGTAGCATCACTACAAATCACGTATGGACTAGTCCCGAAAGAAACCCCCAGTGCCCGCAAGCTACTGAGCAGAATGCCACCGCCCGTTACTCTTAGGCCAAAATATAGGTCGGTAATTATATATCACAACCTATCTCCATAAACATTTCAATCACACACCACCATCATCATTTATACTCATATTTAGAAGTCAGCTAAGTAAGCCCAAAGGACTTACCTGATATAACGCTCGACTCTCTATAAACCAACTCGCTCTGTAAACTGTAGCAACTCAGTTGCCTGTCAAAGGAGATAAGTGCATTAGCACACTCCTGCGTAGTTAGAAGTCTAAGACTTCTAAAATTGAATAATATATTAAGACATAACTAGTTGCAGTATTAATTTAGGGTAAAATGACCATTTTACCCTTGGTCCCGAAATTCTAAAATTCATGTCTAAACTCCTATTTGAGATTCTAAAATCATATTCTAACTCCCAAAGTTTCGTTGGGTTCCAAGCTGACATTTTTCCTATGTTACTATTTTCCAGGAAATCGTACAGGTCTAACTTCGATTCCAAATATAAAATTCGTAACCGCTTATAAAAATTCCGACGTAAATCCCTAGATTATCTATGATGTCCTATCTAACTTTAGGAGAAAGAATTTCTCCAAACTGTTCATTCAACAGTTTTATAAAAATTCCTAAAGTTGACTACTCCCTTTACAAATTCTATACTTAGCCAAAATCTGAGTACACTTCGAAAAATCATAACTCCTAAACCACTCACTGGATTTATCCCAAATTTTGATATTTTCTACTATAAAATCTTACCTATAATATATCCAAAATTCAGCGGGAAAGGATATCAAGAGCTTATTCAAAATCATCTCACAAAACAGCATCACTTGCTGTTTTCCCCAACACTCAGCACATATATAAAAACGTCAACTTTAAAACACAATAACTCTCGAACCGTAACTCCGATTCTTCCCAAATTTTAATATGATCTACAACAAGATGTCAACTATATCATATCAAAATTTCAAGTCTAACAGAAGTCAATAACCCCTCCAAATTTATTCCACAAAACTGCCTCTCAAGCAACTTTCCTCAAACTCAGCACACTTAGAAAATTGCATGAGAAGCCAACTTGATAAAACTCATATCTCCTAAACTATAACTCAAAATAGGCTCAAATTTCAGTATGTTCTACACTGCAATACCGACAACAACATATCCCAAAACCAGGAGCAAAGAAAGAGTCTAACTTACCCAAATCTAGGCTCAAAGTCGGTTGTTCAACACTTCTTGAAACTCGGAAGAAATAGCATGAATCTGTACCAGCTCCTCTATGGCTGTTCTGGGTAGATTTAGGAGACATAAAAGGGCACTCATTAGGCATGAATTACATGGGCGGAAGTGCAAGAAAGAGAGATGAACAAGCCTTACTCGATTACACGACTCGAGGAGACTAATGAAGGGGTGCAAGGCTGCTGTTGTCGTGTGTGCGGCTGCTGAGAGGGACTGTTGCTGTCTTCGATCGGGTGTAGTTGAAAGGAGAGGCGGGTGCCGGCCTGCCTAAAGCAAATTCCAGACGTTGCACGTGAAGTAAGATGGCGCGAGATGAACGCCGTAGATCGGGTGCCGGAATGAGAAGGATTGATTCTCTCGTTGTCGATTGTACACAAAAGTGAGCGAGACTGCAGAAGGAAAGACAAGGACGAGTGGTGCGTTGCTGCTAGACGGGAGATGGAGACGTGCAGAGGAGTGCTCAGTCCGGGTTTCGTCTAGGTTTGTCGCTGGTTGTAGGGGAGGCTTGTGTGTACGTTTGTATCGTTCCGGCTTGGGTAGAAGTTCCGAATGATTGACAGAAGGGAGATACGCAGCATAGAAGAGAGCGAGATCTGGGCTGCGATTCTGGACGTGTGAACGCTGCTGTATTAGGCAGTTAAGGCTACGGTTTCATTAAGGAAGGAAGATCAAGAGGGAAGCGTGATTTCAGGAGTCGTTTCATTCAACGCACCCCTAGTCCAGCTCAGCTCCACGTAGGCAAGAGGAAGCTCCCAAGGATGCTGCAGCGGGCTCTTCTTGTTGGGCTGGCGGAGGCATTAACGCTACTGGGCTGCAGCAGCTGGGCTGCAGAGGGCTGAAGCTGGCAAGCTGAAAGGAGATCACGGACTGGGTTGTACAAGGCAAGCAGTGGCCGGCTAGGCTTGTCACAGACTCGTCACAGACTTGTCTGGCCTTGTCACAGACTCGTCACAGACTCGTCACAGACTTGTCTGGCCTTGTCACAGCTTCGTCACAGACTTGTCCAGACCTTGTCACAGCTTCGTCACAGACTTGTCCAGACCTTGTCACAGCTTCGTCACAGACTTGTCAACGACGAGTCATATTCTAAATTAGGGTTTGGGGCTAAACTTATTATTTTATGTGAAGTCAAGGGATCGAAACTGGTAGGCTACGGAATAGACGGATACGGATCATGTTATAGTTTAGGATTGGTTATAATAATCCTATCATTTTATGTGAAGGTAAGCTACATAAAATGATAAAATTTTATAAAGATCCTATCATTTTATGTGAAGGGAAGCTACATAAAATGATAAATTTTATAATAATGTGTCTAACTAAGTAGACAGATATGGGTCAACTGATCGAGATCGGGTTTGTTACAGAAATAAACGGAATAAAAATTCCGGATATTACATCAGTACCCCCTTAAAATAAGTTTCGTCCCGAAACTTAAAAGAAGACTCGTAATGTCGGAGTCCATGCAAAAGAACTAGAGCGCCGGAAAGAGGTCACAACGGTCGAGTTCTGATTTGTTTCCGAAATAGCCGGAAGAAATATTCCCGGGTATTACATTATAGCTTTCTTAGGTTTGAATGATCCTCTTGTTTGTTTACCTTGTGTACAACCCTTACTTAGATCATTAACCTTGAAATTTAGGTTTGGCAAACCACGTACCAAATCTTTTGTAAGTAGCTTCTGCATGGTGTGCATGCTTACGTGACCAAGCCTTCTATGCCAAAGCCTTGGATCATCAGTTAAGGCCTTTAGACATTTTAGCTTAGTTCCTGAAACTTTGTTAGTACTCATGGAATAAACATTATTACATCTAGGAGCAATAAGCACCACTTCACCCGTCTTTTTGTCTTGAACCTCACATTTATCTGAATCAAACATAACTTTTATTGCCTTTATCCATATTTGATAAATACTTAGCAAATTATATTTCAAACCATTAACCAAATAAACATCATCAATAACGTTAGATTAATTATAACATATTTACCAATGCCAACAATGTCACACTTTCCTTTATCACCAAGCGTAATGGTTCCAAATGATTGCTTCTTTCAATCAGAGAATAAAGAGCTCTTTCCACTCATGTGCCTTGAGCAGCATCTATCTAATATCCATTTATGCTCCTTTACCTTGGTGATATCCTACAAAACAACAAACATCAACCTTTCCGGGTCGACCAAATGGCATATTTTGGTCCATATTCAGGTTCGATCATGTTTGGTGGTCTTGTACCTGTAGAAACCCATATTTGTTTGACTTGTTTCTTTAAACATAAAGGATAGGTGTTTCTAATGATATAAGGATCATTTCTTTTATAAGGACAAGTTGATTTAACATGACCCTTTTTACAATAGTAAAAGCAAGTAGGCATATGAATACTTCTTTTGGCTTTGACAAAAGTGGTAGTTGGTTTTCGAGGAAAGCTCCTATGATAACAATTACCATTCTTGTTAAGAGAGGATTGTTGTTCACCCATCATTCTTTCAAGATTAGCTTTTGAACGAGTGAACTTAACAAGTGCAGCCTTCTGGTCTTGACACGTTAAAGCAAGATCAACTTTCTCTTTCTCTATATCGATATAGTCTTGATGGAGAGAGGAGAGGTTGTCCTTGAGAATCATATTTTCTGATTCCAAGGCCTTGATATTATCATCAAGGTCCATTTTTTCAGTGTTAAGATTTTCAATTTCCAAAGACTTTTCACTTAGTTGTTTTTCTTGTTCGATGAGCTTTTCTTGTTTGATGAACTTTTCTTGTAATTAAAGAACTTATCCTTATTCTATGTTCTTTGTCACATATGATAATGTCTTTAAGGAATTGTTTCAGATCATATTCATGTTGAGTCAAAATAGTACTTACCATATTGTCTACATATAGATTTGAATCTTCTTCATGATCGGCCATGAGACACAAGTTTGTTTGTTCTTTTTCGTCTTCTGATTCATTTGATGATTCTGAATCACTCCATGAAGCTACCATAGCTTTCTTCTTTCGATCATTTTTCTTGAAGTTGGTCCTCTTCTTTTGTGGACAATCCTTCACACATGATCTATTTCACGACATTCAAAACAAGTCAGCACTCTAGTTTTCTTGTTAGAGTTAGAAAACTTACCTCGGGGTTTTGATGTTCGTGGATATTCTCTATTGTTAGCAGATTGTTTCTTTAACTTGAGAATTCTCGCAAGTCCCTTAGAGATCATCGCAATTGCATCTTCTTTATCATCGTCATCGCTATCCTCTTCGTCAGATGGTAATTCATCTCTTATTGATTTTACTGCCAAATTTTTGGAGTTGGAAGGGAGCTCTCCATCTTCTTCACCAAGAACAATTTCATGTGTGATGAGTTTTCCAAGGAGGTCATCAAGAGGAAGAGTTGTGAGATTCTGAACTTCTTCAATAGTAGTCATCTTTGACCCCCACTTAGCTTTAGGTAGGCTCCTTAGAACCTTCCTTACTTTCTCTTGATTTGTGAGAATCTTTCCTAGAGAGTCCAAGTTGTTCACAATCTCAGTGAATCTGGTGAACATTTCTTTGACTGTTTCATTTGGGATCATCTTGAATAGCTCATATTGTTTGAAAAAGATGTTAATCTTTTTTTCTTTGACTTGACTTGTTCCTTCGTATGTGACAATAAGCTTGCCCCATATTTCTTTTGCACTCTTGCATGTTGAGATGCGGTTGAATTCATTGGCATCTAATCCGCAGTATAGTAAGTTCATTTTTTTGTAATTCTTTAACATACTGTCCGGGTCAGCCTGTGTGAAGTCAACTTCCTTCTTTGGGACGTGGACGTCTTCAACCGTTGTAATTGGAACTTTAGGTCCATATTGAATGATGCTCCAAAGCTCCATGTCCTGGTCAATAATGAACATACACATGAGTGCTCTCCAATGAGCAAAGTTGTTGCCACAAAAGAGTGGTGGTCGAGATGAAGATCTTTCTTGAGCAAATCCACCATCACCTACAAGATTCATGATTAGTCTCACTGATGGTTAAATTAATATACGCGAGTCTAGCTCTGATACCAATTGAAGAACCGGTAGGTGAAATAAAAAGGTTAAATGATACTCTAGAAGGGGGGTTGAATAGAGTATGAGAACTTTTCGGAAACCCAATCTCAAGGCCTTGAAACTTCTTTCAAGGGCCTTGATGTAGATTTGAGCTCTTTGTGAAACTTTGATTTTAAGGACTTTGAAACAACTTTCAAGGGCCTTGACTTCGTGCTCCTACAAAACCAAGTTAGTCACAATAGCGAGATATAGTACGAAATGTAAAAGATTGACACGAGGATATGCTTATGAAGTTCGGCTCTAAATAGCCTACTCTCCGTCCCAAGGTATATCCTTAGGATCTAACAATCTATTATCAGCTTCAAAGAGTCCTAGATACAAACTAGAAGAAATCCCCTTCTTCTCTCACTGTAGCCAATGCTACGATCTAGCTCCAACTCTTCACCTAGCTATAATAGCATAGTTACTTTGAAGAGTAACACACACACTAGTATAACACTATTTAGATCTTCCAATGGAGCTCTTGTGTTTTATCTCTCTCTAAGGGGATAAAGCTGTTTAAAAAAAGAGAGAAAGAAAAATAATGAATCAAATGAAGATGTTTAGTTTTCTTGAAGACGTAAAGATGTTTCCGTGTAAGCTGTTGTACTTCACCTTCAATCACCATCTTCATTTATACTCTTCTATGGCGAGGTCTTCTAGCCGTTGGAAAGATGACCGTTTGAAGATGAATCTTCTTCTCCATGAAGATCGCTTCTTGTTTTGAGATGAGGTAGACGTTATTGATCTTCATCTCATGAGAACACGTTGATTCCTTCTCATTTTTTGTTGAACCGAACGTGAAGAAATCTTGATGCTTTTTGGTAATATAAAATCTTCTGAAAAGATCTTCTAATATTCGGTTGAAAAAGATTTTCACTGAAATCTTTCTGTTGAGCAAATCATTTCTGGAAAATCTTCTTTGTAATTTGAATCCTTGTTTCGTGCTACTATATTTCTTCAAGGCCTTTGAGATCGTCCCTTTGTATAACACTATCTTCCTTGTGTCCTTGAATAATATTTCAAGGCCCTTGAAGTCCATATCAAGGCCTTTGAAATCTTTGATAAGTCCTGCACTGAATTCAAACCAACCAAGCATCTCGAGAATGTAATCAATACATTGTTAGTGTATCAAACTACTACATTTGTGTTTAAATCTTCCATCATCAACACCTGTAAAACATTATAATCAAGGTGGAGTTTTCATTGCAGACAAAGGCTAGTATATCTTTGGAGACATAAAATCAAATATTATGAATCGGATCTAGTGTGGGAGTGGATTAGGCGGACAAGGTTTGCGTCATTTGGGCCAGCTATTGGGCTTGTGTTTGACTTTCAATCAAATAGGCTTTTATGAGGATAGAACTGGGCTAGCACAAAAAAAGATGATAGATGGTTGGCCCAAAATCAAGTTAGTAAAACCCTCGACCTGAAAGCCATCCCCAAACTCAGTGAACTGTGCATGCACCACACCTCGGCCCCCACCCCCCTCCCCCCACACACATGTACATATATATAGTGTTCTATCAATCTCCCCACTTTTGATGTATATCATTCATGATTAAACTCATGATGTATATTTAGTACACTCATCTTTCGGCATTAATACTCCATTTTCTAAGTCATCAATTTATACATATGATTATATCAAATTGTAGTACTCGGAACCACAAAGCTAATGCTCCCTTTTTTCAACGTTGGTTTTGGCCCGAGCTCAATGGAAATGTGTCTAGAAAATCTCTCCAGCGCAAGATCTTAAATAATGAACCTAGCAATCCCGACATGAATAGAAATGAATTATAAACCATGTATTTTGTTTTTATAAAAAAAGAATGAACTACTCTCGGTGGTGTACAAGTATTTTTGGCGAATCAATCTGACGCAAAGACGATCATGCTGAGGATGTGCTAGTAGTACTTGACCCAAAGACTATCCCCACATGAATAAAAAATGAATTCTAAACCATGTATTTTGTGTTTATAAAAAAAGAATGAATCACTCTCGGTGGTGGGTATTTGTGGTGAATCAATCTGACTCAAAGGCTATCACGCAGAGGATGTGCTAGTACTACTTGCACATAAGTTCAACATGCCATAACTTGAGATCTAACAATCTTAGACCTTCCCCTGTCATCGACAAGTAGACTCTAGACCATGCAATACTAGGCCAACTCCACAGCAACTACTTGCGAAGGCTGATAAATCTATCAAGCAACAACACTAAAACTGAAAGTAGCGATAACCGGAAGCTCTCAATACCCTGCAAAAATGCTTTGGTCAACTCTACACGGTCAACAAACGACAAGTGTCGCTATGTTGTTTGCTAATTTGACATAATCTATCATAATCACGCCTTTCGAGAGTAGTTGCCTAATGGACTTATGTCTCCGTCTTATCAAACGAGACATTCCGTTGTACATACAACTCTATGCCCAAGCTATAGCCGATTGACTATCACTGTAACACCCCGAATCCGTAGGACTCGGAGTGCCAACGGGCTAGAACCTCACAATGACTCCTGACCCTAGCTTGACAACAAGTGCATTGGATCTTACAAAAAGGCACAAATAAATATAAAACAACCTTTATAAACATAAACATAGATACCATAATACATACAAATCCCCACATCCGAGTATAAAACATCAACCACATATTCATAACACAACCCAAAAGCCCAATATCCTAGGTGTATGAAAGTCCTCGGCTGATCACTCCTCCAGATCATCCTACAGTCTTCCTATCCTGCAAAGGATCTACAACATGGTATGAAACCGTTATCTAACAATTCATATATAAGATAATGCATAAGTACATACACACAACAGAATAATGATAAACACCAAGCATGCTATCACACATGTACCCATTTAATTATCTTTATAATGTTATACACTCAAAACCATTTGTATGGATATGACACGAGAAGTATATCATTCTCGCCTCTAAATCCCATAACCATATGGAGTGGAAAACAGATGCACGCCCCGTATACCATATGGAGTGGTGACGTATCCTGCCCGTATACCAGGTCTGACATGCCCTTAGAGAACCTCTCAGACTCCTTATAGGATTAAGAGAAAGGTTATCACTGCCCGTTTCAAGGGGGCCAATCATGTTGGTAATAATTGTTAGCATGAAATATTGTGATATTTTAGGCACGTTTTCTAATCGTATTTGATTCATTTTGATAGTCTTTGATTGAGCTTTATGCGTATATGAGCTAGTATTGCCTATATTGTCGATATGGATGTCTACACGAGTTCTATGTTGATTATAGGTGATTTGGAGCTATTTCCGAACGAAATCGAGCAAAGGAAAGTTGAGTTGATGTACCTCTAGATCAAGGACACCTTTTGGAAGCAATTTGGAGTATTAGATTGAGGAATGCACGAATGAAGGCAAGAATCACGGTTTTACCCTAAATTACGGCCGTGGATTGTGAGTCAGAATTCGATGTTCATTCCAGGGGATATTACGGCCGTGGAAGCTATCCGTGTTTGTTTCCACGCCTAAGAATTACGGTCGTGGAATCGTCCACGACCGTGATCTTGGCGAATCCTTTCGCCACGTTTCGAAGCCATGATCTCTTGAAGATCGGGCCGGGCCGACATTTTGCCCTGCATTATAAAAAGGACGGATGAAGCATGATTCCGCCACCTCGCTACCTCGCTTACGACCCTTCAACCCTAAGTTTAGCGGCAAAAACGCAAGCTTAGCAACACACAAACCCTCATTCTTGGAAGTGATTTTGGAGATCTCATTGAAGATCAAAGTTCGGAATTGAAGAATTGCTGTTAGCGATCTTCGTGTTTGCGGAAGATCGAAGTTCTTGGAGGATTTTGCAAGAAGATTTCTCTTCTTGCTTAGGTTTGATTTAGGATCGGATTGACATCCCGTTTCCTTTCTTTCCTAAGATTGTGATTGTTTATTCCGATTTGAATCTTTTGATAAACACTTGTTCTTGATTGTGATTCTGAGATTCGTTTGAAGATTATTGATAGTTCTTGAAAGTTCCCATCTTTTATCTTTTAAATCTTGAATTAATATCAATATGACTGTTATTGGCTAAAAACCCTTAACAATTCTAAGGTGAAGGGTTGATAGTTGTGGATTAGATGATGATAGATCGATCGCAAACAGATTAGACCCTGAGAGTTAGAGAATTGTCGCCGACAACCCTAAATTACGGGCTGTTCTTGAGTTCCACGGCCGTGGAATCTCAAGATCCAACCGTAATTTCCCTGAGTTTACGAGCTTGCTTTTACCTTAATCCAAAGTTAAAGATTTGCTTTAGCTTAGTTTAGACTTGTCTTTCCTAGGTGGTAGTGAAGTCTCAACAACCTCTACCCCGATTGTGAGTCTCAACAACCTCAATCGGATAAGTTAGTCTTGACCTTTAGATTATAGGTTTGGGTATTTGATGCTAATCCTTGCCTTTAGTTCCTTCTTATATTGAGCCTCAACAACCTGTATAAGGAGTATCTTTTAGGTGAGTTACATAGGGTTTTTGGAACCTCAACCGTACGATTACCTTACATTAGTATACCTTTGCACATATCAACTCTGTCTTTACATCATTTAGTATATCTTGAATCGATTGCCACAACTGAATACCCGGATCCTTAGGATTGTTGTTTTCCCAATATTTGCAAAACTCTCATATTTATCGCTTGATAACCTGCAATCGAGTTCGTTCCACCCAAATCCCTGTGTTCGATACTCTGGAATTCTTGCTTAACTATATCGATCCGTACACTGCGGGTTCGCTTGCTTGATTCTAGTTTTATAAATTTAAAGCTTATTTGCACACACCTCTAGGGGCGAACAAGTTTTTGGCGCCGTTGCCGGGGATTTGGCTTCGTCCGAATCCGGTAGCCGGTTGTCAAGCTTGGGAGCTTGCTCTCGTTATTTGATTTTTCTTTGAGTGCATGCGCAGGTCTAGGAACACCGAAGACCTCTTACCTCTTGACCAAGAGCTAGAGAAAACCTTGAGGCAAAAGCGCAAGGAAAGGAAGATGGCTCAAGAGAACGAAAACGATCTTCAAACTAAGTTGGCGGAGAAGGAAGCTCAACTCCGATGGAATGAGACTCTCCTCCAAGATGAGATGGATCGTCATCAAACTCAAGTTAACGGTCTGCAAGACATGCTCGTCCAAATGAAGATAAAGATGAGCGATCTTGAAAATAAGGTGGGGAAGAAGTCCTCGAGAAGGAGGACAAGGTCTAAAAGAAGAAACTACTCATCCACCGATGATAGTGATTCTTCCATGCCTCCGCTAGAAGAGATTGATCCCACGATCAATATAAATCCCTTCAATCAACAAGGAGCTGCTAACCGCCGCATTCCACCTAGGAATGCGAGGGTCGAACGTGTGGATAATGAGCCGAGAACTCTTGGCCAGCGGATGGATCCAACACAACAACCACGCCGCTTAGGTGTGAACTTCGATACTGAAGATGTACAAGGGTTTAGCTTCAACCCTCAAGTTATCACTCTTGTTCGCCAAAGCCAATTCGGCGGTACAAGCACTGAATCTCCGCACCAACACTTGCAAAACTTTGAGTGTATGATGGAGACAATGAGACCAAAGAGCGCTACTACCAACAGCTATAAGCTCAAACCTTTCTTTTTCTCTTTGAAAGGGAAAGCGCTATCTTGGTACCAAGCTCTTCCTAGTGGGAAACTAGAGACGTGGGAAGACCTTTCCGCGGAATTTCTCACCAAATTCTTTCCGCCTTCCAAAACGGCGGAACTTAGAGGTAAGATCAATGCTTTTTCTATGAGACCTAACGAAAGTTTGTTTCAATCTTGGGAAAGGTTTCAGGATTTGCTCTTGGATTGCCCTCATCATGGCATATCCAAGCTTGCCTTGCTGGAGATTTACTACAAGGGGCTGGATGCGGGAACGCAATTCAACCTCCAATCCCTCTCATGTGGAACGTTCATGGACATGAGAGAAGATGACGCTTGGGACTTCATTGAGAAGCAAGCAAGAGTCATAGAGAAGTATTCCCACCGGAAAGTGGAGGGAAATCGTGTGGAGCAAGGAGCAAAGCTTACACATGAAGCTCAAAATCAGATTTTCTCCCTCAACAATGAGATCAAAGAGTTGAAGGAGACTATCAAGACCAACTTCCCAAAGCAACAAGAGAAGGATGCTGGCTATTTGGGCAACAACAACGGCGGTGATAACACCAACCGCAACAACAATAACCGGAACAACAACCGGAACAACAATTGGAATGGAAACAACAACAACCGGAATAACAACAATTGGAACAACAATCGGGGTTCGAACAACAACAATTGGCGCTCCAATCAGCAAAATTCCGGTAACTCCTATCCTTCCAATTCCAATTCACTAACTCCACCCTCTTCTTCCTCTACTCCTTTGAAAAGCCAGGGGCAATCATCAAATGGAGGAAACAATACGGGAAAGGAAAAGCCGGATCCCATGTTGGAAACGATCTTGGGAAAGCTTCAAGGGTTGGAGAACCGCATCATCAAGGTTGATGATCAAATTTCTAAGGTTGACAAAGCTCAAAAGGTTTTGGAAAATCAAATGTTCAACCATGCGGAGGAAGTTCCTAGAAATCAAGGGAAACTTCCAGGAAAGACGGAGGACAACCCTAAGGGAAGGGTAATGGCGATTACAACTAGGAGCGGAGTGACTACCACCGATCCGCAGCCTACGTTTGTTGAAGTCCCCGTAGAGAAAAGCAAAGAAAAGGGGAAGGAGAAGGAGGACGTCTATGTTCCCCCTCCAGCTTTCAAACCTCCCCTACCGTTCCCTCAATCTAGAGCGCGAGCGCGCCTAGACAAGCAATTCGGTAAGTTCATAGAACTCATGAGCAAACTGCATATTAATATACCTTTCATTGATGCTATTGTAGGTATGCCGGCTTATGGCAAGTTCTTGAAGGAGCTCCTCTCTAACAAGAGGAAGCTAGAAGATTTTGGAGAGGTCAAGATGAGTTCGGATTCTTCGGACCTCATCAAGACTATGAAGGAGAAAATGCCCCCAAAGCTGAAAGATCCGGGGTCATTTTGCATTCCCATTGGAGTGGGAGAGGTCACATATGACGCTTTATGTGACTTGGGAGCAAGTGTGAGCATCATACCACTTGCATTGTGCAGGAAGATCGGTTTAGGCGACCCTAAACCAGTGAAGATGACGTTATACATGGCGGATCGATCCATTACTCGTCCCGTCGGCATTGTAGAAGACGTCCCGGTCAAGCTAGGCAAGTTCTTTGTCCCCATTGATTTTGTTGTGCTTGACATTCCTGCAGATAGTCCGGTCCCGATCATACTCGGAAGGCCGTTTCTTGCAACTTCCGGCTGCATGGTCGATTGTAAGAATGGGAGACTCGCTTTTGACATTGGGGAAGAGAAAGTAGAGTTCGTTCTCTCCACTCTAGTGAAGGAGCCAATCTTTGATGAGGATATTTACAATGTCCAAGACGAAGAAGGTTTATCTAGGGAGGAGGTAAGTGCGATTCTCTTTAACGATCCTTTGCAAAAGGTCATTACTATGAGTCTAACCGATGTAGGAAAAGAAGAAGAGTGCAAAGAGGAAATTGAAGCCTTAGAAGCACAAGAAGAGATGCATGAAGTGGAGTTTGAGAAACTCCACGATGAGGCTGAGAATACAAGATTCCACGGTCATACTCTGTATTCCACGACCGTGGATTCCACGACCAAAATCAACCTCCATTCCAGAGGATATTACGGCCGTGGAACACCAGAGGAGGCCGTAATTTTGACCGTGGAAAAGGGCGATCGGCACACTTCTTCAACCTCTTCTAATTCTTCTCCAAACCATTCAACATCCTTAGAAACTTCTAAGGAAACATCGGAAGCTCCTCAAGGATCATTGGAAGCTCCGAAAGCAATAGAACTTAAACCACTTCCTACTCATCTAAGGTACGCTTTTCTTGGATCTAATTCCACCTTCCCGGTTATCGTTAGTTCCGAATTAAGCATAGATGAACATGAACAGCTCATGATTGTCCTTAGGAAACATAGAAAAGCCATAGGCTATACTATTGAGGATTTAGTAGGAATTAAACCCTCCCTATGCATGCATAAAATACTAATGGAGGAGGACTTTAGAACTTCAAGACAACCTCAAAGGCGGTTGAATCCGACCATGAAGGAGGTTGTCAAGAAGGAAATTCTTAAACTCCTTGATGCAGGTATCATCTATCCTATCTCCGATAGTAAGTGGGTGAGCCCAGTTCAAGTAGTTCCGAAGAAGGGAGGAATGACGGTCATCACCAATAAGAACAACGAACTCATTCCTACCCGAACCGTGACTGGATGGCGGATGTGTATAGACTACCGCAAGCTCAACAACGCAACGCGGAAGGATCACTTTCCATTGCCATTCATCGATCAAATGCTTGAAAGGTTAGCACAACATTCATACTTTTGCTACCTTGACGGTTATAGTGGTTTCTTTCAGATCCCGATACATCCGGATGATCAAGAGAAGACCACGTTCACGTGCCCTTGGGGTACATTCGCTTATAGGAGAATGCCGTTCGGGCTTTGCAACGCCCCAGCCACCTTTCAACGGTGCATGATGGCCATCTTCTCCGAATATGTAGAGGAAATCATGGAAGTCTTCATGGACGACTTCTCCGTTTACGGTTCCTCTTTTAACGATTGTCTTTCTAACCTTTCTCTTATTTTGCAAAGATGTGAAGACACTAACCTAGTTCTTAATTGGGAGAAGTGTCAATTCATGGTTAAGGAAGGAATCGTTTTAGGTCACTTAGTCTCTAGTAGAGGGATAGAGGTAGACAAAGCTAAAATAGAGACCATAGAGAAACTCCCTCCCCCAGTTTCGGTGAAGGGAATAAGAAGTTTTCTAGGACATGCTGGATTCTATAGACGTTTCATTCAGGATTTTTCTAAGATATCAAAACCTCTCACTAATCTATTGATGAAGGATGCAGTTTTTGAGTTTTCACAGGAATGTCTAGATGCGTTCAACACCATCCGGCAAGCTCTAATTTCAGCACCCATTATCCAACCACCGGATTGGACTCTCCCTTTCGAGATTATGTGTGATGCTAGTGACGTAGCCATTGGAGCTGTTCTTGGGCAACGAAAAGAAGGACGAACCCACGCCATATACTACGCTAGCAAGACGCTAGACGAAGCCCAGCTCAACTACGCCACTACGGAAAAGGAGTTTCTAGCCATTGTCTACGCTATTGACAAGTTTCGCTCTTATCTTGTAGGTGCAAAGGTGATTGTCTACACGGATCATGCTGCGATCCGGTATCTCCTTGCAAAGAAGGATGCGAAGCCAAGGCTGATTAGATGGATTCTTCTCCTACAAGAATTCGATCTTGAGATCCGCGACAAGAAAGGCTCGGAAAATTCTGTTGCGGATCATTTGAGTCGTCTAACACATCTAGAGGACGACCATTTACCCATTGATGACTCCTTTCCGGACGAACACCTACATATCATAGAGGAGTGCATCAAGGTAGTATCCAAAGGTAACGAACCATGGTTTGCTGATTTTGTTAACTATTTGGTTTGCCAGGAGATACCACCCGGACTGTCATACTCACAAAGGAAGAAGTTCTTCAAGGACGTCCGGGAATACCATTGGAACGAGCCTCTCCTCTTCAAGAGAGGTCCGGATGGCATCATTCGGCGATGTGTGCCGGAAGATGAGATGCAAAGTGTCATCCGTCATTGTCATTCACTACCCTGTGGAGGACACGCTAGTTCGAACAAAACTAGCGCAAAGGTATTGCAATCCGGATTCTATTGGCCTACTTTATTTAAAGATGTGCAATCCTTTGTTTCTTGTTGCGATGCTTGTCAAAGAACAGGCAATATCTCTAGAAGGAACGAGATGCCCCTCAACAACATCCAAGAGGTGGAGATTTTCGACGTTTGGGGAGTCGATTTCATGGGACCATTTCCTTCTTCTTGTGGAAACCAATACATACTATTGGCGGTAGACTACGTTTCTAGATGGGTGGAAGCAATTGCCTCTCCCACGAATGATGCCATGGTGGTGGTTAAGTTCTTCAACAAGACCATCTTTCCGCGATTCGGGACGCCAAGGACGATCATTAGTGATGGAGGTTCTCACTTCATAGCCCGTCGCTTTGAAGCTCTTCTATCCAAGTATAGGGTTACTCACAAGATCGCCACCCCTTACCATCCACAAACGAGTGGACAAGTTGAGATCTCAAATAGGGAAATCAAGGGAATTCTAGAGAAGACGGTTTCGAGGACTAGGAAGGATTGGTCCTTGAAACTAGATGATGCATTATGGGCATACCGGACTGCATACAAGACTCCCATAGGAACCACACCATACAACCTTGTGTATGGGAAGTCTTGCCATTTGCCGGTAGAGCTAGAGCACAAAGCGTTTTGGGCTATCAAATGGTTGAATTTCAGCATGAAGGAAGCGGGAGAAAAGCGTCTCCTAGACATCAATGAGCTGGATGAACTCCGTTTGAACGCCTATGAAAACGCTAAGATCTACAAGGAAAGAGCAAAGCGTTGGCATGATAAGCATATCATTCCAAAGGACTTCCAAGAGGGAGATCAAGTCCTCCTCTTCAATTCGAGACTTCGCCTCTTTCCAGGTAAGTTAAAATCTCGTTGGACTGGACCTTTTCTAATTAAGCGTATTTTCCCCCATGGTGCAGTTGAAGTATGAGGTGAAGCTAGCGGAAGTTTTAAGGTGAACGGTCAACGGCTCAAGAAGTACTCACCGGAACTCCAAGCTGAGGAGTTTGCACCTACCGCACTCGAATAAGTGCGAGATTGGTCTAGCTACGGACCTTAAACAAAGCGCTTCTTGGGAGGCAACCCAAGGTATTGCATTTTCGTTTTTGTTTCCGATTCATAGTTTAGCTTAGAATAGAAGTTTTTGCTTTATTTTTGCCTCGATTTCTCCCGGTATGTTCGTGTTTTTGGTTGTAGGATCGATGGAAAAGGAGAAAGGGAGGATAATGTCAAAGAAAAGTGACGAAAATTTGGACTTTGAAGCTTTACAGAGAGTTCCACGGTCTAAATTACGGTCGTCATAGCTACAGTGGCCGTAATTCTCAAAGGCCTGTGAAAAATCACCAAAATTACGGGTCCGTACATTTCCACGGCCGTGGAATGCCCCGATAGACCGTGATTTTTGAAATTTTGCCTGCGAGTATAAAAGCCACACTTCACCACAAAAACACCACAAAACCCCCAATTTCCACGCCCTAAATACCGAAAAACCGCAGCTTCTCCCAAATCTTCGTTCTTTAATCGTTTTTAACGATTCTTCTTCCTAAACTGAAGCAAATCCAACCAAGAACAAGATCCAAGCAACAAATCGCGTGGAAAACGATTAACAAACCCGCATTTTGGATTTCTCAATCCGAAAAAGAGGTTTTTGCTCTCTTCTTGATTCTAGTCGTTTTTGTTCGTTTTTGTTAGAGATTTTTAGGAAGAACTGATTGAGATTGGAAGAAATTAGATTAGGACTGTTTGTTGTGGAGTTTGATTGCTGAATTGCTGAGAATTGAGAATTACTGTGTCGAATCACGGTCTACAGAGGTTCCACGGCCGTGGTTTGGGAAGAACAGACCGTAATTTTGGACAGTAATGGATTTTGTGAGGAGATTTTCGGGAAGGATTAAGGAAAAGAAAGGGGAACAGAATAAGAAGAGAAAGGGCAACCCTTCCACATCTAGGGCACCACCACCCTCATCTCCCTCACCACCATCCTCACCTTCACCTCCATCTTCACCCCCTCCTCCTAGCATCCCGATCATACACGAAAACTACATAGCCGCACTTGAGAAAATTGAGAAGAGGACAGTGATAGGTCCTAGATATTTGTTGTTGGAGGATCTACATCCTCTCAACATAGTAGAGGACCTTACATGGCTCTTGGATAGAGCCGGTTTGCTTGTCTTCACGAACATTCGTGAAGACGCTTATGAGGAGATCACCCGAGAGGTTGTGACATCTTTCGAGCACAGCCATGTTGATAGGACCGTCTCCTTCCGTCTCATGAATAGAGACTACCATTTTAGCATTGTCGAGTTCGGGACCATCTTTGGGTTCCATGAGACCTACAACGGTCGACTCCCTAGGAACGTGTCCGCCAAGGACTTTTGGGAGGAAGTGGCTATGATCTATGCCGACGAGGACCGTTGGCATCCAGCTGATACCAAGGCCAAATTGATGTACCATTTGGCCTTGAAGATAGCTCACCGTGTTCTTTCGGAGTGTCTCTTTCCTAGGACGGAGACGCCCCAAAAGATCAAGACGGATGAGCTATTCCTTCTCTACGCTATGCTTCATGGATGCCGCGCAGATTGTGCTACCCTTTTGGCGGCGACGATGAGTAAGCTCAAGAACAAATCGAGAGGGAACATTGGATATGGTGGGATAGTGACCCACATAGCTAGGAGCTTGGGTGTAGACTTTTCAGCTTGCACCCGCATACCCGCCGTACCTCTAGGATTACATACATTCATGGTTAGGGGACTCATCTTCCCCACACATAGAGGTCCGCCTTATGCGGGCATGCCTTGGGAGAGTAGGACAGGCAGGGGTATTGAGTGGCTGCCAGAGTATTCCATTATGGCGGGACGCCATAATTGGAAGGAGACGTTCGCTGCGATGCATGCGAACAGGCTTGTAGCTCCCCCTTACGTTCCACCGCCGGTAGTAGATGAGGAGGATATGGGAGAGCCGTATGAGAGTGGTGGAGGAGCAGAGCAGGAGTTCGGCACGTTTCCGGATCAGCCGGATCAGCAGGATGTACCTAGACGCTCTCCGCGTCCGGCTAGAGCTTCAGGCTCGTCATCTCGCCGCGCCAGTGTGAGCGAGAGGCCCACGTGGATGACTACACCTCCCACCTGGTACGACACACCCCCTCCTTGGTCCACTACGCAGTCAGCAGCACCACCACCACCACCACCAGCACCAGCACCAGCCGATGCTCCCGGATGGTATGATCACCCCCCTGGGTGGTATGAGAGGATGCCGGATTGGGCTACCGGACTTTCAGAGAGAGTCGGAGCATTAGAGATCCGGGCGGACGCTAGAGATGGACGTTTAGACGACCTCGACCACATGATGAGGGACGTCTACCGCCAGCAGTTTGGGCGGTACTACGATCCGAGTTTCTCTCCATTTCCACCTCCACCGGCACCGCAGTGATCGATGACCGGACTGCTCGTTTTTAGACATTCCCGCCACCATTTGTGAGTTTTCTTTTTCTTTTCTTTCTTTTGTTCTTTCTTGTGAACATTAGGGACAATGTTCGTCCTAAGTATGGGGTGGGATGTACTAAATGTTTGTAATAACTCTACTCTATATGTTGCTTCTATTCCGAGACTATCATCGCATGTTCATTGTATGTTTCACGTTTCACTCTTGCATTGCATGAAAAAGAACTTTAAAAACCCACAAAAATTGAAAAATTTTGAAAATTTGATGCTTCTAATGAATTGAGATGATTTCCATGATAATCACTACTTGTGAATTGAATTTGATGACAATTGCATGCTTGAAAGGATGGTAATTCGAAAAGAAATTGAATGAATGAATTTTACCTCTTTTGCAAGTTGTATAATGTGAAAATGTTACCTAAATCATGTAAGAAGTTGAAGTTGAAATCACATTATAAGTTCCTATACTTCTTGTTGAAATGATTAAGGCAATTCGATATTTTCTTTCTTCTTCCTTTGATCATCTAACTCCTCATTGAAATATTAGCCTCCCTTACCCATCCGGGAACTTGGAAAGTGAATGAGAAAAAGGCATGTTTGATGTGGGAGGGCCATGAGAGCATATATTTGCAATCAATTGAATAGAAAGAAATTATAGGTTTGGGGAAGTCAATCATGATGATGAGTAACTCGGCACCATTCACATAGCCGGGTGTTTGTGTCTTGCCAAAGTCGGATTGAGCGATATTCCTAGCGGATTATGGTATGTGCGCTAAGGGTTTGAGGCATCTCGCAAAAATGAGAAACGCCAATCTCCTAGGCTTCGGTTTTTGTGCACCTCTATCCATAACTCCAAAAGTAAAGTCAAAAATGAAAAGTAAGAGCGAAGCTCTAAGTGAAGTGTTGTGTTGCGGAAACCGCAAAAGAAGAAGAAGGTAGTTGTCCACTTTCCCGGATTTATGCACCACTCTCCCTTAAAGTTTCCCTTCCCTTCCATACTCTAGACCTTTTCTTTGAAAGTCCTTAAGATCAAAAGAATGTTATATGGCTTGGTGATCTAAATTGAAGTTCTTATGATTGATTTTGATAATGTTTGAAGGTTATAACGCTTGTTTGGAAGCTAAATTGATTCATGATTTTTCTTCACCTCTTACTCTCTAATTAAGTGTGTGAAAGTTTGAAAACGATTGAAGCAAGGTTTGAGAATGATCTATTCTTTAGAAGCCACTTTCATCCAAAAGAAGGTACACATATTTCATCCTAATTCTTGTTCAAAGCTTTTTGAAAGACCTTGCTTAGGGACAAGCAAGTGCTAAGTATGGGGTTATTTGTTAGCATGAAATATTGTGATATTTTAGGCACGTTTTCTAATCGTATTTGATTCATTTTGATAGTCTTTGATTGAGCTTTATGCGTATATGAGCTAGTATTGCCTATATTGTCGATATGGATGTCTACACGAGTTCTATGTTGATTATAGGTGATTTGGAGCTATTTCCGAACGAAATCGAGCAAAGGAAAGTTGAGTTGATGTACCTCTAGATCAAGGACACCTTTTGGAAGCAATTTGGAGTATTAGATTGAGGAATGCACGAATGAAGGCAAGAATCACGGTTTTACCCTAAATTACGGCCGTGGATTGTGAGTCAGAATTCGATGTTCATTCCAGGGGATATTACGGCCGTGGAAGCTATCCGTGTTTGTTTCCACGCCTAAGAATTACGGTCGTGGAATCGTCCACGACCGTGATCTTGGCGAATCCTTTCGCCACGTTTCGAAGCCATGATCTCTTGAAGATCGGGCCGGGCCGACATTTTGCCCTGCATTATAAAAAGGACGGATGAAGCATGATTCCGCCACCTCGCTACCTCGCTTACGACCCTTCAACCCTAAGTTTAGCGGCAAAAACGCAAGCTTAGCAACACACAAACCCTCATTCTTGGAAGTGATTTTGGAGATCTCATTGAAGATCAAAGTTCGGAATTGAAGAATTGCTGTTAGCGATCTTCGTGTTTGCGGAAGATCGAAGTTCTTGGAGGATTTTGCAAGAAGATTTCTCTTCTTGCTTAGGTTTGATTTAGGATCGGATTGACATCCCGTTTCCTTTCTTTCCTAAGATTGTGATTGTTTATTCCGATTTGAATCTTTTGATAAACACTTGTTCTTGATTGTGATTCTGAGATTCGTTTGAAGATTATTGATAGTTCTTGAAAGTTCCCATCTTTTATCTTTTAAATCTTGAATTAATATCAATATGACTGTTATTGGCTAAAAACCCTTAACAATTCTAAGGTGAAGGGTTGATAGTTGTGGATTAGATGATGATAGATCGATCGCAAACAGATTAGACCCTGAGAGTTAGAGAATTGTCGCCGACAACCCTAAATTACGGGCTGTTCTTGAGTTCCACGGACGTGGAATCTCAAGATCCAACCGTAATTTCCCTGAGTTTACGAGCTTGCTTTTACCTTAATCCAAAGTTAAAGATTTGCTTTAGCTTAGTTTAGACTTGTCTTTCCTAGGTGGTAGTGAAGCCTCAACAACCTCTACCCCGATTGTGAGTCTCAACAACCTCAATCGGATAAGTTAGTCTTGACCTTTAGATTATAGGTTTGGGTATTTGATGCTAATCCTTGCCTTTAGTTCCTTCTTATATTGAGCCTCAACAACCTGTATAAGGAGTATCTTTTAGGTGAGTTACATAGGGTTTTTGGAACCTCAACCGTACGATTACCTTACATTAGTATACCTTTGCACATCTCAACCCTGTCTTTACATCATTTAGTATATCTTGAATCGATTGCCACAACTGAATACCCGGATCCTTAGGATTGTTGTTTTCCCAATATTTGCAAAACTCTCATATTTATCGCTTGATAACCTGCAATCGAGTTCGTTCCACCCAAATCCCTGTGTTCGATACTCTGGAATTCTTGCTTAACTATATCGATCCGTACACTGCGGGTTCGCTTGCTTGATTCTAGTTTTATAAATTTAAAGCTTATTTGCACACACCTCTAGGGGCGAACAATAATCAATATCACATGCTATAAAGCATGTAACAATCACCACTCATGCATACATCCAATATACGAATGCAACTAAGTCCGTCCTATGGACTTACTTGAATCTCAAAATAATCTGAACATTAAACAAACCTCCAATTCCCGTAGGAATGAGCACTGCCTAATAACAAGACATAAAGATACATCAATCCTCCTATCAATCAAAGGAATCAAACCTAGAGCCAAGGGATCAATAGGGATCATAAACATCGTATAAACCTTGAATAACAAACTAAACCTCAAGTCACATCAGGACATACCTCAATATCATGATATCTTTCTCATACCCTCATACAAATACCTTAGCAAGCTTCAAAATTAAAGCCATAAACAAGGGAAGGATTAGAATATACCAACACTTGGTAAGTTCTGAAGGAAGGCGCACCTGTTGGAAGGAATAGGCGCGGGGGCGGTGGCAAGCCACAACAATGGAAAGAAGACACCACAGGGGCGCTGACAAGCTCTAGCCGCAGGGGCGGGGATGACGATCCGCAGGGGCGGAAAACCCCACAAAGGGCAGCTCACAAGAGTTGTTCGATCGATCTCTTGCTCCAAACTCATCTCCACCTCAGGGAGCCAAACACAGGCACTTCAACCTTCATATATACATACACATACACATCCAAAATACCCATAAAATAACCAAAGATCCAATTCCTTGTTGAAATCACAAGGGAAAAGGATGGAAAGAAGAAAGAAGAAGAACAAGGAGAAGAGAAGGGAATAACTCATCGCTTCTCTGATCAAAGCTGAGGAAGAACTCAACAGAATGTTCTCAATAATCCACATAAGCATGAACACACAACATCTTCAAGCTCACTCGCAATCTTGAAAGGTATCCAAGATCAAACTAAGAGGGAATCAAGGGAAGGAAAGAAGAGAAGAAGAAGGTGAGAAGGAGATGAAGAAGTCTAGAATGAAGGAAACCCTCATCAGGAGAGAAAGGTAAGAAACTTATAGGGTAAGAAAAGGAAAACACAAAGTCAAAGAGGTCAAAGAAGGCGGCTGTGACCGCCTATGCCGCGATCACGGCCTAACAGCGCCGTGCCTGCGGTGGACCGCGCCTACGGGAAGGAAATGGCGCGGTCGCGGGGTCCTATAGACAAAGAGGCTAAACATCAGATCCCCCTAAAAACAAGTTTCGTCCCGAAACTTGAACAAACCCAAATCCTTTCGGACCCATATGCCGAGGTATAACGCTCAATCTATCAAAGATATAACATCTCCAAGACCTAACAAATCCCAACGGCACAGAGGTAGAACATCTCCGGTAGTTTAAACCCATCACAAAGGCACGGAGGTAACACATTTCCAACAAACTATATTCAGAATTCAACAACATGGAGGAAGAACATCTCCAACATCTATAACCACAACAACAACATGGAGGGAGAACGTCTCCAACACTAGAATCACATCAATAGCATGGAGGAAGAACATCTCCAGCTTACTCACAACATGATGGTATGGAGGTAGAACATCTCCAACCATAAAATCATCGCTCAAAGGCACGGAGGTAAAACCTCTCCAGCCGTATAAATCTTGCTCGTACACAATAACATAGAGGAAGAACCATCTCCAGCTATATCATAGCTCGTGCTAGCCTACACGATCTACTAAGATCACACATCACAATCTAGCACGAAAATAATGTCATAAAATCACATAATCACGAAATCACATCATCATATAACTCACCAAAACATAACTAAGACTAGCTCGGCAAGTCTACAAGTGCAGCTATCTCTGCATAAAACTCGGGATAGTTCCTTTGGATACTATCCTCAGTCTCCCATGTGGCCTCCTTAGGTCCTCATCTGGAGCACTGTATCCTCATCATCGGAATGTCCTTCGAGCGCAAGTGTCACACACCTCGCTCTAGGACTGCAACATGATACTCAACAAACGTGTGGTCCGGATCAACCACTAAATCCTCATAACTGATAATGTGTCTTGGATCTAGTATATACTCCCTTAATTGAGACACATGAAATACAAGGCGAACACCCTCTAGCCTAGGTGGCAACGCAAGACGGTATGCCACCTCACTGACACGCTCCAGAATCTCAAATGGGCCGACATATCGGGGACTCAACTTCCCCTTTATGCCAAAACATCTTACACCTTGCGTCGGTGATACTCTCAGCCAGACATGAGATCCAACTTTGAACTCTAGTGGTTGACGCCTCTTGTTTGCATATGACTTCTAGCGACTCCGTGCAACCAACACTGGCTCCCTAATCAATGCCACTCGGGCAATATCATCTTGAATCTGCTCATGAGATATACCGCTAATACTTCTTGGCTCATCCTAGCATAAAGGTGTACAACACCTTCATCCATATAATACCTCATAAGGAGCAATCTTGATCGATGCATATCAGTTGTTGTACAAACACTCGACCAACGGGAGGTGATATGACCACACATGTCCCCAGTCTAGTATGCAATCTCTCAACATATCATCCAAGTTCTGAATGGTCCTCTCATACTGACCATCCAATTGAGAATGAAAAGTCATCGAAAAAAGGAAGGCTCGTACCCAAGGCATTATGTACCTACTGCCAAAACCGAGAGGTAAAACGTGCATCTCGATCAGACACAATGGTCCTTGGTACTCCATAGAGTCTCACTATATGCCTAGTGAACTCCTCAGCTAATTGACTCACCGGCCACGTTTCCCGTATAGGGATGAAACGTGCCGTCTTCGTTAGTCTATCAACTATAACTTAGATGGCATCAAAACTCCTGCTCAACCTCATACTGGTGATGAAGTTATTTATGACGTTAGTTTAGGCATTCGTTTATATAGTTTTTCCCGTTATTCATGCATGGTTTGACATTAGTTCGTGACGTTTACAATTAATTCATCCACATTGTCGAAATAGACGTCTACACGAGCTTTTGTCGGTTTTATAGGTATTTTGAGGAGCTCTTGGACTTAATCAATACATTTGAGGATCATTCCTCGTGATGACACACATCCGGACTCTTTAAGGAGCAAGCTAGAAGCAAAGGAGAACACAAAATGCCTTATTGGTGCATGCCTTGCACCAATTCATTACTTGGTAATCCAAGGAGGGTTTCTGGTGTAGAACCACGGCCCAAAGGGCATTTCCACGCCCGTGGTTTCATCATTTTGCCCGTGGTTTCTGTCCGGACATCCTTGACACTTGTCACATTATTTTTTGCCCGACCTTTGCTTTTCTTGGTTGAGTGTGGACTTGGGAGAGCCTACAGGCTGGCTTTTCACTCTCTCTCATCATCCATTGTGTGGGGAAGAAAGGAAGGAAAACAAAACACTCTCATTTTGGGGAGAAGAACAACATCATTAAACATAGATCTAGAGTGAGACTTTGAGTGGTTTTTAGTGATTTTTGTTGAGAAGTTTTTGGAAGTGTTGTGATAGCATGAATTATAGTCTATATTTTGGGACCTGTTTAGACGTTTTATCTTCAATAATCTGCATGTTTGAATGTATATTATGTGATTATATTGTCGTTTCATCTACCTTTGTGGGAATCGAGGTCTACACCAAGTTTCGTTGTAATCGTAGGTAAAATGACACATTTTGGATCGAAATGGAGCTAAGGAGCAAAGGAGTCATTGGAGCTACATTTAGGAGCTTAAAAGAGAACCCAAGAAGCTTGGAATTAACAAAGAAGATTTACTTTGGATCAGATTTAAGAGATTTCACCTTCAGCTGAGATTCACCTCGGTCAGCTACATTACCACCTCGACCGAGGTGATCTTGAGGAGCGCCCCGACCGAGGCGAATACTATGACGCGGCGAGATATATTTTATTTGGCTGAGATCTTTTATTTTTGGAAGGAGAGATCTTATATTTTTGGGCTGGATTTCTGGAAGGAAGATCATATATTTGAGGGATCTATTTTAGAGATATGGATATATTTTATTAGGAAATTATCTTTTTAAGATATTATTATCTTTGGAAGATAATTCTCCTATATAAAGGGTTGGATTTTCCACAATTGAAGAACCCGGCTAACCTCGCACCTTTGGATTTTTATCCTTTACACCATATTCTCCCAGCTGCAATTAGGAAGGAAGCTTGAAGGAAGTTTGAAGATTAAAAAAAGGAAGTTTATAGCTTTGAGATGGAATTTTAGGGGATTTGTAAGATTTTCTTAGATTCCCTTTGGTTTGTTGTCTTTGTGTGATTTGTGATTGAGGAACGCTGGTTTGTTTGATATTTGATTCAGTTATTGAAGCCTTATTCTTAAGGTTTTTGTGTTCAAATATTCATCCCCTTCTCAAATATTTGATTATTGCTTTCATGATGATGAGTGGCTAATTTCCTTGTGCGATTCTAGGGTGATTGGCTGAAGGTTGTGGGAAAAACAATGATAGAATAATCTTAAACCCAGTAGGACCCTGAAAGCTTGAGTCTTTATCGTTAACCCTAGAACATCTCGTTCAGTCGATGAACATCTCGGCCGGGGTGGAACTTGACTGACCGAGGTGACCCTTTCTGATCCGAAACTGAGAGTTAAGAGTTAGAGTTTGCCAAATCCTATTCTTTTTACACCTTTCCTGGTTCAATGCAAGCTTAGGATGAGACTTACCCGGTGATTCCTTTGTTTGTTTACCCAAGATCATAAGTGTAGGTAATAAAGGTTTATCCTTTATTGGGGTTCGAGTGTGCCTTCATCTCATCTTTGTGAGTTAGCCTGAGACTTACCCGGTAAAGGTTGATTCTATTCCCTTAGTTGGAGCGTTGGTTTGAGATTATAATTCCTTTCCATAGTACCTTGAGACTTACCCGTTAATAGGAGCTTTTGGTTTGGGATTAGTGAGTAGTGAGACTTACCCAATGATCTATTCTACTTTAGAAACACCTTCCCTTTGCAAAACCTCAGCTTTGTCCGCTTATCTTGAGATCTTGAGTTGGAACCACAACTGGATGCTTTAATCCCTAGAATTTGCATATTCCCCTTTATTAACCTTATTATCATCTTTGATTGTTTTAATCGCTTTTGTGGTTATTTGCAATATTGACAACCTATACTTGCTTTGTTTCACCTAAGTCCCTGAGATCGACACCCCGGAATTCTTGCTTTTACTATAATTGATCCGTACACTGCAGGTTCGCATCCTTGTTTAAGCATATTTCCTCCGTTATAAATTTAAAGCTTGCACACACCGTTTGGAGCGAACAAGTTTTTGGCGCCGTTGCCGGGGACTTGGTCTAGACCGAGCCGGTTGCGGTTTTCTTTCGGAGCAATTGCCCCTGTTGTTACTAACCACTCTACTTGAGTGACTTTTGCAGGTTCTTTTCTTTTAGGTTTATGCGAAGAACCCGTGCTGGGAAGGAAATCGTTCCTTACGGTTCCGAACCAGAAAAGACATATAAGAGACGCTTGAAAGAAGCGAAAATGGCTAATCGAGACGATCGCCATCTTGAGGCCGAGTTGAATGAGGTGATGGAACAACTACGCCTCAATAGGGAAGAACTGCGGCGCGAAAGGGAGGAAAATCGCACCAGAGCTGCACAGATTGCAGCAGATATGGCTGAGTTACGAGCTCAGATTTTGCCTCGACCAGACCCTCGACCGAGGCAGGATCCCGCTCCAGATGCCCCGACCGAGATACTTCCACCTCGGATGCTAGTCCGAGATGTTCTTTTTGCAGGTATTCCACAGATCCTAGGGCAGAGGATGGACCCGAACCAGCAAGTGAGGCGTCCAGGAGTCAAACTAGGTGATCCAGCGGAACATGATTATGAACTTCGACCTCAAGTTCTTTCCATGATCCGCCAATGCCAGTTTGGAGGTTTAGAAAGGGAGTCTCCGCATCAACATTTACAAAACTATGATATTTTGATGGAAACCTTGAGACCTTCAAAGGTGGAAACTAATAATTAGAAGCTAAGGCTTTTTTTACTTTTCTTTGAAGGACAGGACGCTTACTTGGTATTAGTCTCTTCCTCCCGGAAAGATCAACACTTGGGAGGAGATGACGACGGAGTTCTTAACTAAATTCTTTCCTCCCTCAAAAACTGCTGAAATGAGAGGGAAGATCAATGCATTTATCATGAAGGACAAGGAGAGTTTGTCCAAGTCATGGGAGAGATTTAAAAACATTCTTTTGGATTACCCATATCATGGGATTCCAAAGATAGATTTGTTGGAGATTTACTTCAAAGGATTGGATGAAACTACCCAATTCAACCTTCAACTACTATCCACCGGCACATTCATGGACATGCCGATTGATGAAGCTTGGGAGTTCATTGAGAAACAAGCTTTGCACATGGAGAAATACTCCCACCAAGGAGCTGAAAATGGAGTTAAGAGAGTCAACTTCCAAGAAGCTCCATCAAATGATAATCAACTCACCTCCCTCAAGAATGATGTGAAACAATTGAAGGACCTTTTGGTTGCTCACACCAAAAAGGAAGAGGGATGATATCAAGGGTCAAGGAACAAAAACAATGGTTCCCGGAACAACAACTACAACAACAATAGAGGCTCCAACAGCAACAATTGGAGATCCAACAATCAAAATTCGGGTAATCCTTACTCTGTAACAAACTCTACTTCCGGATAACTAAAGTCATCAGAACTACCAATACACTTACCAGCTATCGTTGAAGACTTGGAATGACTATTTATGTCAAGATGAATGACCCAGTTGGGCTTGAGAAGTAGAGTTAGCCTAAGGAAAACAGAAGTGTGGAGGATAAAACGAATTAGCAAAGCATGAAAGGATTAATCGAGCAGATGATGCTCACCAAGAAATCTAACGCCAGTATAGGTATGATAAGAGTAAGTCCGGGATATGGAGATAAGTCAATTATAGACGGACCGACGTCAACTAAGGACGTGTAAGAGTTGGTTGGTATTGACGGGTTGGTACCGTTAAGAAGAGACATTAGTGACTGCGGATTTAAGAGGTAACTTTACCGATGCCTTGGAGGATTCCCCAAGTAGGCAACGACAACCTTCTGGGATGATCTAAGGATATGGAGAGAATCGGGTTAGAGGTTGCTTTCTAGTTGGTTAAGAACAGACTACGGTTGAGTAAGAGAGTAAGGGTATGTTTGAAGAGGATCTTGCTAGTAGTAGGAGGGAAGTATAGGCAGGAGTTGGGTAAATCATGTTGACCCTCAGAAAGACGCCATTGTGACGAATGGGTGTTACACCAGAAGCGTGGTAGGCCCATAAACCACAAATGAAGAAAATCAATGTTAGGTGAACTATGATTTCAAGTTAAGGAATTAGAGATCTATATGAAAAGGTCCACTTGGGTGTGTGATTTGTTTTGAGTTATATAAATTTGAAAGCTTGACAAGAAGTAGGTGAAAACCCATTAATTAAGGAACGATCCGATTAGGTCACATTGAGGAAACCGGGCCAAGCGGTTTGTATTACAAAGGGCATTAGGCACTTGGTAAAGTGCCGACATAAGTTTAAGATCATTATTTCATGAATTTCAGTTTTTCTTATTTGTGTTTTGTTGCAAGATCCTAGTAATATTGTTGTCAAACTGAGGTCGGGACCCATTGTGAGGTCCTAACCAGTAACGTCCCGAATTCTGAGAATTCGGGGTGTTACAACATGGTATCAGAGGCAGGTTGGCAACAATGGCACTTGAAATCTTCTGAAAGACCGAATAAATATTAAGCAGAACCCGATAGGTATCTGAGTTTTAAAAAGGGAACTTTTGGTTTTCAAATGCATGCATAGTCTGGTTGGGAATAGAAAAGTACGGCTGACCACCACTACTACCGCGGATCTCAGCATGCTTAGTATGGACTTTAGGTTGTTACTCTCTTTGGACTTATTAGCTTGATTATAATGATAGGTGATATAGATAAGTATATACCGAAGTTTAGTAGAGTTTATAGTTAAAGTATGTCCTTAACGAAGATAACATAATAAGTTTCTCACCCCGTTGACACATCTAAGTAGATTTTGGAGGGTGTCAACGTGAGGATTAGTATGCACATCTTATCTGCATTAGGGTAGATGAACGGCGGACAACCCCTTCGATCTTGTTGAGGAACGTCGAGACGGAAAAGTGAAGACTAAAAGACAGCACCAACTACGATGACAAGAAGGGAATCCCGAGTCAACTCAATAGGATCAAATGAAGAATATACATGAGGGTAGTTCCGGCAACGTGTTGGATGATCAGCAAGTATACAAATTGGAAGAGACAACACATAAGTTCTTTCAAGATAGTGTAAAACAGCGTTACAAACAAAGGGGATGCCTTCAGAAACACAAATAGGCATGAAGGTCAAGGTGAAATATAGTAGGGATCCAGACAAGAGACATTGAATCTAAGCTTACTGACGGGCCAGAAGGTGAAAGTATGAGGCTAGAAGCAGAGTAGAATATGATCACTCTCGACAAGCTACTTGCCACCACAATCAAGATGGAAAACCGAGACAATCATACGCGCAGGAGTCAAGATAAGATACATTGTCCATCCCGATATGAAGAATTTAAGAGCCGCAAAATGAAAGCTTACAGGTTGCTGGAAAGAGGAGGCCGATTTCACCAACATGGAAGTGGTGTAACCATCTAGAACACACAAGAATTACAACAAGGATCGGGACACAACAAAGACCGGATTTCTATAAAGGCGGAAGTACAAGCAGCACCTCAACGGAGGAGGGTGTAGGAGAATGGTCTTGGTGAAAAAGAGGGTCCCTAATAACATCTCACTCACGAAGGGATTTAAGTTAATAACACTAGCGGGTCATAACAGAGAACAACAAGTGGACAATAATGTTAGCATGAAATATTGTGATATTTTAGGCACGTTTTCTAAGTGTATTTGATTCATATTGATAGTCATTGATTGAGCATTGATGCATATGTGAGCTAGTTTATCTATAATATCGATATAGAGATCTACACAAGCTTTATGTTGATTATAGGTGATTGAGAGCTATTTCCGAACGGAATTTAGCAAGGATGAAGTTGTTTGACATGTCCATGGATTGAGGGCTTTCTTAGGAGCAAAAGGAGTGTCAACTTGAAGAATGCACGAGGCTAGGAAAGAATCACGTTCTTGCCCTAAACCACGCTCTAAAATACGGCCGTACTACTTTCCACGTTCAAGTCCACGGCCGTGGAACCATAGCAAGTGAAGCGTGGTTCATTCCAGTAACTTCTACGGTCGTGGAATCATTGGTTCAAACCGTGTTGATTTCCACGCTCTAAATTACGGTCGTGGAACCTTCCACGATCGTGATCTTGGCGATCTTTTTCGCCACACTTTAAGCCACGATCTTTTAAAAGATTGGGCCGGGCCGATACTTTATCTTACACTATAAAAGGACGGACGAAGAGAGATTCCGTCACCTCCGCTTAGAGATCTTGCAACCTTCGCTTATGCATAGACGCATCTTACACTTGCGCTTGGAATTGCCCTAATTTTGCTTTTGGCGGAAGTTGTGTTTGAGAGATCTTTGGTGCATTGCTATTGTGATTTCCGGATTGGAGGAAGATTCGGAAGATTGTTCGCAAGAAGATTTCTCTTCTTGTTTAGGTTTAATTTAGAAGACGGATTGACATCCCGTTCTTCCTTCTTATCTAAGATTTGTGTTTGTTTGTGTTATTCCGAATCTAGTGACGATTATTGTTCTTGATTGTGACTTTGAAATTGATTTGAAGGTTATTGAAGGTTTTTGGAAGTTTTCATCTTTCAATCTTTTAAATCTTGAATTTGATATTAATATGACTATTGTTGGCTAAAAACCCTTAACAATTCTAAGGTGAAGGGTTGATAGTTGTGGCTTAGATGATGATAGATCGATCGTAAACACATTGGACCCTGAGAGTTAGAGAGAATCGCCGACGAACCCTAAATTACGGCCTGTTCTTGAGTCCACGACCGTGGAACCTCAAGAACTAACCATGATTTCCCTTAAGTTTACGAACTTGCTTTTACTTTAATCCAAAGTTAAAGATTTGCTTTAACTTAGTCTTGGCTTGCCTTTTCTAGGTGGTAGTGAAGCCTCAACAACCTCTACCTCGATTGTGAGTGTCACAACCTTAATCGATTTAGTTAGTCTTGATCCTTGGATTACAAGTTTGGGTATTTGATATTAATTCTTACCTTTAGAACCTTTCTATATTGAAGCCTCAACAACCTGTATAGAGAGTGTCTTGTAGGTGAGTCATATAAGGTTTTTGGAACTTCACCGTACGATTACCTTACATTAGCATACCTTTGCATATCTTAACTCTGTCCTTATATCATTAGTATATCTTGAGTCGATTGCCACAGCTGGATACTTGGATCTTTAGGATCGTTGTTTTCCCAATAATTCGAAAAGATCTTACATTTACTTGCTTGATAACCTATATTTGAATTTGTTCCCCCCAAATCCCTGTGTTCGATACTCTAGAATTCTTGCTTAACTACGTCGATCCGTACACTGCGGGTTCGCTTGCTTGATTCTAGTTTTATAAATTTAAAGCTTGATTGCACGCACGCTAAGTGGCGAACAAGTTTTTGGCGCCGTTGCCGGGGATTTGGTCTAGACCGAATTCGGTTGCCGGTTGTCAAGCTTGGGAGCTTGCTCTCGTTATTTGATATCTCTTTGAGTGCATGCGCAGGTCTAGGAACACCGAAGATCTCTTACCTCTTGATCAAGAGCTAGAGAGAACTTTAAGGCAAAAACGCAAGGAAAAGAAGATGGTTGAAGAACACGAACGTGATCTTCAAGCGGAGTTAGCGGAGAAAGAAGCTCAACTCCAATGGAATGAGAATATTTGCCGGGATGAAATGGATCGTCATCAATCTCAAGTTAACGATCTAAAAGATATGATGTTCTAGATGAGGATAGAACTAAGCAATCTTAAGAATAAGGGGAGCAAGAAATCCTCAAGAAGGGCATCAAGATTGAGAAGAAGAAGTCATTCATCCGCTGACGATAGCGATTCCTCCATGCCACCACTAGAGGAAATTGATCCCACGATCAATCTGAATCCTTTCCATCCACGGGGAGCTGCTAATCTCCGTATTCCACCTAGGAATGTGAGGATCGAACGTGTAGATGATGAGCCAAGAACTCTTGGCCAAAGGATGGATCCAACACAACAACCGCGACGTCTAGCTGTGAACTTTGATGCTGATGATGTACAAGGGTTTAGCTTCAACCCTCAAGTTATCACTCTTGTTCGCCAAAATTAATTTGGCGGGACAAGCGCTGAATCTCCACACCAACACTTGCAAAACTTTGAGTGTATGATGGAGACAATGAGACCGAAAAATGCAACTACCAACAACTATAAGCTCAAGCCTTTCTTCTTCTCTTTGAAGGGGAAAGCATTATCTTGGTACCAAGCTCTTCCTAATGGGAAACTAGACACATGGGAAGACCTTTCCGCGGAGTTCCTCACTAAGTTCTTTCCGCCATCCAAAACGGCGGAACTTAGAGGTAAGATTAATGCATTTTCCATGAGATCTAACAAAAGTTTGTTTCAATCTTGGGAAAGGTTTCAGGATTTGCTTTTGGATTGCCCTCATCATGACATATCCAAGCTTGCATTGCTGGAGATATACTATAAAGGGCTGGATGTGGAGACACAATTCAAGCTCCAATCCCTCTCATGTGGTACATTCATGGACATGAGAGAAGATGACGCTTGGAACTTCATTGAGAAGCAAGCAAGGGTCATAGAGAAGTATCCCCACCGGAAAGTGGAGGGAAATCGTGTGGAGCAAGGAGCAAAGCTCACACATGAAGCTCAAAATCAGATTTTCTCCCTCAACAATGAGATCAAAGAGTTGAAGGAGGCTATCAAGACCAACTTTCCAAAGCAACAAGGAAAGGATGTTGGCTATTTGGGCAACAACAACAATGGCGGTGAGAACACAAACCGCAACAACAACAACAACAACAACCGGAACAACAACCGGAATAATTGGAATGGCAATAACAACAACCAGAACAATTGGAACAACAATAGGGGTTCGAACAACAACAATTGGCGCTCCAATCAACAAAATTCCGGTAACTCTTATCCTTCCAATTCTAATTCACTAACTTCACCTTCCTCTTCCTCTACTCCTTTGAAAAGCCAGGGGCAAACATCTAATGGAGGAAGCACTTCGGGGAAGGAGAAGCCCGATCCCATGTTGGAAACGATTTTGGGAAAGCTTCAAGGGTTGGAGAACCGCATTATTAAGGTTGATGATCAAATTTCTAAGGTTGATAAAGCTCAAAAGGTTTTGGAAAACCAAATGTTCAGCCATGCGGAGGAAGTTCCTAGGAATCAAGGGAAACTTCCAAGAAAGACGGAGGACAACCCTAAGGGAAGGGTGATGACAATCACAACTAGGAGCGGAGTGACTACCACCGATCCGCAGCCTAAGTTTGTTGAAGTCTCCGTTGAGAAAGACAAAGAGAAAGGGAAGGAGAAGGAAGATGTCTACGTCCCTCCTCCGGCTTACAAACCTCCCCTACCATTCCCTTAATCTAGAGCGAGAGCACGCCTAGATAAACAATTGGGTAAGTTTATAGAACTCATGAGCAAGCTACATATTAATATACCTTTCATTGATGCTATTGTAGGTATGCCGGCTTATGGCAAGTTCTTAAAGGAGATCCTCTCTAACAAGAGAAAGTTAGAGGACTTTGGAGAGGTTAAGATGAGTTCGGATTCTTCGGATCTCATCAAGACCATGAAGGAGAAAATGCCTCCAAAGCTAAAGGATCCGGGGTCGTTTTGAATTCCCATAGGAGTGGGAGATGTCACATATGATGCTTTATGTGACTTGGGAGCAAGTGTGAGCATCATACCACTTGCATTATGTAGGAAGATCGGTTTAGGCGACCCTAAACCGGTGAAGATGACATTGTACATGGCGGATCGATCCATTACTCGCCCCGTCGGTATTGTAAAAGACGTCCGGGTCAAGCTAGGTAAATTCTTTGTTCCCATTGATTTTGTTGTGCTTGACATTCCTGCAGATAGTCCGGTCCCAATCATACTCGGAAGACCATTTCTTGCAACTTCCGGCTGCATAGTCGATTGCAAGAATGGTAGACTCGCTTTTGATATAGGAGAAGAGAAAGTAGAGTTCGTTCTTTCCACTCTAATGAAGGAATCCATATTTGATGAGGATATATTCAATATCCAAGATGAAGGAGGGTTGTCTAGGGAGGAGGTAAGTGCTATTCTCTTCAACGATCCTTTACAAAAGGTTATTACTATGAGTCTAACGAATGTAGGGGAAGAAGAGGAGTGCAATGAGGCAATTGAAGCCTTAGAGGCACAAGAAGAAGTGGGTGAAGTGGGATTTGAGATGCTCCATGACGAGGCAGAAAACGTGAGAATCCACGGCCATACACTATATTCCACGGCCGTGGATTTCACCAACAAAACCGTGTCCCACTCTAGAGAGTTATACGGTCGTGGAGGAAACAGAGCAACCGTATTTCCTTTCCACGCCCTAAACCACGGCCGTGGAGAACACAGAGAAACCGTGATTCTGGCCGTGGAAGAGGGTGAACGTACCTCTTCTTCAACTTCCTTTGATTCTTCTCCCACACCTCCTACTTCCTTAGACACTTCTAAGGAAACATCGGAAGCTCCTCAAGAGCCATTGGAAGCTCCAAAAGCAATGGAACTAAAGCCACTTCCTACTCATCTATGGTACGCTTTTCTAGGATCTAATTCTACCTTTCCGGTTATTGTTAGTTCCGATCTAAGCATAGATGAACATAATGAGCTCATGGTTGTCCTTAGGAAACATAGAAAAGCTTTAGGATATACTATTGAGGACTTAGTAGAAATCAAACCTTCCCTATGCATGCATAAAATACTAATGGAAGAGGACTTTAGGACATCAAGACAACCTCAAAGGCGGTTGAACCCGACCATGAAAGAGGTTGTCAAGAAGGAAATTCTTAAACTACTTGATGCAGGTATCATCTATCCTATCTCCGATAGTAAGTGGGTGAGTCCAGTTCAAGTAATTCCGAAGAAGGGAGGAATGACGGTCATCACCAACAAGAACAACGAACTCATTCCTACCCGAACCATAACGGGATGGCGGATGTGCATAGACTACCGCAAGCTTAACAATGCAACGAGGAAGGATCACTTCCCATTACCATTCATTGATCAAATGCTTGAAAGGTTAGCACAACATTCACATTTTTGATACCTTGATGGTTATAGTGGTTTCTTTCAGATTCCGATACACCCGGACGATCAGGAGAAGACCACATTCACGTGCCCGTGGGGTACATTTGCTTATAGGAGAATGCCGTTCGGGCTTTGCAACGCCCCAGCCACCTTTCAAAGGTGCATGATGGCCATCTTCTCCGAATACATCGAGGAAATCATGGAAGTCTTCATGGATGACTTCTCCGTATACGGTTCCTCTTTTCACAATTATCTTTCTAACCTTGCTCTTGTTTTACAAAGGTGTGAAGACACTAACCTAGTTTTTAATTGGGAGAAGTGTCAATTCATGGTTAAGGAAGGAATTGTTTTAGGACACTTAATCTCTAGTAGAGGGATATAGGTGGATAAGGCGAAAATAGAAACTATAGAGAAACTTCCTCCCCCAACTTCGGTGAAAGGGATAAGAAGTTTCCTAGGACATGCTGGATTTATAGACGTTTCATTAAAGACTTCTCTAAAATATCAAAACCGCTCACTAATCTATTGATGAAGGATGCAGTTTTTGAGTTTTCGCAGGAATGTTTGGATGCGTTTAACACAATTCGGCAAGCTCTAATTTCAGCACCTATTATCCAACCTCCGGATTGGACTCTTCCCTTTGAGGTTATGTGCGATGCTAGTGACGTAGCTATAGGAGCTGTTCTTGGACAACGAAAGGAAGGACGAACCCATGCCATATACTATGCTAGCAAGACGCTAGATGAATCGCAGCTCAATTACGCCACTACCGAAAAGGAATTTCTAGCCATTGTTTATGCTATTGACAAGTTTCGCTCTTATCTTGTAGGTGCAAAGGTGATTGTCTACACGGATCATGCTGCGATTCGGTACCTCCTTGCGAAGAAAGACGCGAAGCCAAGGCTAATTAGATGGATTCTTCTCCTACAAGAATTCGATCTAGAGATCCGCGACAAGAAGGGTTCAGAAAATTTTGTTGCGGATCATTTGAGTCGCCTAACACATCTAGAGGACGACCATTTACCCATCGATGACTCCTTCCCGGACGAACACCTACACATTATTGAGGAGTGCATCGATGTGATCTCCAAAGGTAACGAACCATGGTTTGCTGATTTTGTTAACTATTTGGTTTGTCAGGAGATACCGCCCGGATTATCCTACGCACAAAGAAAGAAGTTCTTTAAGGATGTCCGGGAATACTTCTGGAATGAACCTCTCCTCTTTAAGAGAGGTCCGGATGGCATCATTCGGCGATGTGTGCCGGAAGATGAGATGCAAAGTGTCATCCGCCATTGTCATTCACTACCTTGTGGAGGACACGCTAGTTCGAACAAGACTAGCGTAAAGGTATTGCAATCTGGATTCTTTTGGCCTACTTTATTTAGAGATGTGCAATCCTTTGTTTCTTGCTGCGATGCTTGTCAAAGAACAGGTAATATCTCTAGGAGGAATGAGATGCCCCTCAACAACATCCAAGAAGTGGAGATTTTCGATGTTTGGGGAGTAGACTTTATGGGACCATTCCCATCTTCTTGTGGAAACCAATACATACTCTTGGCGGTGGATTACGTTTCTAGATGGGTGGAAGCAATTGCCTCTCCCACCAATGATGCCATGGTTGTGGTTAAGTTTTTAACAAGACCATCTTCCCACGATTTGGGACACCAAGGACTATCATAGTGATGGAGGTTCTCACTTCATTGCCCGGCGCTTTGAAGCTCTTCTAACTAAGTATGGGGTTACTCACAAGATTGCTACCCCTTATCATCCACAAACTAGTGGACAAGTTGAGATCTCAAATCGAGAGATCAAAGGAATTCTAGAGAAGACTGTTTCAAGGACTAGGAAGGATTGGTCTTTGAAGCTTGATGACGCATTGTGGGTGTACCGGACTGCGTACAAGACTCCCATAGGAACCACCCCATACAACCTTGTGTATGGGAAGTCTTGTCACTTGCCGGTAGAGTTGGAGCATAAGGCGTTTTGGGCTATCAAGTGGTTGAACTTCAGCATGAAGGAAGCGGGAGAGAAGCGTCTCTTGGACCTTAATGAGCTTGAAGAACTCCGCTTGAACGCTTATGAAAACGCCAAGATTTATAAGGAGAGAGCAAAGCGTTGGCATGATAAGCATATCATTCCAAAGGACTTCAAAGAAGGGGATCAAGTTCTCCTCTTCAATTCAAGGCTTCGCCTCTTTCCAGGTAAGCTTAAATCTCGTTGGACCGGACCTTTTCTAATTAAGCGTATTTTCCCCCATGGTGCAGTTGAAGTATGGGGTGAAGCGGGCGGAAGCTTTAAGGTGAACGACCAACGACTCAAGAAGTATACACCGGAACTCCAAGCTGAAGAGTTCGCGCCTACCGCACTCGAATAAGTGCGAGATTGGTCTAGCTACGGACCTTAAACAAAGCGCTTCTTGGGAGGCAACCCAAGGTATTGCATTTTTGTTTTTTGTTTTCGATTCATAGTTTAGCTTAGTTTAGACATTTTTGCTTTATTTTGCCTTCGATTCCTTCCGGTATGTTCGTGTTTTTGGATGTAGGAACGATGGAAAAGGAAAAGGGAAGGGTAATGTTGAAGAAAAGTGACGAAACTTGGACTTTGGAGCTTTACAGAGAGTTCCACGGCCTAAACCACGGTCGTGACAGCTACAGTGACCGTAATTTCCAAAAGCCTTTGAAAAATCACCAAAACCACGGTTCCGTACATTTCCACGGCCGTGGAAACCCCCGACAGACCGTGATTTTCAAAATTTTGCCTGTCACTATATAAACCACGTTCTTCACAAAAACACTTCACAAAACCACTTCCACGACCCAATATCGCCGATTCCACGCCCTTCACCTCAAATCTCCGTTCGTTAATCGTTTTCAACAATTCTTCTTTCCAAATTGAAGCAAATTCGACCACCAACGAGATCCAAGCAACGAATCAAGCGGCAAATCACCAAGGAACACACAATTCGGATTTTAAAATCCAAAACCTAGGTTTTTTCCCCTCTTCTTGATCTTTGTCAATTTGGGTTCGTTTTTGCTAGAAATTATAGGAGAATTGCTTGAAACTTGAAGGAATTAGACTAGGGCTGCCTGATTGCTGAATTTGAGTGATGTTTGTTGAGTTTTGAGAAAAACTGAGACGAATCACGGTCTCTGTCAGTTCCACGGCCGTGGAAATACCAAGAACAGACCGTGATTTTGAACAGTGATGGATTTTGTGAGAAGAGTTTCAGGGAGGATTAAGGAGAAGAAGAATGACCAGAACAAAAACAGGAAGGGTAACCCCTCTTCCTCTTCATCCTCTAGAGACCACCACCTTCCTCCCCTTCACCTCTATCATCACCTTCATCACCCGCACCTCCTAGCCCTAGAGTACCGACCATTCATGAGGATCACCTCGATGCACTCGAGAGGATCCATGAGAGGGCTGTTATTGGACCTAGGTACCTATTGTTAGAGGATCTATCTCCTCTTAACATCATAGATGACCTTACTTGGCTCTTGGATAGAGCCGGACTAGTTGTCTTCTCGGCCTATCCGAGAAGACGCTTATGAGGAGATTACGAGAGAGGTTGTGACGTCTTTTGAGCACAGCCATGTGGATAAGACCGTTTCTTTCCGTCTTATGGAAAGAAACTATGATTTTTCCATCCGTGAGTTCGGAACCTTCTTTGGGTTCCAAGAGACCTTCAATGGTCGTTTTCCTAGTGGCGTTTACGCCAAAGATTTTTGGGAGGAAGTTGCTATGATTTACGCCAGCGAGGACCGCTGGCAACCAGCTGACACCAAGGCTAAGTTGATGTATCACTTAGCCTTGAAGATTGCTCACCGTGTTCTTTCGGAGTGTCTCTTCCCTAGGACAGAGACACCTCAAAAGATCAAGACGGATGAGCTCTTTCTGTTATACTCTATGCTGTATGGGCGCCGAGCTGACTGTGCCACCCTCTTAGCTGCTACTATGATCAAGCTTAAGAACAAGAGAAAGGGCAACATTGGATATGGTGGGATAGTTACCCATCTTGCTAGGATGTTGGGAGTTGGTTTTTCTGCATGTACCCGCATACCAGCCGTACCCTTAGGACTTCAAGCCTTCATGACTAGAGGCCTCATCTTCCCCACACATAGAGGTCCGCCTTATGCGGCCATGCCTTGGGAGAGCAGGACATGTAGGGGTATTGAGTGGCTACAGGAGTACTCCATTATGGCTGGACGCCATATATGGAAGGAGACGTTCGCTGCTATGCATGCGAACAGGATTGCAGCTCCTCCGTATGTCCCACCACCGCCCGTAGTTGAGGAGGAGGAGATGAGAGACCAGTATGAGGGTGGAGGAGGAGCAGAGCAGGAGTTTGGCACATTTCCGGATCAGCCGGATGCGGCCCCTGATGTACCTAGACGTTCTCCACGTCCATCCAGAGCTTCAGGTTCGTCCTCTCGCCACGCCAGCGTGAGTGAGAGACCTACTTGGATGGATACACCTCCTGCATGGTATGGAGCTCCACCTCCATGGTCTGCACAACAGTCATCAGCACCAGTAGACGCGCCAGGATGGTACAGTCAGGCTCCGGGATGGTATGAGTAGATGCCAGATTGGGCTACTGGCCTTTCAGAGAGAGTGGGAGCATTGGTGATTCGAGCCGATGCTAGAGACGGACGCATGGATGATCTCGATCATATGATGAGGGACGTCTACCGCGAGCAGTTTGGGCGGCACTACGACTCCAGCTTCTCTCCATTCCCGCCTCCACCAGCGCCGCAGTGATGATGATTTACATGACCGACAGTTTTAGCCGCTCCACCGCCATTTTGTGAGTTTCTTTTTCTTTTCTTTCTTTTTCTTCTTTTCTTTCTTTTATTTGAACATTAGGGACAGTGTTTGTTCCAAGTATGGGGTGGGGTGTGACTAAAAGTTTGTAATAACTCTTACTCACTTTGTTTGCTTCTATCGAGACCATCTTGCATGTTCATTATATTGTTGCACGTTTCATTATTGCATTGCATGAAAAAGAACTTGAAAAACCCATAAAAATTGAAAAATTTTGAAAGTTTTGTGCTTCTAAGAAATTGAGATGATTTCCATGATAATCGCTACTTGTGAATTGAGTTTGATGACAATTGCATGCTTAAACAAATAGTGAATTGAAAAGAGATTGAATGAGTTGATTATGCCTCTTTTGCAAGTTTCATAATGTGATGAATGTTACTTAAATCATGTTGAGTAATTGAAGTTGAAATCACACTATAAGTTCTTATACTTCTTGTTGAGATGATTAAGGCAATTCGATCTTTCTTTCTTCTTTCTTTGATCATTTAGCTCCTCATTGAAATATTGACCTCCTTTACCTATCCGGGAATTTGGAGAAGTGAATGAAAAGGCATGTTTGATGTGGGAGGGCCATGAAAGCAATTATTTGCAATCAAAAGAATAGAAAGAAATTGTAGGTTTGGGGAAGTCAATCATGACGATGAGTAACTCGGCACCATTCACATAGCCGGGTGTTTGTGTCTTGCCAAAGTCGGATTGAGCGATATTCCTAGCGGATTATGGTATGTGCGCTAAGGGTTTGAGGCATCTCATAAAAATTGAGAAACGCCAATCTCCTAGGCTTCGGTTTTTGTGCACCTCTATCCATAACTCCAAAAGTAAAGTCGAAAAATGAAAGGAAGCGAGCGAAGCTCTAAGTTGAAAGTGTTGCGGAAACCGCAAGAGAAGAAGAAAAGAATAGTTGTCCACTTTCCCGGATTCATGCACCACATTCCTTAATGTTTCCTTCCCTTTTCACATTCTAGACCTTTTTCTTTGGAAGTCATTAAGATCAAAAGAATGTTATATGGCTTGGTGATCTAAAATGAAGTTTCTTATGATTGATTTTGATAATGTTTGAAGGTTATGATGCTTGTATGGAAGTTTATTTGATTCATGAGCTTTCTTTACTCTTTACTCTTTGATTAAGTGTATGAAAGTCCTATAAACGATTGAAGCAAGATTTGAGAATGATCTATTGTTTAGAATGCACATTCAATCAAAAGAAGTATTGCTTTGAGAAGGTACACATATTTCATCCTAACTCTTGTTTTAAAAGCTTTTGAAAGACCTTGCTTAGGGACAAGCAAGTGGCAAGTATGGGGTTATTTGTTAGCATGAAATATTGTGATATTTTAGGCACGTTTTCTAAGTGTATTTGATTCATATTGATAGTCATTGATTGAGCATTGATGCATATGTGAGCTAGTTTATCTATAATATCGATACAGAGATCTACATAAGCTTTATGTTGATTATAGGTGATTGAGAGCTATTTCCGAACGGAATTTAGCAAGGATGAAGTTGTTTGACATGTCCATGGATTGAGGGATTTCTTAGGAGCAAAAGGAGTGTCAACTTGAAGAATGCACGAGGCTAGGGAAGAATCATGTTCTTGCCCTAAACCACGCTCTAAAATACGGCCGTACTACTTTCCACGTTCAAGTCCACGGCCGTGGAACCATAGCAAGTGAAGCATGGTTCATTCCAGTAGCTTCTACGGTCGTGGAATCATTGGTTCAAACCGTGTTGATTTCCACGCTCTAAATTACGGTCGTGGAACCTTCCACGACCGTGATCTTGGCGATCTTTTTCGCCACACTTTAAGCCACGATCTTTTAAAAGATTGGGCCGGGCCGATACTTTATCTTACACTATAAAAGGACGGACGGAGAGCCGTCACCTCCGCTTAGAGATCTTGCAACCTTCGCTTACGCATAGACGCATCTTACACTTGCGCTTGGAATTGCCCTAATTTCGCTTTTGGCGGAAGTTGTGTTTGAGAGATCTTTGGTGCATTGCTATTGTGATTTCCGGATTGGCGGAAGATTCGGAAGATTGTTCGCAAGAAGATTTCTCTTCTTGTTTAGGTTTGATTTAGAAGACGGATTGACATCCCGTTCTTCCTTCTTATCTAAGATTTGTGTTTGTTTGTGTTATTCCGAATCTAGTGACGATTATTGTTCTTGATTGTGACTTTGAAATTGATTTGAAGGTTATTGAAGGTTTTCGGAAGTTTTCATCTTTCAATCTTTTAAATCTTGAATTTGATATCAATATGACTATTGTTGGCTAAAAACCCTTAACAATTCTAAGGTGAAGGGTTGATAGTTGTGACTTAGATGATGATAGATCGATCGTAAACAGATTGGACCCTGAGAGTTAGAGAGAATCGCCGACGAACCCTAAATTACGGCCTGTTCTTGAGTCCACGACCGTGGAACCTCAAGAACTAACCGTGATTTCCCTTAAGTTTACAAACTTGCTTTTACTTTAATCCAAAGTTAAAGATTTGTTTTAACTTAGTCTTTGCTTGCCTTTTCTAAGTGGTAGTGAAGCCTCAACAACCTCTACCTCGATTGTGAGTGTCACAACCTTAATCGATTTAGTTAGTCTTGATCCTTGGATTACAAGTTTGGGTATTTGATATTAATTGTTACCTTTAGAACCTTTTCTATATTGAAACCTCAATAACCTGTATAGAGAGTGTCTTGTAGGTGAGTCATATAAGGTTTTTGGAACTTCACCGTACGATTACCTTACATTAGCATACCTTTGCATATCTTAACTCTGTCCTTATATCATTAGTATATCTTGAGTCGATTGCCACAGCTGGATACTTGGATCTTTAGGATTGTTGTTTTCCCAATAATTCGAAAAGCTCTTACATTTACTTGTTTGATAACCTATAATTGAATTTGTTTCCCCCCAAATCCCTGTGTTCGATACTCTGGAATTCTTGCTTAACTACGTCGATCCGTACACTGCGGGTTCGCTTGCTTGATTCTAGTTTTATAAATTTAAAGCTTGATTGCACGCACGCTAAGTGGCGAACAAATAACTCGGTAAAAAGAATCATGGAGAAATGCCTACAACTTATCGTAGAAGAAGTGATAAGGCCGTTGACGGAAGATGAATATACAACTAGACTCGTAAGAGTATACTACTCTTATAGGAGTGTAATTTGTAGAAGGAGCTAAATGAGTATAAATGGAAGAGATATATTTTTACCTGGAATCTCAAACCTCAAAAGAGATAGAGGAAAAGTAAGTCTAAGATCTTATAGAAGGTCAACTACAGGTTAATTGGTAACAACAGAGAATTTACACGTGCTGGCTAACTAGGGATGGTTAGTTGACCGATAAGAAGAATAACCACAATGTTATAAAGGAAATTTACCAACATTTGGTGAATTTCATCCAGAGATCAATGACGACAGTGGTAAATTTAAATAAATACAAGTTTGATGGTAACATTGAATGAGTCTAATATGATAACTCTAATAAAGAAATTAAAGAGAAGCTCTTGACGGTCGGTAATGACCATTGATGATAGTAGTGGTGTAAAGACGAAGAACACCTCAGTCCAGGTACAGACGAAGAACACTTCGGTTGAGGTACCAATCGAGGTGGAGCCTCAGAAAGCGGAGGAGATATCTGAAGTTTATGTTCCTCCTCCTGCTTATAAAGCACCACTTCCATTCCCCCAGTCAAGGGCCAGAGCACATCTAGACAAGCACTTTGGTAAGTTCCTTGACTAGATGAATAAATTACATATTAACATCCCTTTTCTTGATGCTATTCTAGGTATGTCCGCCTATGGGAAGTTCTTAAAAGAAATTCTATCAAGGAAGAGGAAGTTGGAAGATTTTGATGAAGTAAGGATGACATCTAAATTCTCGTAACTCATTCAAATCATGAAGGAGAAGATGCCACCCAAGTTGAGAGGTCCCGGCTCATTTTGCATTCCCATTCAAGTTGGGGATGTTACTTGTGAGGCGTTGTGTGATCTAGGAGCCAGCATAAGCATCATCCCACTAGAGCTATGTGTGAAGATCAGACTTGGAGAGCCCAAGCCGGTGAAGATAAGATTATACATGGCGGACCGCTCCATTACCCATCCCGTGAGCATTTTGGAAGATGTTCCGGTTAAGTTAGAGAACTTCTACTTACCTATAGACTTTGTTGTACTTGACATTCCCGTAGATTATTCCGTTCCTATCATTCTCGGGAGACCATTTCTAGCAACTTCGGGTTGCAATTTGGATTGTAAGAACGCCAAGTTGAAATTCAACATTGGCGGTGATCAAGTGAATTTTGCATTTCTTGCTGCAATGAAAGGAGAGCCGCTGGAGGATGATATCTTCAACATCTATGATGAAGAAGAATCAAGAGAATTGGTGAGCTCTATCCTTATTAATGATCCACTTGAGAGAGTTATTAGTTTTAGCTTAATGGAGGAAGGTATAGATGCTTCTTGTGATGCAGATATACGGAGCTTAAAAGCACTGGAAGAAGATCCAGGAGCTAAGATTGAAAAGCTAATCCAGGAGAAGAGAATCTCCAGTTTCGGTCCCAGTTGCAGTACCTCGACCGAGGCACTCTCTGGACCAAGCGAGGTGTTCTTGACTGAAGAACATCTCGGTCACCCACTCTGGACCTTGACCGAGGTCGAAAGCGAGATGATGTCCACTGAGAATAACAAACTTCTTAATCCCTTTTCTGAAACTCATTCACAGTTGGTGGAGCTCTTTCTCCACCAATAATCTAACAATAAAGAACCTTGGTATGCTGATATTGTTAATTATCTTGTTTGCCAAGAAATACCGCCCGGATTGACGTACGCTCAAAGGAAGAAATTCTTTACAGATGTACGCCACTACTATTGGGATGAACCGCTACTGTTTAAGAGAGGTCCGGACGGGATGCTTCGAAGATGCATTCCGGAAGATGAAGCTACTAGTGTCATACGGCATTGTGACTCACTTCCTTGCGGAGGACATGCTAGCGCTCACAAAACATGCGCTAAGGTATTACGTTCCGGTTTCTTTTGGCCTACATTATTTAGGGATATGCAAACATTTGTTGTTTCTTGTGATGCATGCCAAAGAACAGGGAACTTATATAGGAGAAATGAGATGCCACTCAACAACATCCAGGAAGTTGAGATTTTTGATGTATGGGGAGTTGACTTCATGGGACCTTTCCCATCTTCAGGAGGAAACCTCTACATCCTCCTAGCTGTCGATTACGTCTCTACATGGGTGGAAGCCATTGCCTCTCCCACTAATGACGCCATGGTGGTAGTGAAGTTCTTTAATAGGACTATCTTTCCACGTTTGGAACTCCACGCATCATCATCAATGATGGAGGGACACATTTCATCAACCGGAAGTTTAAAGCACTTCTATCGAAGTATGGGGTAACCCACAAGGTAGCAACCCCTTATTACCCTCAAACTAGTGGACAAGTCAAGATCTCAAATAGAGAAATCAAAGCAATCTTGGAGAAGACCGTCTCTAGGACGAGGAAGGATTGGTCCACGAAGTTGGACGACACTCTTTGGGCTTACAGGACCGCGTTCAAGACTCCCATTGGTACCACCCCTTATAATTTTGTATATGGGAAGTCTTGCCATTTGCCCATTGAGCTAGAACACAAGGCGTATTGGGCGATCAAATGGTTGAATTTTGACATGAAGGAAGCCGGTGAGAAGCAGCTATTGGATATCAATGAGCTGGAGGAGCTGCGTTTGAACGCTTATGAGAATGCCAAGATCTACAAGGAAAGGACAAAGAAATGGCATGACAAGCGTATCATTCCTAAGGAGTTCAAAGAAGGAGATTTAGTTCTACACTTCAACTCCCGCCTTCGCCTCTTTCCAGGTAAGTTGAAATCTAGATGGATAGGACCTTACGTTGTGAAACATGTTTTCCCTTATGGTGCAGTTGAGATTTGGGGAGAAACCAGTGGAAGCTTCAAGGTCAATGGTCATACACTTAAGAAATACCAACCAGAAGTCCATGTTGAGGATATTGCACCACTATACCTTGTTTAGGGTCGCCGTACGGTCCAACTAGCGACCATAAATCAAGCGCTTCTTGGGAGACAACCCAAGGTATTGCTTTGTTTTTGCTTTGCTTTTCTAGTCTAGCTTTAGATAGTTTGCTTTTGCTTTGCTTTGATTTGTTTTTGGCGTCTTAGACAAAAACCAGGTACTTTCTAAGGAAGGAATACAACCCAAGAGCAACATTGAGAAGACGGAGTTTGACTGAAACACATCTCGGTTGCAGTCACAGCATCTCGACCGAGATGATTCTTGAGCAACCGAGACGACTAGGGCTGACAACAATTCACCTTGGTCCAGACACCTCGGTCTAGTCGGGACCACCTCGACCGAGGTGACAGCAGAATCGGCGAGGGGTATAAAAGGGGAACAATTTTTCCCTCTTTCCCTCCCAACACCCTCTCGACCGCGACACCTAAACCACCTCGTTTCTCCATTCTTCGATCGTTTTCGACGATTCTTGCTTCCATTCTGCAAGGAAAGGCTAGAGGATCAGTTTGCAAGCGAAAATCTATAACAAAAACGCCACGAATCGACCGAATCTGGGGTAAAAAGTCGAGATCCTAACTCCTTATGTTTACTGTTTTTGGAGGAAATTGGCTTTGGTTGCCATTAGTTTCTGTTGAAAAAGGTTTAAGTACCCCGTAGGAACAATTTGTAGTGAAATTGGGGGAAAAGATATGGAAATCTGAGAATTGAAATCGAACAGCGATGTACCTCGGTCCAGTCGACCTACGCCTCGGCCGAGGTGATTCTTGAGTTCTGACAAGCAACCGAGGTGACCTGTCAGACAGAAAGAGAAAATGAGTTCCAGGTCTGATCGCCAGATAGTCTTGAGAGATAGATCATCCCCTTCTTCTTCTTCTTCTTCTCGACCTTCCATACCGGCGATACATGAGCGTGACCAGACTGACTACGACCGCATCTGTACGCGCCCAGTGATTGCGCCACGGTTTTTAGATATTGCTGCTTTTGATTGTCTTTATTTTCCTGAGGATCTGAGGCAGATGGTCTCGATGGTAGGGCTGGAGTAGTTCATGGAGATTAGAGCTCTAGCCTACCTCGAGCCTACATTGGAGTTTGTGAGTTCTGTGACTCACCTGCCTCAGCAGAAGGCCATCAAGTACCGGTTGTTGAACCGGAATTACTTAGTACCGATGGATCAGTGGAGAGACATCTTCGGCTTCCCGACCCCCACAGTTCCCGACTTGCCTTCTCGAGCCGTAGCTCGACAGTTTTGGGGTCAGATAGCTCATGTAGTTGAGCATGCTGATAGGTGGAGACCTGGAGACTCCAGGGAGAGGATTATTTTCCACCTTGCTTTCAGGTTAGCTCACCGGATTTTTAGTAAGACACTTCTGGCGTGTACTGAGACGCCCCAGAAGATTAGACAGGGGGAGCTTCTGTGCTTATTTTGTATGGTGACCGGGGGAGTGCTTGATTTTGGTGCGATGCTAGCTGAGGATCTGCACCGGATCAAGGCTAAGAGGAAGGGAGACATTTGCTGTGGCGGCCTAGTGACTCACATATTGACCTAAGGTATTTCTATGGTCGTCTATACCCAATCAAAAGTAAATTCCAACTTAGCACCAAAAATATGTATAGTGATTAAGTAAGGGTCGAACCCAAGAGAGTTAAGGTGTTTTAGATGCAATTATCGATTATAGTGACAAGTAACAAAATGGGGGGGGGGGTTTGGTTGAATTGATGCACACAAAAACTTATGAAAACGATTAATGCGACAAGTAAGACAATGATGGATGAATCTACACTAGGTTGATTCTGAGCATGCGATTGCTACTTTGGTGAGTTCCTTTTACAAGTTTTCAAGTAATCTCCCGTCTCGATCATATATAAGTGTTGAGCCAACCGGCATCAGCACAACTTAACAGGTTAGTGTTCCGTAAACCTACAAGAACAAATAACAAGTTAGCTTTCAAACAAAGACTAAGGGATATAAAAAGAAGATTAAAACCGTTAAACTTATCTTTATATTTGTGTTCCTTTTCTTTAAGTAATTACAACCCGTTATTACTTAAAGTTACTACTAGATTAAAGACCCGAACCCGGAACCTATTAATCCTAGTTGTTTGCATGCACTTTAGAACCTAAGGTGATCAATCTCAAGCAATAGTAAACATGCAATTAGACAATGGAGATCAAGGAAACACAAAAGTATTACTGAATGAAAACTTATATTAAAAAGAACTTACAACCAAAGTAACAATGCAACTTCAAACCAACCCAATGTAGCAAGGTAGTTAGCAACTCATTACAAAGGTAGCAAGACAATCTAAGTGGATAATTTGTTGGCAAACAAGATGGATCATTCTAGCAATCAACCAAGGACTATTTATACTACAAAAGACACTAAATAGGAGTAAATGGCCGGCCTAAAACAACCACCTTTAATGCCATAAAGGTGGTGTAAACAGCCGGAGTAAAGCTTCTGGCGTTAAACCGCAGGGGCGACCTTCAGGTCCGCAGGGGCGGTGAAGGCAAAAACCCTTGATCTTCTTCATGGCCGCAGGGGTGGCTAGGTAATTCCGCTAGGGCGGATCTTCAATGCTCTTCAAACGTCTGACCCTTCGACTTCCTGACGTTTTTGATGCGAAGCCGCCGGGGCGTCCCTATGTCAACGCAGGGGCGGTGACACAACCTCTTCGTCTTCCAGCTCCCAGGTTGAGGCGCAGGCAGGGGCGCAGTGGGAGGCGCAAGGGAACTGGTCTTCGTCTCTTCAGGGCAGGTCACCGCAGGGGCGCCAAGGAGTGGCGTAGGGGTGGTGACACACTTCATGGACGGCGCTGGTGAAGGCGCAGGGAGCGCTCCGGTGTACGGCGTCATCCACAAGGTTGGTGGCAAGGTTCCGCTGGGGCGGTGAGGCAACAGAAGCTTTGCTTCGTGATCGATCTTCACTCCTAAGTGCTTATAACTCCTTCCTTAGCTTCTTTTAGTCTTCCTCTTCTGGACCAAGGAGTTAGTAGCATAAACCGTCACAAATGCAATAAAAAGACTCTAAAAACTACCCTAAATGATAGTGATTCCATCACCTATCACATAGCGACAGTGATGGGGTTGGATTTGAGCGCTTGTACATTAGTGGCGGCTGCCAAGCCGCTAGGTCTGCAGGAGATGATCACCAGGAGGATTCTAGTTCCTCGTGGACTCACTACGCCATATGTGGCGATGCCTTGGGAGCAGTCTGCCCCTCAGGGTATTAGGTGGTCATCCCAGTTCTCCGTCTATGATTCTCAATATTGGTCCACTGCATGGATACCTTACATTGAGGACGCTAGAGATGCAGCAGCTCAGGTTCAGGAGGATCAGGATGAGAAGGACGATGGCGGTGTTGCCATGGAGACAGGGACAAATATATCCGGCCCCAGCGTGCTAGTTGTCGACTTGGATGACGAGGAGACAGAGGAGGCAGCTGCACCACCATCACGTCCTGCTAGGCGCAGAGTCCGTAGACAGCGGGATCCCGTAGCTCACCGATGGATTGACGAGATGACGGATCAGATGATCGACTCTTATGCCGCCCTATCCTTGGACATGTTGGAGATGAGGGAGAGCCAGCACTACTAGCGCCGGATGATGGAGATCCAGTTCCAACATACTATGGGCTACCCTTTCGACCCATCCCTACACCCGTACATGCCATATCCACCACCACCACTAGCAGATCAGGACTAGAGCATACAGGGATTTCTTTTATTTATTTATTATGCAGCTCAGCTTATGTCCGGTGAGTACTCTATTTTCTAGACTTATTTTGACCCATTGGGACAATGTGTCCCAAGTATGGGGTATATGGATGTATGTATATGACTTATGTGTATGCTTGGATGACTTTACCGGATATTGTTGTTTTATCTTGCTCTATGTGTTTATATGAGACTACATGCATGCATACAAGTTATTTGTTTGAAAAAACGTCAAAAATTGGTTTAAGAAAAAAAAATTTATGACCTCGACCGGGATGATTCTTGCCAAACGAGGTACTTTACCTCGGATAACTTAGAACACCTCGACCGAGGTGGTTTAATTGAAAAAAGTTTTCAAAACGATTTTGGTGCTTCTTATCTAGATATGACCTCAGTGAAGATTTTGTTTGCAGACTGGTTTTGAAATCTTTATATGTTTGAAAGGTTTTATGATATGTTTAAGTTGCTAAATGCTTTGTTTGAGATTTTGGCATGTTTAATACTTTGTTTTTATCCAAATTATGTTGAATTTGAAGGTTGACACCACATGATGAGTTCTCTTACTTTCTTCTTGGGATGATTAAGGCAATTCATTCTCTTCTCTTCTTCTTCTTGATCATGCTTAGCCCCTCATATACATATTTGCCTCCCTTTACCTATCCGGGAATTTGGAAGCAAGCAAGTGAAAGAAAAGTTGAGATGTTGGCTCGAAGTTAGAAAGAAACAAATAGGTTTGGGGAAGTCAATCATGATAATGAGTAACTCGGCACCATTCACATAGCCGGGTGTTTGTGTCTTGCCAAAGTCAGATTGAACGATATTCCTAACAGGTCATAGTATGTGCATTAAGGGTTTGAGGCAACTCGAGAAAATGATGATTGCTGATTTCCTAGGCTTCGGTTATTGTGCACCTGTGTCCACGCATCCCAAAAAGTAAAAAAGTAAATAAGAAAAGCTTATTGGTGGAAGATGTTGAAGTTCAAAGCAAGTGAAGTGAAGATCCTTTTCCCGGACTCTAGCACCACATTCCCTATATACATCCCACCCTCACACGTTTCTTGACTTCTCTTTTGAAAGCCCTTGAGACCTCGAGCTTGTTGATTGACTTGGTGGTTTAAACTGGATTATACATGATTAATTTTGATAATAATGATTTATTATGCATTTTATGATTTTATGCAAAGATGAACAACTTTTTTATATTTATAAAATGTTCTGATCATATTTTGATTTTAATTACCATGAAGCATTCTCTTAGAGTGATCTATGAGTGGAGCACACCATTAAAATATTTCGAAATACTTTTCATTGATCTTTATGACTTATAATCCATTCTATCCTGTATCTAAGATTTGAAACTTTCTTGGGGACAAGTAAGGGACAAGTATGGGGTATTTTGATAGCATGAATTATAGTCTATATTTTGGGACCTGTTTAGACGTTTTATCTTCAATAATCTGCATGTTTGAATGTATATTATGTGATTATATTGTATTTTCATCTACCTTTGCAGGAATCAAGGTCTAAACTAAGTTTCGTTGTAATCGTAGGTAAAATGGCACATTTTGGATCGAAATGGAGCTAAGGAGCAAAGGAGTCATTGGAGCTACATTTAGGATCTTAAAAGAGAGCCCAAGAAGCTTGGAATTAATAAAGAAGATTTACTTTGGGTCAGATTTAAGAGATATCACCTTTAGTTGAGATTCACCTCGGTCAGCTACATTACCACCTAGACCGATGTGATCTTGAGGAGCGCCCCGACCGAGGCGAATACTCTGATGCGGCGAGATATATTTTATTTGGCTGAGATCTTTTATTTTTGGAAGGAGAGATCTTATATTTTTGGGCTGAATTTCTAGAAGGAAGATCATATATTTGGAAGATCTATTTTAGAGATATGAATATAATTTATTAGGAAATTATCTTTTTAATATATTATTATCTTTGGAAGATAATTCTCCTATATAAAGGGTTGGATTTTCCACAATTGAAGAACCCGGCTAACCAAGCACCTCTGGATTTTTATCCTTTACACCATATTCTCCCAGCTGCAATTAGGAAGGAAGCTTGAAGGAAGTTTGAAGATTGAAGGAAGGAAGTTTATAGCTTTGAGATAGCTTTTAACGGGATTTGTAAGATTTTCTTAGATTCCCTTTGGTTTGTTGTCTTTGTGTGATTTGTGATTGAGGAACGCTGATTTGTTTGATATTTGATTCAGTTATTGAAGCCTTGTTCTTATGGTTTTTGTGTTCAAATATTCATTCCCTTCTCAAATATTTGATTATTGCTTTCATGATGATGAGTGGCTAATTTCCTTGTGCGATTCTAGGGTGATTGGCTGAAGGTTGTGGGAAAAACAATGATAGAATAATCTTAAACCCAGTAGGACCCTGAAAGCTTGAGTCTTTATCGTTAACCCTAGAACATCTCGTTTAGTCGATGAACATCTCGGCCGGGGTGGAACTTGACTGACCGAGGTGACCCTTTTTGATCCGATACTGAGAGTTAAGAGTTAGAGTTTGCCAAATCCTATTCTTATTACACCTTTCCTGGTTCAATGCAAGCTTAGGATGAGACTTACCCGGTGATTCCTTTGTTTGTTTACCCAAGATCATAAGTGTAGGTAATAAAGGTTTATCCTTTATTGGGGTTCGAGTGTGCCTTCATCTCATCTTTGTGAGTTAGCCTGAGACTTACCCGGTAAAGGTTGATTATATTCCCTTAGTTGGAGTGTTGGTTTGAGATTATAATTCCTTTCCTTAGTACCTTAAGACTTACCCTGTAATAGGTGCTTTTGGTTTGGGATTAGTGAGTAGTGAGACTTACCCGGTGATCTATTCCACTTTAGAAACACTTTCCCTTTGCAAAACCTCAGCTTTGTTCGCTTATCTTGAGATCTTGAGTTGTAACCAAAACTGGATGTTTTAATCCCTAGAATTTGCATATTCCTCTTTATTGACCTTTTTATCATCTTTGATTGTTTTAATCGCTTTTGTGGTTATTTGCAATATTGACAACCTATACTTGCTTTGTTTCACCTAAGTCCCTCAGATCGACACCCCGGAATTCTTGCTTTTACTATAATTGATCCGTACACTGCGGGTTCGTATCCTTGTTTAAGCATATTTCCTCCGTTATAAATTAAAAGCTTGAACACACCGTTTGGAGCGAACATGTTGTAAGGAACAATTTGAAGCTGCATTTGAATGGTTGTAAGTCTTGTTTAAACTCATATTCAGCCAAGATTTCTTGCTTTTACTTGCGTTCATTCACCATCTAGCTATGAAGCCCATGTATGCTTGTATGATGATTCTAGATCTTGAGATGCATGCTATTGGATAAGTATAGGGTGATGGACAAAAGGTTATGGCTTGGATAATGATATAATTGACTTTAATGTACCTTTTGATGACTTGCTTGCTCGAAACCTAACTCCCGATCTAAACCACGACTTGTTCCTCCTAAACCACGGCCGTGGATGTGTATGATCAACCTTTGGTTTCGCTCTGTTGTGCTTATATTGATGAATTTGAATGTAAGGATGTTAGATTGTTGAAATCCTAGTGTTTGTTAAGCCTTATTTAACCTAGGGCGACCTAATGCTAGCAAACTAAGTGAGGGAAGAGACTTACCTGGTAATTCCCGATCTTAGATACCAAAGATGATGAACTCTAGGTAGTAGTGAGCCTCGCAAGCCGCTATTGGATTGAGTGTGCTAGGATTGTTGCTTAGGACTTGCCTTCCCGAGACTTACCCGGTAAGGAGAGGTTTGACCCCCTAGATAGCAATCCGGTTTGTGTAGAATTCCCAACCTTAGGCTCCTAGAGACTTACCCGGAAATTGGACCTTAGGTACGGGATTAGTGGACCATGAGACCTACCCGGTGATTGATCCCATTGGAGAAACACCCTTTCCCAACATACCGCAGCTTTTCCAAGGTTGATTAGTGTTACGCTAAGATTGTGACACACAAAAGTCTTAAATTTATAACTCGATATATTTTCCAAACTCCTAGCGAACCCACAATGTATGGGTCGTTTTGTAGTGAGGATAGTATTCCGGGGTCGAACACAAAGACTAAGGTGAAATTGAATCAAATAGTGACTAAGGATAGTGTTGATCTAAACTTAGAAAAAAGTAAGGAATAAAGAAATGAAAATCTCGATGTTTTTGGATTGGTTTTATGGTGATCAATCAAGGATCACAATTCATGCAAGATTAACAAACGACTAAGCTAGTAGCACAAATAAGCAAACACAAACACGAGATAGATAATCAAAGAGAGAAAAGCGGATTCTAGGGGTTAGGAATTCCGGTTATTGCATTGGACTCAAGCTTCTAATCATTCCTTGGATCAACTATGGTATGTTGGGAAAGGGTGTTTCTCAAATGGAACCAATCACCGGGTAGGTCTCATGATCCACTAATCCCGCAACTAAGGTCCTATTACCGGGTAAGTCTCTAGGAACTTAGGGTTAGGAATTCTACACAAACCGGATTGTTATCTAGGGATCTAACCTATCCTTACCGGGTAAGTCTTGGGAAGGCAAGTCCTAAACATCAATCCTAGCACACTCAATCCAATAGCGGCTTATGAGGCTCACTACTACCTAGAGTTCATCATCTATGGTACTTAAGATCGGAAATCACCGGGTAGGTCTCTTCCCTCACTTAGATTGCTAGCATTAGGTCACCCTAGGCTAGATTGAGCTTAATAAACACTAGGATTTCAACAATATAACATCGTTACATGCAGATTTATCATTTTAAGCTCAACAGAAGCAAATCACGGCCAGTTCCTAAGAACCACGGCCGTGGTCTGGCTAGAACAGACCGTGATTTCTAACAGCACTCAAGTACGAGCAAGTAAATCATCCAAAGATATATTTAAGTCTATTCTATCACAGTCCAAGCCATAAACATCATTCCCTTACCCTAGAATCGCATCTATTTAGCCAACAACATGCATCATAACAATCAAACTCAACAAGCATACATTCATGGCTTCCATTAGAAAGAGTATGAAATGAAAGAGAAACGAAACAAGTAGGATAAGAAAACCAAGCTGAATCAAAGTCAAGAAGGACTTACAACCCTTCAAAAGAAGGTTCGAATCGTTTCTTACAACCCTAGCAAATGTCTTCAACAAAACTCACTCAAAACCACTAAAAACTATGAAAACTATGAAACTAGTGTGCTTCTTCTTCCTCTCCAAATGAGAGTGTTCCTTCTCCTCCAAGAGTAGCTCCAATCCAAATGAGAGAATGTGTGTGAGGGTGTGTATGGAGAGGTCCCCTCTAAAATCAGCCTGCAAGAGTACTTATAGCCTTCACCATTTGCAAGAGTCGGTTATGGAGATTGTGGGACAGCTGTCCCAACTGTCCAGAGGGAATCAGGGCCCATTCCACGGCCGTGGAAGTGCCAGGGACCATGGTTTTGGTGTTTCAACCCTCTTTTGATCGTTGAGCCATGAGTTGGTGCAAGGCATGCACCAACATGGCCCCATGTGTTCTCCTTAGCTCCTAGCTTGCTCCCTAATGAGTCCGAAAGTGTGTCATCACGAGGAAGGATCCTCAAATGTATCGATTAAGCTCCAAAAGCTCCCAAAATTCCTACAAAACATGCCAAAGTCCGTGTAGACGTCTATCTCGACAACATTCATGAATTAAGTGCAAATCGTCACGAACTAACGTCAAACCATGCATGAATAGCGGGAAAAACTATCTAAATGGATGCCTAAACTAACGTCATAAATCGTGTTATCAATTAGAAGCTTGAGTCCAATGCCATAACCGGATGTCCCAATCCCTAGAATCCGCTTTTCTCTTTGATCACATATCTTGTTCTTGTGTTGTTTGTTTGTGTTGCTTGATTGATTGATAAATCTTGCATGATTTGTGATCTTTGTTTGATCACCATAAAAATCCAACCAAAAATATCATGATTTTCATTTCTTTCTCTTTTCTTAGACTAGATTTGCACTATCCATGATCACTTGTTTGATTTGATTTCACCTTAGTGTTCGTCTTCGAGCTCGGAATACTATCCTTGAAAACAAAACGACCCATACACTGTGGGTTCACTAGGAGTTGGGAGAATATATCGAGTTATAAATTGTAAGGCTTTTGTGTGGTACATTTCTAGCGTAACAAGTTTTTGGCGCCGTTGCCGGGGACTAGGTATAGTTTGAATCATTGTATGTGATTGTTTAGAGTGTAGGTCCTTCTTTTGTTTGTCATCTTGTTTGTTTTATGTCTTTAACTTTTCAGGACATCTCTCACTCTTTAGGTGCATGCGAAGATCACGTGGCAAGGATTTAGCTCCATTCGATCCCGAACCGGAGAAAACCCTTAAGACTAGATCCAAGGGCATTAAGAAGAAGAAGGGGATGAACGGAAGAGATCTTCAAGCTGAGATGAATGACGCCTTAGAGCAACTTAGGCTAAGGGATGAAGCCTTGGAGAATGAGAGGAGACTTGCAAATGAGAGGCAAGAAGCAACTAGGAGGGAAATTGAAGAAATTAGGCAAGATCTTGTGCAAAGGGAGCTTAATCTTCGTCAACCACCAATTCTACAACCACCACAGCCGGCGGCCAATGTTCGGTTTGAGCCGATTATTATTGAGGAGCCACAAACACTTGGGCAACGTATGAATCCAGCCCAAAGAGTGAACCGTCCGGGTGTATACTTAGGGGATCTCGCAACCCATGACTACGAGCTCCACCCTCAAGTGCTACAAATGATCCGGCACAATTAATTTGGAGGGATGGAAGGAGAGTCTCCTCATCAGCACTTGATGAATTGTGAGATCTTGATGGAGACTCTAAGGCCACCTAGATTGGAGAGCAACAACCACAAGCTTAGGGCTCTTTCTTTCTCACTTAAGGATAAAGCCTTGGCTTGGTACCAATCTATTCCACTAGGACGTGTGGGTACTTGGGAGGAGAAGATAACCGAAGTTCTTACAAAGTTCTTCCCACCTTCCAAGATAACCGAGCTAAGAGGGAAGATCAATGCCTTCGTGATGAAGGATAAGGAGAGCCTATTCAAATCTTGGGAGAGGTTCAAAGACCTCTTCCTAGATTGTCCAAACCATGGGATACCGAAGATAGAGCTATTGGAGATTTATTTCAAGCAGTACTACAAAAATGTGTTTATAACCCTTAAAATATATCCCGGGCTTATAAATTATGAGATATAAAATCGGTTTTTTAAAAAATTTAATTTGGAAACCTATAATAACACGGATGTTGTAATAACCAGGTTATAAAGTTATGTAAAATTATGTAACACCCCGAACCCGCGGGACTCGGGATGCTACGGGTTGGGACCTCACAATGGGTCCCGACCCTTAGCTTGACAACAATTTCACCGGATCTTGCAATAAGGCACAAATAAAGGCCCAAACCAAATATCTTTTATGCAATGCAAAGAAACTCAAAACCAAACAAACCAAAGACTTCAGCCGAGATACAACCGAAAGACCAAATGCCATACACGCGGCATACAATGTATAATGAATACAAAACTCAAACACAACTCCAACCAAAAGCCAATCCTAAAATGTACAGAACCCCGACTACCCACTCTTCAGTATCTCTCGGCCACATTCCTAACCTGCAAGGCAATCTACAACAATCGGTATAAAACCGTTAGCTCATATTCGAAGCATTAGAATCATGGTGAAAGGCACAAACACAAGTCAATCTTCATAAACACCCAATACACTTCAAAGCACACAAGTCCGTTTTATTATCTTATTATTATTAAGTCATATCCCATTCTAATTTAACTTAGGTTGTGACACGAGAGTCACTGAAACTCGCCTCGGTCCCTACTTACCGGCATTGAATGGTACTGATGCATCTGACCGTCTACCAGCACGGGATAGTCGCCGAGAACCTCCTAACTCTCGCGGGAGCCAGGCAAGTTGTCACCGCCCGTTATCATACACTTGGGCCAAAATAATATCAAGGTAGGTAATCCTAATTCCGGTTTAGTTGTTATAAACAATAAACACACACCACCAAACACACATCAATGCTAATACAAGGAATACGAGCTAAGTAAGTCCGGAGACTTACCTCGTCCCATAGGTAAACCCGATAACCACTGCTCTCAACTTCCTGTAGGAAGGCACTCAACGCCTGGTCAAAACAAGGCACACGATCAACAACTCTCTCTCATACTAGAAGTCCTTAGACTTCTAGTCCCAATGATCTCGCAAGATCATAAACCATAACCATGATAAGATAACAACCTCCTAATCCTCACGATCTCACAAGGTCATAACCATCACAACACGTGCTAGTATACTCTCGTCCTAGTCACCACAATCTCAACAAACATATAACCATAATTTCAATCTTCATAAACTCACAAGATCAACCAAACACTCAACACCTTAGAATCCTCACAAGATAATAACACCTCAAGCTTTAGAACAATCATAAATCCTCAAAACTCACCTAAGGTTCAAGGCCACTACTTGGCATTTACTCTAAGTTATACTAGATTATCCAACCTAGCATGATACTAATACTAAACATTACTAGATCGCGGGAAAGGATACTCACACGACGTCAAAAGACGGAAGTCGATCAATGGATGTCGACTTTGGACTCGCTAGGCCTTTATCGGGACGCTTCCGGTCCTAAGAACAAAACTAAGCAAAATTAGTTGAAACGCTAATTTTGAAAGGAAGGTTTAGCGCATAAAGATATTCCAATGAAAACTCCGTTTTCTAAAACCGAGGTTAAACTCGTTAAAACCATTTCCGGGAAAAATATCCAAAAAGGAAAGTTGATTGTAAAACCGAAATTCTAATTTAGCCATCAATCGGATTTAAACATCAAAGGCACCAAATTAATTTGCAAAGGAGTTGGATCAAAATTACAACAAAATTAAGGGTCCAATAATATAATAATTCAATGAAGGGCATTATAATTCATTTTCCAAAGTTCTTGGGTCACAATTGCAATTATCAACAAAAATGGGCCCAAATTCATAAATAGCACAAAAGGGAGGGCACAATTACCATTTTCCAACTCTCTTCCCCCTAATGTTGGAATCGACAGAGGAGAGAAATTGGAAAGGAATCCGGAGGCTTCCCAGGCGGAGGAGAGGAGAAGGCCGGCGTGCAGGCGGCGACTCCGGCGGCGACCCAGACTCCGGCTAGAGGCGGCCCACTCCGGCGGTTGCTACACAAATTAAATTAGGGCACAAGTTGTCACACAAAGGGGAAGAAAGAAAGAAATAAGAGAGAGAAAGAGAGGGGCGGCCACTCACAGTGCCGGCGGTTCGGGTGGCGGCTTCTGCTCTTCCCGGCGGACCTCTTGGCGGCGTTGCAGCCGGATGCTGCCCAGAACGAGAAGAGAATGGAGGTACAGAGGTGAGTTGAGAGAATGGCGAGATGGCACTGTCTTCTGCGGTTCTGGCGAGAGATGGAGTGGAGAATGAGATAGAAAGGGAGCACTAGGAGGCAGAGGGAGAGGGAGGATCGAAGGGTCGACTGCAGGCTAGGGTAGGCGGCCGGCTCGCAGTCTGCAGACGAGGAGATCGAGGGGCTGGCGGCTGTGGCATGAGGCGATGGGTCGGCCTCTGGCCTTCCTCTGCTGAGCGTGGCGCCACACGCAAGAAGGGATAAAAAGCAAGAAAAAATAGAAAAGTGAGAAGGGAAGAAAGAAGAAGAAAGAGGAAGAAAAAAAAATAGAAATAAAGAGGAGTGATTTAAAATAATCAACTCGATTAAACATCTGGAACGGGATTTTCCGGATCGGTAAATCCCGACTTTCCGACAAAATTAAATTAATAAAAAAAAATATATGGAAATACATACATGTATCCCCGAAATTAATATAGTACCCGGAAAAGATATTTTTAAATATATAAAAAAATACTTTAAATAAGAACTCGAGTTATTAACGAATCGGTAGAAGGGAGAAAAACAAAGTCGGAACGCACCCAAATAAACGGGGCGTTACATCAGGTCCTCCTAAAAAAAAGTTTCGTCCCGAAACGCGGAACTCTCAAACAAACGTGTCTCGATATCCTCTCGGAACACTACAATGTGGTAACTATGGCCCTTCTAATCCAAAGTCTACTCGCCTAGACACATCAAGACTCGCAAGATATACACATATGAAACACACATAAGCATAACCAAGGATAGATCTTGGGACTAACCCGACGGTTCTATAAAATGTCGCTAATCCTGCGTAAAACTCGGGATAGTTCCTACGGATACTATCCTCCATCTCCCAAGTAGCCTCATCGGCTCCTCACCTCGACCACTGCACTCTCAGCATCGGTATCTCCTTCGACCGAAGTCGTCCCGTACTATGCTCCAAAACTGCAATCGGATGCTCCGCGAAAGTATGGTCCGGCTCGACCACTAGGTCCTCGTGGCTAATGACGTGCCTCGGGTCATGTATGTACTCTCAGCTGAGATTCATGAAACACCGGGTAAACACTCTCTATTCTAAGCGGCAATGCCAACTTTTAAGACACTTCTCCAACTCGTGCTAAGATCTCAAAAATGTCGATATATCGGAAACTCAACTTCCTTCTTGGGTCTTTCTCAATGAGCATTTTCACTATGTTTCTCCTTGATCGTCTCAAACAAAGAAGATCGAATCTTCTCATTTACACGTTGGGCTTTGGTTCTCGGCAAACCATCTTTGATGTTACGTTTCCCCAATAATTGTTGCAAGTTCTATGTAATGAAGGGAATACTTTATTTCACAAGGCTTCTACTAACGAGACACATACGCTATTACTTTTACATCATTTCTCAATATTGAGTCAAGACCTTGTTTTTGAGAATCACTTGTACACTTCAAACCCATCATACATCGAGGCAATTCCAAAACAGTTGCACCAATGAATCTCCTCTTAACTATCAACAACTCCATTGTCAACTTTTGTCCCACTCAATACTTCATTGTCATCTGGAGTAGGTTAGCCATAGATGGTGTTACTTGGAGAATCTCTCGACAAATCCGATAATGACCCGCATATCCAAGAAAACTTATAAATTCTTTCATATCCTTCCAGGGTTGACCTCCCGAGACAACTTGTCATACAACTTCTCTCTTCTTTGAGCGTAGACCAAAATATCTTATTTGGGCATTAGTAAGCCCCCATAGAATCACTACAACTCGTAGCGACCATGGTTTGTCCAGAATGCCGTATTTGCAATATCCCAGTCTCGAATTTTCAATTGACGACAATCTGAGCTTAAATCATTCTTAGAATAGACTACAGACCCTTGCAACCGGTCGAGTAGATCATCTATCTGTGGTGAGGGATACATGTCCATCATTATTAACTTGTTTGGCTCATGGTAATCGATGTACAAATTGAGATAACCGTCTCCATTTGTGCAAACTGGCATCCTCCATAACAACTTAAAATCAAGAGTTTAAGATATATTCCAATATGAACTTCAAATCAAGAGTTCAAGATAACATTTGAAGTTCTTCGTAGCATTTCACTAATTCTTATGAACTCCTTTCAGTAAGTTCTTGCAATTTCTCTTTCACTTGCTTCTACAGCTCATGTCTCTTCACAAGTGTCATTTCATGCGGCGTCTTAAATATCGGAATTGAGTCAAGGTTGACCTTAGTGGAAAAAACCACGTTCCGATGTATTGGAATCCGTGATATCTCGGTTTTTGTCTTACCTTATTTCGTCTCATAACATAAGACTGAGACAACCTTGTTTTAACACTTGACAGGTAGTCATGGTATTAATGATCTCCCCCGATCTATTGGGGTGTCGTCTTTCAAACACATGTATTGCTCCATCTTTAGCTACAATGTTGAGTGTCCTCTTTCAAATATTCGTCTTTTCTTGAATTGGAAAGATTTGCTTGCGTCTTCTGACTCTTGTGTTCTTATATAAGTATTGTTTTAACTTAATCCCATTTCCCTCTTAAATGGCATGATTGAAAAAAAAATCTTCTAAGATTTCTCACTTATGTGCAACCATAAGGGTTCAATCGGTAGGACTTAACCGTGTTTTAAAACAATTGACCTTTTTTTTCCCATTTTCCTCGACATCCCAACATATGGGAGGAGCTCTTCGTATTCTACATAAGCTTTCACCATAGACATCCTTTCTTCAAGTAGAAATTATACTTCACTTTTCTTTTGTAAAGTCAACCCGACGGTAGGGGTTCTAACCTCAATCTTCCATATACTTTTTGTACATCTCTTGTCGATATCAAACTTCAAAACCTCAATCCCTTCTTACTCTTGTTGGTCACCTTATGCTTCTCTTGTTATTCCATGAACAATCTTCACAACCGTACTAGTATGCCCAGTGGAAAATGCTATCAGAAATTTTTCCTAACCGCAATCACTGAAGGGTCCACTCATAACTTCACCAAGTACTAACATCATAACTCTAAGCTTGTAGCATTGCCCTGATCTGGTCCTCCCTTTCACACCATAGCCACCATGGTTCTTCCATGTGAGTCTGATCGGATTTTGCTTGCGAAAACATACCATCCACTTCATTTAGAACGAACATATTATGCATCCTCTTATTATACTCGTCTATGCACCACAAACAATGAAAATATAACCTTTTTCTTGATCTACTAGTTGCCTTTACCATGATCAAACCTTAAAACTTCTCATCCGGGTCGATCTCCCATCTTCCGTTCTCATGACCTAAGAAGGTCGTAAAGGGTCATCCAAATCCTTCTCTAAGAGTTCCGCTATAGTGGCTTGAGTTCATTCAACCTTAATTGATTTAAGGCAAATGCCCTTCCGTTGACGTACTTCCTTACCATTGACATTGATCCACCACGAATACTTTAAGATCTTGTTGTCGATCCTCTATATGCCCATAGTCTTCTTTACTCATCCCCTCTACCCTCACCAATAAACAACACGCACTTGTGCGTTCTCAGTTGTCACCGATTGACTTGTATCTAACCTTCTCTGAAGTCAATAACTTATTATTCTACTACACTTCTCATGTTACCATTCTCATGAAGGTTACCCTCCTCGGGGTACTTTACCTTAAACTCCGTTAGTTCTTTTTTTCATTTTATGCTTCCTCTTTTTTTTATAAGGTAACTATATCTTCTTTGCCTTGTTGTTTCATATAACTTCATTTCAAAGGCTTAACCATTCTTCCTTGATGTCTTTCAAGTGCGTCTTCCCAATTATTATAGCCCTAGCTATCATCCCCTCGCGTTCCTCTTTGTTGGTATCTTAAGTCCCTCGATTAAAGCTCCTCGTTTCTTCTTTCATCTTCTTGGGATCATCATTTATACACACTTCCTCCTTGGCGTTTCTTAGATTTAAAATTATAACGGAAACCGATCAACTCCACGTGAATCTCCACCATGCCCTTCTTTTCATAACTCTAGTAATGTTGACACTTCACTTATTGGTACTTCGTAAGCTTAACTTACGGCATCTTAAATCTTTTGTGATTTGTTCATCCACGTCTCTCATCTCGACTCCCATGCCTAGGAGCGATTAGGGAAAACTTTTACTTCTTATGGAATACCACATTTAACCTTGCTAGAACATACCCATCTTCTCCTCGATTCGCATCTTTAGTTGTCCACGCGTCTTTTTGAAGAACTTATGTTCGTTATCCCTATTGGTCTCGTTGTCTTCCTAATCGTGACTTCTTTGTAAACACTTCCACACCTTCGTGTTACTCCTTTTTCTCGTATGCTCATCCCGATTTCTCTTAAGCTGTCTCGAATTTTCTTTTACTTGGTTGTTCTTCGTATACGTCATCTCTACTCCTCCTCTTCGACATCCTTTTAAAGGAATTCCGAGAATCGCCATGGTGTTTGTCACCACGAAATGCTCAACTAGATACTTGAGCGTACTCCTCTAAAAATGAACGTTATCCCACACCAACGACGTCGTCTTAAAGGTGATGATATCATACTATCATCTTTTCCATTAGGTCTCGTACTATCTACTACTATATATAATAAAAATCCGCATAACCGACTATATAGGTCCTATGTCCATATCACTACAAATATGCCATATCCAGAAAATACATTACAACAATACAAGGTTCAAAAGCTAAAAAGATTCTATCATACCACATATATAAGCAAATATCAATATAAGGCCATGCTACTACTATATATAATAAGAATACGTATACATAACTATATAAATCTTAAGTCCATATCACTACCAATATAACACATCCAACATTTCATCCACAATATAAGGTCCCAAAACATATAACCGTCCACATATATAACTATACACATTTATCCAGTTCATTATGCAACATACAATCACAAAGATACGCATCAATTCTATCAAGCAAAACTACAAACCTCATATCCATATCTATCCTATCTATATATACATATATATACATATCAAAATCTATTAAGCTAAGCTGCCGAAATCTGCGGAAGGAGTGGTGGTCCGTACATTCTATCCCGACTCATGCATTTGATTTTCAAAACGAAGACTCAGGCCTTTAGAAGATTGCGAGTGCCATTGTTGTCAACCTGGCTCTGATACCACTTTTGTTGCGCCCCGAACCCGCGGGACTCGGGATGCTACGGGTTGGGACCTCACAATGGGTCCCGACCCTTAGATTGACAACAATTTCACCGGATCTTGCAACAAGGCACAAATAAAGGCCAAAACCAAATACATTTTATGCAATGCAAAGAAACCATAAACCAAACAAACAAAAGACTTTAGCCGAGATACAACGGAAAGACCAAATGCCATACACGCGGCATACAATATATAATGAATACAAAACTCAAACACGACTCCAACCAAAACCCAATCCTAAAATGTACGGAACCCCGGCAGCCCACTCTTCCGGATCTCTTGGCCGCATTCCTAACCTGCAAGGCAATCTACAACAATCGGTATAAAACCGTTAGCTCATATTCGAAGCATTAGAATCATGGTGAAAGGCACAAACACAAGTCAATCATCATAAACACCCAATACACTTCAAAGCACACAAGTCCGGTTTATTATCTTATTATTATTAAGTCATATCCCGTTCTAATTCAACTTAGGTTGTGACACGAGAGTCACCGAAACTCGCCTCGGTCCCTACTTACCGGCATGGAATGGTACTGATGCATCTGACCGTCTACCAGCACGGGATAGTCGCCGAGAACCTCCTAGCTCTCGCGGGAGCCAGGCAAGTTGTCACCGCCCGTTATCATACACTTGGGCCAAAATAATATCAAGGTAGGTAATCCTAATTCCGGTTTAGTTGTTATAAACAATAAACACACACCACCAAACACACATCAATGCTAATACAAGGAATACGAGCTAAGTAAGTCCGGAGACTTACCTCGTCCCATAGGTAAACCCGATAACCACTGCTCTCAACTTCCTGTAGGAAGGCACTCAACGCCTGGTCAAAACAAGGCACACGATCAACAACTCTCTCTCATACTAGAAGTCCTTAGACTTCTAGTCCCAATGATCTCGCAAGATCATAAACCATAACCATGATAAGATAACAACCTCCTAATCCTCACGATCTCACAAGGTCATAACCATCACAACACGTGCTAGTATACTCTCGTCCTAGTCACCACAATCTCAACAAACATATAATCATAATTTCAATCTTCATAAGCTCACAAGATCAACCAAACACTCAACACCTTACAATCCTCACAAGATAATAACACCTCAAGCTTTAGAACGATCATAAATCCTCAAAACTCACCTAAGGGTCAAGGCCACTACTTGGCATTTACTCTAAGTTATACTAGATTATCCAACCTAGCATGATACTAATACTAAACATTACTAGATCGCGGGAAAGGATACTCACACGACGTCAAAAGACAGAAGTCGATCAATGGATGTCGACTTTGGACTCGTTAGGCCTTTATCGGGACGCTTCCGGTCCTAAGAACAAAACTAAGCAAAATTAGCTGAAACGCTAATTCTGAAAGGAAGGTTTAGCGCATAAAGATATTCCAATGAAAACTCCGTTTTCTAAAACCGAGGTTAAACTCGTTAAAACCATTTCCGGGCAAAATATCCAAAAATTTAAGTTGATTGTAAAACTGAAATTCTAATTTAGCCATCAATCGGATTTAAACATCAAAGGCACCAAATTAATTTGCAAAGAAGTTGGATCAAAATTACAACAAAATTAAGGGTCTAATAATATAATAATTCAATGCAGGGCATTATAATTCATTTTCCAAAGTTCTTGGGTCACAATTACAATTATCAACAAAAATGGGGCCAAAATCATAAATAGCACAAAAGGGAGGGCACAATTACAATTTTCCAACTCTCTTCCCCCTACTGTTGGAATCGACAGAGGAGAGAAATGGGAAAGGAATCCGGAGGCTCCCCAGGCGGAGGAGAGGAGAAGGCCGGCGTGCAAGCGGCGACTCCGGCGGCGACCCAGACTCCAGCTAGAGGCGGCCCACTCCGGCGGTTGCTACACAAATTAAATTAGGGCACAAGCTGTCACACAGAGGGGAAGAATGAAAGAAATGAGAGAGAGAAAGAGAGGGGCGGCCACTCACAGTGCCGGCGGTTCGGGTGGCGGCTTCTGCTCTTCCCGGCGGACCTCTTGGCGGCGTTGTGGCCGGATGCTGCCCAGAACGAGAAGAGAATGGAGGTACAGAGGTGAGTTCAGAGAATGGCGAGATGGCACTGTCTTTTGCGGTTCTGGCGAGAGATGGAGTGCAGAATGAGATAGAAACGGAGCACTAGGAGGTAGAGGGAGAGGGAGGATCTAAGGGTCGACTGCAGGCTAGGGTAGGCGGCCGGCTCACAGTCTGTAGACGAGGAGATCGAGGGGCCGGCGGCAGTGGCGTGAGGCGATGGGTCGGCCTCTGGCCTTCCTCTGCTGAGCGTGGCGCCACACGCAAGAAGGGATAAAAAGCAAGAAAAAATAGAAAAGAGAGAAGGGAAGAAAGAGGAAGAAAAAAAATAGAAGTAAAGAGGAGTGATTTAAAATAATCAACTCGATTAAACACTTGGAACGGGATTTCCCGGATCAGTAAATCCCGACTTTCCGACAAAATTAAATTTAAAAAAAATATGGAAATACATACATGTATCCCCGAAAGTAATATAGTACCCGGAAAAGATATTTTTAAATATATAAAAAAATACTTTAAATAAGAACTCGAGTTATTAACGAATCGGTAGAATGGAGAAAAACAAAGTCGGAACGCACCCAATAAAACGGGGCGTTGCAAACTAGGCAAGAGGTATGTAAATAACTTGAACATTGTTATATCCGAATTATATAAAATATTTATAACACGGTTACTTTTACCACCGGGTTATATATCACGTTAAATTTGTAAATTCAGCAAAACGCCCGGAATATTTGGCTTGCTTCATTATTACTATTTTTCCCACCTAAACAATAAAATTCCCACCAATTTACACGAAAACTTTCACACCAAAAGTAAATATCATTTCAGACGCCCTAGCCTCATAGGAAGCCCTCCTCGATCTGTCTTTGACAATCGTCTCCCGAAGCCCTCCGCTCGATCTGTCATCCAGAATTGTCAACACGAACCACTGTCATCCATGGATTCCGTATCAGTGGAAAAATCCGACATAAACATTATATATCCGATCACGTTTTCCAATTGTTTATGGACTACTCTTCCGCTACTTGCTTGAGGAATCGAAGTGTGGAATCTCTTGCTATTGTGTCTTGTTCAGGCTATTAGAGAGGCTCGGGAGCCCAAAACTCTCCAGTTCAAGTATCTAAATAATCTTATCATTTAGTATTCACCACTTGATTGATTCTTAATGTAAAAAAGATTGCAAATATCAGTCTTTTCTCGATTAACATTATAGAAATTGCGATCTGTCCAAAATCCTTTGGTATTGAACAAGTTATCTTGATTCTTTGCAGAAAATATATTTGCGCAAGGGAAATCGAATGCACATGTCCTTCTTCAAAATTCTCATCAGGTTCGTCCATCACTCACTAGTACAAATCTTAAGTTTCTCGGGACAATTATTTGGGGTGTTAAAAAAATTCCAGTAAAAAAAACTCTCGGGATTTAATACTATAAAATAGTTATAAATTTATTTATTTAAAAAAAATATCTATAGAAACTTTTTTTTTGACCTCACTAGAACCCTTTAAACACTCTAGGGATTTATCTTTAAAAAAGTCCCGATATATATGTAAAACAACTCTCGGCACTTTTCTTTTACCTCACTATAACTTTAACCTAAAAAACTTGATGAGAATCGCGATACCCGATTATTCCCCTCTAGCGCGCCTCTCCCGTCTCCATCCAATCCATCATCCACTACAAGAAAACTAGTTTCTTATAGCATTAATTCACAGTGTTTATACTCTATATGCTATTGATTACACGGAGTTACTTTTTAACAACGTTTTACATTTGAATAAACACTATCAAAAGTGTAGCGTCAATTCTTTGGCTTTACTAGGCTTCTTTTTTTTATTTTTGCTTTAACACCATTAAATAAACCCTATAGGAAAGAAGAAAAAGGATGCTGTAAAATAAAATTGAAACTAAAGTCTTCCTTCCCCCTCTGAACTCACACACCTCCTCTCTCGATTCCTTCTTGTGTAACAGCGGCGGCGAACTCTCCAACCCCTTTTACAAGTTCCAATCCTCGATTCAAAGGCCAACGAATGCATCTTCTTCTTAAGTGTTTCAAGTGAAGATATTTCCGGAACTTCCAGTAGTGATTGTGATACTGCTAGGGTTTGAAGCTCGAACTCCATTTGAAGAAATTGGGACTATCGTCCCCAATTTCTGTTTCCGCCGCCGTCACGCCACCGTCACGCCACCGTTGAGTCGAGGTTTGGATTGTTGTCTCTGCTACTCTCCTCTGGTTACAATCGTTGTCAATCGTATGCCACCAGGTTAGTTGCAATCTCGAAATCAACAGAATTTGTTTCTTGTTTGAGTTCTAATACTCTCCTCCTTGATAATTTGTGGTGTATGAAGGTGAGAAAAGTTGCAATTTGTTATTTGTTTCCGGATCATAGTTGCTAGTTGCCATATGTTCTAACAGTGGAGGTTTATATGGATGATATGATAATTTCTCACAGGGAAGATGATATGCAGTCACTTGTAAAATTTGTTTTGCTTAATGTTCAGTAGGCTAATCATGCTATTAGACATTTAGAAAATTAACAGTGAAAACTACTTGAAAAATGTTTCACATGCCTTGCAGGTTTCACTAATTTTTTATCCTCGTATGCAGCATTTGTTCAACCATATTAGGATGAGAGGTTACCTACTTAAGACCATTTTCCTGACCAAAATTGTATGCTAAGTTCACGTCTAGATCAACATTAACTTTTCACTTTATGAAATTATTGACATTATAGCCATTTGAAATTGTTGACATTATACTTGGATCGAAACTAAAGTTAGAGATTGGGTGGTTTCTATTATAGTTGGGCCATATTGATTGGATCGGCGGTAGCAAATGTTTTTGGATTGTCCCTGGACCGAAACTAATCAACAGTAGGACTGGAAACCGAACTAAAATGATCTTGGTTCTATAGAAACCACCCAAATTGTAATCAACAGTAGCAAATGTTTTTGTATTATATGGGCTTAGTGATCCTTCTTCCTATTCAAATTTCATTCTCAAATAGTAATGTTAGAGATATAGTTTAGCCTTTCAATTTTTGTAAAGGTGTTTGTCAAGCCTTTTTTAAGCTTTAGGGGTATTGATTGGCATTTTCATAGAGGCTACTTCTTCTCACTACAGATTATATATAAATGGAAATACAAACTGATCTAATTAGGAAGAGGATAATGATAATCCTTTATTGATAACCAAAATCACTGGGGTGAAAATTTCTTAAGTACAGTAAATTGCTTATGCAACTGATCCGTTACATAATTAACTCTAATTATTGATCAATAAATTGGTTTTTGGTCTACTTGTACCGATGTATGTACTAGTTAATATAATGAAACAGTTTGATAGTTAATCATCTTAAGTAGTGTTTTTGTTTTTAAAAATAACCACCTTCACCCCTTTTACTCAACAGGTTTGGTTGGGTTCTGGATTTATCAAAGACACTGCTTTGTTGTTGAAGGAAAAGACTTCTCATTGAGGTAAAGCATCTTGATATTTAATCATCTTATCTACTGTTTTTTTTAATTAATAACCACCTTCACCCCTTTTACTCAACATGCTTGGTTTGATTCTACGTTTACCAAAGACACTACCTAGTTGTTGAAGGAAAAGATATCTCATTGAGGTAATGAAATAAACTGTTTTCGCCAATGATGCAAGTATCAAGCTTAGAATATTATTAATGTATTTAAATAAGGTTTGTTGTGAAATATGAGACTTGTATTAATATATGGTTAATAAATCAGCATTTAGTAATATATTAAGCATAGAAAAATTATAAATAAGTATGTACTTCATGAAATACAACCATGCAAAGAGATGTTTTATAATCAGGTTTAATTGGACCACAACTTAAAGGAGACTACAACAACTACGATGCGTACAATGTGGTTGATTAAAATTAACTAAGTATTTAGTATCTAAATTTTTGTTTCTTAAATATGTTTGAACGTTCATGTGCGCTTTTTTCAATCTCCTTTTAGCAGTTTATTTGTTGCATACAATGGGAGATCGATCTTGGATATTAAAAAGTCATGTTTCTAAAGAATATGAGGAAGGGGTAGAGGAGTTTATTAGATTTGTTTTAGAGAATGGGGTTGATCCTATGATGACATGAATTATGTATCATCATATTCATGCATATTATAGAAGATTGTCTCAGTTTACTTTGCATTTAGAGAGATTTTGTGTGTCTTTTATGTTCTATTCAATCATTTGTCGGAAATAGAGGTCTACACGAGTTTTTGATGAATTATAGGTAAATGGAGTGGAATTGGAAGCAAAAGCGGAGCAAGGAGTATCTAAGGATGTTAAGGAAGCTAAAGGAGTCTTAAAGGGGTCATAAAGAGCTAAGAAATTGCAAAGGAGAAGCATAGAAGACGAGCCAAGAAAAGAGCACTTTCTGTTGAAGAAAATCGTGCCAATATGCATATAAATCGGACGATTTTCTCCTCTAGAAATCGAACGGTTTTGTGTATAAATCGACTGGGTCGATTTCTTCTGTTTTTTCGGCCAAATGAAAAGACGACACAAAGCCTAATTCTTTTGGGCTAGAAGAGAGTTTTGCCAAACAGCCCATTTGCAAGAAACTATAAAGGAGAACCCTACGAACGAAAACAAGGAGGCCGCAGCGGAAAATCTTTACACGTTTGAGAGAATTTGGAGATTCTTGGAGAAGGATTGAAGGACTTTTTGCCGGGAAGCCAATCTTGATTCTTGTTTGTGAGATTTCTTTATCCATTGAAGTAATTGTTGTTTTTGAACACGAATTTGAGTTATTCAAGAGATACATTGATTAGTTTCGAGTTTTATTTACAGAATAGAAGGTTATTGAATTTTTATTCAAGATTCTGTTTTCTTGCGATATTTCACTCAATCTTTAATTTGATTCGATTTTGAAAATGGTTGGCTAAAAACCTTGTGATTCTGGGGAGAATAGTTGATGATTAAGGCTTAGATGATGATAGATTGAACTTATTCAAACATTAGGACCTTGAGAGTTTAGATTTTAGTTTTGCGACAACAGGAAAATCGGACTGTTCTTGAGTAAATCGGCCGATTTTCTTATGAACAGCCCGATTTATTCTTCTGACGAACCTTAATTGAATCAATCTTTAACCAAAACTAATCCTTGCCTAAATCCCAACCTTGATTAACCTTTTTACCCTCTAATTGAATGTATGAAGACACTTCAAACCTGATTCTACATTTAATAGATTAAGATTTCAAGATTTGGGTAATAAAGAGACTCAAAATCCTTTATTAAGATTCTAAGTGTGCTTTCTAGTCTTTACTTTGGAGAGTTATATCCTGGAGTTTTAGATAGTTAGTTTGAACATAATTCTTGTCTTTAGATCTTTCTATATTGCAGCCTCAACAACCCTTATAGAGAGAACCTTTAGATTAGTCATATAGGTTTCGGAACTTCACCGTACGAATCCTACCTTTGAACATTTAATCTTGGCAATATAAACTCTGTCCTATATCTATAGAAGTGTCTTGAATCGAAAGCCAAAATCGGATACTTGAATCCTTGGAATCATTTTACCCTTATTTGATCACAAAAGCTTTTCATACTTTTCGCTAGATAATTGAAATCGAATTTATTCTCACCAAATCCCTGAGTTCGACTCTGGAATTCTTACCTTACAATAGCTGATCCGTACACTGCGGGTTCGCTTTGCTTTGAGTTCTAGATATAAATTTAAGACTTTGACGCACACACTTTTCGAGCGAACAAGTTTTTGGCGCCGTTGCCGGGGATTTGGTCTAGACCAAATTCGGTTTTCGGTTGTCTAGCTTGAGAGCTCTTCCTCTTGTGATTTGATTTGTCTACTTGAGTGATCTTTGCAGGTTCTGTAGGTATATGCGAAAGACTAGATCCACTAAAGATTTAGTTCCTTTCGATCCCGAATTGGAGAGAACTTTGAGGAGAAAGTTGAAGGAAAAGAAAATGGCTGAGAACGACGAAAGAAACTACCAGGCTGTACTGAACGAAGCTCAACGCCAACTCCAGTTGAGTGAGAAAGCACGAAAAGATGCTGAAACGAGTCATCAATTTCAGATTGATGAACTAAGAGCAATGATGCTGGAGATGAAGTTGGAATTGAACGAATCTAGGAAGAAGAAGAAAGCCAAGACGCCAACTAAATCCATTAGAAATGACTCATCCGATGATGAAGAGATCGATCCGGACATGCCAGAACTTGAGGAGATCGATCCATTACTTCGTCCTGTTTGGAACACCCCAAAACCACGGGTTGTTCCTCGCTTCCCAACTAGGGACGTAAGAGCTGTTAGTGACGGTGATAGACCCCGAACTTTGGGGCAACGGATGGATCCAATTCAGCAACCACGCCGCCTAGGTGTGGATTTCGGAGCTGAAGACATCCAAGAGTTTAGCTTCTCACCACAAGTCATCACCATGGTTCGCCAAAGTCAATATGGCGGAGCAAACACTTCCAGCTGGAATTATTGGAGATCTACTACAAGGGATTGGATGTGGAAACACAATTCAACCTCCAATCTCTCTCTTGTGGCACATTCATGGACATGAGAGAGGACGATGCTTGGGACTTCATTGAGAAGCAAGCCCAAGTGATTGAGAAGTATTCCCACCGGAAGGCGGACTCAATTATCCGGAATCAAGGCGATTCGGGAGCCAAGTTGAACCAAGCTGCTCAAATACAAATATTCTCCCTCAACAATGAGATCAAAGAGTTGAAGGAAGTGCTCAAAACGAGTCTTCAAAAGACTAAGGAGCAAGAAGCCAACTATATGGGGAGGGACAATAATCAAAGGAATGATAACCGGAACTCCAATTGGAACAACAACAACAACAACCGGAATCATAATTGGAACAACAACAATAGGAACTCCAATAACAACAATTGGAGGTCAAATCAGCAAAATTCAGGTAATCCTTACTCTCATGCTGAAAAAGCTCTAACACCTCCATCTTCTTCTACTCCTTTAACAAGCCAGGGACAATCAAGCGGATCAAGCAAACCCGATCCCATGCTAGAGACGATCCTAGGCAAGCTACAAGGGCTAGAGAGTTATATAACTTTGGTTGACAAAGCTCACAAAGCTTTAGAAAACCAAGTATTTAACAAGGCTGGAGAAGTTCCAAGAGACCAAGGGAAACTTTCCGGGAAGACGGAAGATAACCCAAAGGGAAGGGTTATGGCAATAACTACTAGGAGTGGCAAGACAACTACCAACCCTCAACCTAAAGTAGTCGAAACCACCAACAAAGAAGGAGAGGCAAAAGAGAAGGAAGAAGTTTATGTTCCCCCTCCCGCATACAAACCACCTCTACCTTTCCCTCAATCTAGAGCGCGTGCACGCCTAGATAAACATTTCGGTAAGTTTGTTGAACTTATGAATAAGCTGCATATTAATATACCTTTTATGGATGCAATTTTAGGTATGCCAGCTTATGGGAAATTCCTCAAGGAGATCCTCTCTAACAAGAGGAAATTGGAAGACATAGGAGAAGTCAAGATGAGTATGGAGTCATCCGAACTCATCAAGACTATGACGGAGAATATGCCACCCAAGCTCCGTGATCCAGGATCCTTTTGCATACCCATCACTTTGGGAGAAGCTACCTATGATGCACTTTGTGACCTTGGAGCGAGTGTGAGTATCATACCCCTTGCTCTATACAAAGCAGTTGGTCTAGGAGAGCCTAGACCGGTGAAGATCACACTCTACATGGTTGATCGTTCCACCACTAAGCCGGTGGGGATATTAGAAGACATTCCGGTAAAGCTCGGTAAGTTTTACATCCCAATAGATTTTGTCGTTCTTGACATCCCTGCAGATTATCCGGTTCCCATCATTCTTGGGAGACCATTCCTTGCAACATCTGGATGCATGGTAGATTGCAAGAATGGCCAGCTGTCTTTCCATATCGGTGAAGAAAAGATAGAATTCATACTCTCTTCCTTAATCAAGGAGCCAGCCTTGAAAGACGATGCTTTTGAAATTTTTGATGAAGAAGAGTCTAGAGAAGTTCGATCTTGATGAAAGACCCTCTTCAAAAGGTTCTTAGTATGAGCATCTTGGAGGAAGGAGTGGAACATGATTACAATGAGGATGTGAAGGCATTAAATGATGTGGAGGAAGAACTAGGAACAAGAATTGAAGAACTAGAATTAACTCCGGAAACTGTGAAGAAAATCGACCTGCATAAACCAAATCGTCCGATTTGTGAGGAGGCAACCCGATTTTTGTCAACAGAAAGAAAAATCGACCTGACTAAGAAAAATCGTCCGATCTGTGAAGAGGCAACCCGATTTTTTTCAACAGAAAGAAAAATCGTACCGTAGATCGACCGATTTACTTCAGGGGAGGTCGATCCAGAGGGAAATTTTCTGGATTCTCCAAACGTCTCCGCAGCTGCTCTCGAATCTAATGATGCAGTACCCCCACCTTTAGAGGCCTCTCCCACAACATCCGAAGGCCACGATTCATCATCAATCAAGGTACCTCCATCATTAGAATTGAAGCCACTCCCCACGCATTTAAGGTACGCATTCCTTGGCATTAATTCCACATATCCGATCATAGTGAATGCAGATTTGAATGATGCTGAATTAGAGAAACTCATGCATGTTTTGAAGCAACATAGAAGAGCATTAGGCTATACTATTGATGATTTAGTAGGAATAAAGCCTTCCCTATGTATGCACAAAATTCAAATGGAAGAGGATTACAAACCTTCACGCCAACCTCAAAGACGGTTAAACCAGGCAAAGAAAGAGGTCGTGAAGAAAGAAATCCTTAAGCTACTTGATGAAGGTATCATCTTCCCTATTTCCGATAGGAAATGGGTGAGTCCAGTACAAGTAGTACCCAAGAAAGGAGGCATCACCGTTGTTGCCAATAAGAACAACGAACTTATCCCCACACGGACAGTTACAGGGTGGCGAATGTGCATCGACTACCGGAAACTGAACGTGGCCACAAGGAAGGACCACTTCCCCCTTCCTTTTATCGATCAAATGTTGGAAAGGTTAGCCCAACATTCTTATTTTTGTTATCTAGATGGATATAGCGGTTTATTTCAGATTCCAATTCATCCGGATGATCAAGAGAAGACGACTTTTACGTGCCCATGGGGTACGTTTGCTTATAGAAGGATGCCATTCGGCCTATGCAACGCTCCAGCCACCTTCCAAAGGTGTATGATGGCAATCTTCTCCGAATACGTAGAGAATATCATGGAAGTCTTCATGGACGATTTTTTGGTATATGGTTCTTCCTTTGATAACTGTCTCTATAACCTTTCACTAGGTCTTAAGAGATGTGAGGACACTAACTTAGTATTAAACTGGGAAAAGTGTCATTTCATGGTCACCGAAGGGATTGTGTTAGGTCATCTAGTATCACAAAGGGGAATAGAGGTTGATAGAGCAAAGATAGAAACCATTGAGAAGTTACCTCCCCCTTCTTCCGTGAAAGGAATTAGAAGTTTCTTAGGGCATGCAGGCTTCTATAGGAGATTCATAAAGGATTTTTCTAAGATTTCAAAACCCTTAACTAATCTTTTGATGAAAGACGCAACTTTCGAATTTTCGAAAGATTGTTTAGATGCTTTTTGCAGGATCAAAGAAGCTTTAATTTCAGCACCAATCATTCAACCACCCGATTGGACTCTACCTTTCGAAGTCATGTGCGACGCAAGCGACGCCGCTATAGGAGCCGTTCTTGGACAGAAGAAAGATGGTCGCACTCATGCCATCTACTATGCTAGCAAAACGCTAAATGAGGCTCAATATAATTATGCAACCACAGAAAAGGAACTTTTAGCCGTAGTATACGCTTTTGAGAAATTTCGTTCCTATCTTGTAGGTGCGAAGGTGATAGTCTATACGGACCATTCCGCAATCCGATACCTATTCACGAAGAAGGATGCGAAGCCAAGGCTTCTAAGATGGATCTTACTCTTACAAGAGTTCGATTTAGAGATTCGAGATAAGAAAGGATCGGAAAACTCCGTTGCCGATCATCTTAGTCGTCTTCCACAACTCACCGACGAGACAGATGAACTTCCTATAGACGACTCATTCCTTGACGAACAGCTACACGAGATTGAAGAGTGTCTTCAACACATCTCAAAAGGTAATGATCCATGGTTTGCTGACATTGTGAATTACCTTGTTTGTCAGGAGATTCCACCCGGACTTTCATATGCTCAAAAGAAGAAATTCTTTAGTGACGTCCGGCAATTCTATTGGAACGAACCTCTTCTATTCAGAAGAGGTCCCGATGGCATTTACAAGAGATGTATCCCAGAAGATGAGGTGGATAGCGTCATCCGCCATTGCCATTCTTTACCATGTGGTGGACATGCTAGTTCCCACAAGACTTATGCTAAGGTACTTCGTTCCAGTTTCTATTGGCCTACACTTTTCAAAGATGTGCAAAAGTTTGTTGTTGCTTGTGATGCTTGTCAAAGGACAGGTAATATATCAAGGAGGAATGAGATGCCTCTCAACGACATACAAGAAGTAGAGATTTTTGATGTATGGGGCATCGATTTTATGGGACCTTTCCCATCTTCATGCGGCAACCAATATATACTTCTTGCCGTAGACTATGTCTCAAGATGGGTAGAGGCAATCGCCTCTCCTACTAATGATGCAATGGTAGTGGTGAAGTTCTTCAATAGAACGATCTTCCCAAGGTTCGGAACTCCCCGAACCATCATTAGTGACGGAGGAACGCATTTCACAGCCCATCGATTTGAGACTCTATTGGCTAAGTATGGGGTGACCCATAAGATAGCTACACCTTACCATCCGCAAACCAGCGGACAAGTCAAAATATCCAATAGAGAGATTAAGGGAATATTAGAGAAAACCGTCTCTAAAACAAGAAAAGATTGGTCAATGAAGCTTGACGATGCACTATGGGCGTACAGGACGGCCTTCAAGACACCAATAGGTACGACTCGCTATAACCTTGTCTATGGTAAATCCTGTCATCTTCCTGTAGAGCTAGAGCATAAAGCCTATTGGGCCATCAAGTGGCTCAATTTTGACATGAAAGAAGCCGGAGAGAAGCGGCTCTTAGACATCAATGAGCTAGATGAGATCCGGCTAAATGCGTATGAGAACGTAAAGATCTACAAGGAACGGATAAAGCGTTGGCATGATAAGCACATCATTCCAAAAGACTTGAAGGAGTGAGACCAAGTCCTCCTATTTAACTCAAGGCTGCGTCTATTTCCAGGTAAGCTTAAATCCCGTTGGACAGGACCTTATGTAATTAAACGAATTTTCCCCCATGGTGCAGTTGAAGTATGGGGTGAACAAAGCGGAAGTTTCAAGGTTAATGGCCAACGGTTGAAGAAATACACACCGGAAGCTCCGGTCGAGGAGATAGCTCCTATCCTCCTCCATTGAATGCAAAACCATACACCGTCCAGCTAAAGACGATAAATCAAGCACTTCTTGGGAGGCAACCCATGATAGTATAATTTTCCCTCTTTTCATCACTTAGTTAGAGTAGATTAGTTGTTTTGTGTCTTTGTTTTCGCTTTTTGTTTGTTCTTCGATGCACTCTTGGTTTGTCGTGTCATTAATCGCAGGAAATTAGGTTCAAATTGAGAGATCCATGGAGAAAGGGAGCATAAATCAATTCAATCTTCAATGTCCATGAAGAATAAGGAAGGAAATCGAGATACACTAAGTTAATCGTCCGATTCAAGAGCAGAGCAAGGCGATTTTTGACAACAGGAAGAAAAATCGACCTGTAGATCGACCTGCCAAAGTAAATCGTCCGATTTTCTTGTGTTCAGAGAAAAATCGAGTTACCTAAAGTAAATCGTCCGATTCAGTAACAGAGCAAGGCAATTTTTGACAACAGGAAGAAAAATCGACCTGGAGATCGACCCACCAAAGTAAATCGTCCGATTTTCTTTGACTTCAGAGAAAAATCGCCCCGACGATTAAATCGACCTTAAAAATCGGCCGATTTTCTTCACAGTTTCTCGACCCTATATAAAGACTCAACCACTCGATCTTCCTCATTCCACAACCTTCCACTCTCGATTTCTCTCTCTTAAGAACTCCGAAAATCGCCCATACCCTACAATCCTCATTCCTTAATCATTTTGAGTGATTCTTGGCTCCAAACTGAAGCATCTTCAACAAGGAATAAGGATCTACCAACAACAAGCACGGCAATCGACTCCTCCGTACGGAATTCAGGTTTTTCTTTCCAAAACCTAAGTTTCTAATTCGAAATTGAAGTTTGCTTAGGAAGTGTTTGTTTGCTGGAATTGATTGAGGAATCTGCTTAGGAATCATTATAGGAGACTGTATGTGGTGATTGTTTGAACAAAACTTTACAGAATTGTGAGAATCGTTGAAATCGATAGAAAAATCGACCTAGCCCAGAAAAATCGGACGATTTTTGTGAAGAACAGGCCGATTTTTTAACTCAGAATGGATCTTGTTAAGAGGATAACTAGAAACACGGGGAAGAAGAAGGGATCTTCTTCCAAAGCCCCTCCCCCACCTCCACCACCACCTCAAAACATCCCTAAGCTTCCCCCTCCCCTATCCAAGCACAAGAAACGTTATGAACGCATCATAGATCGCCCATTCACCCCTCCTCGCTACATAGTGCTAGATGACTTAGATTCATTGTTTGTTCGAGAGGATGTAGATATGATGCTTGACAGGGCTGGGTTGAGACAGTTTGCTACGATTAGGGAGGATGCTTATACCGAGATCACCCTAGAGTTCCTTAGTACATTCGAACATGATCCTAGGGAAAGGATGGTCACCTTCCGCCTTATGAGCCAAGATCACACCATGTCTATTGATACTTTTGGAGACTTGTTCAGTTTCTCTTATTCAGATGCAGGCACATTTGCTAGAGGTGTCAGTGCTAGCGACTTCTAGGAGGCTATTTCAGTGGGTGAATACGGAGGAGACAAGTGGCGACCCGGAAATTCTAAGGAGATTAGTATGTACAACCTCTCCTTAAAGGTAGTACATAGGATTCTTATTGAGAGCCTATTTGCACGGACAGAGACTCCACAGAAGCTCAAGGCTGATGAGCTTTTCATTCTCTATTGCATGACATCCACCACCATTCCCGACATCTCTACCATGCTTGCTGACTATCTAGGAAAGATAGCCAACAAAGCCAAGGGCGATATTTGTGCAGGAGGTCTAGTCACTCATGTGGCCAAGACAATGGGATTAGACTTCTCCGGATGCACTCTAGCTGAGAGTGCCCTTCCATTAGGCTCCCAACGGTTGGTTGTTCGACAGGTCTTGATTCCTCGAGGGAGAGGAACACTTCATGTGCCCATGCCATGGCACAGGGATCCGAAGAAGAAGCCATCCGAGATCATATGGAAATCCGAATACACTATTCGGAACAAGAGAAACTGGAAGGAGACGTTCGAGTCAATGCTTGAGGAGTTCTCTCCTCCTACTTACTATGATGATGATGATGCAGGTGACTCTGAGGAGGAGGATGAGGATGGAGGACAGGGGACCATGCTCGAGTTTGAGAGTGAAACTCATAGCGGTCATGCTACGGATGCCATAGACACCAACACTCATGGTGCAGGACCTAGCCGGACTAGTAGAGGCGATGAGGAGACGGAGGATGACATGCAGCCACCTCGCCGCTCATTTGCACGTGGATCAATAATGTATCTCACTTTCTTAGAGGTCTCCAACTTCTAAGATATATAATCGATCATAAAGAAATTACCAAAATACCCTTATACGGGTAAATGACCATTTTACCCCTGGTCCTGAAATTCTATAAAAGTCTATAATAAAGTTCCAATTGTTTTTTAGAACTTAAACCATACTCAAAAATCTCAAAGGAAAGTTTCCTAAAGATTTAGAAGAGTTAACTACATTCTTGACTTTCATAGAAAGTCGCTAAGGTCCAACTTTGGCTTAAGATACGAGAACCGAATAGAAATAAACATTTCTACAAAAATTATTCTAGGTCTTTTATATTATTCCCTCTACTCATAGAAGCAAATATTTCTCAATAATACCCAACACCAACGTCTACACAATTCTCCAATGTTTGCTCCACAATCAGAAATTTTATACTTAGTCAAAATTCTGAAGGTTTTCACAAACTACATAACTAGTCTACTTTAGGATCATATAAGTCTAGATCCGGCCGTTGGATCAACTCCAACTTTTAATACATACTACTATGCACATCCCTCTATGACATATCAAAAGTTGAACGGTAAAATATACATCTAAGACATCTAAATATAAGCTCGAAGATCACTGCTCAACTGATTTTTTCTGGAACAGAAAATAGGGTCAACAATTGGTTTAGAGACCGAGTCTCACCCCGAGCAGTTGTGGTCACAAAGCACTAATCAGAACAATTATCCTACTACCCGTATAAATCTTGAAGCTTGAGAGGAGGAAAAGACTCACCGTTGAAGGCCATTGTTCGATCGAAACCACCGATGGCAACTAGGACGAAGAGAGGGGATGACGACTGATTCGGGTCTGGACAGTAACGATGATGGTCCAATTTGTGTGTAGGGTAAGAAGGTAGTGTTGGGTCTGTGCAGAGACTCAAGTTAGGTTGCTACAGTCATTTAAGGTTTACAAGGGTAGGAGGAAACTTACCCGACGCCTAATGTGGTGTTCCCAAGGCTACCCGGGTTGTTGGCGCGCAAACAAGAGGCGGAGGAATGGAGCACCGCCACTGTCTACATCTCCCCTTGCGGTTGGTGCGAAGAGGGTGGCACAAGGAGACCGACTGGTGCAGCGGTGGTCTGGCGTCGTCTGTGCAGAAGAGGGCGGAGTCGTGGTCTGATGCGCCGCCAACGAGGGTTCCTAGTTGCTGCAATTTGGTGATGAAGACTTCTGCACTGCTACCGTCTTCAACCGGCATGAAATGCGTGGACGAGCCCGGAAAATAGAGTCGACTGGGAAGGCTCACCACTGGGCGTAGATTGGTGCCATTGTTGGAGGCCGGTCTACTCTCCCGAGAGTTTGAGACTCTCTGTTGGCTCGCCGAAACACCAGCGCCCGACTGGGTTTGCCGAGACAATCTCATTTGTTTCGATGGCGTTGTTACTCGTTGCAGAGGACATCGGCGCTACTGTGCTGATCTTGGCAAGGAGATGGTGTACTTTATGGCGTGCAGAAACTCCGAATTTTAAGGGACCTAAGGTATGCACAATAGGGTGGAGAGAGAGAGAGAGATGGGAGAAGGGAGATCTTCAACTTGAATAGGTTAGCGTGAGTTACGGTTATGGGAGTTAGGGTAAGAAAGTGACGGCTGGAATTCATTGAGGGAAGGTTGTACGTCACTTGTGCTAAGGAAAGGAGAAAGAAGGCTCATTAACCCTTGTTGGCCCATGTAGCTATCATTCCCCAAAATGGGCCTCCATGTACATGAATCTATTGGATTCATACTCAATGATCCATTCCAAATAGTTGAGGATTTAAAGAGTCTTATAAATATTTTATGCGATCCAACCTCACATAAAATAATAAAAGTTAATTATGTGCATTTTATGTGATCAAACTCTTCACATAAAATGATAGAATTTGTCAAGAGTAGAAAATAAGTACGACGTACATAAGTCAAGATGGTCAAAGTCCGGTTTGACTCGGAGATAGACGGAAATTTTTTTTTTCCGGATATCACAGATATCTCCATTGGCAAGAATGAAATTCAGATATGGCTAGACAAGCAAGAGCTACAAATGTGTCATATATCAATATATATGAGGTTAGTTTTCACTATATTTAACTTAATCTATTTTTCTTTATTTCATGCTTACGTTATTTTATCAATGTAGATTTCTCTCGGAGACACAATGTCAATCAAGTAAAACATTCGGATTTCTTTGTCCAATGTTAATTTCTTCCAAAAGTCGTGGTGGTATGAGAATCAAAGAAAATGCTACTTATATTGCTGGGGCCATGAAAGGCGATATCGAAAACCGAATATTTTTTGCTCCATATTATGTTGGGTTAGTATTGTTCTATTTATTCCTTTTATATGTTCATACGCTCTTATAAATAATTACTTATCTGTGTAAGTATAGGAATCATTGGGTGTTGTTGATTTTACACCCTCACAAAGGGTTTGCATATTGGATTGACCCGTTGCATGGACAACAAAATGATGATGTTGAGTAATTAGTTGATTTGTAAGTTTTTCGTACTATTTTCTACATATAAGTAATTTCGTATATTGTATTTAAACCATTTCTTTTTATCTTATTGTATAGGGTTTATACTTTGAAATACACTAGTTTGGGACTAAAAAAACCTCGAAAAATTACTATGTGGCAGTCTATAAAGGTTAATCCTCATATCTTCTCATATTTTTTTTATCAGTTATAAGGCACAAACATTTACATTTGACGTATTATGCATATCCCTAGTTTAATATATGTTTTTTCTTGATTTGTAGTGTCCGCAAACTCCAAACTTGAATGATTGTGGATATTATGTGTTGAGATTTATGCGCGAGATCGTATTTGGAAGAAGTCACAGTGTCCCAAAGATTGTATGTTTCGACATATTTTAACATTATTTTGGCTTTTCATTAAATATTATTCTCATGAGCTTAGTAAAGTTAATTTCCGATATTTTTACAGTGGTATGGGAACAAAGATACTTACTCGTATGATGAAATTGAAGAAGTCCGTAAAGAGTGGCTAGAATATTTGCTTCAACTAATCTTTTAGGTATGAAATTCGAAACTTTTATTGTATTTATATCATTTAGATTTGGATTGTGTGTTCCGACCTCGAATAAATTTTTTGGACAGATTGAAATCAACCCTAGGGTATTATTCTTTGGTTTTCATGAACAAAAGTTTGATATTTCCATAGACTGCATTGAATGTCATTTTCTTCTAGTATATATTTCGGATTGTGTCCTCCATATACCTTTCACTTTGTAACTTTCTCAAAATTGGTGTTATTGTGCTCTCCAAGAAGTTTCAAAGAAGTGAAAGTGACGACTTCAAAACTTGATCTTTTGTAAGGCTTCATGGTATCTCCGGCAAAAACAGTGCAGATTTCATCACCGGATATCGTCTACTTGATGTGCATTGCTAGGATGATGAATATATCTTTTGAAGATTGTGAACATTTAAATCTTTATACACTATGTGACATTTAGTTTTTGAATCATGACTTTGAATTATGTTTGTGAATTTGGTTATCTTCGGATGTGATATTGGTGATAACACAACTGCAGTGAATGTTTTGAGTTAAGTACAGGCTTTGACATGTTTGTGAATTGAATTTGTTGCTGAAGTTCTTTCTGCATTTGGGACAGGTTCAATTTTTGAATGCCATGAAAAACGTACAAAATCCGGGTTAAATAATTCAGAATAGTCTCGTCATAAATTTTATACATTATAACACGGATCTTCATTGTACGGATTATTAGGTATTCACATACTCTAATAACCCGGATCCTACCATCCGGGTTATTTATTGGTTTATGATAACCCGCTTCCCAATATCCAGTTTTTAATTATTAAAATGAACGGCATCAAATAACCCGGTTCATACCCGGTTATGTTACATTATCAAATACCCCGGGTTCATGGTTTCCGGGTTATTTGATCATAATATATCCCGGCTGCCAATATTTGTACCAAAATTGAAGAACATAAAATAACCCGGATGTTGTTTTATACACGCCAGGGGTATAAAGTTGATGGACCAAATATCGCCCTAACCTTTACCCCGGTGGGAGTCCAGAGTATATTCTATCAAACGCCCGGGGTATCATCCCCTTTTTGTAGTAGTGAAGGGGCTTGATGAGGATAGTCAATTAAAGCTCCAATCACTTTCCGGAGGAACATTCATGGAGAAGAATGTGGACGAGGCTTGGGATTTCGTAGAGAAGCAAGCCTTGGTGATAGAGAAGTACTCCCATAGAAAGAGTGATGGGAGGAAACCGGGAGCATATGAAGTAAGTGAAGTCACCATGAGCAACTACAAACTTGATGCAATCAACAATGAGCTTAAGTCCTTGAGGGAGTTGTGTACCACACCTTAAAGAGTCAAGCAAGTCCTCAAGTGCAAGTGCAAGCCAACTTGGCTTCCGAAGAGGAGGATGTTAACTACATGAGAAGGGGCAATTTCAACAACTACCAAGGCCCTAGGAACTTCAATAACATTAGCCGGCAATACAACAATTATCGGCCTAATCACAACCATCCCGGGTTCTCCTATTCAAACCCGGATGGTGCCTTGTACCCTCCCGCTTCCACAAGCGCAACCCCACCACCTAAGTCTTCACAAGAGCCTCCACCCGGGTTTGCTTAACCTCCAAAGGATAGGACCGAAGTGATGTTTGAAAAATTGCTAGGGAGGTTGAGTGAACTTGAGAGCACGGTGACATCCATTTCGAAGGCTCAGAAGGTGCTAGAAGCACAAGTGTTCCAAAAGGCGGTGAGGCACAAAGGGATCCGGGAAAGCTTCCCGGAAGGACCGAAGACAATCCACGAGGCCAAGTGTTGGCCATTACCACAAGGAGTGGACTAAGCATGAAAGATCCCTCACCCAAGGAGAATGACAAGGGCAAGCAAGTGGTAGTGGAGGAAGAACCATTGCAAGAAGAAGGAGGCAAGAGCAAGGAAGATGAGCCAACATATGTGGCACCTTCTCCATAGATGCCACCACTACCATTTCCACAATCACGAGCAAGAGCTCGCTTGGATAAACATTTCGGTAAATTCCTTGAACTCATGTCTAAATTACACATTAACATTCCGTTCATTGATGCAATTCTAGGTATGCTGGCCTATGGAAAGTTTTTAAAGGAGATACTCTCCAACAAGAGGAAGTTGGAGGAGTATGGAGAAGTGAGGATGACAAAGAGGCCTTCCGAGTTGATTCAAACCATGAGGGAGGAGATGCCTCCTAAGCTGCGAGATCCGGGATCTTTTTGTTTGCCAATAGGAGTTGAAGAAGTGCAATATGAGGCCCTATGTGACCTTGGAGCAAGTGTAAGCATTATCCCGCTTGCACTTTGCAATAAGGTTGGGCTAGTTGAACTAAAACCGGTCAAGATGACCCTCTAGATGGCAGACCGATCAATTATTCACCCCGTAGGGATCCTAGAGGACATACTGGTTCAGCTTGGAAAGTTCTATGTGCCAATCGATTTCGTTGTTTTGGACATCCCGGTGGACTACCCGGTTCCTATCATTTTAGAAGGCCATTCTTAGCCACATCCGGATGCTTAGTGGATTGCAAAAATGGGATCCTCTCCTTCAACATAGGAGAAGAAAATATCAAGTTCAAACTGTCCACAATGATGAAGGGGCCAGCCTTTAGTGAAGACGTTTTCAACATTGTCGATGAAGAAGTGTCAAGGGAAGTTGTGAGCTCAATCCTAATCAAGGATCCACTAGAGAAGGTTCTTAGCATGAGTATCATGGAGGAAAGAGTTGAGGAAGATTGTAATGAAGAAATCCATGCATTGGATGCATTAGAAAAGGAGACAAGTGCTGAATTTGAAGTGCACGAAGGAGGGCTGAAACACTGTAAGAACCATGGCTTGGGGCCCAATTCCACTCCCGTGGTTTCAATAAATAGACCCGTGGAAAACCATGTCGTAGCTAATTGTGCTAATTGTGCCAAAACCACGCCCGTGGTTGTGCAAGAGCCCGTGGGATCACCCGTGGTTTCTCCAAAAAGTCCCTTAGTTGTTGATAAAGCTTCAAGGAGTCTTGGAGTGTCTTCAATGACTTTGGATTCATCTAATGTGGAGCTATGCGGATCACATCCAACCGATAAAGGTCCTCCTAAACTTGATCTCAAATCTTTCCCTTCTCATTTAAAGTATGCTTTCCTTGGTTCAAATTCTACTTATCCCGTGACTGTGAATGCATCTTTGAATGACGATGAGCTTGATAGATTGTTGAATGAATTGAAATTGCATAGGAGAGCTATAGGATACACCATTGATGACTTAGTTGGCATTAAACCATCCTTGTGCATGCATAAAATCTTGATGGAAGACAACCATAAACCTTCTATTGAACCTCAAAGAAGATTCAACTTGATTATGAAAGAGGTAGTCAAGAAAGAGATCTTAAAACTGCTAGATGCGGGAATCATTTTCCCAATTTCGGATAGTAAATGGGTTAGTACAGTTCATGTGGTTCCTAAGAAGGGTGGTATGACCGTAGTAACTAATGATAACAACGAACTAATCCCAACTAGGACGGTTACAGGGTGGAGAATGTGTATTGACTATAGGAAACTTAATGTGGCCTCTAGGAAAGATCATTTCCCTCTTCCCTTTATTGACCAACTACAGCTTCAAATATGAAAATAAAATAAACTTATAAAAATTCTAAAATACATTTCTAACTTATCTATGATCTCTAATCTACTCATAGGAGAAACAATTTCTTAAAACTGTTCAATCGTTATTCCTACAAAAATCTTTAAAGTTGGCTACAACACTACAAATGTTCCCGTACTTAGTCAAAATTTACTGCTGGAAAAACAGCTCAACTACTCCACTTTGAGACCCTATAACTTTCAATCCGACCGTTCATTTATTCCCGAATTTTAACACGGTAAACTATGTATATCTATCTATGATATATTAAAAATTCAACGGTGGATCTTCAACCAATATTTTTAACATTGATTCACAACAGTGGGTAATCTTCAACATCAAAAAATTGTAGAAACAAAAATCTGTACATAAAGAGTTCATGAGATCCCGAGTTCTATAATCACTGTCAACTATCCAGCATCAACACAAACTACTCTCACCCCTCCTATGTTCAACCTATGGGGACAAACATTCATCTATACATTTATAGACTCCATCTAAGAGTTGTACAGAAATTACATCCGGGAATTAATCACTTACTGGACTGCAGCAGCTCAGCGGAAACGTGCTCTTGGACTCGAGGGTAAGACTTCACTGTTGTAGCTTGGAACGGCTCTACTTGGCCTGGTTGTGGACATCCGGTGCAGTCGAGTTAAGTATCCATTCGGCATAGAGAAGAAGGAGTATGTAAGTTCCGGTGATTAGTATAAACACAGATGGAGGGAGGGAGAGAGTTGGAAGGTATGAACTATAGGGAAAAGAGAGAGCGAGAGAGAGCCAGCAGCCAACTTACTCAGGAGTCTCGTGTGCAGAATGTGGGCAACAGCAGGAGTGGCTTGCTGCGTGAATCTGGAGCAAGGAAGGGCGACTGGGCTGCTGTAGTTCCCTCGCTTCTGGCGTGAATCTGGAGCACTGAAAGGACGACTGGGCTGTTGTAGTTCCCTCGCTTCTGGCGTGAATCTGGAGCACAGAAAAGCGTTGTAGTTCCTCTCTTCTGGGCGTGAATATAGGGTTGTTACACCTCCTTAATTATCTCATTAATTATCCCATTTATGCAGCTGTTACAAGCAGATGGGGAGAGAGAGCAGCTGGCGTTCTGGCGTGCCTTCCTTGGACTGCTCCTGTCTAGACTGCAAAGGATGTTGTGCATACTGGGCTGGAGAGGAGCTGTGTGGTCCGCCTGAAGGAGCTATTAATGGGCTCGTAACCAGCCTCTTCTAGGCTACTGCTGGCCTGGCTCGAAGTCACACTGCTGGGCTGTTGTGGGTAAGCAAACTGGCTGAGCTTAAGGTAGGAATAGTGGGCTGAAACATGCAAGAAAGATGGGCTGAATTGCTTGTCAAAAATCTGTCAAAACTCGTCATGGCCTTGTTAGGATCTCGTCTAAAGTCCTTGATAAGAATGAATTATAACAACTAGGGTTTGATATAAATCTATCATTTTATGTGAATAAAATTCTACATAAAATAATAGATAATTATAAGAATTAGAGCTTGATATAATTTTATCATTTTATGTGAATTAAATTCTACATAAAATAATGAAATTTGTGAAGGAAGAGATACTAGATAGAAAGGGAAACCGTCAACGGCTCGAAGTCCGATTTGATTCGTAATTAAACGGAATAAAAATTCCGGGTATTACATATACATCTTAGTTTATGTTGATGACTTGTTGGTAGTTTCGTCTAACCCTTGCCTTGTAGATACTTTCATCAAGAAACTCAACACTTGCTTTCCGGTAAAGGACTTGGGCCACCTCCACTACTTCCTAAGCATCCAAGTCACCAGAGACTAAACAGGATTTTACCTCTCCCAATCCAAATACATTGATGAACTTGTCATCAAGGCTCAAATGCACCATGACAAACCTGTTGCAACTCACATGGCACTTCCCAGCACCACTGATGCAATCAATGATACTCCCTTTGGTGATCCTCAATTATACAGAAGTGTCGCATGCAACCTTCAATATCTTGCCTTCACTAGACCCAACATTTCCTTTGTTGTTAATAAAGTGTGTTAATTCATGCATTCACCAACTCAGTCTCACTAGCAAGCAATCAAACGCATTATGCATTACTTTCACTGCACTAGCTCCCTTCAATTTCACATCAGCTTATCCTCCAACTCCACTCTGTCTACCTTCTCTGACTCGGATTGGTTTGGGACCACGTGGATAAAAATCCACAGGTGCCTACTGCATATTTCTTGGAACTAATCTTATTTCATGCCAATCAAAGAAGCAAGAAATAGTGGCCCGCTCATCTACAGAGGTTGAGTATCGTGTCGTTGCTACAACAACAAGTGAAACCCTCTAGATCCAGCATTTTATGGCTGACTTAGGAGTCCGACTGTCTGAGCCTCTTGTTCTATGGTGTGAAAATCTTGGTGCCACCTATCTTGCCATGAACCCAATCCTTCATCACAAAATTAAACACATCTCCCTCGACTATCATTTTTTTCGTGAAAGAGTATAAAACAGATCTCTTCGAGTGGAATTCATCACCTCTCAAGACTTGTTAGTTGATCTACTCACAAAGCCCTTATCATCATCTCGCTTCCTGCGATTACGCTCCAAACTAAGTGTTATCCAGCTTGGAGCGAGGGGGATACTAAGCCCAAAGAGATGTGTAGGACACAAATTGTGTGTAAATGATGATTTCTGTATATTGATATTTCATGTGTATAGAGTACAATATACAGAGATGTGTAGGCAATTATATATGGACAAGTGTCCTATAATGTTATGGTCTTTGTCCTGTGGTATTGGGCTGATATATTAACGAGTGTATTGGTAGCATCATGGGACTGATCATTTATTGGCTTGTGTATTTTGAAAATTATGCCAAGAAAAGAAGTCTTGGGGCCCACATTATTTGCCCTTTTGGGTTACTTAGGGTTCACATTAGATGATCATGTAAAGCTTATTTAATGGTTTCTTAACGCATTGATTTGGGTACATTAATTTTAAAAGATGGAATAGTGTTGTTATCCTCTTTCGGGCCATTAACGTCGCTTCTTATAAATCTTCTTTTTATAAATCTATCCATCTTGAGGGCACAAATGAGTCGAGCAATCATCTTCACTCCTCGTTCTCTCGGTTGCTTGTCCCTTTTGAGATCCTCTGGGATTATTTTCATTTCACAAGTAACACGACAAACACCATTCCAATCCTTATCCCTCACCGGAATTTTCCTATTCATAGCTTTTCGCAATAGTTTTTCCACCATTTCACTCCCAAAACAAGCCTTACCAATAGAGAAAAGTGAAGAAAACATAGGCACTTAAATCGAACATAGAAAAAGAGTAGATTGATAGAACAACATAGGAAGTAGAGAAACAAAACGAAATCACATAAGTGGTCGAGTTGATTGATGATGGTGATAGACTCGATCTAGTAGTAGTAAGGGGAAAAAAAGACATGATTTGATTCGTAGGAAGAAAATAACATAAAACAAAAAGTAAAGAGACAATAATATACCAAAGACGGATATTCTAGAGTCTAGAATCACCACAACAATCACATGAACATAATCCCAATTCCTAAGAACAATTATCATAACTAACATGTTATTAAGGAAACATGTCAATGCACCTCTCGCATATTGTAGGAAATAAAGATATATATTCATGCATCTCAACCTTATAGACGCCGTGATGGATCCTTGTTGGGCTTCCTTTACCCGATTTAGAACATGAGTGGATCCGTAGAAAAAAGGTTGGGTATGAGATTCTTAAAGCTTCTTCGATCACTTTGATGAATGGATAATCCGGATCATAAATAAATAAATAATAAGAAGGAAACATGATTAATTATAAATGCGAAAACTTCACTCAATTACTTTTTTTGTAAGGTAGCAAATGCATTATTTGCTCTCTTTTTTTTCTCAGTTGTGTTAAATCCAGTGTCAAGCATTATATTCCATACTGATGAAACAACTTTTAGCATCGTAGTTTATCGTATGGGTGTTTGATGGCGCTCCAACTCAAGAGCATTAATACAATAATTTTCCCATCTCTCAATATGATTTTCATCATAAGTCTTTAATTGGTGGAGTCACTATCATATATTCCCATCTCTCAATTTAGTTTTCGTCACAAGTCTTTTTATTATTAGAAGTTTTTAGCTCTAATTACTCCGTTTTTCAAAATCCTTTTTGGCTAGAAGGGTTGACTATAACTTCTCCAACAAGAAACCTCAACCAACACTTCCGGCAAATCAAGAATCTTTTCAATGAAAAAACCTTGGGTTCAAGGAAAACATGAAACTTAAATATTCAAAGAAAAGAAATTAAAGAAAAAATATAAAAAGCGAAGTTGTATTAGTTAATGCATGACAAAAATCAAGTTGGGACATCTTACTCTTCTCTCTATTACAACTCAATATTATTTTTTGTAAAGGAAAGAGATTAGAGGCACCAATCAAATTTGGTGTCTTGAGAGGCCGTAAAATGGCAAACGAACTAAGCCTCATGAAAATAGAAAGAGAAAAACAAACTAGTACGAGAAAAGATCAGTAAAAGAGACTGAAGCAAGCATCGAAACACTGAAAATGAAGATGGTAATCATGGTCAAAGACTACAATTGAGGAAAGAGGTCAATGGAGAAAGTGCACAGGAGGACACTTGGGAAATAATGATAGACACTTTAGATTCAGACTCTATATAAAGCCTTTAGGAGCCGATCAAAAATCAACAATTCCTCCAAACAACCACATCAACCACACTTCCTAAGAGACTTAGAATATTGATTAATGAATCTCAAATGCAATAAAAAAAATATACTCACAACGTGGGTTGAACATTCGAGTGCCAACTAGATCTAGATATTGATTAATATTTTTATAAGAGAAACCGTTTAGCATGATCTATTTATGTGATTGGTAATCATAATGGAAATAAAATCACGTATATGTTGTAACACCCCGAATCCGCGGGATTCGGAGTGCCATATTGGGCTAGTATCTCACAATGGATCCTGACCCTAGTCTGACAACAAGTTCACTGGACCTTACAACATGGCACTGACAGATATAAAACAAATGCATAAAACAATATAAATTGTACAACCAAAAGGAAAAACAACATAGCCGAGTATAAACCACAACGCCCTCACACAGGAGGTAACAAAAGATCATCCTCACGCATGAGGGAAAGATAACAAACCCAAAAGCCATAAAATCCTATGTACGAGAAGTCCTCGGCCTGTCACTCTGCCAAATCACTCAGCAGCACGCCTATCTTGTGGGGCATCTACAACATGGTAATAAATCATTAGCTAACCATACATATATAGAGTAATGCATAAGAACAAACACAATCATGTAAGGATAAACACATTAGCATGATATCACACATTTACCCAGTTTATCATCTTTATATAATAGTCATTCACTCATGTTGTATATATATATGTATATATATATATATATATATATATGAAAGTATGTGGCACGAGGACAGATACATCCCCGCCTCTGAGTGCTATATCCAGTTGTACGAGTATCGGTCACACAATCCGTGTACCTTATGGGAGTGGATTGCGCCCTTCTTGTAAACCAGTCTGGCCTGACGTCAGAGAACCTCCCAGACTCCACTACAGGATGAAAAGGAAAGGTTATCACAGCCACGCAGTGGGGCAATCAATAAAACATAGGTCGGTATAAATGACATATCATGCTATCATACCAAACATAATAAGCACACACCACTCATGCAAACACCCAATATAAGGATGGTAGTAAAGTAAGTCCTACGGACTTACCTCAACCTCGTACACAGCTCAACCACAAACAACCTCCAATCATGAGAGAGGGGCACTACCTAATAATAAGGCATAGAAAGATATCAACCTCTATTCATCAATGGGTCACACCTAGACCAAAAGGAATCCATAGGGATCATACTCAACCTCAAAACCTCAACCAACATCAACATAAGTCCTTTTAGCCGTACAAGGCATAACTCGATCATAACCTCATCAAAACACAACCTCACACATCTAGCATGATCTTATACACTCACACTAGGAAAGGAGGGAACAAAGGCATCCTAAGGTAAGCCTAGAAGCAACACACACATGCAGAACCAAGAGAAGAACCTAGCTGATGCAGGTGGGTGCAGGGGCGGACCCTATGAACTGCAAGTGTGGCCCAGGCAAACCGCAGTGGCACCTCCTCGGTCACGCAGGGGCGGATCTGGCTAAATCCTGGCCCTCAGCTCACATACTCAGCAACTCATCAACTAGGCTCTTACATCTCACCCCCCTAAAAACAAGTTTTGTCCCGAAACTTGCAAAATCCCAAATCCTCTTGAACCCATAAGCCGAGGTATAACTCGCTCTCTCCATCGAAGGTATCACATCTCCACTCAGAAGGTCATAACCTATAACAATCTACAATCTCAAGCGTAAACATGGAGGAATGATCATCTCTAGAAAACAAGGCCATAACGCTACCAAAAGGCGTAGAGGAATCACATCTCTCGCCATACCACATCACAAGGCATAGAGTAAGTACATCTCTAGCCAAAACATAATCATATACAACACACGGAGGAATAACATTTCCACTGAACTATGTCCATCAAAGTAGCATGGAGGGAAGAACCATATCCAACTGAATCCTAATCAACTCGAATAGCATGGATGAAAGATCCATCTCTAACTATAAATATAAATCATACACACGTAGGTTAGAGGAAATAATCATCTCCAACTATAACATACATCATTCTAGTACAATAAGATCTAATAAGATTGTAAAACACATCATAACTATCATGTAATAGCATATCAAGGCATATAAGAATATAAGCACCTAAGATAGCACTAAGATCTACTCATCAACCCTAGGTGCATCTATCTCAGCATAGATATCTGGATAGTTCCTCTGGATATTATCATCAGTCTCCCATGTAGCCTCCTCAGGTCCACATCTAGACCATTGTATCCTCGGCATAGGAATGCCCTTCGAACATAGGCGTCTCACACCTCGCTCTAGGACTGTAATAGGATACTCAACAAAGGTGTGGTCTGGCTCCACCACCAAGTCATCATAATTCACAATGTGCCTCGGATCTGGTATGTACTCTCTCAACTGAGACACATGGAACACAGGGTGAACACCCTCTAACCTCGGAGGCAGAGCTAATCTATAGGTTGTCCTCCAAACTCTATCTAGTATCTCAAAAGGACCGACATATCGGGGACTCAACTTCCCCTTTGTGCAAAAACGTGTGACGCCACGCTTCGGAGATACTCTCAACTAGACATGAGCTCCTACCCTGAACTCTAGAGGTCTACGCCTCCGGTCTGCATACGACTTCTGGCGACTCTGTGCAGCCAGCATCCTCTCTCTAATCAGTGCTACTCGAGCCATATCATCCTGAATCTGCTCTAACGTTATCCCATTGATACTACTAAGCTCATCCCATCATAAAGGTGTACGGCACCTACGTCCATACAGTGCCTCATAAGGAGCCATACCAATAGATGCATGCCAGCTGTTGTTGTATGAGAACTCAACAAATGGGATGTTGTCAGACCATCCCTGTCCCCAATCCAACACACAAGCTCGCAGCATATCCTCCAGGGTCTGGATGGTCCTCTCAGACTGACCATCTATCTGGGGGTGAAACGCAGTCGCGAAGTGTAGACTCATCCCCAAAGCAATCTGAATTTGCTGCCAAAACCTCGAGGTAAACCGTCCATCTCGATCAAAGACGATCGTCCTCGATACACCATGGAGCCTCACTATTTGTCTAGTGTACTCCTCAGCTAACCTGCTCACTAGCCACGTCTCTTTGATAGGAATGAAACGTGTCGTCTTCGTCAATCTGTCAACTACCACCCAGATAGCATCAAAACTCCTATTGGGTCTCAAACCAGTCACAAAATCCATGGAGATGTCCTCCCACATCCATTGCGGTACTGGTAGTAGTGGATGGAGCTCACCTCTAGGTCTGCAATGCTCTATCTTGACCTGTTGAGAGGTCGCACACTAAGCCACAAATCTGGCTACATCGGGCTTCAGCCCTCCCCACCAATATCAACGTCTCACATAATGGTACATCTTACACGTACATAGATGTACTGAGTAAGGTGTACAGTGAGCCTCCTACAAGATCCTCTGTCTCAACTCTACATTTGCAGGTACACAAATACGGTCATGTTGCCTCATCACTCCATCTGCTCCAATAGGGAATTGTGGTGCCTCTCCACGAGACATCCTCTCTCTGATCCTCATCAAGGTCGGGCAGGTTTCCTGCTTCTGTTGGATCTCATTCAACAAACCAGGAAAAACCTTTAAAGCATACAACTGGGCATCCTTATCAAGGAATTGGATGTCCAGCTCTAGCCAAGCTAGATCTCTCTGAAGCTAAGGTTGTATTGTCAATCTGGCAATCGCCTTCTCTCAAGGCGTCTTCTTACTCAAGGTGTCAGCTACAACATTCGCCTTTCCAGGACGATACAAAATCTCAAGGTCAAAGTCCTTGATCAACTCAAGCCATCGACGCTAGAGGTTATTCAACTCCCGCTGCGTGAAAATATACTTCAGACTCTTATGGTCTGTGAAGATATGATATGTGGCACCATACAAGTAATGTCTCCAGATCTTCAAAGCATGAACTACCGCTGCCAACTCCAGATCATGAATCGGGTATTTCTCCTCACACGTCTTCAGCTGGCGAGACGCATATGCAATCACTCTGCCTCTTTGCATCAACACACATCCCAAGCCTAGCTTGGATGCATCACTGTAGACCACAAAATCATTAGAACCCTCTAGCTGTGCCAAGACAGAAGCAGAAGTCAAACGCCTCTTCAACTCCTCAAAACTCTGGGCACACTAGTCAGTCCACACAAATCTGGTAGTCTTCCTCAAAAGACTCGTAAGTGGACGGGCAATCACAGAAAATCCCTCCACAAAACGTCTCTAATAACTGGCTAGGCCAAGAAAGCTACGCACTTCCTTGACGTTAGCCGGTGTCGTCCATGTAGCAACAGACTCGATCTTCGCCGGATCAACCATAATCCCATCGACGGAGACAATATGCCCAAGTAAAGCAACCTCAGACATCCAGAAATCGCACTTAGAGAGCATAGCATATAACTTTGTATCCCTCAGAATCTGCAAAACCGTCCTCAGATGACCGGCGTGCTCCTCTCTGCTACGAGAGTATACCAAAATGTCGTCAATAACGACCACCACAAACTGATCAAGGAAGTCGATGAAGATATTGTTCATCAACTCCATGAAGACTGTTGAGGCATTCGTCAGCCCGAATGGCATCACTACAAACTCGTAGTGTCCATAACGGGTATGAAATGCCGTCCTGTGCACATCCTGCTCTCTCACCCTCAGCTGGTGATAACCTGAGGGCAAGTCAATCCGGGAGAAAACCGTCGCTCCTTGAAGCTGATCAAGTAGATCATCAATATGAGGCAATGGATACCTGTTCTTGATGGTCACCTTGTTCAGCTCTCTGTAATCAATGCATAACCTCAATGATCCGTCCTTCTTCCTCATGAAGAGCACATGTGCACCCCATGGTGAAACGCTAGGGCGTATAAAGCCCTTCTCAGCCAACTCCTCAAGTTGCTTCTTCGGCTCCAACATCTCGACAGGCGTCATACAGTATGGGGCCTTATAGATGGGTCTCGTACCAGGCTCCAACTCTATACTGAAATCCACACTCCTCAGAGGCGGCAAGCTTGATGGCTCAGCAAACTCGCAGACCACGGGTATATCCTCCACTACTGGACTCTCTCCATCCTTCATGACATAGCACCAGAAGGCATCACATCCATGTGCAATCAGTCTAACTGCTCGTATGGCACTGATGACAAAACCTATCTTCCCAAGCTCCCAACCTCGGAAGACCTCAATCTGGCCAACCTCGGTAGAGACTATAACAGTCCGTCTACCAACATCCAAAACCGCACGGTGTCTACGCATCCAATCCATACCTAATATGACTTCTTCATGCATCAATGGCTTGACTAAGAAGCCAACAAGTAAAACACGAGTCCCTAAACGAAGGGGACAATTACGTATCTCACGGGTACCTCTGACCCGACTACCATCAGGTAACCCTATAGTAAAGGGTATCCCTCAATGGTAGGTAAACTCAAATGCTCCACACATGTATCAGAAATAAATGAATGTGTAGCACCAATATCAAACAAAACTCTAACAGGTAGACCATGAAGTAGAATGGTACATGTAGCAGCAGGTGTAGGTGGATCCTCAACACTCCTCAACTCAAAATCTCTACCTTGAGCTCCTTTGGCATTCGTGGTACTCCCACCACGACCTCTTCCTCTACTCGGCCCGGGAGCAGATCCTTGAGTAGATTGACGCTTTGGGACTCTCTGTTGTCCTTGTGTCTGCTGTTGAGGTGTCTTCTAACCACCTCCTGCTACACTGGCAGGGGAAGAACCCTGTTGAGATGCAACTCCTCCATGCCTATAAAAGGCAGCTCGATGTCCTGGTCTACCACAGGTGTAACAAGTCACAACTGGTCTGGGACAATCTGGTTTCAGATGGCTAAGGTCACCACAGTTGTAACACTCTCGTCCCTTGTTTGTAGTCAATGCAGACGAGAGGTAACTCTGATGCCTCTGGTCGTTTAGACCCAGAAGCTCCTCCTACTCCACTAGTCTGCCCAGTGCACTGCCTCTTCTCAGACCGTCCCGTCTGAGAAGCTTTCCTCTAACTGGCTCGCTCCCTCTCGTAAGCAGAAGCCCGGTCATGGTAATCAGCTAGGGACTCGCAATGGAATCCAACCATGTATGAACGTGTGCTCTCCCTCAGATGACGAGAGAACAAATAAACATGCTGGTCCTCAGATGGTGCAGCTGGACCCAGCAAAGCTAACTCAGTCTGGAAGCGGCGGATGGCATCAACAATAGTATATCCTCAAAACCATCCTCCACGAAGTACCGCAGCTTCTCCCTCCTTAGTGAGGCAGGGCAGAACTGCTCTTGGATCATACTTCTCATGTGATCATAGATGGTGGCTCTGGTTCGTACTGTCCTCCACCACTGATGTGCAAGGTCACGGAATAGAGACTACACTAGTTCTATCCGTCTGTCTTCAGGGCATCTGATAGATTCTAAACCTGAGTCTACATGTCCTATCCATACCTCAGTTTGTAAACCGATCTCTCCTAAGAAATGTGGTACTCCCTGCTGATGAAATGCCTTCAACCAGGCATTTGGTCGAGGCCCTCTAGTCTCCTCTACAGCTCGAATAGTCTCAGCAGCACGTGCCGGCATAGCTGGCACCTGTGTGGCTCCATGAGACATCTCAAAAGATCCCTCATGCCCTGGTAGATATGGGGCTTGTCTGCTAGCTCTGACAACCTCCTCAAAACGTTTGAGGTACTCCCTAAACTCTGGTCCCCCATGGAGACACGATCCGCGTCATCAGACTGGACTCGATGTGAGTGATGTCTCCTAGATCCACCACTCATCGTCTCTGGGACGACACTCTCTGCGACCTCCACGTGTACCTCCTCCACCACTGGTGGATCAACAGCGGGAACTGGTCCCTCACCTACCACACCCGGAGGACGGGGTGGTCTACCTCTACCTTTTCCTACAGCAGCAGTAGCTCTAGCCCGAGCCATCTGCGGGGTATGCACACCTAACTTATAAGGCTCTATACAGGCCATATGTATAGATATATCTATATATACTTAAGACATACACAAACATGATCCATAATATATAATACATATATACATAACTATAATGTAGAGATCCAGAGGTGGTGATGACATGAATTATATACCATTATAATCATGCATATTGTAGAGGTTTACCTCGATTTACCTTGCATTTAGAGAGAATTTGTGTACCTTTTAGGCTTTATTCATTTATATTCCGGAAATAGAGGTCTACATGAGTTTTGGTTGAATTGTAGGTAAATTTGGTGGATTTGGAAGCAAAAGTGGAGCAAGGAGCATCTAAGGCTATTAGGGAAGCTTAAGGAGTCTTAGAGGGATCACAAATAGCAAAGGGGTTGTGTAACAGAGTAATAAAAAGGAGGAAGGAAACAAGCCAAGAGACGAGCATTCTCTGTTGAAGAAAATCGTTCCACTTTGTATATAAATCGGACGATTTTCCTTTATAAAAATCGAGCGGTTTCCTTTGTAAATCGGATAGCACGATTTTCTTATCTTTCGGCCCAAGAATTAACACGACTCAAAGCCCATCACTTGTGGACTTGAGAAGTGTTTTGCCAAGCGGCCCATTAGCAAGGAACTATACATTGGAACCCTAGGAACGAAAATCGGGGCCTCGCAGCGGGAAATATTTACAGGATTGAGAGAGATTGAAGATTCTTGGAAGGAGATTGAAGGGAAAGTGTCGGGAAGTCAATCTTTGTCATTAGTGTGAGATTCTTTGTTTCCTTTGCGATTCTTGTGGTTTGTGAACATATTACTGAGTGCTTTGAGAGACATTTTGATTGGATTTGAGATTTGTTTACAAATTTGGAGATTATTGAGTTTTTATTCAAAGTTCGGATTTATTTGATTTTATTCATTCAATCTCAATTTTGATTTGGTTTTGAAAATGGTTGGCTAAAACCCTTATGATTCTGGGGAGAATGGTTGATGATTGAGGCTTAGATGATGATAGACTGAACTCATTTAACCATTTGGACCCTGAGAGTTTAGATTTAACTTTACGACAAACAGAAAAACCGCCCTGTTCTTGAGGAAAATCGGACGATTTTCTTAAGATCCAGTCGATTTATTTCCCTGACGATCTTTAATTGATTTATTCTTTAATCAAAGTTAATCCTTGCCTAAATCCCAACCTTGTTTAATATTTTTAACCTCTATTTAAGTGTTTGAAGAGACTTCATCATTGATTCTACATTTAATAGATTAAGATTGTAAGATTTGGGTAATAGAGAGACTCAACATCCTTTATTAAGGTTTTAAGTGTGCTTTCTATCTTTACCTTGGAGAGTCATATCCTGGGGTTTTGGGTAGTTAGTGTAACACCTCAAATCCGCGGGACTTGGAGTGTCACATTGGGCTAGGATCTCACAATGGATCCTGACCCTAGCCTGACAACAAGTTCACTGGATCTTACAACAAGGCACAGGTAGATTAAAATCAAATACATAAAAGCTGAGTAGGATACATCAAAAGAGTTTACAAACTCATAGCCGAGTACAAAACAACAACATAAACCACAACCACAAAAGATCCCACATCCCACGCATCCTAATGTACAGAAGTCCTCGGCTTGTCACACCATCTGGCTCACTCTACAGTATTCCTAACTTGCAGAACACTACAACACGGTATGAAACCGTTAGCTACAGCAATGAAAAGCATGAAGGTAATAGCACCAACCACACATCAACATCTCAAACATGCAATGCCACACACATTCATTTATTTTCTTCAATTAAGTTATTCCATTACTAATTCAACTTCTTTTGTAACACGAGGAGCCTCAAGAACCCCGTCTCATCCAACGTAACACAGGAGTTTTGCATGGGGTGACCTTCACTCGTCCCTTCCTGTGAGATCATCTTCAGGGCACCTCCTCCTAACCAGCTGGCGGAGACCGGCGGTTACCGCCCGTTATAATACACTTGGGCCAAATAAATGTAATGAATGGTCATCCTAGACTGGTTTAGGTTATAAATGCACAATCATATGAACACACACAACCATCACAATCATACAATCCACAACTGCACGCTAAGTAAGTCCTATGGACTTACCTGATATACTCGTAACCTGTACCACGTCACAACTTCCCCTTGGGGAAGTAATCAACGCCTGCAATAGCAAGGCACACACAATCACATACTGCAAAGGTTAGGAGACTCGTCTCACTAACAGCAACCAACCTATATCTCAAATCTAAACCTCAGATCCTCAACACATTCATAAATGCCTAAGGCATATCCTCAACATAACATCTCATCATACTCGTACACATACTAATACTTAAAGCCATAACCGATATCCATAACATCATCATGATCCTCAAATCATTCTGACACCTAGCATGCATCTAATCAGTATTCCTCAATCTCAAATTTAATCCTAATTTAATTAATTAACCTTTAATTAATTAATTAAATTTCACCAGAACAACATTTTGCCCGCATGCCATTTCTAAACCCACCTGTCATAAGATTTCATCAAACAAACAACCCATAACACCAGAATAATATAATGATCATAATGGAATTTCTAATTATCCATTTTGAAAAGCTTAAGGTCAATTTAGGCCAAATCGCAGTACGGAAAACGAATAAATTCATAACTTATTCGTTACTAACCCGATTGACGATCTGAAAGAAGATTCGGAATCACAACGACGCAGGCTACGCATGTACAACATCAAATTCACCGGAATCTTAGCGACGGAACTGTCCTGGTGACATATATGCTCGACCAGGTCTTCATCTGCTCGGAAATGCAGAAACTCGGTACCGATATGAAGAGAATGAAGAGAGGAATCCAAAAACTCAAACGGAATTGAAATCGGATTAGAAACGGAGGGTAGATCAGAGTTTGAAGTTTGAGAGAAATCAGAGCTTTTACGAGGAAACGTGAAAGGAAATGAATTAATAAACGATTCTCCGCTATTTATAGTGAAGTCGATAATTATCCTTTAGCGAAGTCGATGATTATCCTTTTATCGATCCAATGGCGGGTTGAACCCCCTTCTCCAAACTTCTCGAAATTGGAATAATAGATCTTGAATATTGTAGGGATAATTATTCCACAATTTCCTCGGAAAACGTGTATTCCTAAGCCGTCTTTCTTAGCCGTTAAGAAACGAAATAGCGACTCTTTTGTCCGTTTTGCCTTTCCATGTCATTTCATATTTAGGACATGTCCGATGTCCTGATCATTTCTCTCAACTGTATTTTTATTAATTGGAGCTCCCAAATGCTCCAAATAATACCGGAGGGTAAAAATAATTACCCGGAAAAAAGTGAAAATTTCACCATAAGCCCAAAATTACGCCAGGAATATAACGGTGGGACTTATACTCAACACTTACGCAATCTTCGCAAGTTATATGTCAATTACTATCACTGGTTAAGTTAATCAACATTAATTAGAATTCGGCAATCCTAGCTATTACATCACACACCCCTTAAGAAAAAGTTTTGTCCCGAAACTTGAAAAATTCCCAAATCCTCTCGGACCCATACGCCGAGGTATAGACACTCTCTCTATCGGAGGTATCACATCTCCGTTCAAACGTATCAACCTATAACACTCTATAACCTCAAAACACAGCATGGAGGAATCACCAACTCCAGCAACAAGATCATAACGCTATCCAAAGGCATAGAGGAAAAATCATCTCTAGCCAACTACTAACCACGTCACAAGGCATGGAGGAAAGCCGTCTTTAGCCAATCGTACTAGTAACACAACTATGTGGAGGAAAACCGTCTCCACTCACACTATGTCCATCAATAATAGCATGGAGGAAAGAACTATCTCCAGCTAATCCTAAACATATTACAATAGCATGGAGGAAAGAACCATCTCCAACTATACCTATATCGTGCTAGCAAACAAGATCTAACAAATCAGATGCACATACCAAAGTTAGCACAAAAACACATCATATCACATAAGCACATAGCATACAAGCACTCACCAAAAAGGCACTAAGATCTACTTGTGGATCCTACGGGTGCCTCTAACTCCGCATAGAACTCTGGATAGTTCCTCTGGATACTATCCTCTGTCTCCCAGGTAGCCTCATCCGGTCCTCGTCCCGACCAATGTATCCTCATCATAGGAATGTCTTTCGAACGCAAGCGTCTCACACCTCGCTCTAGGACTGCAAAAGGTTGTTCTGCAAAAGTGTGATCAGGCTCAACCACTAGATCATCATAACTAACAATGTGCCTCAGGTCTGGTATGTACTCCCTCAGTTGAGACACGTGAAACATAGGGTGAACATCCTCTAAATTTGATGGCAAAGCCAATCAGTGCACTGCTCTCCCAACTCTATCTAGTATCTCGAAAGGACTGACATATCGGAGACTCGGCTTCCCCTTTATGCCATAAAGTCTGATGCCTCGCGTCAGAGTTACTGTCAACCAGACATGAGCTCCTACCCTGAATTCTAGAGGTCGACGCCTCCTATCTACATATGACTTCTGGCGACTCTGTGTAGCCAGCATCCTCTCTTTGATCAGCGTTACTCGGGCCATATCATCCTGAATTTGTTCTAGCGCTATCCCCCTGGTACTGTTAGGCTCCTCCCAGCATAAAGGTGTATGACACCTATGTCTACACAACGCCTCATAGGGGTCATCCTATAGATGCATACCAATGGTGGTGGTATAAGAACTCAATGAGTGGGAGATAAACATATCGTCCCTGTTCCCAATCCATCCCACAAGCTCACAACATGTCCTCTATGGTTTGGAGGGTTCTCTCAGACTGACCGTCTGTCTGAGGTAAAACTCAATCATGATATGTGGACGCGTTCCTCAAGCAGTCTGAATTTGCTATCAAAACCTCAAAGTAAACCGTTTACTACAATCATAGTCGATCGTCCTCGGTACACTTATGGAGTCCCACCATCTGTCTAGTGTACTCCTTTGTTACTTTATTCACTGGCCACGTCTTTCTGTAGAGATGGAATGTGTCGACTTCGTAAATCTGTTACTAATAATCTGGATAACACCAAAACTCTTACTAGGTCTCAATCCCATCACAAGTCCACAGAAAAGTCCTCTCACTTCCACTACAGCACTGGTAGTGGATGAGCTCATCTCCAGATCAGTAACACTTTAACCTGATTTACTACTTCGTGGTACCTCTTATTCATACATGGATGTACTAAAGAAGGTCTACTATGAGTGTACTGTAATCTTCTCCACTCGACTCCGCATAAGAGGTTATACTGACGCAGTTGCGGCGCCTCATACCCCTTCCGTCCCATTAAAGAATTGTGGTGCCTCGCCATGAGGCATCCTTCCATCAAGTTCCCTTAGGGTCAGGCAAGTCCCCTTTTTTTGTTGGACTTCATCCAACAAACCAGGTAAAATTCCTAAACATGAAACTAACGTTCTTATCAACAATTGTAGGTCTAACTCTAACCAAGCTAGATCATTTTGAAACCGAGACTGTACAGCAATTCCAACAATCGCCTTCTCTCAAGGAGTCTTCTTATTCAAGGCATCAGTGACCACATTCTCCTTGCCAAAATGGTACAATTCTCAAGGTCAGCGTCCTTGATCAACTCAAACCATCAACGCTGGCAGTTATTCAACCTTTATTGTATAAAAATATGCTTCAATCTCCTATGATCTGTGAAACTCTGACACGAAATGTCACACAGGTATTGTCTTCGAATCTTGGAACTTGAACTACCACCACTAACTCGAAATCATGAGTTGGCCAATTCTCCTCATACGTTCTCAACACCGTAGTCACGTGATTCCAAGAATCTTCTAATTATCACCGAATAGAAGCAGAGGTCAAATGCTTCCTTTACTCTTCAGAGCTTCGACATACTACTTCAACCACACAATTATGGTGGTCTTCCTAAGAAGACTCGTAAATGGATGCACAATCACATAGAATCCTTCCTTAAAGCGTTGGTAGCAATCGGCTGGCCGAGAACTACACATTCCCTTAATGTTCATCAATATCATCCATAAGACTTCATACTTACTCCACGTCACATCAATCATGATCCTACTGGCGGAACAACATGACCTTGAAGGTTACTTCTGTCATCTCAATTCACATTTAAGGAGCATAGCACACTGGTTAAGTTAATCAACATTAATTAGAATTCATAAATCCTAGCTATTATAGTTAGTTTGAGTGTAATTCTTATCCCTATACCTTTCTATATCGCAGCCTCAACAACCCTTATAGAGAGAGCCTTTGGATTAGACAATTAGGTTTCGGGACTTCATCGTACGGTATCTACCTTTGAAAAAGCAAAATCTTCGCAATATAAACTCTGTCCTTTGATCTTTAGAAGTGTCTTGAATCGAAAGCCGCAGTCGGATACTTGAACCCTTGGAATCATTTGTCTCTTTATTAATCACAAAAGCTTTTGCACTTTGTTAGATTACTGAAATCGATTTTATTCTCACCAAATCCCTTAGTTCGACTCTGGAATTTCTTGCCTTACTACAGTTGATCCGTACACTGCGGGTTCGCTTTTGCTTAAGTTCTAGATATAAATTTAAGAATTTGACGCACACACTTTTAAGCGAACAAATTTTTGGCGCCGTTGCCGGGGATTTGGTCCGGTTTTCGGTTGTCTAGCTTGGGAGCTCTTGCTCTTGTGATTTGATTTGTCTACTTGAGTGATCTTTGCATATTCTTAGGTATATGCGAAAGACTAGATCTACCAAAGATCTAGTTCCTTTTGATCCCGAATTGGAGAAAACTTTAAGAAGAAAGTTGAAGGAGAAGAAGATGGCTGAAAATAACGAGAGAAACATCCAAGCGGAGTTGGATGAATCTCAACTTCAACTTAAGTTGAGTGAGAAGGCTCGTCAAGAAGAACTAACAAGTCATCAATTCCAAATTGATGAACTTAAGGCTATGATATTGGACATGAAGTTGAAACTGAATGAAGCTAGGAAAAAGAAAGCCAAGCAACCAACTAAGTCCATTAGAGTTGAATCATCCGATGATGAGGATGAAGATATGCCACCGCTTGAGGACATTGATCCGGTGATTCATCCCGTTCGTAACTATCCTAGACCACCGGTCGTTCCTCGCATTCCCGTTGGAAATTTGAGAGTTGCTCATGAAGGGGAAGAACCACGAACTCTTGGGCAAAGAATGGATTCAATTCAGCAACCGCGCCGTCTAGGTGTGAATTTCGAAGCTGAGGATATCCAAGAATTCAGTTTTATCCCACAAGTTATCACCATGGTTCGCCAAAGTCAATATGGTGGAACGAGTGCTGAATCTCCACACCAGTATTTGCAGAATTTCGAGATTCTTATGGAGACATTGAAGCCGAAAAGGGCTACCACCAACAATTACAAGATCAAGCCGTTCATCTTCTCTTTGAAGGACAAAGCTCTATCTTGGTATCAGGCTCTTCCAGCTGAAAAGCTTAGCACATGGGAGGATCTATCCTCGGAATTCCTCACCAAGTTCTTTCTGTCATCCAAAACGGCGGAATTGAGAGGTAAGATTAATGCATTTTCTATGAAACCTAATGAAAGTTTGTTTCAATCTCGGGAAAGGTTTCAGGATCTCTTATTGGATTGCCCACACCATGGCATTTCAAAGCTGGAATTGGTGGAGATCTACTACAAGGGGTTGGATGTGGAAACACAATTCAATCTCCAATCTCTCTCTTGTGGTACATTCATGGACATGAGAGAAGATGATGCTTGGGACTTCATTGAGAAGCAAGCCCAAGTGATTGAGAAGTATTCCCACCGGAAGGTGGATCCTAATAGCCGGAATCAAGGAGATCCGGGAGCGAAGTTGAATCAAGCTGCTCAAACACAAATATTCTCCCTCAACAATGAGATCAAAGAGTTGAAGGAAGTCATCAAAACTAGCCTTCAAAAGGCGAAGGAGCAGGAAGCCAACTATATGGGGAGGGATAACAACCAAGGGAATAGGAATGACTACCGGAACAACAACCGGAACAACAACAACTTAAATAACAACAATAGGAACTCCAACAACAACAATTGGAGATCCAATCAACAAAATCCAGGTAATCCCTATTCACATGCTGAAAAAGCTTTAACATCTCCATCTTCTTCTACTCCTTTGAGAAGCCAAGAGCACTCATCAAATGGATCGAACAAGACGAAGAAGGAGAAGCCCGATCCCATGTTGGAGACGATCATAGGAAAGCTACAAGGATTGGAGAATTACATAACTTCAGTTGATAAAGCTCACAAAGCTTTAGAAAACCAAGTATTCAGCAAGGCCGGAGAAGTCCCGAGAGATCAAGGGAAGCTTCCCGGAAAGACGGAAGATAACCCAAAGGGAAGGGTTATGGCGATTACTACTAGAAGTGGTGTAACAACCACCGATCCTCAACCCAGAGTCGTTGAGACCACCACCGAAAAAGGGAAGGAAAAAGAGAAGGAAGATGTCTATGTTCCTCCTCCCGCCTACAAACCACCTCTACCTTTTCCTCAATCTAGAGCGCGGGCGCGTCTAGATAAACACTTCGGTAAGTTTATTGATCTCATGAGTAAGCTACATATTAATATACCTTTTATGGATGCAATTTTAGGTATGCCAGCTTATGGGAAATTCCTAAAGGAAATCCTCTCTAACAAAAGGAAGTTAGAAGATATTGGAGAAGTCAAGATGAGCACGGAGTCATCCGAACTCATCAAGACTATGACGGAGAATATGTCACCTAAGCTGCGTGATCCAGGATCGTTTTGCATACCCATAACCTTAGGAGAGGTTACTTATGATGCACTTTGCGACCATGGAGCAAGTGTAAGCATCATACCACTTGCTTTGTGCAAGGCGGTTGGTCTAGCAGAACCTAGACCGGTGAAGATGACACTTTACATGGCCGATCGTTCCATCACCAGGCTTGTTGGAATAATAGAAGACATTCCCGTAAAACTCGGTAAGTTTTACATTCCTATAGACTTTGTCGTTCTAGACATCCCTGCAGATTATCTAGTTCCCATCATACTTGGGAGACCATTCCTTGCAACCTCCGGATACATGGTAGATTGCAAGAATGGACAGCTATCTTTCAATATAGGTAAGGAGAAAGTGGAGTTTGTACTCTCCTCTTTAATCAAAGAGCTAGCTTTGAGAGAAGATGTTTTTAACATCTTTGATGAAGAAGACTCTAGAGAAGTGGTGAGTTCGATCTTGATGAAAGATCCACTTCAAAAGGTTCTTAGTATGATTATCATGAAGGAAGGAGTAGAGCATGATTGTAATGATGAAGTAAAAGCATTGGAAGATGCAGAGAAAGAGTCGGGGGTAAGATTTGAAGAGCTGATAAAAACCCCGGAAACTGTGGAAAAAATCAACCTACACAAAATAAATGACACGATTTCAGAAGAGGCAAGTCGATTTTTGACAACAGGATGAAAAATCCCAAAAATTGGCCGATTTTCTTCAGAGGGGGACGATTTAGCGTTGATTTCTCCGGTTTCTACGAACTTGACTGTAGTTGTTCTCACCTCTAATAGTGCACTTCCCCCATCTTCAGAGGCTTCTCCCATGACATTAGATGGTCATGAATCATCAATCAAAGCACCTCCTTTATTGGAATTGAAACCACTTCTTACACACTTAAGGTATGCATTCCTTGGGCCTAACTCTACATATCCTGTTATAGTTAGTGTAAATTTGAATGATGACGAACTTGAGAAGCTTATGAATGTTCTAAGGAGAGCATTAGGCTATACTATTGATGACTTGATAGGCATTAAACCTTCTCTATGTATGCACAAAATCTTAATGGAAGAGGATTACAAACCTTCACGCCAACCTCAAAGACGGTTAAATCTGATCATGAAAGAGGTCGTGAAGAAAGAAATCCTTAAGCAACTTGATGCAGGTATCATCTTCCCTATCTCCGATAGCAAGTGGGTGAGTCCCGTGCAGGTGGTACCAAAGAAAGGAGGCATTACCGTTGTTGCCAACAAGAACAACGAGTTTATTCCCACAAGGACAGTTACGGGATGGAGAATGTGTATCGACTACCGTAAACTGAATGTGGCCACCAGGAAGGATCATTTTCCCCTTCCTTTTATTGATCAAATGTTGCAAAGGTTAGCCCAACATTCTTACTTTTGTTATCTAGATGGATATAGCGGTTTCTTTCAGATTCCCATTCACCCGGATGATCAAGAGAAGACGACCTTCACGTGCCCTTGGGGTACGTTTGCTTATAGAAGGATGCCATTCGGCTTATGCAACGCTCCAGCCACCTTTCAAAGGTGTATGATGGAAATCTTTTCGGAGTATGTAGAGAATATCATGGAAGTATTCATGGACGACTTTTCGGTATATGGTTCTTCCTTTGATAACTGTCTCTCTAACCTTGCACTAGTCCTTAAGAGATGTGAAGACACTAACTTAGTTTTAAACTGGGAGAAGTGTCATTTTATGGTCACCGAAGGAATTGTGTTAGGTCACTTAATATCAAATAGAGGAATAGAGGTTGATAGAGCTAAGATAGAAACTATTGAGAAACTACCTCCTCCATCCTCAGTGAAAGGAATTAGAAGCTTTTTAGGACATGCAGGCTTCTATAGGAGATTCATAAAGGATTTTTCTAAGATTTCAAAACCCTTAACTAATCTTTTAATGAAGGATGCAACTTTCGAGTTTTTGAAAGAATGTTTAGATGCTTTTTGCAAGATCAAAGAGGCTTTAATTTCAGCACCCATTATCCAACCACCCGATTGGACTCTCCCTTTCGAGGTTATGTGCGACGCAAGAGACATTACTATAGGAGCTGTACTTGGACAGAAGAAAGATGGTCGTACACACGCCATCTACTATGCTAGGAAGACGCTAGACGAAGCTCAATTGAATTATGCTACTACGGAGAAAGAACTTCTAGTCGTAGTTTATGCTTTTAAAAAATTTCGTTCCTATCTTGTAGGTGTGAAGATGATAGTCTATACAAATCATTCAGCAATCCGCTACTTGTTCACAAAGAAGGATGTGAAGCCAAGGCTTCTAAGATGGATCTTGCTCTTACAAGAGTTCGATCTAGAGATCCGTGCAAGAAGGGCTCGGAAAATTCAGTTGTTGACCACCTTAGTCGTCTTCCACTCCTCACCACTGAGGCGGATGAGCTCCCTATAGACGACTCATTCCCTGACGAACAGCTCCACGAGATTGAAGCATGCTTTCAACATATCTCGAAAGGTAATGATCCATGGTTTACTGACATTGTAAATTACCTTGTTTGTGAGGAGATTCCCCCCGGACTTTCGTATGCTCAAAGAAAGAAGTTCTTTAAGGACGTCCGGCATTTCTATTGGAATGAACCTCTTCTCTTCAAGAGAGGTCCCGATGGCATATACAGGAGATGCATTCTGGAAGATGAGGCGGTATGTGTCATCCGTCATTGCCATTCTCTACCTTGTGGCGGACATGCTAGCTCCCACAAAACATGTGCTAAGGTACTTCGTTTCGGTTTCTTTTGGCCTACCTTATTCAAAGATGTGCAAAAATATGTTGTTGCTTGTGATGCTTGTCAAAGGACAGTTAATATTTCTAGGAGGAAAGAGATGCCCCTCAACAACTTACAAGAAGTGGAGATATTTGATGTATGGGGAGTAGACTTTATGGGACCATTCCCATCCTCTTGTGGAAACTAATACATACTTCTAGCCATAGACTATGTCTTAAGATGGGTAGAAGCAATCGCTACTCTTACTAATGATGCAATGGTTGTGGTGAAGTTCTTTAATAGAACTATCTTCTAAAGGTTCGGGACTCCCCGAACCATCATTAGTGATGGAGGAACACACTTCACAGCCCGTCGATTTGAGACTCTATTGGCTAAGTATGGGGTGACCCATAAGATAGCTACGCCATACCATCCGCAAACTAGCGGACAAGTTGAGATATCCGAAAGAGAGATTAAAGGAATTTTAGAGAAAACTTTCTCTAAAACACGGAAGGATTGGTCAATGAAGCTCGACGATGTGTTGTGGGCATAAAGGACCGCCTTTAAGACACCTATAGGTACGACTCCATATAACCTTGTTTATGGAAAATCTTGTCATCTTCCTGTAGAGCTAGAGCATAAAGCATATTGGGTTGTCAAGTGGCTCAACATTGACATGAAAAAAGCCGGAGAGAAGCAGCTATTGGAAATCAACGAGCTAGACAAGATCCGGCTGAATGTGTATGAGAACGCAAAGATCTACAAGGAAAGAACGAAGCGGTGGCATGACAAGCACATCATCCCAAAGGATTTGAAAGAAGGAGATCAAGTTCTTCTATTCAACTCAAGGCTTCGACTATTCCTAGGTAAGCTTAAATCCCGTTGGACAAGACCTTACGTAATTAAACGTGTTTTCCCCCATGGTGCAGTTGAAGTATGGGGTGAACAAAGCGGAAGTTTCAAAGTAAATGGTCAACGGTTGAAGAAGTACACACCGGAAGTCCCGGTTGAGGAGATAGCTCCTATCCTCCTCCATTGAACATCAAAACAAACACCGTCCAGCTAAAGACGATAAATCAAGCGCTTCTTGGGAGGCAACCCATGGTAGTATAGTTCTTTTCTTTTCTTTTCACTTAGAATAGCTTAGTTTAGTTGTTTTGTTTTATTTTGTTTTGCTTTTGTTTGTTCCTCGATGCACTCTTGGTTTGTTTGTGTCAAAAACCGCAGGAACTAGGTCCAAATTGGGAAATCAATGAAGAAAAGGGACACAAAATACTTCAATTTGCAATCTTCAAAGAAAAGAAGGAAAGAAATCGAGCTACACAAAATAGATCGTTCGATTCAGGAACAGAGCAAGACGATTTTTGGCAACAGGGAGAAAAATCGGACCAAAAATCAACCCCCTATGAAAAAAATCGTCCGATTTTCTTCCTTCACCTGAGAAAGTGAAGAAAAATCGGGCCGACAAATAAATCGACCCAATAAATCATCCGATTCTCTTTGCAAAACCTCCGGCCTATATAAAGCCTTCACCACTCGATTTTTTCATTCCACACTTCTCCATTCCCGACTTCCATTCCTCCCAAAGAGCCAAAAATCGCCTACCCTCTCATCTCCTCGTTTCTTAATCGTTTTGAATGATTCTTGAGCCTAAACTGAAGTACTTTCGACAAGGAACAAGGATCTAGCAACAAAAAGCTTGGCAAACTGCTCATTCATCTGGAATTCAGGTTTTTCAATTCGAAACCTAAGTTTTTCGCTCGATTTCGATTCTTGCTTAGAGATTGTTTGTTTGCTGAGATTGATTGAGGGGTTTGCTTAGAAATACCCCTAGGAGACTGTGTGTGGTGTTAATTTGCTCAGAACTTTACATATTTGTGAGTTGTGTTGAAATCGACAGAAAAATCGACCTAGCCCAGAAAAATCGGACGATTTTTACTTAGAACAGGGCGATTTTTCTTGCAGAATGGAGACCTTGAAAAGAATCACTAGAAATGCGGGGAAGAAGAAGGGATCTTCTTCCAAAGCCCCTCCCCCACCACTACCACCCTCTCAAGCTAAACCAAAATTCCCTCCTCCCCTCTCCAAACATAAGAAGAGATATGAGCGTCTCTTAGATCGTCCCTTCACCCCTCCTCGATACATTGTGCTAGATGACTTAGACGCTTTGTTTGTTCGAGAGGATGTGGACATGATGCTAGATAGAGTTGGGCTGAGTCAGTTTGCCATGATTAGGGAGGATGCTTACACCGAGATCACCCTAGAATTCCTAAGTACATTTGGGCATGACCCTAGAGAGAGGACGGTCTCCTTCCGCCTCATGAACCAAAATCATGCCATGACTATAGATGACTTTGGGGATTTGTTTGGTTTTCCCTATTCTTCTGCAGGCACATTCGCGAGAGGAGTGAGTGCTAGTGCCTTTTGGGAAACCATTTTAGTGGGAGAGTATGGAGGTGATAAGTGGAGACCCGGGAATTCGAAAGACCTAGTATGTACAACCTTTCCTTCAAGGTAGTGCATAGAATCCTTAGTGAGAGCTTGTTTGCACGGACGGAGACTCCACAGAAGCTCAAGGCCGATGAGCTCTTTATCCTGTATTGTATGACTTGTAGCACCATTCCCGACATCACCTCTATGCTTGCTGACTATCTAGGAAAGATAGCCAGCAAGGCAAAGGGTGACCTATGTGCTGGAGGCCTTGTCACTCATGTGGCGAAGGCATTGGAGTTAGATTTTTCAAATTGCACTTTAGTTGAGAATGCCCAGCCTTTAGGATCACAAATATTGGTGGCGAGACAGGTCTTGATTCCTCGAGGTAGAGGAACTCTTCATGTGCCCATGCCGTGGGCAAAGGATCCATCAAAGAAGCCGTCCGAGATAGTGTGAAAGTCTGAATGCACCAATCAAAACAAGAGGAATTGGAAGGAGACTTTTGTACTCATGCTTGAGGAGGTTTCTCCTCCTTGTTATTATGATGATGATGCAGGTGACACTGAGGATGAGGAGGATCATGAGGATGGAGCACACCAGGGGACCATGCTAGAGTTCGAGAGTGACACTTATATTGGACATGCCACGGATGCCATGGATACCGATACCCATGGTGCAGGACCTAGCCGGACTAGTCGAGGTACGAAGGAGACGGAGGATGATATGCAGCCACCCCGTCACTCATTTACACATGCTCCTAGCCACGGTAGAGGACGTGGACGCGGACATGGACCTCCCCGACACTTTAGAGACTTGGTCTCTAGTTTCCACGGTCTACGCACCGACTATCAGGATCTTCGATCAGATTATCAGGCCCTCCACACCGACTACAGCGCCCTGAACACTCAGTTTGCAGCGTACCGGCAGGAGACGGATGCTTGACACTCCTCTTATGATGGCCAGATGAGGGACATGTACTACCATCAGTTTGGCCACTTCTACGATCCCAACGCACCGATGTATCCATATCCACCTCCACCACTGCCACCGACCGAGGATTGAGCTTCCACTCCTTTTTACATTGTAAGTATTTTTCTCCATCTTATGCTTGATTTTTCACATTGGGGACAATTTGAAGGTTAAGTATAGGGTGGGGGTACTTACAATCTCTTTTACTTCATTTTCACACTCTATGTTATTTGTGTTGCATTTGATGAATTGGCTTGTAATAACTCTTGCACTACTTGCTTTCCACTATGACATTTGCATTTGCATGCTTTTATTCAAAAATTATGAGTTTTCAAAAAAAATTTGTGCTTCTTATGATGGAAATGACCTCTATGATGAGAATTGTGATGCGGAAAAGGCAAAAAGATGATATGGTTATGTTGAGATTTTAATTATAGCATGAATGAGCTTGCTTTTCTTACTTGAATGCATGAATGGTTTATATGATCTTGATGTTTTGATAAGAGAATGAAATAATGGTCGAAGCTATATTATAAGTACTTTTGCATCATATAAGAATGACCAAGGCAATTCACTTCTTCTCTAGTTCATATCTTGTCCATGATAGCTCCTCAATGAAATATTTGACCTTCTATTTACCATCCGGGAATCAGGATAGGTGATTGAAAAAGGCATGCTTGATGTGGGAGGGCCAATAAAATTGTGTTAAGTGAAAGTTTAGCAAATTATAGGTTTGGGGACGTTGAACATGAGGATGAGTAACTCGGCACCATTCACATAGCCGGGTGTTTGTGTCTTGTCAAAGTCCGATTGAACGACAAGTCCTAACGGGATATGGTATGTGCATTAAGGGTTTGAGGCATCTCGGAAATTGAGAAACGCCGATCTCCTAGGCTTCGGTTATTGTGCACCGCTGTCAATACTCTCAAAAAAGTAAAGTACAAAGAAAGCAAAGCTTTTACATGCAAAGCATGTGTGGTGAAGTTAAGTTCTTGAAAGTATTATGTTGTTCCTCTTTCCCGGATTAGCACCACGATTCCTTAAAAGAATTCCCACCCTTAACATGTTTCTTAGACCTTTTCTTTGATTGGAAGACCTTGAGACTTTTATGCATATGTTTAAGATTTCATGGCTTAGATTTGTTTGATTTTAATTGTCTCTACATCTTTATCATGTCCTTTATTTGTGTTTTTGAGGAGGAAAAGAAAGTTAGTTCATATTGTGATTATTATTGATACATGCCTTGTCTTCCTATGTCTTGAAACATCACTTTGAGGGTGATCAAATAAGAAGAAGCACTACCAAACAAAAGGTTTTTGAGTTTTCATATATATAATCCATGACATCTTGTATTCTAGGTTTGAATCTTGCTTGGGGACAAGCAAGGGGCAAGTATGGGGTATTTTGATGACATGAATTATATACCATTATAATCATGCATATTGTAGAGGTTTACCTCGATTTACCTTGCATTTAGAGAGAATTTGTGTACCTTTTTAGGCTTTATTCATTTATATTCCGGAAATAGAGATCTACACGAGTTTTGGTTGAATTGTAGGTAAATTTGGTGGATTTGGAAGCAAAAGTGGAGCAAGGAGCATCTAAGGCTATTAGGGAAGCTTAAGGAGTCTTAGAGGGATCACAAAGAGCAAAGGAGTTGTGTAAAAGAGTCATAAAAGGGAGGAAGGAAACAAGTCAAGAGACGAGCATTCTCTGTTGAAGAAAATCGTGCCACTTTGTATATAAATCGGATGATTTTCCTTTATAAAAATCGAGCGGTTTCCTTTGTAAATCGGATAGCACGATTTTCTTATCTTTCGGCCCAAGAATTAACACGACTCAAAGCCCATCACTTGTGGACTTGAGAAGTGTTTTGCCAAGCGGCCCATTAGCAAGGAACTATACATTGGAACCCTATGAACGAAAATCGGGACCTCGCAGCGGGAAATATTTACAGGATTGAGAGAGATTGAAGATTCTTGGAGGGAGATTGAAGAGAAACTGCCGGGAAGTCAATCTTTGTCATTAGTGTGAGATTCTTTGTTTCCTTTGCGATTCTTGTGGTTTGTGAGCATATTATTGAGTGCTTTGAGAGATATTTTGATTGGATTTTAGATTTATTTACAGATTTGGAGATTATTGAGTTTTTATTCAAAGTTCGGGTTTATTTGATTTTATTCATTCAATCTCAATTTTGATTTGATTTTGAAAATGGTTGGCTAAAACCCTTGTGATTCTGGGGAGAATAGTTGATGATTGAGGCTTAGATGATGATAGATTGAACTCATTTAACCATTTGGACCATGAGAATTTAGATTTTAACTTTACGACAAATAGAAAAATTGCCCTGTTCTTGAGGAAAATCGGACGATTTTCTTAAGATCCAGTCGATTTATTTCCTTGACGATCTTTAATTGATTTATTCTTTAATCAAAGTTAATCCTTTCCTAAATCCCAACCTTGTTTAATCTTTTTAAACTCTATTTAAGTGTTTGACGAGACTTCATCATTGATTCTACATTTAATAGATTAAGATTGTAAGATTTGGGTAATAGAGAGACTCAACATCCTTTATTAAGGTTTTAAGTGTGCTTTCTATCTTTATCTTGGAGAGTGATATCCTAGGGTTTTGGGTAGTTAGTTTGAGTGTAATTTTTATCCCTAGACCTTTCTATATCGCAGCCTCAACAACCCTTATAGAGAGAGCCTTTGGATTAGACAATTAGGTTTCGGGACTTCATCGTACGATATCTACCTTTGAAACACAAAATCTTGGCAATATAAACTCTGTCCTTTGATCTTTAGAAGTGTCTTGAATCGGAAGCCGCAGTCGGATACTTGAACCCTTGGAATCATTTGTCTCTTTATTAATCACAAAAGCTTTTGCACTTTGTTAGATAATTGAAATTGATTTTATTCTCACCAAAACGCTGAGTTCGACTCTGAAATTTCTTCCCTTACTACAGTTGATCCGTACACTACGGGTTCGCTTTTGCTTAAGTTCTAGATATAAATTTAAGACTTTGACGCACACACTTTTGAGCGAACAGGTGGCGACTTCTCGTACATCTAACCCAAAACCACACTTAAAACCAAAACCTTTTGAAAACGCCAGACCCCTTTCGGGTTCTGTTTATTTTACCTATCAAACCTCATTGCAGGTAGCAAGTGCCATTGTTGTCAACCTAAGGCACTGATACCAACTCTGTAATACCTCGAATTCACCGGACTCGGAGTACCACATTGGGCTAGGATCTCACAATGGATCCTGACCCTAGCTTGACAACAAGTTCACTGGACCTTACAACATGGCACTGACAGATATATAACAAATGCATAAAACAGTATAAGTGTACAACCAAAAGGTAAAACAACATAGCCGAGTATAAACCACAACGCCCTCACACAGGAGGTAACAAAAGATCATCCTCACGCATGAGGGAAAAGGTAACAAACCCAAAAGCCCATAGCATCCTATGTACGAGAGGTCCTCGGCCTGCCACTCTGCCAGATCACTCAGCAGCACGCCAATCCTATGGGGCATCTACAACATGGTAATAAACCATTAGCTAACCATACATATATAGAGTAATGCATAAACACAAATACAATCATGTAAGGATAAACACATCAGCATGATATCACACATTTACCCAGTTTATCATCTTTATATAATAGTCATTCACTCAAGTGGTATATATATATATATATATATATATATATATATAAGAAAGTATGTGACACGAGGACCGATACATCCCCGCCTCTGAGTGCTATATCTAGTTGTACGAGTATCGGTCACACAATCCGTGTACCCTATGGGAGTGGATTGCGCCCTTCCTGTAAACCAGTCTGGCCTGGCGTCAGAGAACCTCCCAAACTCCACTACGGGATGAAAGAGAAAGGTTATCACAGCCACGCAGTGGGGAAAATAATAAAACATAGGTCGGTATAAATGACATCTCATGTTATCATAGCAAACATAATAAGCACATAGCACTTATGCAAACACCCAATATAAGGATGGTAGCTAAGTAAGTCCTACGGACTTACCTCAACCTCGTACATAGCTCAACCACAAATAACCTCCAATCATGAGAGAGGGGCACTGCCTAATAACAAGGCATAGAAAGATATCAACCTCTATTCATCAAAGGGGTCACACCTAGACCCAAAGGAATCCATAGGGATCATACTCAACCTCAAACAACATCAACCTAAGTCCTTAAAGCTGTACAAGGCATAACTCGATCATAGCCTCATCAAAACATAACCTCACACATCTAGCATGATCCTATACACTCACACTAGGAAAGGAGGGCACAAAGGCATCCTAAGGTAATCCTAGAAGCAACACACACCTGCAGAACCGAGAGAAGAACCTAGTTGATGCAGGTGGGCGAAGGGCCGGATCATAGGGTGGCGCAGGGGCGGGTCCTGGCCGGTGTTGGGGTGGCTGCAAGGTCACACAGGGGCGACTGGACAGCAGAGGCACCACTTCAGCCCTTTCTTCACTTCTTCCTTCGATTCTTTACTCCTTCTTTACTCCAACATCAACATACATACTGAACATACATACAGAACATACATACATATACATCAACATAATCTAAACAAGGCTGGAACAAGATCTAAACCTAAGGAACCTAAGCTAGACTAAGGAAGGAAGGAAAAGAAGAAGAAAAGAAGAAAGAAAGGAAGGAAGCCATGGAAGCTTACAAAGCTGGACTTTCAGAAGATCAACTCAACACCATCACCACCTCAAGCTGGCTCAACAAGGCACAACAACATCATCATCAACAAACCACAAGCAAAGCCAAGCACAACTCTCACAAACTCAACCAAAACTCCAAGAAGATAAAAATGATCCAAGGGAGAAGAGAGGAGAAGAAATGTACACAAGAGAGAGATGGAGCTGGAATGAGATAACCCTCATCAGAATGAGAGAGATGAAGGTTAAAAAAAGGTAAAAAAGAGTAAAGCACGAGTCAAAGGGTCAAAGAAGACGGCTGCGGCCCATAGAGCCGCTAGGGCGGACCCTCTGAACCACTGGTGCGGCCCAGGCAAACCGCAGGGGTGCCTCCTGGGTCACGCAGGGGCGGATCAGGCTAAATCCTGGCCCTCAGCTCACATACTCAGCAACTCAGCAACTAGGCTCTTACATATGTCTTCTCGTGATTCATGATCGATATTAGAGGTCGGGTACTGATGAGGGCTGATAAATGAGTCTCAAATCTCGCAAATAAACAAGACCTAGTTGTAGTAAAGCTGTTAAGATCGAACTCAGGAACAACAATGGAAAAATCAGCCGACTTGGTTGGACCAATCGGCCAACCTTGATGAGTGTCAAATGTAACACTTTTTATACATTGTTTTCATGCATATCTTACCCTCTATTCCATCCCATATATGCCTATTTGTATGGAAAGCTTCCACTTTTTGTATTTCAATATCACGAAGTGTTAAATTCGGCACTCATCGGGGTTGGCCACATAATTAGATTTGGATTGGCCAAAGTGTACTACTACACGATTGTAGGGTGGCCGTTTGGATTGAGAAATCGGTGATAAAGCCAACTTTGTAACCCATCCCAAGAACTCTACAACAACCTGGCAAAATAACATGTATATGGCTTGTGTATGGCAGTAGGTTGGCCGTATGACAACCGTTTGGCAGGCCTTTCACCGTTGCTGCGAAGGGTTTCCAAACCTCCGATTTTCTCTTTGGCAAGCATATATTTTGTGTAACCCTAGACTCCGATATATCCCCCTTTATAAGAAAACCTCAAACTGATGGTTACATACGCTTATTCCTCTTAAATTCATTAGTCTTCTAATTCCTCCTTATTTTAGTTGCCAAATAGTTATTAGCTTTGCTCTTAAGGTTCGCAGTTCTAGAACCAAACAATTGCGAGTTTTTATCTTTCTTAATTCAATATATTTGTTTTGATTTATATTCTATTATGTTTGGCTAAGCTTTATCTTGATCTAAGGATTGGATGTTCCCTATAATGGTTTAATTTATTATTTGCATATATTTGTATAAATTAAGAGTTTGATATAGCTTTTTTTCAAAGCGCTTTATTCCTACCTTTTAATTACCTTCGAAAGAAATGGTGTTTCTAATTGGCTTAGATAAAACAAGTGAAGGGCCAAAAGAGAAGTTTGTTTTATTGGATTTATTGAAAAGAACTTGGTTTTGAGAGTACTAGTTTATCAGTGTTTCGAGAATTTCCAATCATCGTAGAAAGTTTCGTTCTTTGTCCCTTTTTCAACTGAAAGGCCACAAGCTAAGGATTTTCTTGGTCTTTTGCGGATTTTGAAATGCTTCATGGGTTTTCCTATACTCGCCGAACCGTTGGATTGAGAGCTACATGAGTTGGAAAGTAGGGTCTTGGTTTGTCTATGCCAAAAACTATTTTAGATGGTTACCTACAAATATCATATATCAATGTTCAGGAAATATATATATATATATATATATATATGGTGTGGTTCCCATGAGAACACCCCTAATGTGAGAACATGAGAACAATCGTACACCGTTGGATGATGAGTATTAAGGGTTTGAGATTTAGAGTAGATATCATAATTAATAATAACTACGAATAATAATAATTACGAATTCAACAATAACTACGAATAATCCACTCAACCAACAATAACTACGAATAATACATTAAACGATATGGCACATTCGTAACAAAACTAATAATAATTACGAATCTGTTCTCATGTTCTCACGTTAGGGAGTGTTCTCATAAGATATATATATATATATATATATATATATATATATATATATATATATATATATATATATATATATTTTTT
>BSUD01000008.1:81526833-81610313 GCA_033239045.1 Fagopyrum esculentum | reverse complement strand
GGGGGGGGGGGGGGGGGGGGGGGGGGGGGGGGGGTGTTGCACCTCGGTAAAACTTCTAAGATCACACCCCTAATGGAGTCCAATCCGATCGGTCTAGTCTTCTCTAATGCTAATTGCGAGGCCTTTAAGTTAAGAACATTAAACTAGATAAAGAAACTAGTGGTTGAATGAACATATTTATAGGGAGACTGTCTAACCTAATATTTCCAATGTTAGAGGGTAATCTTACAAAACCCTATTTCTAAGGATAAAATATAAGAACGTCTAAATGGACAAGTTAAAAAATATCCCAAAACAAAAGGGAAAAAGGGAAAGACAAGATAGGTTGTCCAATCCGGATGTAAAACGGGACTAATCGGTTGACTTTACAACGAGATCGGTTAATCTGCTATAGTAGTTATTAGACTCGTAGCAGAACGCATCATCTTGGAGAATAGGTCAATTGCTGGGAAACTAGGGATAGATTGGCCGATTTGTAGGGTAAATCGGCCGATTGAGAATTCTTCTTTGAGTAGTCTTTATTTCTTCACTCTCGGATATGAATCATTTCAATCTTAACCTCGACTTCCTTGATCGTTGGGTGATCCTTAGTGTGTAACAAACATTAATATGAGAATTACTCCATTTTACATGCTAGGAGGACCAGAATGTTTGCATTATCATCAACGCATGAGTATATCTCCGAAAAATAAAGGGGAATTAAATATATCAAAATGCAATGTAAATCTATACTAAATGGCTCATATGATGGATAAGAATGATGGTGAAACAAAATGTTAAGATGGAACACTTGGTCCAAAAGCGATGTGCAAAAGATGGGAGACTAGAGGAGGAGTTTAAGCCAAACAAGGATAAACAATGAGATTTTGAGTCTTCGTTTTGATGTCTCAATGGTAATATTCCTTGCTCCTCCTTACTTAGTCCAACTTGTTTTTGTTCATATTGAGATGAATACGTTAGTACTTCGAAAATTTTGTCTAATATTATCTATTTAGAGTTGCTTGAAAATAATTCAAATGTGCACAATCCTTCATTTTTATACTAATAATCTTTATTGATTATTTGGAGTTTCTTTATTTAAGCTAATTGTAATCATTTTGTTGTTCGACTTGTACGTCGAGTTTCTTGTAGAAAGGGAACTAGAGCATACAACGCAACGACTCCAGATTGAGCATATATCTCAAAAGAGTCCAGCTTGAGCAAATAGTTCAGGTTGATAAAGGTTGAATTGTTGGTGTGTTTTTGACAACTCTGTTTGATGGGAACACTTCTTGTCTTTCACTTTTTCTAGGATATAGAACTTTGTAACACTTGCTTTCCGACCATACTATTTCGATAGTGATTGACTTGTCTCTCATCAACATCTTGAAATGACTTTCATGCTCATACTTTGACATTTGATGTGCTACGCCACCTTCGATCCTCGTCTTAATTTCCGCACATTGTGCTGTTTGGGTTATTTATTTGTAATCGTTGCTTCATCTACCACTTTATCGGCTTCTCAATTCACCGTATATATTTGTTGCCTAAAAAAACTTTCGGTTACAAAAAAGTAAGCTACTTTGTAATTAAATTAATAGTTACATGAAGCCAAAACAAAAAGGAAAAAACAAATTAACACATGAATGAAATTTCATTTTTTTGCACCGAAAATATTGCTCCGGCCTTATCCGCTAAATTTCTATTTAAGCTGAAATTATTTTTATATCCACAAAATCATACCGAAAATACCAAGATAATGAAAAATTTTACCCAAAAATAATAGTTGTTTACAACCAATTAACCGACATGAATATAATAAAAACAACTCTAAAAAGACAAATCTAACTTAAAATATAGACTAACAACCGTGTTACCATCTTGTAAGTAAAATAAGAATAAATTTAAGATGTATTAATTCGAAAACACAAAAGCAACGAAACATATAAGGTATGAATAAATCCAGGCGAAAAACAAATTGTGTATTATGCTTCTCAACCGTTGCTTTTGCAGGCACCTTGAGAGTGGTTCTTGGCGTCTATTATCTCCGGCCCATACAACTGCGTCAGTTCCTCCTGTTTCATAACCATGTCATACAAATTCATCCACTCCTAGATCACAGCATCACGCAACTACACTACTTATACTTCAGGTTTTTTTTCTAAAATAAGTAAATAACGAAAATTATTTCTCATATTAAGATCGGAGGAAAACTGTTTCCCACAACAATGAAAATCATGGTTTAAAATTGTAACTTTGTTGGAAATTAAAAAATATAAACATGCAAAGCAGAGTTTGGTCCGGTGGTTTGAGTTTCTCTCTTGGTGTGAGGGGTCCTGGAGCCGCCCCTGTCTCAAACTGTGCTATTTATATTTTTTAATTTCCAACAAGCCACAATTGTGAGAAATAGTTTTTCTCCGATCCTAATGTGAGAGATAATGTTCGTTTTTTAATTATTTTGGAAAAAAAATCCTGTACTTGAAAGCTTTAACAGGAAAGCAATTTGAAGCACAGATTAACATTTTTTAAGGTACCTTAATTGAAGTATTTTCAGCAGTCAACTTGTTACATTCCTCAGCCAACCTCTGCAACTCTTGTGTGAGGCTTTGATTTTCTCCAGCCAGTGAATCGACCTTCCGCTGTAGCTCCTCACACTCTGCCTGCTTACGTAGCCGAGACCTTCTAGCTGACTCCCTGTTAGACTGTTTCCTTTTCTGTCGTTTAAGTTCACGTTCATCCTATAAAAAAAATAAAAAGAGACAACATGAACAAGCTTGTTGCAATGTATACGGAGCTTGCTCACTTTGATTGTGCACCTGATGATCATGAGCAGCACATGTTGTCACACCATTGTCTGCTCTAACTTTCATTGTATCAGCAGGGGTACCATTCCATGAACCCATACCAATTTTAAGATTAGTTGCAGGAACGGACATTCCCATAACCGAGGTCTGGATACTTGCACTGCCATCATGATTATGAGAGACACCTACAAGGAATAGTTCAAAATCATAATATATCTGTTGCATTTATCCAAGACTAGATTTAAGGTGCATACCATCTGCAAGCATCTGGCTAAAACTCCCTTTCTTACTACTACTAGCAAGGTTGTTATTTTCGTCACTTGCATCTAAGGACTCGTCACTCACACTTTCCCCACTGTTCACAAGCAAACAGTCACTTTAAACACATATGAATAAAACTGATAACAGCTACTTTTAGCATTGTAAGTTCCAAATTGAGATTTTAATAATGTTTGATCACCCTAAGTAACATTACCAGGAACGTAAACAACAAACAGAGAGAAAGTCCAAATTTCCGATTAACTTCCCTGCGTTCTCCATAAAATGGTTAATATAAACATTACCCACCTCAGTGAAGCACCACCACCATTTCCGGAGCCTGAAGCTGCCCTTCCATTTTCTCCAGCTTTGCTGCTGCCCAACACTGAATTACCCTTGGATTTTTTTGCCGCAGCATTTGAATCTTGAGATTTCCCTTCCAACTCTGTATTACATTGTGCTGCTTTTGCTGTCTGCTGCGTATCATAAAGAGAAATTCTTTATGGTCAATAGTAAATAAAATTGACAAATATGCCTCACTGTCTATAGATTTAATTGTGGTAGATGATAAATAAATACATGGTCACAATCAGATAAAGTAACACCATCTGTCGTAAACTTGGGCAGATCCAGGGATCATCTTGATACCATCCCAGAATTATCAATATTTTATTGATTTTATAAACACTAATATAACTTTCCATCCCCTGATTAGCTGCTGGTTTCAAATTCCTGGGTTATAGGCACATTTTGTTAGAACAAATACCCCATTTGAAGATTTTAGAACGAGTAGGCAGCCTTTCATGAGAACCAAGACAAGAGATAAGGCTATAGAAAGGAGGGTTGAGCTAGTCCAAAGCAGAGGGTTTCAAGTGGGGATGGTAATTTGCAGAAGAGATCATAAATTTGGGATGTTCATGCTTGCTGAATATTTCTGCTCGAGTGAGAGATGAAAAGATCATCACTAGTGAGAATGATTTTTTTTCCAAATGTAGCAGGTCAGATAGTGGGTCACCTTCGAGGAGGTAGATATGAACCCTGAACTATTAGCAATTTTGATCAGGTCCTTTTGTTAATATTAGGAGTTAGATGCTTTGTCCGTCTATTACTGAAGGAAGAGCTACGTCTCGTACTTGGATTAACTTAAATATTCACAATGGATACAAAACTGAGGATTCTTCAAATTAGTTGTTTGCAAGAATCTGGCATTCAGATTTCTATCTTTTGACTTTCCTTTTCTTGGTTCCTAAAAAATGTCTACAAAGTACAAACTACCAAAGCTAAACAAATTTACCATCTCAGATACAGTTTTTTAGCAGAGCATAGTAACACAAACCAGCTACATCAGCAGCGCCAGTAATTAATCTAGCGAACATCCTATGCAATATGAAAACTTTGAGAAAAAATTAAAAACAAAATAATTACTGTATTACCATATTAGGATGAACATAGGTTGCCGCAGGAGGATAGATTGCAGGGTATGGGACTGGTGTTCCATAAGGTGAAATTAAAGGATGCTGCAAAAAAGATAAAATGCATACAACTGTCATTAAGTAAAATTTAGGCCAACAAAACAAGTACACGAGGAAGTACCTGGCCTCCCCACACAAAGGGATGTGGAGAAGGAGCTGCTACAGGTGAAGCAAAAATGGGGGCTGGAGCTCCAACACTATAGTAAGCCTGCAGAACAAATTCCGGAAAAATGAGGGCATACATCATAGTATAAGGATGATGAAACTAAAATCAAAGGTATAAGATGTGATTATAAACCTGCAAAGAGCCAGACCAATCAGGATATGAGGGTGCTGCTGGTGTCTCCTGAAAGATTAAAGCAAACAATATGAGATATATACTTGAAAGACCTGGAATGACCACGTACCGACATACCATTAAAGCAAAAATACCTGAGCAGAAGATGTTATTTTTGACGGCTTGGAAGGTGTAGTCTCTCCATCAGCCTCCATGCAAACTAGAAACAAGTGCTACAAATGAAGGTTTGTTCTCGATAATCCTCTTACACGGAAAAGCCTATGGATTTGTATGTACAATAAAACCCAGCAACTAAGATAAGCAAAACTGAAACCGCGAATAACAAATACCAAACTAAACTAATAAAGGACAAATTCAAAAGACAGTCAGATACCCATTGGAGAAAATGCTCAAGTAGGAATCTGCAGCCAACTAGAAGTCTCAAACTATGACAGAAGCAGTTGTCAATGTCATCAACTGTAAATTGATATAACCATTTATAATTATTGTTTATGTGCAATGGAATTAGGTATTTTTCTATCTTCAAGCTAGGACATTGACTTCTGTAAAGTTAACTAATTACAGATAGTATAGGAAATGTGGGTTGAACGAAATCCCTAACTCAAGCTTTCTATATGTATATGGATGCTGATGAATTGGTTCGCTAACAAACCAAAATTATTGTAAAGATACTAAATTTATCAAGAAATAAACTTAATGCAGGATGCATATATATAACTACCCGGTTCTAAAGCCGAATTAGTTGATTCTCACGGACACTGTAGTTACTGAATTGGGTTATGTGGAAAGACAGTAAACAAGAAATCCAAATTAAACCACAATTTTGACTTAAATCTGGAATGCAACCCAGTAACCAATTTAGACAAAACGGCAATAACTGTGGCTGCAAAAAAAAATACGAAAACATGAAATTCACACAACAGTTGGACAACAAAATGAAATTAGCAGACAGAGAAGAAGACCTGGATATGGCGGTTGTGAAATTGAACTTCTTCTTCTGGCCTATCTTTGTACCTTTTTCCTTCGAAGCTGGTGGCAATGAATTTGGTTTGTACTTGTAGTAATATGCAGGTGGGGTATGAGTTCGTAAGATGGAAATTAACTGTAAACTGAGCTGAGTTAAGGGATATCTTGAATTGTGAGTAGTTGTAACATGTAATGTGTGTATTGTTGTGTTAGAGTAAGTGAAAGAGGAAATAGGGTTTCTTGTCTTCGAGACAGCTGCCGTCACGTTACTGGATAAGGCTTTGACTCCCGCGCTTCCTCCCTTTTCCTGTTTTCTCTTCAAACTATTTCAAGTTCCACTAATATATATATATATATATATATAACCCCGTTGAGTTTTTCGGATAGGGCCGTGCAGCTGCACGTGGAGCTGACACGGTTTTTTTTTTTTTTATAAAAACGAATGAAAATTTGTTTGAACTACCATGTTATAAATTATGCACTATTCTCTTATAAAGTTTGAACTATTCTCATATAATTCATGAACTATTACTTTTTAATATATTATATCAAATTATTTATAAATTAATCGTTTATATGTTATGAGCTATTCAATTATAATTCATGAACTATCATTTTATAAGTTATGCACTATCTTTTATAAGTTTTGCTCTATGAATTATTCTATTATAATGCTGAACTATCCTTTTATACGTTATAAGTTATTCCTTAATAACTTTTGAACTATCATTTTCATTCGTTTCTGAAAGAAGAAGAAAAAATGGATACGTGTCAGCTGCACACGCAGCCGCACGGCCCTACCCTAATTATAGGCCGTACCGGAACAACTCTCTCTCTCTCTCTCTCTCTCTCTCTCTATATATATATATATATATATATATATATATATATATATATATATAGGGTGCGGTTCCCATGAGAACAGGCTTATCATGTAATCATGAGAACAATCTTAGACCACCGGATGGTGAATATTAAGGGTCGAGATTTAAGGTAGATATCATAATTAATAATAACTACGAATAATCCATTCAACCAACAATAACTACGAATAATTCATTCAACCAACAATAACTACGAATAATATATTAAACGATATGACACATTCGTAACAAAACTAAAAATAACTACGAATAATATATTAAACAATAAGGTATGTTCTCATGATTACGCGTATTACCTACCTTATTTTATCTCTCTCTCTCTCTCTCTCTCTCTCTCTCTCTCTCTCTCTCTCTCTCTCTCTCTCTCTCTCTCTATATATATATATATATATATATATATATATATATATATATAATTTGGATTAGAGAAAATTTCCTCACTTGATCTCGTCTAAAGATTAGTACCTGAATTACCCTTTGTATGTTAAGTTAACAAATTGATGTTAAAAATTGCGGACAAAATGTCCCCTCTCATTAACCCCAAGCCCTAAATTTCTTAAGCCCCAAATTTGTCCACATAAGTCCCAAATTTTCTATGCCCAAAATTTTCTTTGTATGCCTACTAAAACCTTATCCGCGTATTACCTACCTTATATTCTGTGCACTTCTATTGTCAGTTCAGCAATTTTCAGATTGATCAGGGTCTGATTGGGAGTTTTTTTACCAGCGTTTGGTAGCTGATGATATGAAGGTAGCTGATGGAAATGAAAATTTAGGATTTGTGGTGTTTGGGAGTGTAGCATCTGGGAAATGAAAGGAGATGATGGTAGCTGATTTTTTCCAAAATCTATAAGCTCTCAAGAGATAGATTGTGGTAGTTGATGGAGATGAAGGAACATATTTTTCAAAGTTAACCCTCCTTACTCTGATATTGATTTCTTCAACTTCAGGCAAGCAAACTCCTACTCCTTAGATATTCATCTCTCTCACTTTCTTGTTGAACAATCCCGCTTCCCTTATGCCCTTCTTGATGAATGTCTAAGAGGATATGAATTTGCCCTCAAAGTTGGAACAAGTATCATTTTTCTCAACCCTCGTCTTTTCTGTTTTGCCATACTTTCATCTCCTCTCTTTTCTTCTTTGAAGATGCACTTCCGAATCTAGAAACCAGTTATCCTTCATCCTGTGTGTGACACCTATTTCATTTCTAGTTGATTACCAGTCAATTAACCCTGTTTAAAACAATAAGGGGAAAAGCGGGAAAACGTAAAATTTAAAAATTTTATCTTACATCTATATTCACAACATATATACATACTAACAAACGTCATAAAACTCTGTTTAACAAAACACAGCTGTTTAAAACCACACAAAACATCCTAGGCGGTAGCATCCCATAACAGCCCACCTGATATGATCTCAATTCCAGGTGTTGGGTCCAACGTCCTTGCCTTGATCAGGCCGAGTCTGAGTAGCTAAAAAATATGGATATAACAACAATGAGCTACAAGCTCAGTAAGGGTATACAAATCGCACTCTCCCAATATATATAAGTATCTAATATCCCGTCCCCCAAAGGACACAATACCCGTTCTCACATTCCAAAGCACACATACATCTCCACATTCACATTACATACAAAACACATAACATATACACATTCAAGCATGTTATCATACCACATATAAACATATCACCTCATATAAACATCTCATATCATACAATCACATATAAATAATCATGACATAACATATAACATGCTAGACTCGATTGCATCGATGCATAGGTTATAATTAACTAACTAGCCCTAACTGATCGTACGGTATATTTTCTCGTGTGCTTTCGTATTTCTTCTCTTTCTTTCTTTCTTTCTTTTTCTTTCGGTTGGCCAACCCGATAGCGTCCTAGGCCCCCTGTAGATCAGGTAGCGACCTCGGCCATCTTGTCCTAAGACCCCTTGTGGATCAGGTTGCGATCTTAGACTATTTTGCTCATCTTGAGCCCCCTATAGATTAGGTAGCGACCTCTGAGGCCCCCTGTAGATCAGGTAGCGACCTCGTTGTTCGCCACTTAGTGTGCGTGCAAATAAGCTTTAAATTTATAATACTAGAATCAAGCAAGCGAACCCGCAGTGTACAGATCGGCGTAGTAAAGCAAGAATTCCAGAGTGTCGAACTTAGGGATTTAGGGGAAACAAATTCAGTTCGCAAATCGTCAAGCAAGTAAATGTAATAAGCTTTACAAATATTGGAAAAAAGCAACCCTAAAGATCCAAGTATCAAATTGTGGCAATCGATTCAAGATATACTATACATATAAGGACAGAGTTAAGAATCTCAAAGGTATGCTACAGTAAGGTAATGTACGGTGAAGTTTCAAAACCCTATATGTCTAACCCAAAGACTCTCTCTATAAAGGTTGTTGAGGCTTCAATATAGAAAGGATCTAAAAGGTAAGAATTGATCTCAAATACCCAAACTTGTATCCCAAGGATCAAGATAGGCTCAAACGGTTAAGGTTGTGACACTCGAAACCGAAATAGAGGATGTTGAGTCTCACTACTACCTAGAAAAGACAAGTCAAGGCTAGGTTAAAGCTAATCTTTAACTTTGGATTAAAGTAAAAGCAAGGTTCGTAAACTAGGATAAATTACGGGGCAGATCTTGAGTTCCACGGCCGTGGAATCCCAAGAACAGGCCGTGATCTTGGTTGTCGACGAAGTTTCTCTAACTCTCTGGGTCCAATCTGTTTACGATCGATCTATCATCATCTAAGCCACGACTATCAACCCTTCACCTTATAATTGCTAAAAGGTTTTAGCCAATAACCATTGTCATGATATCAAAAATCAATTTAAGAAGAATGAAAGATGAAAACCCTCAAAAACTCGAATATAACTCAAAGTCAATCTCAAATCCAAAACACAAAATAGAATACTCAATGGATTCAGAATATAACACAAAACCTCACAATGATCTTAGGCAAACACGAAGAACGGGATGTTAATCCGTCTTCAATATCAAAACCTAAGAAAAGGGCGCCACTTCCGCCACACACAATCTTCGGGAATCCAAATGGCCGGCGCTTCCACAAACTCTTGCGACAAACCCTAAGGCGAACTCTCCAAAGCGAGGTGTCCGAAAATCTCCTCTTCCCGCCTTTTTATCCGTAGAGAAAGAGGTATCTTCCAGCCCAAATACGTAGATGATGTGGCAATAAATGATTCGTCAAAAAAATTGCCTAAATCACGGTCTCCTGATGTTCCACGACCGTGGAAATGGGGCGTGGAAAGGATTACGGTGTCTCTCATCTTCCACGACCGTACTTTAGGCCGTGTAACTTACTAGAAAGCTCCACGCTCATGATGCCAAGATCCACGGCCGTAGTTTAGAGCATGGACTCTTCTACGGCCGTCATTTAGGGCGTGGAAGTGTAGATTGCTTGTGGTTTCCTTTGTGTCGTGACATTCTTCATCCTAGCTCCTTCCTTAGCTTCCTTGATGTGTTCCTAATCCTTGGATATGATCGAATCCTTTCTTTTCTCTCTCAAATGGTCCGGTTTCAGCTCTTATTCACCTATAATCAATCACAAAACTAATGTAGACCTCCATATCAAAAATATAGGTGAACAAGCTAACAAATGCTTCAATGCCTTATCCATGAACACAATAATGTATGAAAAACAACTAGAATAAGTGCCTAAAATATCGCAATATTTCATGCTAACAAAATACCCCATACTTGTCACTTGCTTGTCCCCAAGCGAGGTTTTCAAAAGCTTAGAACACAAGTTAGGATGAAATATGCATGCAAACTTAAAAACAAAACATCTTTTAGGTAAGTGTGCTTCTAGTCAATAGATCATCCTCAAACCTTGCTTCATTCATCTTCAAAAACACTCATATACATAAACAATAGATTGTAGAGGAAAGAAACATCATAAGCTGCTCAAACATCAAGACAAATATCATAACCCTTCAAGTATTGTCAAAATCAATCATAAGAAACTTCAATTTAGATCACCAAGTCAAATAACACTCTTTTGATATTAAGGACTTTCAAGTAAGGTCTACAATCGGAAAGGAGAGAAACTTATAAGGGATGTGGTGCATGAATCCGGGAAAAGGAATAACCCAACTCTTTTACTTTTTTACATTGATTTTGCAACACCATCGACTTAGAGCTTTACTCTTTTCTTTTTTACATTATTTTTCGACTTTACTTTTGGAAGTATGGACAGCGGTGCACAAAAACCGAAGCCTAGAAGATTGGCGTTTCTCAATTTCGAGATGCCTCAAACCCTTGATGCACATACCATAATCCGTTAGGAATATCGCTCAATCCGACTTTGGCAAGACACAAACACCCGGCTATGTGAATGGTGCCGAGTTACTCATCATCATGATTGCCTTCCCCAAACATAGAATCTCTATTCTTTGAATGCAAAATTTTTGCTGTCATGGCCCTCCCACATCAAACATGCCAAAATTTCAACTCCTCCTAATTCCCGGATAGGTAAGGGAGGCAATTACTTTTATTGAGGGGCTAAGTGATCAAAGAAAGAAAGAAGAAAATCGAATTGCCTTAATCATTTAAAAAAGGTATAAGAACTCATCTTGCGATTTCATCTTCGATTTCTCAATATGATTTAGATAAAACTCTTCACATTATGAGACTTGCAAGAAGGATAAATAACACAATCAATTTCTTTTCAATTCATGATTTCGTTTAGGCATACAATTGTCATCCAAAACTCAATCCGCAAGTAGGAACTATCACAGAAATCATCTCAAATCTTAGAAGCACAAAACCTTTTTAGAATTTTTCAAAATTTTTCGCATTTTTATGGGTTTTTCAAAAACTTTTTCATGCAATGCAATAATGAAACGTGTGACTATGAAATGAAGCATGCAATGTGTCATCGATCAAGGCAAGCAAATGTAGTAGAGTTATTACAACACATAGTCACACCCCACCCCATACTTAGGACAAACATTGTCCTCAATATTCAAAAAGAAATAAGGAAAAAAAGAAAAGAAAAGTGAACTCACTAGACGGTGGTGGGGTGGCTGAAACTGGCTGTCATGAAATCTCGTCACTACGGTGGAGGCGGTGGTGGAAACGGGCGAAACTCGGGGCTGAAGTTCCGCCCAAACTGCTGGCGGTAAATGTCTCTCATCATCCGATCATGCTCCTCAACCCGTACATCATGAGTGTCCCTATGAATCTCCAAGTCTCCTACCCTCCTAGAAAGATCTGTAGCCCATGCCGGAAGCTGCTCATACCCTGCCGGCGGCTGACTGTACCATGCTGGTGCATCCTGTGGGGCTGGTGCTGCTGGTGCATGTGCATACCATGGTGGCGGAGCTCCCATCCACTCCGGCTGTGCTCCATACCAAGCGGGGGGAGCCTCCATCCATGTCGGTCTCTCGCTCACACTAGCACGGCGAGAGGAGGAAGCACCGGAGGGTCTAGAAAGGCGGGGATACTGTCTAGGTAGGTCTGGGAAGGTGTCGGCTGATCTGGGAATGTGCCAAATGTCTGCTCATCATCTCCTCCCTCATCATGATCACCTCCTCCTATATCCTCATCAACATCAGTAGTTGGAATCTCATCGGGGACGTAGGGATGTGCTACTAACCTATTCGCATGCATAGCAGCGAAAGTCTGCTTCCAATTATGGTGTCCAACCATAATGGAATACTCAAGGAGCCATGGAATACCTCTACCTCCTCTCTCTTCCCATGGCATACCGGCGGTAGGTGGACCGTAGTGCCTAGGGAAGATGATACCCCTCGTCATCAAACTATTGAGACCCAAAGGTCTCGCTGCGATCCTAGTACAAGCAAGAAAATCAACCCCCAACTGCCTAGCAATGTGGGTAACCATCCCACCATATCCAATGTTCCCGGATCTCTTATTCTTAAGCTTACTAATGGTGGAGGCTAAGAGGGTGGCACAATCAGCGGGTCTACCGTGGAGCATGCAATAGAGAAGGAATAGCTCATCGGTCTTTATCTTTTGGGGGGTTTCGGTCCTAGGGAATAGGCACTCGGAAAGGACCCTATGAGCTATCTTCAAGGCTAAGTGGTAGATGAGCTTAGCCTTGGTGTCAGCTGGTTGCCAGCGGTCCTCGCTAGCATAAATCATGGCTATGTCCTCCCAGAAGTCCTTAGCGTATACACCGCTAGGAAAACGATCGTTAAAGGTCTCATGGAACCCAAAGAAGGCTCCAAAATCCAAGATCGAGAACTCGTAATCCGTCTCCATCAATCTAAAAGATACCATCCTATCGACGGCGCTGTGCTCGAAAGAAATAACAAACTCCCTTGTGATCTCCTCATATGCATCCTCCCTAATAGCGGAGAAGATGATCAAACCGGCTCTATCTAAAAGCCAAGTCAGGTCATTTACCACATTCAGCGGCTCTAGCTCTTCAAGAACTAAGTCGCGTGGTCCGATGACCGTCCTCTTCTCGATCCTTTCTAAGGTATCGAGATAGTTTGGGTGAATGGTGGGGATTCTAAGGCGTGGAGGTGATGGTGGTTCACTAGGAGGGGCTTGGGAAGAAGAGGAACTATCACCCTTTCTCTTCTTTTTCTTTCCTGCACTTATCGTCAACATTTTCTCAATTCCAGTAGAAATCACGGTCTGTTCTTCCTATTCCACGGCCGTGGAAGTTCCAGAGACCGTGATTCGTCTCTGATTTGCTCAAATCTCAACAAAATCAACAACAAACTCAATAGAACCTGTCCTAGACTAATTCCAATCTCAATCCTTTGCAATTTCCTTAAGTTCTTGCGAAAATTTAGCCCGAATTGACAAAGAAGAGAAGAAGAGTAAAAACCTAGGGTTTTGGATCTTTGAATCCAAATTCTGCCTTCTGGAGGGATTGTTCACTTGTTTTGTCGATTAGATCTTGTAGAGGAATGAAAATGCTCCACTTTAGCACCAAGAATCGTTTGATTTGAACTCAAAACGAAGATTTGAGAGGGTGAGGAAGGTGTCGGCGTTTTGGATCGTGGAAGAGAACCGTGGATTAGGGATTTGGGGTGTTTTTGTGAAGGAAAGTGGTTTATATAGTGGCCGTAAAATTTTTGGAAAATCACGGTCACTCGGGGTGTTCCATGGCCGTGGAATTGTACGGACCCGTGGTTTTGGCGCTTTTTCTCAAATTTTAGAAGAATTACGGTCACTGTAGCTTCCACGACCGTGGTTTAGGGCGTGGAACTCTCTGTAATGTGCCAAAATCCAAGTTTCGTCAATTCCTTCCAACTTTTCCTCCTTCCATTGCCTATTCCATTGCTCCTACATCCAAAATTACAACATACCGGAAGGTATCGAGGGAAAAACAAAACAAAAACGTCTAGACTACTCTAATCTAAGAATGAAAAACGAAAATGCAATATCTTAGGTTGCCTTCCAAGTAGCGCTTTTTTAAGGTCCGTAGCTAGACCGTACCTGCGTTTATTCGAGTGCAGTAGGTGCGAACTCCTCAGCTTAGAGTTCCGGTGAATACTTCTTGAGTCGTTGACCGTTCACCTTAAAACTTCCGCTCTTCTCACCCCATACTTCAACTGCGCCATGGAGAAAAACATGTTTGATTAGATAAGGTCCGGTCCAACGAGATTTAAGCTTACCTGGAAAGAGGCGAAGTCTTGAATTGAAGAGGAGAACTTGATCTCCTTCTTTGAGGTCCTTTGGAATGATATGCTTATCATGCCAACGCTTCGCTCTTTCGTTGTAGATTTTGGCGTTCTCGTAGGCGTTTAAGCGAAGTTCTTCAAGCTCTTTAAGGTCCAAGAGGCGCTTCACGCCCGCTTCTTTCATGCCGAAGTTCAACCACTTTACCGCCCAATATGCCTTGTGTTCCAGCTCTACGGGCAAGTGACAAGACTTCCCATACACAAGGTTGTATGGTGTCGTTCCTATGGGAGTCTTATATGCAGTCCGGTATGCCCATAAAGCATCATCTAGTTTCAAAGACCAATCCTTCCTTGTCTTCAAAACTGTTTTCTCTAAGATGCCTTTAATTTCTCTATTTGAAATCTCCACTTGTCCACTCGTTTGTGGATGATAAGGGGTGACGATCTTGTGAGTCACCCCATACTTAGCTAGTAGAGCTTCGAATCGTCAGGCTATGAAGTGTGAACCTCCGTCACTAATAATGGTCCGCGGTGTCCCAAATCAAGGGAAAATGGTCCTATTGAAGAACTTTATGACAACTACAGCATCATTAGTTGGAGAGGCTATGAATTCAACCCACCTCAAGACATAATCCACAACTAGAAGTATGTATTGATTCCCGCAAGATGATGGGAAAGGACCCATAAAATCGACTCCCCAAATGTCGAAGATCTCTACCTCTTGAATGTTGTTAAAAGACATCTCGTTTCTTCTTGATATGTTTCCTGTTCTTTGACAAGCATCGCTGCAGGAAACAAAGGTTTGTACATCCTTAAATAAAGTAGGCCAAAAGAAACCGGGTTGCAATACCTTAGCGCTAGTTTTGTTGGAACTAGCGTGTCCTCCACTAGGTAGTGAATGACAATGACAGATGACACTTTGCATCTCGTCTTCCGGCACACACCTTCGAATGATGCCGTCTGGACCTCTCTTGAAGAGTAGAGGTTCGTTCCAAAAGTATTGCCGGACATCCTTAAAGAACTTCTTTCTTTGTGCGTAGGATAGTCCGAGCGGTATTTCCTGACAAACCAAATAGTAAACAAAATCAGCAAACCATGGTTCGTTACCTTTTGTTATCTTGTCGATGCACTCCTCTATGATGTGTAAGTGTTCGTCAGGGAAGGAGTCATCTATAGGTAGGTCGTAATCTTCTAGGTGTGGTAGACGACTCAAATGATCCACAACAGAATTTTCCGAACCTTTCTTGTCGCGGATCTCAAGATCGAATTCTTGTAGGAGAAGAATCCATCTAATCAGTCTCGGTTTTGCGTCTTTCTTGGCAAGCAAATACCGGATTGACGAGTGGTCCGTGTATACAATCACCTTCGATCCTACAAGATAAGAATGAAAATTTTCAAATGCATATACAACGGCCAAAAATTCTATTTCCGTAGTGGCGTAGTTGAGCTGCACTTCATCTAGCGTCTTGCTAGCGTAATAGATGGCATATGTGCGACCTTCCTTCTTTTGTCCCAGCACAGCCCTAACGGCTACATCACTAGCATCACACATGACCTCGAATGGAAGACTCCAGTCCGGAGGTTGTATGATTGGGGCTGAGATTAGAGCCTCCCGGATCTTGTTAAATGCATCTAAACAATCCTGCGAAAAATCAAAAACTGCATCCTTCATCAATAGATTAGTAAGCGGTTTTGATATCTTAGAAAAGTCTTTGATAAAACGTCTATAGAATCCGGCATGTCCTAGAAAGCTTCTTATCCCTTTCACCAAAGATGGTGGAGGTAGCTTCTCTATGGTCTCAATCTTAGCCTTATCTACCTCAATCCCTCTACTAGAGATTAAATGTCCGAGTACAATGCCTTCCCTCACCATGAATTGACACTTCTCCCAATTTAGAACTAGGTTAGTGTCTTCACACCTTTGTAGCACAAGAGAAAGGTTAAAGAGACAATTATCAAAAGAGGAATCATAAATAGAGAAATCGTCCATGAAAACCTCCATAATCTCTTCTATGTACTCCGAGAAGATAGCCATCATGCACCTTTGGAAGGTGGCTGGGGCGTTGCAAAGCCCAAACGGCATTCTCCTATAAGCAAACGTACCCCATGGGCACGTGAACGTGGTCTTCTCTTGATCATCCGGATGTATCGGAATCTGAATGAAACCACTATAACCGTCAAGATAACAAAAATGTGAGTGTTGTGCTAACCTCTCAAGCATTTGATCGATGAATGGTAATGGGAAGTGGTCCTTCCTCGTTGCGTTGTTTAGCTTGAGGTAGTCTATGCACATCCTCTATCCCGTCACGGTTCTTGTAGGAATGAGCTCGTTGTTTTTGTTTGTGATGACCGTCATTCCTCCCTTTTTCGGGACAACTTGTACGCGGCTTACCCACTTACTATCGGAGATAGGGTAGATAATACCTGCATCAAGTAGCTTAAGAATCTCCTTGACAACCTCCTTCATGGTCGGATTTAACCGCCATTGAGGTTGTCGCGAAGGCTTAAAATCTTCCTCCATTAGAATCTTGTGCATGCATAGTGATGGTTTAATTCCAACAAGATCCTTTATAGTGTAACCTAAGGCTTTCCTATGTTTCCTTAGAACAACCATAAGCTTACTATGTTCATCTTCACTTAGAATGGAACTAACAATTACCGGAAAGGTATAATTAGATCCTAGAAATGCGTACCTTAGATGTGTGGGAAGCGGCTTTAATTCCATCACTATTGGAGTTCCCAATCCTTCCTTAGAAGTCTCTAAGGGTATAGAAGTTGTTGAAGAAGGCTCAAAAGCATTGGTGGAGAGGACGTAATTTTTCTCGGAATCTCCCGTGGTTTTGGACGTGGAAGTCAATTACGGCACCTCTGATAGTTCCACGGCCGTGGTTTTGGTTGTGTAACTTACTGGAGTCCTCTGAATAGGTGATTACGGTCATGTTGGTGGAAACCACGGCCGTGGAATAGCACGACTGACCGTGATTCCTCACATCTTCTGACCCATCGTAGAGTTTTTCAAACTCTTCTTCATACACTTCTTGTAGCTCTTCTAAAGCTTCAATCTCCTCATTGCACTCCTCTTCTTTTCCTTTCTCCGTGATGCTCATAGTAATAACCCTTTGCAATGGATCTTTGAGGAGAATCGAACTTACTTCCTCTCTAGATGCCTCTTCGTCATGGATGTTAAACATATCCTCTTCAAGAGCTGGCTCTTTCACCAAAGTAGAGAGGACAAACTCTACTTTCTCCTCTCCTATGTCGAAGGCAAGTCTAGTATTCTTGCAATCCACTACGCAGCCGGAAGTTGCAAGAAACGGTCTTTCGAGTATGATCGGGACCGGACTATCTGCAGGAATGTCAAGCACAACAAAATCTATTGGAACATAGAACTTATCAAGCTTGACCGGGACGTCCTCGATGATGCCGACGGGACGAGTTATGGATCAATCCGCCATGTATAACCTCATATTTACCGGTTTAGGTTCACCTAAATCGATCTTCCTGCATAAAGCAAGCGGAATGATACTAACGCTTGCTCCCAAGTCACATAAAGCGTCGTATGTGACATCTCCCATTCCGATTGAAATGCAAAATGACCCCGGATCCTTCAGCTTTGGGGGCATTTTCTCTTTCATCGTTTTGATAAGATCCGAAGATTCCGAACTCATCTTGACTTCTCCAAAGTCTTCTAGCTTCCTCTTGTTAGAGAGGATCTCTTTTAAGAACTTCCCATAAGCGGGCATACCTATAATTACATCAATAAAAGGTATATTAATATGCAGTTTGCTCATGAGTTTAATAAATTTACCGAATTGCTTGTCTAGACGCGCTCTTGCTCTAGATTGTGGGAATGGTAGGGGAGGTTTGTAAGCTGGAGGAGGAATGTAGATGTCTTCCTTCTCCTTCCCCTTCTCTTTCTCCTTCTCAGCTGGAACTTCCACAAATGTAGGCTGCGGATCGGTTGTGGTTACTCCGCTTCTGGTGGTGATAGCCATCACCTTTCCTTTCGGATTGTCCTCCGTTTTACCGGGAAGTTTTCCTTGATCTCTATGAACTTCCTCAGCCTTGCTGAATAATTGGTTCTCTAAAGTCTTTTGAGCTTTATCAACCTTGGTGATATGATCATCAACCTTAGTAATGTGACTCTTCAATCCTTGAAGCTTTCCCAAGATTGTTTCTAACATGGGATCGGGCTTCTCCTTTCCAGGATTGCTTGTGCTATTAGATCCTTGCCCCTGGCTTTTCAAAGGAATGGAAGAGGAGGAAGGTGGTGTTAGTGAATTTCCTGAATTGGAATAAGAATTACCGAAGTTTTGTTGTTGGTTGGAACGCCAATTGCCGTTTGAATTCCTGTTGTTGTTGTTGTTCCAATTGCTATTCCGATTATTGTTATTCCAATTGTTCCGGTTGTTGTTGTTGCGGTTATTATTCCGGTTGGTTCCTTTATTTTCTTGATGATTGTTGTTTCCTAGGTAACCAACATCTTGCTCCTTAGGCTTTGGAAAGCTAGCCTTGATGACTTCCTTCAATTCTTTAATCTCGGTGTTGAGAGAAAAGATTTGAGTTTGAGCAGCTTGTGTTAGCTTCGCTCCTTGCTCCACTTGGTTCGATCCTGTCTTTCGGTGGGAATACTTTTCAATGACTTGGGCTTGCTTCTCATTGAAGTCCCAAGCATCATCTTCTCTCATGTCCATGAATGTACCGCATGAAAGGGATTGGAGCTTGAATTGTGTTTCCACATCTAGCCCCTTATAATATACCTCCAATAGACCAAGTCTTGAAATGCCATGGTGTGGGCAATCCAATAGCAAATCTTGAAATCTTTCCCAAGATTGAAACAAACTTTCGTTAGGCTTCATAAAGAATGCATTAATATTACCTCTCAACTCCGCAGTTTTGGATGGCGGAAAGAATTTGGTTAGAAAATCCGAAGATAGATCTTCCCAAGTATTAAGTCTTCCATTTGGAAGAGCTTGATACCATGCAAGAGCATTGTCCTTAAAAGAGAAGAAGAACGGCTTAATCTTGTAGTTGTTGGAAGTGGTGTTTTTCGGCTTCATCGTCTCCATGAGAACTTCGAAATTCTGCAAGTGTTGATGTGGAGATTCAGCACTTGTTCCGCCAAACTGATTTTGGCGAACCATGGTGATCACTTGTGGACTAAAGTTGATTCCCTGAATATCTTCAGCTTCAAAATTCACGCCTAGGCGACGTGGTTGTTGGGTAGGATCCATTCTTTGACCGAGCGTTCGCGGCTCTTCATCTACGTGAGCAGCTCTCGCACCCCCAGCTGGGATACGATGATTGGCGGCTGGCCTTGGATTGTTCCGGTTCGTATTGATCGTTGGATCAATGTCTTCTAGCGACGGCATGGAGTAGTCTCTCTCTTCATCGGATGAGTCGGTTCTAACCAATCTTGTCGGTTTGCTTCTCTTCTTCTTCTTGGAACCACTCATCTCCAACCTCATTTGCAACATCATGTCCTTGAGCTCATCAATTTGCAATTGATGACGCTCCGATTCTTTCCAGGGAGTCTTCTCGCTCCATCTAAGTCGAGCTTCGGAATCATCCAACTTTGCTTGGATAGCCCTCTCTTTACTTTCAGCCATCTTTCTTTCTTTGAGCTTCTTTCTCAAAGTCTTCTCAAGTTCTTGATCAAGAGGTAAGAGGTCTTTGTTGGTGCTAGACCTGTGATATATCTAAGACAACCTGCAAATATCACTCAAAAGAGATATCAAATAACAAGAGCAAAACTCCCAAGCTTGACAACCGATAACTGAATTCGGCCTAAACCAAATCCCCGGCAACGGCGCAAAAAACTTGTTCGCCACTTAGCGTGCGTGCAAATAAGCTTTAAATTTATAATACTAGAATCAAGCAAGCGAACCCGCAGTGTACGGATCAGCATAGAAAAGCAAGAATTCCAGAGTGTCGAACTCAGGGATTTGGGGGAAACAAATTCAGTTCGCAAATCGTCAAGCAAGTAAATGTAATAAGCTTTGCAAATATTGGGAAAACAGCAACCCTAAAGATCCAAGTATCAAATTGTTGCAATCGATTCAAGATATACTATGCATATAAGGACAGAGTTAAGAATTGCAAAGGTATGCTAAAGTAAGGTAATGTACGGTGAAGTTCCAAAACCCTATATGTCTAACCCAAAGACTCTCTCTGTAAAGGTTGTTGAGGCTTCAGTATAGAAAGGATCTAAAAGGTAAGAATTGATCTCAAATACCCAAACTTGTAACCCAAGGATCAAGATAGGCTCAAACGGTTAAGGTTGTGACACTCGAAACCGAAATAGAGGATGTTGAGTCTCACTACTACCTAGAAAAGACAAGTCAAGGCTAGGTTAAAGCTAATCTTTAACTTTGGATTAAAGTAAAAGCAAGGTTCGTAAACTAGGATAAATTACGGGCAGATCTTGAGTTCCACGGCCGTGGAATCCCAAGAACAGGCCGTGATCTTGGTTGTCGACGAAGTTTCTCTAACTCGCAGGGTCCAATCTGTTTACGATCGATCTATCATCATCTAAGCCACGACTATCAACCCTTCACCTTTGAATTGCTAAAGGGTTTTAGCCAATAACCATTGTCATGATATCAAAAATCAATTTAAGAAGAATGAAAGATGAAAATCCTCGAAAACTCGAATATAACTCAAAGTCAATCTCAAATCCAAAACACAAAATGGAATACTCAATGGATTCAGAATATAACACAAAACCTCACAATGATCTTAGGCAAACACGAAGAACGGGATGCCAATCCGTCTTCAATATCAAAACCTAAGAAAAGGGCGCCACTTCCGCCACACACAATCTTCGGGAATCCAAATGGCCGGCGCTTCCGCAAACTCTTGCGACAAACCCTAAGGCGAACTCTCCAAAGCGAGGTGTCCGAAAATTGGAACCCTAATCGGATGCTCTACAATGGGATGCATCTCATCCAACCTAGAAACGTATATTTATAATATTAAAATCAAACCCTAGGCCGGGAATAAGAAGCCCAATCCGTAAATAATAGATAAGATATGATTTTGGAGAAACAGTGACGGCGAGACGGCATGGGAGACGACCTGACAAGCCATTTGACATTGTATATGGGAATTAAATTAGAAAATGTCGTAGATAACTGAAATTCCATATGGCATCAAGACGGCATTAAGACACCCTGACAAGTTGTGTGGGATGTCATCTCTTCCCGTCTAGGAGCGCTGTTTGACAACTTTTTTGACAGTTCAGTAAAACTGACCTGCCCACTACTCTTGTTGGAACCACGAATTACATGAGTACTACTTTCGAATATATACAACTTTATGGTTGACACAAATGTACAAATACAAAGGGAAGATGGTCAAAATCGGGAAAATCTTAGAGGTCATTAATGATTTTCACAAGGTTGTTCAATTCTTTTTTCTCCAACATAAATCTACCTTGGAACTTTGATTCTCAATCAATATAGATGTTTTTTGTACTATGTTTGACCTCAAGGAGGATAGAAACTCATACTATGATATTCTTTCATCAATCTTGCACATTTGTTTTGCCTCAAACGCCTTAAATATGAAACTAACCAAAATAGATACCACACTTTTCAATATGAAGGAATTCTGCTCTATATGAACACAAATCAGACCAAATGCATATGATAACTCAAAAGACGTATATTTTGGACTCATCAAATTACCCCTTACTTAAGCCTCACTTGTCCCCGAGAAAGATCATAATGTATGGAACACTATGTTACGCTAAGATTTGTAACACGCAAAAGTCTTAAATTTATACCTCGATATATTTCTTCTAACTCCTAGCGAACCCACAGTGTATGGGTCGTTTTGTAGTAAGGATAGTATTCCGAGGTCAAACACAAAGACTAAGGTGAAATCGAATCAAATAAGTGACCAAGGATAGAGTAAATCTAGTCTAAGAAAAGAGAAAGTAATAAAGAAAGAAAATCGCAATGTTTTTGGATTGGTTTTGTGGTGATCAAGCAAGGATCACGAATCATGCAAGATTAACAAATCAAACCAACAACTAAGCTAGAAACACAAACAAGCAAAACAAAAACGAGATATATGATCAAAGAGAGAAAAGCGGATTCTAGGGGTTAGGAATTCCGGTTATGGCATTGGACTCAAGCTTCTATTCAACCTTGGACTAGCTATGGTATGTTGAGAAGGAATATTTCTCAAATGGGGTCAATTACCGGGTAGGTCTCATGATCCACTAATCCCGCACCTAAGGTCCTATCACCGGGTGAGTCTCTAGGAGCCTAAGGTTGGGAAATCTACACAAACCGGATTGCTATCTAGAGATCTAACCTCTCCTTACCGAATAAGTCTCGGGAAGGCAAGTCCTAAATATCAATCCTAGCACATTCAGTCCAATAGCGGCTTGTGAGGCTCACTACTACCTAGAGTTCGTCATCATTCGTACTTAAGGTCGGAAATCACCGTGTAAGTCTCTTTCCTCACTTAGTTTGCTAGCATTAGGTCACCCTAGGCTAGATTAAGCTTAACAAACACTAGGATTTCAACAATCTAACATCCTAACATTCAAATTCACCAATATAAGCACAACAGAAGCAAACTACGGGCAGATCATCAGAACCACGGCCGTGGAAGGGGAAGAACAACCCGTGATTTTCAACAGCAGTTAAGTTCGAGCAAGCAATTCATCAAAGGATACATTCAAGTCTATTCTATCATAGTCCAAGCCATAACCATCACTCCATTACCCTAGAATCTCAACTATTTAGCCAACAACATCCATTTTAACAATCAAACTCAACAAGCATACATTCATGGCTTCTATAGCAAGAAAATGAAATGAAAGAGAAATGAAACAAGTAGAACAAGAAAACCAAGCTGAATAAATGTTAAGAAAGACTTACAATCCTTCAAAAGAAGGTTCAAATCGTTCCTTATAAAGCCTTGCAAATTTCTTCAACAAGTTCACTCAAAAATCTCTCAAAAACTATGAAAAGCTCTAAAACTAATGTTATTCTTCTTCTTCTCCAAATGAGAGTGTTTTTGCTCCCCTCCAATAGTAGCCTCCAATGGAATGTTGTAGAATGAGAGAGTGTGGGAGTGGGTGTGTAAGAATGTGTAAGAGAATCAGCTTGCAGGACCACTTATATCCTCCATCAAGGGCAAGAGTCGGTTATGGAGATCGTGGGACAACTGTCACAGCTGTCCAGAGAGAACCACGGTCAAAACCACGGGCGTGGAATATGGGTATGGCCCGTGGTTTTGCTCAGACAACACTCTTTTGATCGTTAAGCCATGAGTTAGTGCAAGGCATGCACCAACAAGGTCCTATGTGTTCTCCTTAGCTCCTAGCTTGCTTCTTAATGAGTCCGGAAGTGTGTCATCGTGAGGAATGATCCTCGAATGTATCGATTAAGCTCCAAAAGCTCCCCATAATACCTACAAAACCGACAATAGTGCGTGTAGATGTCTATCTCGACAATATGCATGAATTGAACGTAAACGTCATGAACTAATGCCAAACTATTCATGAATAGCGGGAAAAACTATCTAAATGGATGCCTAAACTAACGTCATAAATCGTGTTATTAAAATACCCCATACTTAAGATTTGCTCGTCCCCGAGCAAGACCCAACTATAGACAAAGAGATGACATGATTGTTGCATGCAGAAAAACAACAAAATCTTTTTGAAATTGTGCGTCGTAAGATGGATCACCTTCATAGTCGTGTTTCTTGGCAAATGGACAAGCAATCATGTATCAAATGAATGAAGGCATGGAAAGACAATTATACTTAACTCAAAAGCATGCATGCAAGGTGAAAATGAAGAAGTCAAGATGATCATGAGTATATCCAATCTAGATCACTAAGTCTTACACACATGCAAATAGGTCACAAGGACTTAGGGAAAAAGAGGCTAAGAATCGTTGTGAGTAGGTGGAAATTTTTAGGTCCTGTGATGCTAATCCGGGAAGGGAACTAACTCCACAATTTTACTTTGATCAACTTTCCCACAAGTGTATATTTTTCTCCATCTTTTCTTTGTTTTATTTTCTTTTTCACTTTCTTTTTCTTTCACTTATTTTTGAGACAATGGCATTGGTGTACAAAAGCCGATACCTTGGTGATTAGCGGACCTTGGGATTTTTTTTCGAGGTGCCTCACACCTGGAACAAATACCAAGGCTCGTTAGGACATTCGGTTTATCCGACTTTGGCAAGGCACAAACACCCGATTATGTGAATGGTGCCGAGTTACTCGTCATCAAAACCAAAGTCCCCAAACCTATATTTTTTCTACACTTTTCACAACAAATTCAGCACTTCATTCACAACATTCTTTCATCAACAACATCACCCCACACTTGCTTTTCACACACATCAACACACTAGCATGCTCCTATTCCCGGATGGGTCAAAAGAGGTCAAATTTATATCAATTGAGGTGCTCAAACAACATGATCAAGATGAGAAGTGGAGAAAAATGAATTGCCTTAATCACTCCTAAATGATGTGCAAGAACTAGCATGTAATTTCGACCATCAACCCTCAATCCAATCAAGGCAAACATCATGATCACAATTCATACATGGGATTCAAGATAAGTACTTCAAGTCCACATATGCATACATCCATTCAACACACAAGGCCATCCATAGCCAATTCACAAGACAATCTCATCATAAGGGTCATACCCAAACGTAGAAGCACTAAAAATTTTTAAATTTTCTGAATTTTTTGGAATTTTCGAAATATGTAGGTACAATGCAAAACGTAATGAAACATGTGACAATATTAAACTATCCTAGATGCTAATCATGCAAATGATCATGAAAACCCCACCCCATACTTAGAAACACATTGTCCCCAATTTGCAAATCAAGTAAAGAAGAGTGAAAGAGAGTCCTCACAATGTAAAAATGGTGTTGCTTTGGTATTTTGGTTCACTCATGTGGAGTGATGGTGGATGATCAAACAAAGGTGGTAAAGAGCTCTCGATGATCATTATGGCATCGGGACCCGCGCTAAGCACCACTAGCCGTCCAAGTCCCACGTCCGCTCCACCCACGTTTGATGCGGGATCACCATCATCATCCTCATGCCATGCAAGGCTTCCATGCTATTTAGACTCTAGCACACAAACACCAAACACACAAAAACACACAAAAACAGAAAAATGAAAACCAAAATAAAAACAAAAAGCGTAAGACATGTACCAATGGGTTGCCTCCCATTAAGCGCTTCTTTAAGGTCATTAGCTTGACCAAATTTGGGGGCATCTCACTCAAGGTGAAGTGGGGCAATCATATCCACCGGAGCTCCCGGGATATACTTCTTCAAACGGTGCCCATTCACCTTAAAATCTCCACAATGCTCCCCTCCTATCTCAACCGCTCCATGGAGAAAGATCTTCTTCACCACATAAGGACCCGTCCATCTTGACTTTAGCTTTCCGGGGAAGAGTCGAAGCCTCGAGTTGAAGAGAATGACAAGGTCACCTTCACTCAACTCCTTTGGGATGAGACGCTTGTCATGCCAACGCTTGGTCCTTTCCTTGTAAATCCGGGCGTTTTTATAGGCATCCAATGGGATCTCCTCAAGAGCATTGATGTCTAGCAGTCTTTTCTCACCGGCTTCCTTGCGGTCAAAATTTAGCCACCTTATGGCCCAATACGCCCTATGCTCCATCTCCACCGGAAGGTGGCAAGACTTGCCATAAACTAGCTTGTAGGGAGTGGTGCCAATCGGTGTCTTGAAGGCGGTCCTATATGCCCACAAAGCATCATCGAGCTTCATAGCCCAATCCTTTCTCGTCCTAGAAACCGTCTTCTCAAGTATCCCCTTTATCTCCCGGTTGGAGATCTCCACTGGCCACTAGTTTGGGGATGGTAAGGTGTTGCCACCTTATGAGTCACCCCATACTTAGCCAAAAGTGTTCCAAAGTTCCTATTGGTGAAATGCTTCCCTCCATCACTTATGATCACTCTTGGTGTTCCAAACCTAGGGAAGATGACTCGGTTGAAGAACCGCACCACAACTTTGGAATCATTGGTGGGAGAAGCGATTGCCTCCACCCATCTCGACACATAATCCACCGCCAATAGGATATAGAGGTTGCCACATGAAGAGGGGAATGGTCCCATGAAGTCCACACCCCACACATCAAACACTTCAACCTCTTGTATGTTGTTCAAAAGCATCTCATTCCTCCTTGAGATGTTTCCCATCCTTTAGCAAGCATCACAAGCTACCACAAAATTCTGCACATCCCTAAACAAGTAAGGCCAATAAAAGCCGGATTGCAATACCTTTGCACACATCTTGTGTGAGCTAGCATGGCCTCCACATGGCAAGGAGTGACAATGGCGGATCACACTCTCCACCTCATCCTCCGGAATGCACCTCCTAAAGACTCCATCCGGCCCTCTCTTGAACAAGAGAGGCTCGCTCCAATAGTAATGCCTCACATCCTTGAAGAACTTTTTCCTTTGGGCATACGATAGACCGGGTGACACCTCCTCACACACAAGGTAGTTCACTATGTCAGTATACCATGGCTCACTCCCTCTAGACACTTGAAGTAAGCACTCCTCCATCATTTGAAATTGCTCATCATGGAATGAGTAATTGACTGACGGTATTTCTATGGTCGTCTATACCCAATCAAAAGTAAATCCCGACTTAGCACTAAAACAAGTATAGTGGTTAAGTAAGGGTCGAACCCAAGAGAGTTAAGGTGTTTATTAGATGCAATTATTGATTATAAGAACAAGTAGCAAAAAGGGGGGGGGGATTTGGTTGAATTCATGGACACAAAAACTTATGAAAACGAATAACGCAACAAGTAAGACAATAATGGATGAATCTACACTACGTTGATTCTAAGCATGCGATTGCTACTTTGGTGAGTTCCTTTTACAAGTTTTCAAGTAATCTTCCGTCTCGATCATATATATGTGTTAAGCCAACCGGCATCAACACAACTTACAAGGTTAGTGTTCCGTAAACCTACAAGAACAAATAACAAGTTAGCTTTCAAATAAAGACTAAGGGATATAAAGAATAGATTAAAACCGTTAACCTTATCTTTTATATTTGTGTTCCTTTTCTCTAAGTAATTACAACCCGTTATTACTTAAAGTTTACTACTAGATTAAAGACCCGAACCCGGAATCTATTAATCCTAGTTCTTTACATGCACTTTAGAACCTAAGGTGATCAATCTCAAGTAATAGTAAAACATGCAATTACACAATGAAGATCAAGGAAACACAAAGCATTATTGAATGAAAAACTTATATTTAAAGAAAACTTACAACCAAAGTAACAACGCAGCTTCAAACCAACCCAATGTAGCAAGGGAGTTAGCAACTCATTACAATGGAAAATTTGATTCTAAAATGGATTTTATGTGGATAAGCATGGATTATTCTAACAATCAGCCAAGGACTATTTATACTACAAAAGGCACTAATTAGGAGTAATTGGCCGGCCCAAAACAGCCACCTTCAATACCATAAAGGTAGTGTAAACAACCGGAGTAAAGCTTCTCGCGTTGAACCGCAGGGGCGGCCTTTAGGAACCGCAGGGGCGGTTTAGGTAGAATCGCTTGAAATTCTTTGTGGACGTAGGAGCGGCTAGGCCATTCCGCAGGGGCGGATCTTTAATGCACTTCAAACGTCTAACTCTTCAACGTCCTACCGTTTCTGATGCTAAGCTGCTAGGGCGTCCCAATGTCAACGCAGGGGCGGTGACACAAACTCTTCATCTTCCAGCTCCCAGGTTGAGGCGCAGGGGAAGGCGCAGGGGCGCTGGTCTTTGTTTTTTCAGGGCAAGTCACTGCAGGGGCGCCAGAGGTTGACGCAGGTGCGGTGACAATCTTCATGGCTGGCGCTGGCGAAGGCGCAGAGAGCGCTCCGGAGTAAGGTGTCACCCGTTGGGGCGGTGACAAGGCTCCACAAAGGCGGTGAGGCAACATAAGCTTTGCTTTGTGAACGAACTTCACTCCTAAGTGCTTATAACTCCTTCCTTAGCTTCTTTTAGTCTTCTTCTTCTGGACCAATGAGTTAGTAGCATAAACCGACACTAATGCAATAAAAAGACTCTAAAAACTATCCTAAATGATAGTGATTCCATCACCTATCAAACTCCCCCTTACTTAGACCTTTTACTCGTCCCGAGTAAGAACAAATGACAGCAACTAGACTCAAAGGCCTTAGGAAGCATGGGCAAGCAGAAAAAAGCAATGAAAACAAAAGAAAAGCCAAGAAAGAAAGGAGAAGAGAGGAAATGTGAGAAAAAGGTGAGAAACTACCATCCTTATTGCTCCAAGAGTGGCCTACCCGAACAACCTCCTTATGACTCCCCTTCTTATGTCGCCAAACGCCGAAAGGGAAACCTACACTCGGTGTCGCTCATTTTTCCAAGGCGCCCTTTCGGGTTTTCACCTTGCCACTCTTCTTCTTTTCTTTGATATTCACACTTAACTCACATCCCTCAAGTCCAATTTTGCACCAACTTAAGGTTGGTCGGACTACCTTCTTTTTGCCTAAACCGTCCTTTCGGATTTTCGGTTTATCCAAGGATTTTTCATGCCTTTTTTCATTTTCTTTGGCTTTTTATTCTTTTTTTTTTGAATATGAAACTGAATTTCAAAACTTACGACTCAATGCAAAACAAACTCAAAACAACTCGAATGAAACTGTACATGCAATGATATGTCCCTCCCCCATACTTGAAGTACACTTTGCCCTCAAAGTGGAAATGAAGCAAAGATAAATGTGAGAAAGGGAAGAAAAATATACCCCTCAGTGGGATGGTCTAGCTGGACCATCCGGACCCTCCTCCGTTGGGTGTGGAAAGTGGCGGAAGAAGTGCTCCTGCCGGCGGTAGATGTCATCAATGCGGTCCTGTTGGGCCTCCATCCGACGGCCAAAAGAGGTCTCAAAGCTGGCTTGCCAAGCCAACTGCTGAGCCTCCAGCTGCTATTGGGCCGCCTGCCAAGTCTCCTGCCTCTAGTCAAAATGGGAGGTCACGGAGGCAGCAAAGCTTGTCTGCCAGCTCTCCAGCTGCTCCAGCATGGTCCTTTGATACTCGGACTACCATGTCTGGTGTTGGGTGGTCATGGCCGCCATCTGAGCCTGAAGGCTCGCCAGGGCCAGATCCTCCTCTAGTGCTGCAGTGGGCATCTCCTCATCGTCAGGGATAGACATGTGCTCCTCCTGATGAGCCCGGCTGGAGCTCGCAGCATGCCTCTCTACAATGGCCACCAGCGGCCTCCTCGGCACAAAATGATCTGCCGGAATGTAGAGCTCGGAGAGCTCATCCACGAATGGTAAAGGCCGGGGAGGTAAGTGAGGTGGCTCCCATCTGCAAGAGAGATCCAAAACAGGTTCTCCCCGTCCCGTCGGAGGAGCTTGCACCTCCTTAGCATCCCCTCCGTGTAAAGGGGAGCCTCTAGCCCGTCCTATAGCTTGGACAGGTCCATCACCTGTGAGGCGATCAAGGAGATCACCCCACCACCGACAATGTGCCTCGGCTCATTCCTCCTAATCCGCTTTAAAGCGGCAAGGAAGAGGGACGGCCAATCCATCACCTTCTCGCTCATCGGAAGGCAAGAGTAGAGTAGTGGGAGGTCTTTTAGGGCGACCTTGTTCTCCTCTTTGTATCCACAGAAGACACTCATCAGGATCTTGGAGAGGAGCCTCAAGGAAGGGTGAGTGAGTTTGTTGGAGTACTCACCCCCTGCATGGAACTCTGACCCGGTAGCTGCCTGCCAAAACTCACACAGGTCCGGGGTCGGGACTGGATCCCACCATTTTTCAAAGGAGTTGAGAGTCACCCCGAAAGTCTCCTGTAGCTGATGGTAATCAAGTGTATATTTCACCTTGTTGAACTTGAAGGTGAGTCCAATACACACATGATCCTCCTTCTCCATGATGAAGTTGGAGATGAAATGTCTGCGGAGCTCGGGATATGTTGGGGCACTCCTCTATAGGAAGTCGTCAAGCCCCGCATTGGTCAGAAAGGACTGCATGCTCTCCAGCATGCCTAGCTTCTCTAATATAGGAACGTGCAAAAACTGAGTTGCGTACACAACTCGATCCTGTACGATCCTATACCTCCCCTTCTCAGCTTCGGACATCTTGTATTTCCTTGGTGCTTCCATTCCTGAAGATGATTGAAGCAAAAGATCAGTAAATGTCAAAAACAGGGAAAGAAATCGGACCTTCTGTTGTGTTTTCCGCAGGGGCGGCTGAAGCAGGCGCAGGGGCGGTAAGGCGCAGGTGCGGGTGCTTGCAGGCGCGGGGGCGGGAGAAGTGAAGGGGGCGATTTCTGGTAAGCGATGGAGGCATCGATGCTGAGGCCGTTCCGGTGGCTTCCTTGGTGGTTTAGTCGACGACGGCGATGGAGCAGGAGTGGAGTTTTTTGTAGTGGGTGATGATGAAGGTCATAGTAATGTGAGAGATGTATGGAGGGAGTTGGAGGCGGTGGCGCAGGAGCGTCGGAAAGGGGTGGTTGGTCGTCGAAGGCGGCGCAAGGGCGTCGGAGGTGGTTTGTGAGCAGAGGGAGCGCAGAGGCATGAGTGTGGTGTGAAGGAATGAGAGTTGGAGGAGATGTGTGTGGTGAAGAAAGGAGATAGGTGGCGTGGTAGGTGTAGGCATTTTTCTCGAGATCCTTATTTTTTTTCTTTTCTGGTTAAACCCACAGGGGCGGGTACCTGTTGCCGCGGGGGCGGTGACAAGAGAGAGGGGTCACGCAGGCTTAGCGCCGGGGGCAGCGCTGAGGATGTGTGTCAAGGATGGCCGTCGCAGGGGAGTAGGGGAGTCACCACGGGGGTAGTGACTAGCATGTCGCAGACGCTGGCCCAGCGCCGGGGGCGGCGTTTGGCATGGGTGTCACCGCAGGGGCGGGGACACTGAGCCGCAGGGGCGGTTTTCTTGACAGAGGCTCCTCTTCTTATTCCTTCGGGTTGCCTCCCGAGCAGCACCTTTGTTTTACGTCGTTGGCTCGACGTAAGATCTCTACTTCTCTGATTGTGCTTCCTCCAGCACCATTTCGTCAATCGGGTCGTTCTTGACTCCTTCAAGGTAAGGCTTTAGCCTTTGTCTGTTGACCTTGAACACCTTGTGTGTTTGGGGATCATAAAGATCCACAGCTCCGTGAGGGTATACTTCGGCTAGCACGAACGGCCCTGTCCATCTTTAACGCAACTTACCTACAAAGAGTTTCAAACGTGATTGACAAAGAAGTACCTTGTTACCTACCTTGAAATCCTTCCGGATGATGTTTCGGTCATGCCATGCTTTAGTCTTTTCTTTGTATGCGGTGGCATGGTCATATGCATCTAACCTCAGTTCCTCCAACTCTTGTAATTGGAGCTTCCGGAATTCTCCCACTTCCTCTATGTTCATGTTGCACTTCTTTACCGCCCACGAAGCTTTGTGCTCTAGCTCTACCGGTAGGTGGCAAGCTTTCCCAAACACGAGCCTAAAAGGAGACATCCCGATAGGAGTCTTGTAGGCTGTCCGATATGCCCATAGGGCGTCATTTAGCCTTGCACTCCAATCCTTCCATCCAGGAGAAACTGTCTTTTCAAGGATGGTCTTTATTTCCCGGTTGGATACCTCAGCTTGACCGTTTGTTTGTGGATGATAAGTTGTTGATACTCGTTGGTGGACGTGGTACTTCTTAAGGAGAGCCGTGATCGTCTTGTTGCAGAAATGGGTACCCCTATCACTGATTAAGACTTTTGGAATTCCAAATCTTGCAAAGATATTTTCCTTAAGAAAAGCTGCAACCACTTTTGAATCATCATTTTTGGTGGCCTTTGCTTCCACCCACTTGGAAACATAGTCCACCGCAAGTAAAATATATGTGTGCCCAAATGAAGTAGGAAACGGCCCCATGAAATCAATTCCCCAAACGTCAAATATATCGCAAAATATAAGAGAGGATTGGGGCATCTCATGTCTCCTTGATAGATTTCCTACCCTTTGGCATCTATCACACACTTTACAAAATGCAAAAGCGTCTCGAAAAATGTCTGGCCAAAAGAAACCGACATCCAAAACCTTTCTTGCAGTTTTGTTTGCCCCGAAGTGCCCCCACATGCTTCAGAATGACAGAAAGTTAAGACGGATTGTACCTCATTTTCCGGAATGCAACGTCGGATCACTTGGTCACTACAATGCTTCCAAAGGTAAGGATTGTCCCAAACGTAGTGTCGAGATTCCGTCTTTACCTTCTCTCGTTGCGCCTTAGTGAAATATGGGTGGTACTCCTTCCTGACAATGAAGTTCACAATGTCAGCAAACCAAGGTTTAAGGAATGGAGTTTTAAACAAACCTCTGTCAACAATTCCGCAGGGGCCGCTAGACTGAGCCGCAGGGGCGGAACTTGTCAGGCGCAGGGGCGGTTACACAATAGAGAGTTGTGTAAAATGTATCGTTTGGAAAACTTCCAGCTATCTCCTTCCCTTTTCCTGGATTCTCCTCTTCCTTTACTAACCTACTCAAGTGATCGGCCACTAGGTTCTCAGCTCCCTTTTTGTCCCGTATCTCTAGGTTAAAATCACTTAGAAGGAGCACCCACCGGATCAAACGTGGCTTTGCTTCCTTCTTAGCCATGAGGTGCCTAAGAGCTGCATGGTTAGTGAAGATAATTACCTTTTACTACAAGTAGGTACTATCTGAATTTCTCAAGGGCAAAAACCACCGCTAACATCTCCTTCTCGGTGGTAGAGTAATTCCTTTGTGCTCCATTGAGTGTCATAGACGCATAATGGATTACATGTGAAGCGCGCCCATCTTTCTGTCCTAGGACAGCTCCAACGGCATAATCACTGGCGTCACACATGATTTCGAAAGGTTTTTCCCAATCCGGAGAACGGATGATTGGTGCGGTGGTAAGACATGCCTTCAAAGTGTCGAAAGATTTTTTGCAATTCTCATCTACTATGAAGGTGACGTCTTTCTTGAGCAATTCACATAGGGGTGCCGAGATCTTTGAAAAATCTTTGATGAAACGTCGGTAGAAACCTGCATGACCAAGAAAAGATCGGGTGTCCCAAACATTAGTAGGATAAGGTAAATTTTGAATCACGTCAACCTTTGCCCTATCTACCTCTATCCCTTTTGAGGATATTACATGTCCTAGCACAATTCCTTGTTCGACCATGAAATGGCATTTTTCCGAATTAAGAACCAAATTGGTTTCAACACATTTTTCAAGAACAAGTTTTAAATGTCCAAAACATGCGTCAAAACTGTCTCCATGGACGGTAAAATCATCCATGAGGACTTCAATGAAATTTTCTATGTATTCGGAGAAAATACTTATCATGCACCGTTGGAAGGTGCCAGGTGCGTTGCAAAGTTCAAATGGAATTTTGCGGTATGCAAAAGTGCCAAATGGGCAAGTGAACGTTGTCTTTTCTTGATCTTCCGGCGCAATGGCTATTTGGAAGTAGCCCGAGTATCCATCAAAAAAGCAGTAGTACGGATGACCTGCAAGACGTTCCTACATTTGGTCAATAAAGGGTAAGGGGAAATGATCTTTTCGTGTTACCTTGTTGAGTTTGCGGTAATCGATGCAAACCCTCCATCCGGTTTGCGTTTTGCTTGGGACCATTTCTCCATGTTGTTTTTCCATCAAGGTGATGCCGCCTTTCTTTGGGACTACTTGGGTTGGACTATCCCAAGTGTTGTCCGAAATAGGGAAGATCATATCCGCTTGGAGGAGCTTCAACACCTCCTTCTTGACCACATCCATCATCGGCGGGTTCAACCATCGTTGAGGTTGTCTAGAGGGTTTGGCTTCCTCCTCAAGTAAGATCCTATGCATGCAAGTTGACGAACTTATCCCTTTGATGTCCGCAATGGTCCATCCAAGGGCCGTTTTGTGTTCTTTCAACACTCTCACCAACTTGTCTTCTTGACCGGTAGTCAACTTGTTGGAGATGATCACCTGCAAAGTATTATTATCTCCAAGAAAAGTGTACTTGAGGTGGGATGGAAGATCCTTCAGTTCTATTTCCGGGGCCTGCACTACAGATGGAACAAGCTTCTCGCTAGGGGTTAGCAAAGTGGGCCCAATGGCCAAAGTGGAGATAGGTAGCCTTTTATGCCCATCTAATTGGGCTAAGACCTCTTTCATTCTTGATGTTAATACATATTCTGATTTGAAATTATCGATGTCATGCTCAATTACATTTTTCAACTCATCAATATCAGAATTATCAAACACATCTTGCACAAAAGGTTCAACAATGTCAATAGCACACAAAGAGTGATCATTACTAGGAAATTTCATTGCATCATAGATGTCAAATTCCACTACTTCACCATCAAGCTCCATGGTTAGTTTGCCACTAACATAATCGATTTTAGTCCTAGCAGTTTTTAGAAATGGTCTACCTAGCAATATGGGTGCAACATGCGAATCATTTTCCATTTCCATTACGAAAAAATCAACAGGAAAGATTAGGTTGTCTACCATTACTAATACATCTTCAATTATCCCTTTCGGGTACACATTAGATCTATCAGCAAGTTGTACTACAATCCTAGTTTCCGTTAATGGCCCAAGGCCCAGAGATTTGTAAATAGAATATGGCAAAACATTTATAGAAGCACCAAGATCAAGCATGGCTTTGTCAAAATGGGTTTCACCTATAACGCAAGGAATGCTTACCATGCTCGGATCGCTGCACTTCTTAGGCATTCTCCGTTGGAAAACGGCCGACACATGCTCACTCACTTGCACCTAAAAGCTTCTGGTTCCTCTTGATAGTGCAAAGTTCCTTCAAGAAACGAGCATACTTAGGAATACTCTTCACCAACTTAAGTAGGGGAATATTTACCTCGCATTTGGAAAAGGTCTCAAAGAGACCCTTGTCCTCAATGATTCTCCTCTCTTTAAGAGCCTCAGGAAAAGGGGTTGGTGGCTTCTCAGAGTACAATGGTGGAAACTTAGGCCGAACGTAAGGATCCATCTCAGCAGAACTCTCTGTCGAGTTTTCCGCAGGGGCGTCAATGATCAGGCGCAGGGGCGGCTCAGGGGATGTCACCGCGGGGGCGGGGACATTCAGCTGCAGGGGCGGAGTCTGCTCAGAACTGGATGCAGTTGCAGCCGCAGGGGCGGCTATGGGTGCGGTAGACTCGCCAGAAGGTTTGCCTTGTGGTTCTTTTGCTGGTTTCTGTTGAATTTGTTTCCCACTCCTTAATGTTAGGGCACTAACATTCTCCTTGGGGTTTATGACCATCTGGGAGGGTAGTCCTCCAGAAAACCTAGCTTCGGTCCTTGATATGGCTTCCGCCATTTGCTCAATCTGTTTTTCAAGGTTCTTGATGCTGGATTCTGTTGTTTGGACATGAGTAGCAAATTTTTTAGTCAAAACCTGCAACATATCCTCATTTGATTGATACTTACCTTGACGGGGCTGCTGTTGTTGGTTTTGTTGATCCCTAAAACGGAAATTTTGTTGGTCACGCCAATTTGGCATGGAATTCTGTGCATAGGGATCGTTCCTAGGCCTTTGCTACTATGGTTGTTCATAGCCCATCGGGTTTACCTCGGCATCGTCATCCTGGACTTGTGGACACATGTCCGTTGGATGATATGGGTCAACACACACTCCACAAGCTTTGAGCTGCTGTGGGGTTCCCATAAGTGTTAGTCTCTTTACCATTTCCTTCAGCTCTGCGAGCTCCGTGGAGATCTCACTTTTCCCGTAATTGACAGCATGAACACCTTTCTTGGACGGAGTCCTTCCAAAGTTCCGGGTTCCTTCCGCTAGTTCCTGTATCTTTTCCAAAGCAAGGCTAGGAGTAGATTTAAGAATATTACCTCCGCAAGCCGCATCGACGATCCTCCTTTCATTGTTTAGCAAGCCATTGTACAAGTACAAGACTAGATCTTGAGTTGAATATCCGTGAAAAGGACACCTGGATCGGAGGCGTGCGAATCTCTCGAAGTACTCATAGAGAGTCTCGTTCGCCTCTTGCTCGATGTTGCTTATAGCTTTCTTCAAGCTATTCGCTTTTTTGGCAGGAAAGTATTTCTCCAAAAACGCCTTGTGAAGGTTCTCTCAAGTGTCGATGCTCCCGGATGGAAGGTGGTAATACTAATCATCCGCTGAATCTTTGAGTGTGAAACCGAATGCCCTCAATTTGATTTGTTCTTCGGTGATGTTGGTTGGCTTCATGCTCATACACACGGTATGGAACTTCCCAAGGTGTTTGATGGGGTCTTCACCACTTAGCCCATGGAAGGATGGTAGCAAGTGGATGAGACCCGGTTTGAGCTCAAAGATGACTCCTTCCCCTAATGCTGGTATAGTGACCGCAAGGGGGTTTTGAGCCAAGGTGTGCTGCGTGAGTTGACGAAGTGTACGGTCAGCCATCTCTTGTTGAAGTTGTTGTTGTCTTCGTTGCTGAATGTGTGTCCTTTCAATTTCTGGATCAAAGGAAACAAGATCGGGGTTAGTAGCACGGGTTTGAACCATAAAAATGGTTCAAACCAATAATTAATAATAACAATAAAAACACTAAAACTCCCCGGCAACGGCGCCAAAATTTGACTGACGGTATTTCTATGGTCGTCTATACCCAATCAAAAGTAAATCCCGACTTAGCACTAAAACAAGTATAGTGGTTAAGTAAGGGTCGAACCCAAGAGAGTTAAGGTGTTTATTAGATGCAATTATTGATTATAAGAACAAGTAGCGAAAAGGGGGGGAGGGTTTGGTTGAATTGATGCACATAAAAACTTATGAAAACGAATAACGCAGCAAGTAAGACAATAATGGATGAATCTACACTAGGTTGATTCTAAGCATGCGATTGCTACTTTGGTGAGTTCCTTTTACAAGTTTTCAAGTAATCTCCCATCTCGATCATATATATGTGTTAAGCCAACTGGCATCAACACAACTTAACATGTTAGTGTTCCGTAAACCTACAAGAACAAATAACAAGTTAACTTTCAAATAAAGACTAAGGGATATAAAGAATAGATTAAAACCGTTAACCTTATCTTTTATATTTGTGTTCCTTTTCTCTAAGTAATTACAACCCGTTATTACTTAAAGTTTACTACTAGATTAAAGACCCGAACCTGGAATCTATTAATCATAGTTCTTTACATGCTCTTTAGAACCTAAGGTGATCAATCTCAAGTAATAGTAAAACATGCAATTAGACAATGGAGATCAAGAAAACACAAAGCATTACTGAATGAAAAACTTATATTTAAAGAAAACTTACAACCAAAGTAACAACGCAGCTTCAAACCAACCCAATGTAGCAAGGGAGTTAGCAACAAATTACAATGGAAAATTTGATTCTAAAATGGATTTTATGTGGATAAGCATGGATGATTCTAACAATCAGCCAAGGACAATTTATACTATAAAAGACACTAATTAGGAGTAATTGGCCGGCCCAAAACAGCCACCTTTAATGCCATAAAGGTGGTGTAAACAGCCGGAGTAAAGCTTCTGGCGTTGAACCGCAGGGGCGGCCTTTAGGAACCGCAGGGGCGGTTTAGGCAGAATCGCTTGAACTTCTTCGTGGCCGCAGGAGCGGCCAGGCCATTCCGCAGGGATGGATCTTTAATGCTCTTCAAACGTCTGACTCTTCAACTTCCTACCGTTTTTTATGCTTAGCCGCCGGGGCGTCCCAATGTAAACGCAGGGGCGGTGACACATACTCTTCGTCTTCCAGCTCCTAGGTTGAGGCGTAGGGGAAGGTGTAGGGGCGCTGGTCTTCGTTTATTCAGGGCAAATCACCGCAAGGGCGCCAGAGGTTGACGCAGGTGTGGTGACAATCTTTGTGGTTTGCGCTGGCGAAGGCGTAGGGAGCGCTCCGGAGTAAGGTGTCACCCGTTGGGGCGGTGACAAGGCTCCGCGGGGGCGGTGAGGCACCAGAAGCTTTGCTTCGTGAACGAACTTCACTCCTAAGTGCTTATAACTCCTTCCTTAGCTTCTTTTAGTCTTCTTCTTCTGGACCAAGGAGTTAGTAGCATAAACAGACACTAATGCAATAAAAAGACTCTAAAAACTATCCTAAATGATAGTGATTCCATCACCTATCAGTCATCAATCGGGATATCATCTCTCTTCATCTCCAATTGTGGTAGCCTACTAAGATGGTCCGCCACTGAATTTTCGGAACCCTTCTTCTCCCGAATTTCTAAGTCCAACTCTTGGAGGAGAAGGATCCACCGAATCAAGCGAGGTTTGGCATCCTTCTTTGTTAGGAGGTAACGGATCGCTGCATGATCCGTGTACACAATGAGTTTGGCTCCCACAAGATATGACCGGAACTTCTCAAAGGCATACACCACCGCTAGTAACTCCTTCTCGGTTGTGGCATAGTTTAGTTGGGCATCATCTAGCGTCTTGCTAGCATAATAGATGGCATGTGTAAGCCTATCTTTCCTTTGTCCCAAAACAGCCCCAACGACCACATCGCTTGCATCACACATTATTTTAAACGGAAGGCTCCAATCCGGAGGTTGCATGATATCGGCGGTGATCAAAGCATCCTTCAACCTACAAAAAGCTTCAAGGCAATCCTTGGAGAAAACAAACTCAACATCTTTCATTAGTAGGTTAGTGAGAGGCTTAGAAATCTTAGAGAAATCCTTTATAAATCTCCAGTAAAAACCGGTATGCCCTAAGAAACTCCTTACCCCCTTCACCGAGGTAGGAGGTGGCAACTTCTCTATTGTTTCTATTTTGGCCCTATCAACCTCAATACCTCGGTTGGACACCAAGTGCCCCAACACTATGCCTTCACTAACCATGAAATGGAATTTCTCCCAATTCAAAACAAGGTTAGTTTCCTCACATCTCTTCAACACCAAAGACAAGTTAGCTAAGCAATCATCAAATGAAGATCCATAAACCGAGAAATTATCCATAAACACTTCCATGATGTTTTCAATATATTCAGAAAATATGGCCATCATACACCTTTGAAAGGTGGCGGGTGCATTACACAACCCAAATGGCATTCTCCTATATGCAAATGTTCCCCAAGGACATGTAAATGTTATTTTCTCTTGGTCATCGGGGTGAATAGGGATTTGTAAGAACCCACTATAGCCATCTAAGTAACAAAAGTGAGAATGTTGAGCTAATCTCTCTAGCATTTGGCCAATGAAAGGAAGAGGGAAGTGATCTTTCCTAGAGGCCACATTTAGTTTTCTATAGTCGATACACATCCTCCACCCAGTAACCGTCCTAGTTGGGGTTAGTTCATTGTTCTCATTAGTTACTACGGTCATCCCACCCTTCTTAGGAACCACATGCATGGGACTAACCCATTTACTATCCGAAATCAGGAAAATTTTATGCATGCACAAGGAAGGTTTAATGCCAACCAAATCATCAATGGTGTATCCAATGGCTTTCCTATGCAATCTCAACTCATGCAACAATCTATCAAGTTCATCATCATTCAAAGATGAATTAACAATCACCGGATAAGTAGAATTTTCACCAAGAAAAGCATACTTTAAATGAGAAGGGAGGGGCTTAAGTTCAAGTTTAGGAGGACCTTAATCGGTTGGAGATGATCCATGCAATGTAGGTTGAGATGATTCCAAAGCCATGGAAGACTCTCCAAGACTCCTTGAAACTTGATCAACAACTAAGGCATTTTCTAGAGAAACCACGGGCAAAATTACAGCCTCTGGCATAACCACGACCGTGGAATCTGAGAAGCTGGCACTTTTGAGCATTCCAAAGAGTTCCACGGGTAAGTCCACGGGCGTGGTTTGATAGCATGAATTATAGTCTATATTTTGGGACCTGTTTAGACGTTTATCGTCAATAATCTGCATGTTTGGATGTATATTATGTGATTATATCATCGTTTCATCTACCTTTGCGGGAATCGAGGTCTACACCAAGTTTCGTTGTAATCGTAGGTAAAATGGTAAGTTTTGCATCAAAATGGAGCTAAAGGAGTGAAGGAGTCATTTGGAGCTACATTCGGGAGCTTAAGGAAGAATCCAGGAAGCATGGAAATGGATTAGAGATTTACTTTGGACCAGATTTAAGAGATTTCACATTCAGTTTAGAGCCACCTCGGTCAGATACAGTACCATCTCGATCGAGGTGATCCAGAGGAACGTCCCGACCGAGGCGAACACCTTGGACGCGGCGAGATATATTTTATTCTTGGCTGAGATCTTTTATTTTTGGAAGGAGAGATCTTATATTTTTAGGCTGGATTTCTGGAAGGAAGATCATATATTTTAGGGATTTATTTATGAGAGATAGATATATTTTATTAGGAAAATATCTTTTCAAGATATTTTATCTTAGGAGGGTAATTTTTCTATATAAAGGGTTGGATTTTCAACAAGTTCGACCATGCTTAGACAAGCCTAGAGGGTTGATAGCATCTAGCAATTGAAGGATTTTGGAAGGTTGAAGGAAGGTGGAAGGAAGGAAGTTGATAGCTTTTATAGCTTTTGTGAAGGGTTTTGTAAGACTTTCTTAGATTCCCTTCTTGTTGATTGTCTTATTGGATTGTGATCCAAGGAATGCTTGTTTGTTTGATAATTGATTCAGTTATTGAAGCCTTTTTCTTAAGGTTTTTGTGTTCAATTATTCACTTTCTTCCCATATATTTGATTATTGCTTTCATGATGATGAGTGGCTAATTTCTTTGTGTGATTCTAGGGTGATTGGTTGAAGGTTGTGGGAAAAACAATGATAGAATAATCTTAAATTCCAGTAGGACCCTGAAAGCTCGAGTCTTTATCCTTAACCCTAGAGCATCTCGTTCAATCGATGAACATCTCGGCCGGGGTGGAACTTGGCTGACCGAGGTGACTTATCTGATCCATAACTGAGAAGTTAAGTGTTACAGTTTGCCAAATCCTATTCTTATTACACCTTTCCTGGTTCAATGCAAGCCTAGGATGAGACTTACACGGTAATTCCTTAGTTTGTTTACCTATGATCATAAGTGTAGGTAATAAAGGTTTATCCTTTATTGGGGTTTGAGTGTGCTTTCATCCCATCTATGTGAGTTAGCCTGAGACTTACCCGGTAAAGGTTGATTCTATTCCCATAGTTGGTGTGTTGGTTTGAGGTTATAGTTCTTTTTCCTTGAGACTTACCCGGTAATAGGAGTTACGGTTTGGGATTAGTGAGTAGTGAGACTTACCCGGTGATCTATTTCACTATAGAAACACCTTCCCTTTGCAAAATCTCAGCTTTGTCCGCTTTATCTTGAGATCTTGAGTTGGAACCACAACTAGATGCTTTAATCCCTAGAATTGCATATTCCTTTAATTAGATTTTCTTATCATCTTTGATTGCTTTAATTGCTTTTTTGGTTAGTTGCAATATTGACAACCTATACTTGCTTTGTTTCACCTAAGTCCCTAAGATCGACTGTTCGCTCCAAACGATGTGTGCAAGCTTTAAATTTATAACCCTAGACGTAAGCTTAAAACAAGGATGCGAACCCGCAGTGTACGGGTCAATCGTAGTAAAAAGCAAGGAATTCCAGGGGTCGATCACATGGACTTAGTGAAACAAAGTCCAATTACAGTATGCTTATGCAATCACTAACCACAAGTAATTAAAACAATCAAAGATAATAAAAGTCAATAAAGGAAATATGCAATTCTAGGGATTAAAGCATCTAGTTGTGGTTCCATGTCAAGTTCTCAAGATAGGCGGACAAAGCTAAGGTTTTTGCATAGGGAAGGTGTTACTAAAGTGGAATAGATCACCGGGTAAGACTCACTACTCACTAATCCCAAACCGTAACTCCTATTACCGGGTAAGTCTCAAGGAATTAAGACGAAGAACTATAATCTCACACTAACACGCCATGCCGAGATGTTCATCGACTGAACGAGATGCTTAGGGTTAAGGTTAAAGGCTCGAACTTTCAGGGTCCTACTGGAATCTAAGATTATTCTTTCATTGTTTTTCCCACAACCTTCAGCCAATCACCCTAGAATCACACAAAGAGATTAGCCACTCATCATCATGAAAGTATTAATCAAATATATGGGAAGAAAGTGAGTATTTGAACAAGAAGAATTTAATGAAAAGACTTCAATAACTGAATCAAATATCACAACAAAGCGTTCCTTGGATAGAAATCCAACAAGATAAGACAACAAGGAAGGGAATCTAAGATAATCTTACAAAAACCCTTCAAAAGCTATAAAAGCTACAATCTTCCTTCTTCAACCTTCAAAAAGGTTCTTCAAATCTCCCAACTAGAGTATGGCCGCAGCGGTGTAGTAGGTGTAAGCAAGGTGATAGCGGATTCTCCAACTGCATGCGGATTCTCCAACTGTATGCGGATTCTCCAACTGTATGCGGATGTCGGATTTGTGGGAAATCCGACCCTTTTTATAGGAAAATTACTCTCCAAAGATAAGATATCTTAGAAAGATCTCCTCCCATAAAAATAGGTAAAATATATGATCTAGCATATCTTCTTCCTTCCAGGAGCCAAGCCCAAAAATATAAGATCTCTTTCCAAAGATAAAAGATCTCACCCAATAATAAAATATTCTCGCCGTGTCCCATGTGTTCGTCTCGGTCGAGTCGACTTCTCTGGATCACCTCGGTCAAGGTGAATCTGTGGTCAACCGGGGTGAGTCACAACTGAATGTGAAATCTCTCAAATCTGGTCCAAAGTGAATCTCTAATCCATGACTATGCTTCCTGGATGTTTCCTTATGTTCCTGAATGTAGCTCCAATGACTCCATAGCTCCTTTTGCTCCTTTTTGATGCAAAACGTGCCATTTTACCTACGATTACAACAAAACTAGGTGTAGACCTCGATTCCCGCAAAGGTAGATGAAATGGTAATATAATCACATAATATACATACAAACATGCAGATTATTGAAGATAAAACGTCCAAACAAACCCCTAAATATAAACTATAATTCATGCTATCAAAATACCCCATACTTAACCCTTGCTTGTCCCCAAGCAAGTTCCGCATATAAAAGACAAGATAGAATGGATTATAAGTCAAGAAAATCGATGAAAAGTCTTTCAAAACATTTTTATGGTGCGCAACAATCATAGATCACTCTAAGAGAATACTTCATGGAAATTAAAATCAAAATATGATCAAAACATTTTATAAATATAAGAAAGTTGTTCATCTTTGCATAAAATCATAGAATGCATAATAAGTCGTATTTATCGAAATTAATCATGTATAATCCAGTTTAAACCACTAAGTCAATCAACAAGCTCAAGGTCTCAAGGGCTTCCCAAAAGAAAGGTCAAGAAACGTGTAGGGTAGGGATGTATGTAAGGTAATGTGGTGCTAGAATCCGGGAAAAGGATGTACTTCACTTTCACTTTGACTTTCAACATCTTCAACCAATAAGCTTTGCTTATTTCACACTTTTTCTTTTTACTTTACTTTTTGGGATGCATGGACAGAGGTGCACAATAACCGAAGCCTAAGAAATCAGCAATCATCAATTTCTTGAGATGCATCAAACCCTTGATGCACATACCATGACCCGTTAGGAATATCGCTCAATCCGACTTTGGCAAGATACAAACACCCGGGTATGTGAATGGTGCCGAGTTACTCATCATCATGATTGACTTCCCCAAACCTATTATTACTTTTTTACACTTTCACTTCCAGCCAACTTCTCAACTTTAACTTCACTTGCTTTCACCACTTCGCTTGCTTCCAAATTCCCGGATAGGTAAAGGGAGGCAAAATGTATATGAGGGGTTAAGCATGATCAAGAAGAAGAAGAGAGAAGAATGAATTGCCTTGGTCTTTCCAGGAAGAAAGTGAGAGAACTCATAATGTGGTGTCAACCTTCAAATTCAACATAATTTGGATATAAACAAGGTATTAAACATGCAAATAATCTCAAACAAAGCATTTAGCAACTTAAGCATATTATAAAACCTTTCAAACACATAAGGATTTCAAAACCAGTCAGTAAGCAAGATCTTCACTGAGATCATATCCAGATAAGAAGCACAAAAATCGTTTCGAAAACTCTCAGTTAACCCACCTCGGTCGAGGTGTTCTTAGGTCAACCGAGGTGAAACACCTCGTTCGGCCAGAACTCCCCCGGTCGAGGTCAAAAATTTTTTTTTTAAAACCATTTTTTTTTCAGTTTCGACGTTTTTCTCAATCAAATAACCTGTATGTATGCATGCAATCTCAGATAAACACATAGAAGCAAACTGAAGAAAAAATATAAATAAATATCCGATCAAATAGAGTCATACATCACATAAGTGTCAAATAATACATCAATAAACACCCCATACTTGGGACACACTGTCCCAGTGGGTCAAAATAAGTCTAAGGAATAAAGTACTCACCGGATATAAAGCTGAACTGCATAAAAATAAGAAAGAAAATCCTACAGCTCTCAGTAGTCACGATCCGGTGGTGGTGGTGGTGGCACATATGGATACTGAGACGGGTCAAATGGATAACCCATGATGTGCTCAAATTGAATCTGGGCCATCATGTGCTGGTAATGCTGCCGCTCCTGCATCTCACGGATATCCAGTGATAAGGCGGCATATGAATCAATCATCTGATCTGTCAGATCATCGATCCGACGGTGAGCCTCTGGATCTCTGCGTCGGCGTGCTCTACGCCTAGCAGGTCTCAATTGAGATGTGGCTGGTGCAGGCATAGTATCATCATCATCAAGATCAATAACCGGCGCACTCGTCCCGGCAGTATCTGTCCCTGTATCCATCGGGACTCCACCATCCCTGTCATCAGCAGTCTCCTCATCATCTACCTCCTCCTCCTCCTCAGCTGGGGCAGCTGCTGCCTCTCTATAATCCTCCATAAGTGGGGCCCAGGCGGTATGCCAGTAATGAGGGTCATAAACTGTAAACTGTGCTGACCACCTGATCCCCTGCGGTGAAGTCAACTCCCATGGCATAGCCACGTATGGTGTAGTCAGTCATCGGGGAACCAGAATCCGCCGAGTGATCATCTCCTGCAGCCCAAGCGGCTTGGCAGCCGCCACCATAGTGCAAGCGCTGAGATCCATATCCTGGTAGCTGGCGATGTGGGTCACAAGTCCTCCGCAGCAAATGTCCCCCTTCGCTTTGGCCTTGATCTTGTGCAGGTCCTCTGCCAACATCAAGCCAAAGTCGGGGATCCCTCCGGTCACCATGCAATATAGGCTAAACAGCTCCCCTTGTCGGACCTTCTGGGGCGTCTCAGTACGCGCCAGAAGCGTCTCGCTGAAAATACGGTGGGCTAACCTAAAAGCTAAGTGAAAGATGACCTTCTCCCTGGAATCTCCAAGGCGCCACCTATCTGCGTGCTCAACCACGTGAGCAATCTGTCCCCAAAACTCCCTAGCTACACATCGGGAAGGGAAATCAATGGTTGTCGGGGCAGGGGAAACCAAAAATATCCCTCCAATACTCTAGTGGAACTATGAAGTTCCGGTTCATCAACCGGTACTTCACAGAACGCTCTGTGGGGAGGTAGGTGAAGGAGCTAATGAACTCCAAGGTGGGCTCCAAATACGCAGGGGCTCGGATCTCAGTAAACTGATCTAGCCCTACTGTCGATATCATCCGTCTAAGGTCTCCATCTACATGGAGACAGTCAAAGGCTGACACGTCCAAGAAGCGAGGTGCAATCACTAGACGGCCGGAAATACGGTCGTAATCGACCCGGTGTCGCTCGTGGATCACCGGGCGATAGGGTCGGGAAGAAGAGGAAGAAGGGGAAGGGGAGGATCTATCCCTAACGGCAAGACGTCTCTCAGAACTCATTTTCAAATCTCTCACTGTCAGGTCACCTCGGTCGGTCTGACAACACTCAAGAACACCTCGGCCGAGGCACAGCACGTCTGGACCGAGGCGAAAAACTGCGTTCTAATTTCTTCAAAAATTCCAGTTCTTTTCCCCCAAAATCACTACAACTGGTTCCTATGGGGTACTTAATCCTTTTCTCAGCAAATACAGGGCAATCCAAGCCCAAATCAAAGCGAAATCAGCGAGCTTAGGGTTTCGGTTTGTTTTACCTCGTTCGGCCGTTTCGGTTCGATTTCTTCGCAGATCGACGATGCACTGGGATCCTCTACGCTTTAATTGCAGTTTGGAAGCGAAAATCTTCGAAAACGAGCGAGAATCGAAGAGCGAGGTGAAGAAGAGCGCCGCGGTTGAGGGGGTTGGTAAAGAGAGGAAAGAGAAATTTTTCCCTTTTTATACCCTTTCTGGAACTGCTGTCACCTCGGTCGAGGTGGTCTCGACTGGACCGAGGTGGTACGGACCGAGGTGGTTCTTCAGAAACCCTAGTCGCCTCGGTTGCTCAAGAATCATCTTTGTCGAGGTGCTCTGATAGCAACCGAGATGTGTCTCAGTCAAACTTCGTCTTCTCAAATTCTCAATCTTTTGTCCTTCCAGTTATGCTCCTGGTGTGTTCTCCTTCCTTAGATGTCACCTGTTATCTGTCTAGGACGCCAAAAACGAAACAAAGCAAAGCAAAAACCAAAACTATCTAAGCTAGAAAGGGAAAAGAAAGCAATACCTTGGGTTGCCTCCCAAGAAGCGCTTGGTTTAAGGTCGCTAGCTGGACCATGATGCGTCTCAAACGAGGTATATTGGTGCAACCTCCTCAACGGGGATTTCCGGTTTGTACTTCTTAAGTTTATGACCGTTGACCTTGAAGCTTCCGCTCGTTTCGCCCCATATCTCAACTGCACCATGAGGAAAAACATGTTTCACAACATAAGGTCCGGTCCATCTAGATTTTAACTTACCTGGAAAGAGGCGGAGGCGGGAGTTGAAGAGTAGAACTAAGTCTCCTTCGTTAAGCTCCTTTGGAATGATACGCTTGTCATGCCATTTCTTTGTCCTCTCCTTATAGATTTTGGCATTCTCATAAGCGTTCAAACGCAGCTCCTCCAGCTCGTTGATGTCCAATAGCCGCTTCTCGCCGGCCTCCTTAATGTCAAAGTTCAACCATTTGATCGCCCAATATGCTTTGTGTTCTAACTCAACGGGCAAATGGCAAGACTTCTCATATACCAAATTATAAGGGGTGGTACCTATGGGAGTCTTAAATGCGGTCCTGTAGGCCCAAAGAGCATCGTCCAATTTCATGGACCAATCCTTCCTCGTCCTAGAGACGGTCTTCTCCAAAATTGCTTTGATTTCTCTATTCGAGATCTCGACCTGTCCACTAGTTTGAGGGTGATAAGGGGTTGATACCTTGTGGGTTACCCCATACTTTGATAGAAGTTCCTTGAACTTCCGGTTGATGAAATGCGTTCCTCCATCGCTGATGATGATGCGTGGAGTTCCAAAACGTGAGAAGATAGTTCTGTTTAAGAACTTCACAACCACCTTGGCGTCATTAGTTGGAGAAGCAATGGCTTCAACCCATATAGAGATGTAATCAACTGCAAGAAGAATATAGAGGTTTCCTTCGGAGGATGGGAAAGGTCCCATGAAGTCAATCCCCAACACATCAAAGATTTCCACCTCTTGAATGTTATTAAGTGGCATTTCGTTCCTCCATGATAAATTTCCTGTTCTTTGGCATGCATCACAAGAGACAACAAACGATTGCACATCCTTAAATAATGTAGGCCAAAAGAAACCAGAACGTAATACCTTAGCGCATGTTTTATCGGTGCTAGCATGTCCTCCACAAGGAAGCGAATGACAATGCCGTATAACGCTATTAACTTCATCTTCCGGAATGCATCTTCGAAGCATCCCATCCGGCCCGCGCTTGAATAGCAGCGGTTCATCCCAGTAGTAATGGCGTACTTCCTTGAAGAATCTCTTCTTTTGAGAGTATGTCAATCCGGGCGGTATTTCCTGGCAAACAAGATAATTCACAATATCAGCATACCAAGGTCCTTTATTATCAGAAAGTTGGTGGATGGAATGTTCCACCAACTGAGGATGAATGTCAGAGAAAGGAGTAAGAAGTTTGTTATTTTTATCAGTCTCAATTGACATCATCTCGCCATCGACCTCGGTCGAGGCGCAGAGGCGTTAACCGAGATGTTCTTCAGTCGCCTCGCTCAGTCCAGATAGTGCCTCGGTCGAGGTACTGCAACTGGAACCGAAACTGGAGATCTTCGTCTCCTGGATTAGCTTCTCAGTTTTAGCTCCTGGATCTTCTTCCAGTGCTTTCAAGCTCCGTATATCTGCATCACAAGAAGCATCTATACCTTCCTCCGTTAAACTGAAACTAATAACTCTTTCGAGTGGATCGTTAGTAAGGATAGAGCTCACCAATTATCTTGATTCTTCTTCATCGTAGATGTTGAAGATATCATCGCTTAGCTGCTCCCCTTTCATGGCTGCAAGTAGTGCGAACTCCACCTCATCGCCACCAATGTTGAATTTTAACTTGGCGTTCTTGCAATCCACGTTGCAACCCGAAGTTGCTAGAAATGGCCTCCCGAGAATAATAGGAACAGGATAATCTGCGGGAATGTCAAGTACAACAAAATCTATTGGTAAATAGAAGTTACCTAACTTGACCGGAACGTCCTCCAAGATTCCCACGGGATGGGTGATGGAGCGATCCGCCATGTATAGCCGAATCTTGACCGGCTTGGGCTCTCCAAGTCCGATCTTCACACATAGCTCCAGCGGAATGATGCTCACGCTGGCTCCTAGATCACATAGGGCTTCATAAGTGACATCCCCAACTTGAATGGGAATGCAAAATGAGCCGGGATCTCTCAATTTAGGTGGCATCTTCTCCTTCATGATTTGAATAAGCTCCGAGCATTTAGATGTCATCCTAACTTCACCAAAATCTTCCAGTTTCCTCTTCCTTGATAGGATCTCCTTCAAGAACTTCCCATAGACGGGCATTCCTAGAATAGCATCAAGGAAAGGAATGTTAATGTGCAGCTTATTCATCAAGTCAAGCAACTTACCAAAGTGCTTGTCTAGATGTGCTCTGGCCCTTGACTGGGGGAATGGAAGTGGTGGTTTGTATGCAGGAGGTGGAACATAAACTTCAGTTTTCCCCTCCGCTTTCTGTGGCTCCACCTCGGTTGGCATCTCGGTCGAAGTGTTCTTCGACTGCACCTGGACAGAGGTGGTCTTCGTCGATACTGGCACCGACCGAGGCATTGGATCTGCAGTTTTCAGTCCACTCCTCGTAGTTATGGCCATGATCTGGCCCTTAAGGTTGCTTTCTGTCCTTGCTGGAAGCTTCCCTGGATCTCTTGACGCTTCATTCGCCCTACTAGCAAGTTGTTGTTCAAAGGCTTTTTGGGCCTTCGAAAATGAAGTCATAGAAGTCTCCATAGCACTAAGCTTGATCAAGATAGCCTCCAGCACTGCGTCTTTCTTTGCCGGCTGGGACGAACTTGATCCTTGCCCCTGGCTCTTTAATGGAGTAGAAGAAGAAGAAGAAGGGGATGAGAGGAAAGGATTAGAGGAATCGTTAGAATTGGAGTTTGAATGATTGTTACCAGAATTTTGGTTGTTCACCCTCCAGTTGTTGCTATTGGATCCTCTATTGTTGTTGTTGTAATTGTTGTTCCGGGAACCGTTGTTGTTGTTACGGTATCCATTGTTGTTATTCCTTTGTCCTTGATCTTCCTTCTTGGTTTGAGCAGCCAAGAGTTCCTTCAATTGCTTCACGTCATTCTTCAAAGACGTGAGTTGATTGTTGTTGGGCTGAGTTTCTTGGAAGTTAACTCTTTTAACTCCACCTTCAGCTCCTTGATGGGTATACTTCTCCATATGCAAAGCTTGCTTCTCGATGAAGTCCCAAGCTTCGTCAATCGCCATGTCCATAAAGGTACCGGCGGAGAGTAGTTGGAGGTTGAACTGGGTGCTTCCGTCCAGTCCCTTGAAGTATATCTCCAATAACTCTATTTTTGGAATCTCATGATGTGGGCAATCCAAAAGAATGTCCTTGAACCTCTCCCATGATTTGGACAAGCTCTCCTTGTCCTTCATAATGAAAGCATTGATTTTCCCTCTCATTTCAGCGGTCTTTGAGGGGGAAATAATTTGGTCAAGAATTCCGTAGTCATCTCCTCCCATGTGCTAATTTTTCCTGGAGGAAGAGATTGATACCAAGTAAGAGCTCTATCTTTTAAAGAAAAGTAATAAGGTCTTAGCTTGTAGTTGTTGTTTTCAATCCTTGAGGGTCTCAAGGTCTCCATCAAGATCTCATAGTTCTGAAGATGTTGATGCGGTGATTCCTTCTCTAGCCCTCCGAATTGGCATTGGCGAATCATGGATAGAACTTGCGGTCGAAGTTCGTAGTCATGGTCCGCTGGATCTCCTAGGTTAACTCCTAGACGCCTCAGTTGTTGATTGGGGTCCATCCGTTGACCTAGGGTTTGTGGGATTCCTGCATGAAGAACGCCTCGGATTGGCATCCGAGGTGGAAGTACCTCGGCCGGGGCGTCAGGCACTGGAACCTGCCTCGGTCGAGGGTCAGCAACTGGGACTTGCATCGGTCCAGCATCGGGAACTGGATCTTCCCTCGGTCGAAGTAGAATTTGGTCTCGTATGGCTGCCATATCTGCTTCGATTGCTTCAGTCCTGGTGCGAGTTTCTTCTTTCTCTTGCCTTAGCTCTTCCCTGCTGAGGCGTAGCTGCTCTAGCGCCTCTTTCAACTCGGCCTCAAGATCGCGATTGTCTTGGTTGGCCATCTTTGCTTCTCGTAAGCGTCGCTTGTATGTCTTTTCTGGTTCGGGATCGTAAGGAACGATTTCCTTCCCAGTGCGGGTTCTTCGCATAAACCTAAGAAAGAACCTGCAAAAGTCACTCAAATAGAGTGGTTAGTAGACACGGGGGCAAGTGCCCCAAAAGCAAACCGTAACCGGCTCGATCTAGACAAAGTCCCCGGCAACGGCGCCAAAAACTTGTTCGCTCCAAACGGTGTGTGCAAGCTTTAAATTTATAACCCTAGACATAAGCTTAAAACAAGGATGCGAACCCGCAGTGTACGGGTCAATCGTAGTAAAAAGCAAGGAATTCCAGGGGTCGATCACAGGGACTTAGTGAAACAAAGTCCAATTACGGTATGCTTATGCAATCACTAACCACAAGTAATTAAAACAATCAAAGATGATAAAATTCAATAAAGGAAATATGCAATTCTAGGGATTAAAGCATCTAGTTGTGGTTCCAACTCAAGATCTCAAGATAGACGGACAAAGCTGAGGTTTTTGCATAGGGAAGGTGTTACTAAAGTGGAATAGATCACCGGGTAAGTCTCACTACTCACTAATCCCAAACCGTAACTCCTATTACCGGGTAAGTCTCAAGGAATTAAGATGAAGAACTATAATCTCAGACTAACACGCCATCTAAGGGAATAAAATCAACCTTTACCGGGTAAGTCTCAGGCTAACTCACAAAGATGGAATGAAAGCACACTCAAACCCCAATAAAGGATAAACCTTTATTAGCTACACTTATGATCTTAGGTAAACAAACTAAGGAATTACCGGGTAAGTCTCATCCTAAGCTTGCATTGAACCAGGAAAGGTGTAATAAGGATAGGATTTGGCAAACTCTAACACTTAACTCTCAGTTTAGGATCAGATAAGTCACCTTGGTCAGAAGAATTCCACCCCGGCTGAGATGTTCATCGACTGAACGAGATGCTTAGGGTTAAGGTTAAAGGCTTGAACTTTCAGGGTCCTACTAGAATCTAAGATTATTCTATCATTGTTTTTCCCACAACCTTCAGCCAATCACCCTAGAATCACACAAAGAGATTAGCCACTCGTCATCATGAAAGTATTAATCAAATATATGGGAAGAAAGTGAGTATTTGAACAAGAAGAATTTAATGAAAAGACTTCAATAACTTAATCAAATATCACAACAAAGCGTTCATTGGATAGAAATCCAACAAGATAAGACAACAAGGAAGGGAATCTAGGATAATCTTACAAAAACCCTTCAAAAGCTATAAAAGCTACAATCGTCCTTCTTCAACCTTCAAAAAGGTTCTTCAAATCTCCCAACTGGAGTATGGCCGCAGCGGTGTAGTAGGTGTAAGCAAGGTGATAGTGGATTCTCCAACTGTATGCGGATTCTCCAACTGTATGCGGATTCTCCAACTGTATGCGGATGTCGGATTTGTGGGAAATCCGACCCTTTTTATAAGAAAATTACTCTCCAAAGATAAAATATCTTAGAAAGATCTCCTCCCATAAAAATAGGTAAAATATATGATCTAGCATACCTTCTTCCTTCCAGGAGCCAAGCCCAAAAATATAAGATCTCTTTCCAAAGATAAAAGATCTCAGCCAAGAATAAAATATTCTCGCCGCGTCCCAGGTGTTCGCCTCGGTCGAGTCGACTTCTCTGGATCACCTCGGTCGAGGTGAATCTGTGGTCAACCGAGGTGAGTCACAACTGAATGTGGAATCTCTCAAATCTGGTCCAAGTGAATCTCTAATCCATGGCTATGCTTCCTGGATGTTTCCTTATGTTCCTGAATGTAGCTCCAATGACTCCATAGCTCCTTTTGCTCCTTTTTGATGCAAAACGTGCCATTTTACCTACGATTATAACAAAACTAGGTGTAGACCTCGATTCCCGCAAAGGTAGATGAAATGGTAATATAATCACATAATATACATTCAAACATGCAGATTATTGAAGATAAAACGTCCAAACAAACCCCTAAATATAGACTATAATTCATGCTATCATCGACACCCCGGAATTCTTGCTTTTTACTACGATTGACCCGTACACTGCGGGTTTGCATCCTTGTTTTAGGCATACATCTAGGGTTATAAATTTAAAGCTTGCACACACCATTTGGAGCGAACAAGTTTTTGGTTGCCGGGGACTTGGTCTAGACCGAGCCGGTTGCGGTTGTCTTTCGGGGCGCTTGCCCCTGTTTCTACTAACCACTCTACTTGAGTGACTTTCGCATGTTCTTTTTCTTAGGTTTATGCGAAGAACCCGCGCTGGGAAGGAAATCGTTCCTTACGGTCCCGAACCAGAAAAGACATACAAAAGACGCTTGAAAGAAGCTAAGATGGCCAATCAAGAGAATCGCGATCTTGAAGCCGAATTGAAGGAGGCATTGGAACAACTACGCCTCAACAAAGAAGAATTGCGACTGGAAAAGGAGGAAACTCGCGCAAGAACGGAAGCGATCGAAGCAGATATGGCGACTTTACGAGACCAATATCTACCTCGACCAGCTCCAGCTCCTCGACCGAGGCAGGACCCAGTTCCAGCTGCCCCGGCCGAGATACTTCCACCTCGGATGCCAGTCCGAGATGCTCTTTTTGCAGGTATTCCACAGACCCTAGGGCAGAGGATAGACCCTAATCAACAGCTGAGGCGTCCATGAGTCAACCTAGGTGATCCAGCGGACCATGATTGTGAGCTTCAACCGCAAGTTCTTTCCATGATTCGCCAATGCCAGTTTGGAGGGCTAGAGAGGGGATCTCCGCATCAACATTTACAGAACTATGAGATCTTGATGGAGACCTTGAGACCTTCAAGGCTGGAAAACAACAATTACAAGTTAAGGCCTTTCTACTTCTCTTTGAAAGATAGAGCGCTTACTTGGTATCAATCTCTTCCTCCAGGAAAAATCAATACTTGGGAGGAGATGACGACGGAGTTCTTGACTAAATTCTTTCCCCCCTCTAAAATCGCTGAAATGAGAGGGAAAATCAATGCATTCATCATGAAAGAGAAGGAGAGTTTGTCCAAGTCATGGGAGAGATTTAAAGACATTCTTTTGGATTACCCACATCATGGGATTCCAAAGATAGAGTTGTTGGAGATATACTTCAAAGGACTGGACGGAAACACCCTGTTCAACCTTCAATTACTATCCGCCGGCACATTCATGGACATGCCGATTGACGAAGCTTGGGAGTTCATAGAGAAGCAAGCTTTTCACATGGAGAAATACTCACACCAAGGAGCTGAAGGTGGAGTTAAAAGGGTCAACTTTCAAGAAGCTCCACCAAACAATGATCAACTCACCTCTTTGAAGAATGATGTGAAGCAATTAAAAGACCTTTTGGTTGCTCAAACAAAGAAAGAGGGGGAAGGATATCAAATTTCAAGGAACAACGGTTACCGGAACAACAACAACGGTTCCCGGAACAACAACTACAACAACAATAGAGGATCCAACAGCAATAATTGGAGGGCAAACAACCAAAATTCGGGTAACCCTTACTCTAACTCCAATTCGAATGACTCCTCTAATCCTTTCCTCTCTTCTTCTTCTTCTTCTTCTACTCCATTGAAGAGCCAGGAGCAAGGATCAAGTTCGTTCCAGACGGGAAAGAAAGATGCGGTGCTGGAGGCCATCTTGATCAAGCTTAACTCTATGGAGACATCCATGACTTCATTTTCGAAGGCACAAAAAGCCTTAGAACAACAATTCTTTAACAAGGCGAATGAAGCACCAAGAGATCCAGGAAAGCTTCCAGCAAGGACGGAAAGCAACCCTAAAGGACAGATCATGGCAATAACGACGAGAAGTGGACTGAAAACTGCAGATCCAGTGCCTCGGTCGATGTTAGTACAGACAAAGAACACCTCGGTCCAGGCACAGTCGAAGAACACTTTGGCCGAGGTGCCAACCGAGGTTGAGCCACAGAAAGCGTCGGACAAAACTGAAGTTTATGTCCCACCTCCTGCATATAAACCACCACTTACATTCCCCCAGTCAAGGGCCAGAGCACATCTAGACAAGCATTTTGGTAAGTTCATTGACTTGATGAATAAACTACATATTAACATCCCTTTCCTTGATGTTATTCTAGGGATGCCCGCCTATGGGAAGTTCTTAAAAGAGATTCTATCAAGGAAGAGGAAGTTGGAAGAGTTTGGTGAAGTAAGGATGACATCTAAATCCTCGGAGCTCATTCAAATCATGAAGGAGAAGATGCCACCCAAATTAAGAGATCCCGGCTCATTTTGCATTATCATTCAAGTTGGGGAGGTCACTTGTGAAGCATTGTGTGATGTAGGAGCCAGCGTGAGCATCATCCCGCTGGAGCTATGTGTGAGGATTGGACTTGGAGAGCCCAAGCCGGTGAAGATACGGTTATACATGGCGGACCACTCCATTACCCATCTCGTGGGCATTTTGAAAGACGTTCTGGTTAAGTTAGGTAACTTCTATTTACCTATAGACTTTGTTGTACTTGACATTCCCGCAGATTATCCCATTCCTATCATTCTCGGGAGGCCGTTTCTAGCAACTTCGGGTTGCAATGTGGATTGTAAAAACGCCAAGTTGCAATTCAACATTGGCGGTGATCAAGTTGAGTTTGCATTGCTTGCGGCAATGAAGGGAGAGCAGCTAGGAGATGATATCTTCAACATCTATGATGAAAAAGAATCAAGAGAATTGGTGAGCTCTATCCTTATTAATGATCCACTTGAGAGAGTTATTAGTTTTAGCTTAATGGAGGAAGGTATAGATGTTTCTTGTGATGCAGATTTACGGAGCTTCAAGGCACTGGAAGAAGATCCAGGAGCTAAATATGAAAAGCTAATCCAGGAGAAGAAGATCTCCAGTTTCGGTCCCAGTTGCAGTACCTCAACCGAGGCACTTTCTGGACCAAGCGAGGTGTTCTTGACTGAAGAACATCTCGGTCACCCTCTCTGGACCTCGATCGAGGTCGAAAGCGAGATGATGTCGACTGAGAATAACAAACCTCTTACTCCCTTTTCTGACATTCATCCTCAGTTAGTGTAACACTCTCTCCACCAAATTTCTGATAATAAAGGACCTTGGTATGCTGACATTGTTAATTATCTTGTTTGCCAAGAAATACCACCAGGATTGACGTACGCTCAAAGAGAGAAATTCTTCAAGGATGTACGCCATTACTACTGGGATGAACCGCTGCTATTCAAGAGAGGTCCGGATGGGATGCTTCGAAGATGCATTCTGGAGGATGAAGTTACTAGTGTCATACGGCATTGTTACTCACTTCCTTGTGGAGGGCATGCTAGCGCTCACAAAACGTGCGCCAAGGTATTATGTTCCGGTTTCTTTTAGCCTACATTATTTAAGGATGTGCAATCGTTCGTTGTCTCTTGTGATGCATGCCAAAGAACATGGAACTTATCCAAGAGGAACGAGATGCCACTCAATAACATACAGGAGGTTGAGATCTTTGATGTATGGGGAGTAGATTTCATGGGACCTTTCTCACCATCCGGAGGAAACTTCAACATTCTCCTAGTTGTCGACTACATCTCTAGATGGGTTGAAGTCATTGCCTCTCCCACTAATGATGCCATGGTGGTTATGAAGTTCTTTAACAGGACTATCTTTCCACGTTTTGGGACTCCACGCATCATCATCAGCGATGGAGGGACGCATTTCATCAACCGGAAGTTTAAGGAACTTCTATCGAAGTATGGGGTAACCCACAAGGTAGCAACCCCTTATCACCCTCAAACTAGTGGACAGGTCGAGATCTCAAATAGAGAAATTAAAGCGATCTTGGAGAAGACCGTCTCTAGGACGAGGAAGGATTGGTCCATGAAGTTGGACGACGCTCTTTGGGCTTAAGAGACCGCATTCAAGACTCCCATTAGTACCACCCCTTATAATTTGGTATATAGGAAGTCTTGTCATTTGCCCGTTGAGTTAGAACACAAGGCATATTGGGAAATCAAATGGTTGAACTTCGACATCAAGGAAGCCGGTGAGAAGCGGCTATTGGATATCAATGAGCTAGAGGAGCTGCGTTTGAACGCTTATGAGAATGCCAAGATCTATAAAGAAAGGATGAAGAAATGGCATGACAAGCGTATCATTCCTAAGGAGCTCAAAGAAGGAGACTTAGTTCTACTCTTCAACTCCCGCCTTCGCCTCTTTCCAGGTAAGTTGAAATCTAGATGGACCGGACCTTATGTTGTGAAACATGTTTTCCCTTATGGTGCAGTTGAGATTTGGGGAGAAACAAGTGGAAGCTTCAAGGTCAATGGTCATAGACTTAAGAAATACAAACCGAAAATCCCGGTTGAGGAGTTTGTACCACTATACCTTATTTGAAGATGTCGTACGGTCCAGCTAGCGACCTTAAATCAAGCGCTTCTTGGGAGGCAACCCAAGGTATTGCTTTCTTTTCCCTTTTTCTAGTCTAGCTTTAGATAGTTTGCTTTTGCTTTGCTTTGCTTGGTTTTTGGCATCCTAGACAGACAACATGTGACATCTAAGGAAGGAATACAACCCAGGAGCAAGACTGGAAGGACAAAAGTTCGAGAATTTGAGAAGATGGAGTTTGACTGAGACACATCTCGGTTGCTGTCACAGCACCTCGACCGAGATGATTCTTGAGCAACCGAGGCGACTAGGGTTACTGAAGATCCACCTCGGTACGTACCACCTCGGTCCAGTCGAGAACATCTTGACCGAGGTGACAGCAGTTCCAGAAAAAGGTATGAAAGGGGGCTGAGATTTCTCTCTCTTCCCTCTCTCACCCTCTCGACCGAAACGCCCCAAATCACCTCGTTCGCTGATTTTCGCTCGTTTTCGACGATTCTCGCTTCCAAACTGCAGGGAATGGGTAGAGGATCGGTTTGCAAGCAACAATCTGCAACAAAAAACGCTCCAAATCGACCAAATCTGGGGTCATTCGGAAAAACCCTAACTCTCCTTTCTTCACTGTTTTCGATCGATTTGGGCTTTGGTTGCCCCTGCATTGTATGAGAAAAGGCTTAAGTACCCCATAGGAACCATTGGTAGTGATATTGGGGGAAAAGAACTGGATTTCTTAGAGTTACGATCAAGCAGCACTTTGCCTCGGTCCAGTCGGCCTGTGCCTCGGCCGAGGTGTTCTTGAGAGTTGTCAGGGCAACCGAGGTGGTCTGACAGTGAGAGAAAAAAATGAGTTCTGACAGGCACCTGGTTTTGAGAGATAGATCCTCTCCTTTTCCTTCCTCTTCTTCATGCCGCTCCATTCCAGTGATCCATGAGTGTCACCAAGTAGACAATGACCGCATAGCGGCACGTCCAGTTGTTGCACAACTGTTTCTGGACATTTCTGCATTCGACTGCCTCCACGTGGATGATGATCTGAGGCGGATGATAACTATGGTGGGGTTGGAGCAGTTTACTGAGATTAGAGCTCCAGCTTACCTTGAGCCGACCTTGGAGTTTGTTAGCTCCGTCACTTATTTGCCTACTAAGCGTGCCATCAAGTACCGGTTGATGAACCGCAACTATTTAGTTCCTATGGACCACTGGAGGGACATCTTCGGCTTCCTAGCCCCCACAGTTGCTGATTTTCCTTCTCGAGCTGTAGCTCGAGAGTTTTGGGGACAAATAGCTCATATAGTTGAGCATACTGACAGGTGGAGACTTGGAGACTCCAGGGAGCGTATTATTTTCCACCTGGCCTTTAGACTTGCTCACCGGATTTTTAGCGAGACTCTTCTAGCGCGTACTGAGACGCCTCAAAAGATTAGACAGGGTGAGTTATTGAGTCTTTACTGCATGGTGACCGGAGGAGTTCCGGATTTTTGAGTGATGCTAGCAGAGGATTTGCACAAGATCAAGGCGAAGGCAAAGGGAGACATCTGTTGCGGAGGTATAGTGACTCACATTGCGAGTTACATGGACCTGGATCTGAGTGCATGTACTATGGTGGCAGCTGCCAAGCCGCTCGGGCTTCAGGAGATGATCACTAGGAGGACATTGGTTCCTCGTGGACTTACTACGCCGTATGTGGCGATGCCCTGGGAGCAGACTGCACCTCAGGGTATTAGATGGTTAGCTCAGTTCTCCGTTTATGAACCGTATTTCTTGCACACCGCATGGATTCCGCTTATGGAGGACGCCAGAGATGCAGCAGCAGCTCAGGAGCAGGATGAGGATGATGAGGCTGATGAGCAGGCTGATGAGGATGAAGATGGCGGTCCTGCCATGGACACAGGTACAGATACAGTTGGGACTAGTCTGCCAGTCGTCAACCTAAACGACGAGGAGTCAGAGGAGGAGTCAGCTGCAGCACCAGCACGCTCTGCCAGGCGTAGGGTATGCATACAGAGGGATCCAGTCGCTCACCGGCGGATCGATGATCTGACGGATCAGATGATAGATTCCTACGCCGCCTTATCCCTAGACATTAGAGAGATGAAGGAGAGACAGCACTACCAGCACAAGATGGTTGAGATTCAATTTCAGCATATCATGGGCTACTCGTTTGACCCATCTCAGTACCCGTACGTGCCACCACCACCACCACTGGATTGGGATTAGATCTTGCAGGATTTCTTTATTTATTTATTATGCCGCTCAGCATTGTTCGGTGAGTACTCTGTTTCCTTAGACTTATTTTGACCCATTGGGACAATATGTCCCAAGTATGGGGTATGCGGGTATGTATTTATATGACTTATGTGTACGCTTGTATGACTCTTGATGGATATTTATCGTTTTTATCTTGCTCTATGTGTTTATCTGAGATTACATGCATGCATACAGGTTATTTGATTGAGAAAAACGTCAAAAACTTGTTTAAAAAAAATTTTATGCCCTCGACCGAAGTGCTTCTGACCAATCGAGGTGCAGTACCTCGGTTGACTTAAAACATCTCAACCGAGGTGGCTTAACTGAGAGAGTTTTCGAAACGATTTTTGTGCTTCTTATTTGGATATGACCTCAATGATGATTTCGTTTGCTGACTGGTTTTAAAATCTTTATATGTTTAAAAGGTTTTATGATATGTTTAAGTTGCTAAATGCTTTGTTTGAAATTTTGGCATGTTTAATACTTTGTTTTTATCCAAATTATGTTGAATTTGAAGGTTGACACCACATGATGAGTTCTCTCACTTTCTTCCTGGAAAGACCAAGGCAATTCATTTTCTTCTCTTCTTCTTCTTGATCATGCTTAGCCCCTCATATACATAACTGCCTCCCTTTACCTATCCGTGAATTTGGAAGCGCAAGCAAGCAAGTAAAGGAAAAGTCGAGATGTGGCTGAAAGTTAGAAAGAAACAAATAGGTTTGGAGAAGTCAATCATGATGATGAGTAACTCGGCACCATTCACATAGCCGGGTGTTTGTGTCTTGCCAAAGTCGGATTGAGCGATATTCCTAACGGGTCATGGTATGTGCATCAAGGGTTTGAGGCATCTCGAGAAATTGATGATTGCTAATCTCCTAGGCTTCGGTTATTGTGCACCTCTGTCCATGCATCCCAAAAAAGTAAAAAAAAAAAAGTAAATAAGCAAAGCTTATTGGTGGAAGATGTTGAAGTTCAAAGGAAGTGAAATAAGATCCCTTTTCCCGGATTCTAGCACCACATTCCCTATATACATCCCACCCTCACACGTTTCTTGACCTTCTCTTGAAAAGCCCTTGAGACCTCGAGCTTGTTGATTGACTTAGTGGTTTAAACTGGATTATACATGATTAATTTCGATAATTCTGATTTATTATGCATTCTATGATTTTATGCAAAGATGAACAACTTTCTTATATTTATAAAATATTTTGAGCATATCTTCATTTTAAATTCCATAAAGCATTCTCTTAGAGTGATCTATGAGTGGAGCACACCACCAAAAATGTTTTGAAATACTTTTCATTGATCTTTATGACTTATAATCCATTCTATCTTGTATCTAAGATTTGGAACTTGCTTGGGGACAAGCAAGGGACAAGTATGGGGTATTTTGATAGCATGAATTATAATCTATATTTTGGGACCTGTTTAGACGTTTTATCTTCAATAATCTGCATGTTTGGATGTATATTAAGTGATTATATCGTCGTTTCATCTACCTTTGCGGGAATCGAAGTCTACACCAAGTTTCGTTGTAATCGTAGGTAAAATGGAAAGTTTTGCATCAAAATGGAGCTAAAGGAGTGAAGGAGTCATTGGAGCTACATTCGGGAGCTTAAGGAAGAATCCAGGAAGCATGGAAATGGATTTGAGATTTACTTTGGACCAGATTTAAGAGATTTCACATTCAGTTTAGAGCCTCCTCGGTCAGCTACAGTACCATCTCGACCGAGGTGATCCAGAGGAACGTCCCGACCGAGGCGAACACCTTGGACGCGGCGAGATATATTTTATTCTTGGCTGAGATCTTTTATTTTTGGAAGGAGAGATCTTATATTTTTAGGCTGGATTTCTGGAAGGAAGATCATATATTTTAGGGATTTATTTATGAGAGATAGATATATTTTATTAGGAAAATATCTTTTCAAGATAATTTATCTTAGGAGGGTAATTTTCCTATATAAAGGGTTGGATTTTACACAAGTTCGACCATGCTTAGACAAGCCTAGAGGGCTGATAGCATCCAGCAATTGAAGGATTTTGGAAGGTTAAAGGAAGGTGGAAGGAAGGAAGTTGATAGCTTTTATAGCTTTTGTGAAGGGTTTTGTAAGACTTTCTTAGATTCCCTTCTTGTTGATTGTCTTATTGGATTGTGATCCAAGGAACGCTTGTTTGTTTGATAATTGATTCAGTTATTGAAGCCTTTTTCTTAAGGTTTTTGTGTTCAATTATTCACTTTCTTCCCTAATATTTGATTATTGCTTTCATGATGATGAGTGGCTAATTTCTTTGTGTAATTCTAGGGTGATTGGCTGAAGGTTGTGGGAAAAACAATGATAGAATAATCTTAAATTCTAGTAGGACCCTGAAAGCTCGAGTCTTTATCCTTAACCCTAGAGCATCTCATTCAGTCGATGAACATCTCGGCCGGGGTGGAACTTGGTTGACCGAGGTGACTTATCTGATCCATAACTGAGAAGTTAAGTGTTAGAGTTTGCCAAATCCTATTCTTATTACACCTTTCTTGGTTCAATGCAAGCCTAGGATGAGACTTACCCGGTAATTCCTTAGTTTGTTTACCTATGATCATAAGTGTAGGTAATAAAGGTTTATCCTTTATTGGGGTTTGAGTGTGCTTTCATCCCATCTATGTGAGTTAGCCTGAGACTTACCCGGTAAAGGTTGATTATATTCCCTTGGTTGGTGTGTTGGTTTGAGGTTATAGTTCTTTTCCTTAATTCCTTGAGACTTACCCGGTAATAGGAGTTACGGTTTGGGATGAGTGAGTAGTGAGACTTACCCGGTGATCTATTCCACTATAGAAACACCTTCCCTTTGCAAAATCTAAACTTTGTCCGCTTTTTCTTGAGATCTTGAGTTGGAACCACAACTAGATGCTTTAATCCCTAGAATTGCATATTCCCTTCATTGACTTTTTATCATCTTTGATTGCTTTAATTGCTTTTTTGGTTAGTTGCAATATTGACAACCTATACTTGCTTTGTTTCACCTAAGTCCCTGAGATCGACACCCCGGAATTCTTGCTTTTACTACGATTGACCCGTACACTGCGGGTTCGCATCCTTGTTTTAGGCATACATCTTGGGTTATAAATTTAAAGCTTGCACACACCATTTGGAGCGAACATGGTTCCTGGTGCCAGGCCGTGGTTCCTACAGTGGTTCAGCACAACTTCGTGCACTTCAAATTCAGCACTTGTCTCCTTTTCTAATGCATCTAAGGTCTTGATTTCTTCATTGCAATCATCCTCAACTCCTTCCTCCATCAAACTCAAGCTAAGAACCTTCTCCAAGGGATCCTTGATCAAGATCGAGCTCACAACTTCTCTACATTCCTCTTGCTTGACAATGTTGAACACATCTTCACCAAGGGTTGGCCCCTTCATCATTGTGGACAGCTTGAACTTGATATTCTCTTTTCCTATGTTGAAGGAGAGCATTCCATTTTTTAAATCCACTAAGCATCCGGATGTGGCTAAGAATGGCCTCCCTAAGATGATAGGAACCGGGTAGTCCGCTGGGATGTCCAAAACAATGAAGTCAATCGGCACATAAAACTTCCCAAGCTGAACCGGTATGTCCTTTAAGATTCCTACGGGGTTAGTGATTGAACGGTCCGCCATGTAGAGGGTCATCTTGACCGGCTTTGGCTCTCCTAGCCCAACCTTGTTTCAAAGTGCAAGCGGGATGATGCTTACACTTTCTCCAAGATCACATAGGGCTTCATACTGCACTTCTCCAACCCCAATCGGCACACAAAAAGATCCTGGATCTCTTAGCTTAGGGGGCATCTCCTCCCTCATGGTTTGTATCAATTCCGAAGATCTCTTTGTCATCCTCACTTCTCCATACTCCTCCAACTTCCTTTTGTTGGAGAGTATCTCCTTCAAAAATTTTCCATAGGCCGGCATACCTAGAATAGCATCCATGAACGGAATGTTAATATGCAATTTAGACATAACTTCAAAGAATTTACCGAAGTGTTTGTCCAAGCGAGCTCTTGCTCGTGATTGTGGGAATGGTAGTGGTGGCTTGTATGGAGGCGGTGCCACATATGTTGGCTCATCATCCTTGATCTTGCCTCCTTCTTCTTGCAATGGGTCTTCTTCCATCACTACTTTCTTTCCCTAAGCATTCTCCTTGGGTAAGGGATCCTTCATGCTCAGCCCACTCCTTGTTGTAATGGCCAACACTTGGCCTCTTGGGTTATCCTCGGTCCTTCCGGGAAGCTTTCCCAGATCTCTATGTGTAAGCCTATCTTTCCTTTGTCCCAAAACAGCCCCAACGGCCACATCGCTTGCATCACACATTATTTTCAACGGAAGGCTCCAATCCGGAGGTTGCATGATATCGGCGGTGATCAAAGCATCCTTCAACCTACAAAAAGCTTCAAGGCAATCCTTAGAGAAAACAAACTCAACATCTTTCATTAGTAGGTTAGTGAGAGGCTTAGAAATATTAGAGAAATCCTTTATAAATCTCCGGTAAAAACCGGCATGCCCTAAGAAACTCCTTACCCCCTTCACCGAGGTAGGAGGTGGCAACTTCTCTATTGTTTCTATTTTGGCCCTATCAAACTCAATACCTCGGTTGGACACCAAGTGCCCCAACACTATGCCTTCACTAACCATGAAATGGAATTTCTCCCTATTCAAAACAAGGTTAGTTTCCTCACATCTCTTCAACACCAAAGACAAGTTAGCTAAGCAATCATCAAATGAAGATCCATAAACCAAGAAATTATCCATAAACACTTCCATGATGTTTTCAATATATTCAGAAAATATGGCCATCATACACCTTTGAAAGGTGGCGGGTGCATTACACAACCCAAATGGCATTCTCCTATATGCAAATGTTCCCCAAGGACATGTAAATGTTGTTTTCTCTTGGTCATCGGGTGAATAGGGATTTGTAAGAACCCACTATATCCATCTAAGTAACAAAAGTGAGAATGTTGAGCTAATCTCTCTAGCATTTGGTCAATGAAAGGAAGAGGGAAGTGATCTTTCCTAGAGGCCACATTTAGTTTTCTATAGTCGATACACATCCTCCACCCCGTAACCGTCCTAGTTGGGGTTAGTTCATTGTTCTCATTAGTTACTACGGTCATCCCACCCTTCTTAGGAACCACATGCATGGGACTAACCCATTTACTATCCGAAATAAGGAAAATTTTATGCATGCACAAGGAAGTTTAATGCCAACCAAATCATCAATGGTGTATCCAATGGCTTTCCTATGCAATCTCAACTCATGCAACAATCTATCAAGTTCATCATCATTCAAAGATGCATTAACAATCACCGGATAAGTAGAATTTTCACCAAGAAAAGCATACTTTAAATGAGAAGGGAGGGGCTTAAGTTCAAGTTTAGGAGGACCTTAATCGGTTGGAGATGATCCATGCAATGTAGGTTGAGATGATTCCAAAGCCATGGAAGACTCTCCAAGACTCCTTGAAACTTGATCAACAACTAAGGCATTTTCTAGAGAAACCACGGGCAAAATTACGGCCTCTGGCATAACCACGGCCGTGGAATCTGAGAAGATGGCACTTTGAGCATTCTAGAGAGTTCCACGGGTAAGTCCAAGGGCGTGGTTTGATAGCATGAATTATAGTCTATATTTTGGGACCTGTTTAGACGTTTATCTTCAATAATTTGCATGTTTGGATGTATATTAGGTGATTATATCGTCGTTTCATCTACCTTTGTGGGAATCGAGGTCTACACCAAGTTTCGTTTTAATCGTAGGTAAAATGGCAAGTTTTGCATCAAAATGGAGCTAAAGGAGTGAAGGAGTCATTTGGAGCTACATTCGGGAGCTTAAGGAAAAATCCAGGAAGCATGGAAATGGATTAGAGATTTACTTTGGACCACATTTAAAAGATTTCACATTCAGTTTAGAGCCACCTCGGTCAGCTACAGTACCATCTCGATCGAGGTGATCCAGAGGAACGTCCCGACCGAGGCGAACACCTTGGACGCGGCGAGATTTATTTTATTCTTGGCTGAGAACTTTTATTTTTGGAAGGAGAGATCTTATATTTTTAGGTTGGATTTCTGGAAGGAAGATCATATATTTTAGGGATTTATTGATGAGAGATAGATATATTTTATTAGGAAAATATCTTTTTAAGATATTTTATCTTAGGAGGGTAATTTTCCTATATAAAGGGTTGGATTTTCCACAAGTTCGACCATCCTTAGACAAGCCTAGAGGGCTGATAGCAGCCAGCAATTGAAGGATTTTGAAAGGTTGAAAGAAGGTGGAAGGAAGGAAGTTGATAGCTTTTATAGCTTTTGTGAAGGGTTTTGTAAGACTTCCTTAGATTCCCTTCTTGTTGATTGTCTTATTGGATTGTGATCCAAGGAACGCTTGTTTGTTTGATAATTGATTCATTTATTGAAGCCTTTTTCTTAAGGTTTTTGTGTTCAGTTATTCACTTTCTTCCCATATATTTGATTATTGCTTTCATGATGATGAGTGGCTAATTTCTTTGTGTGATTCTAGGGTGATTGATTGAAGGTTGTGGGAAAAACAATGATAGAATAATCTTAAATTCCAGTAGGACCCTGAAAGCTCGAGTCTTTATCCTTAACCCTAGAGCATCTCGTTCAGTCGATGAACATCTCGGCCGGGGTGGAACTTGGCTGACCGAGGTGACTTATCTGATCCATAACTAAGAAGTTAAGTGTTAGAGTTTGCCAAATCCTATTCTTATTACACCTTTCCTGGTTCAATGCAAGCCTAGGATGAGACTTACCCAGTAATTCCTTAGTTTGTTTACCTATGATCATAAGTGTAGGTAATAAAGGTTTATCCTTTATTGGGGTTTGAGTGTGCTTTCATCCCATCTATGTGAGTTAGCCTGAGACTTACCCGATAAAGGTTGATTCTATTCCCTTAGTTTGTGTGTTGGTTTGAGGTTATAGTTCTTTTTCCTTGAGACTTACCCGGTAATAGGAGTTACGGTTTGGATTAGTGAGTAGTGAGACTTACCCGGTGATCTATTCCACTATAGAAACACCTTCCCTTTGCAAAATCTCAGCTTTGCCCGCTTTATCTTGAGATCTTGAGTTGGAACCACAACTAGATGCTTTAATCCCTAGAATTGCATATTCCTTTAATTGGCTTTTTTATCATCTTTGATTTCTTTAATTGCTTTTGTGGTTAGTTGCAATATTGACAACCTAAACTTGCTTTGTTTCACCTAAGTCCCTGATATCGACACCCCGGAATTCTTGCTTTTTACTACGATTGACCCGTACACTGCGGGTTTGCATCCTTGTTTTAGGCATACATCTAGGGTTATAAATTTAAAGCTTGCACACACCATTTGGAGCGAACAAGTTTTTGGTTGCCGGGGACTTGGTCTAGACCGAGCCGGTTGCGGTTGTCTTTCGGGGCGCTTGCCCCTGTTTCTACTAACCACTCTACTTGAGTGACTTTCTCATGTTCTTTTTCTTAGGTTTATGCGAAGAACCCGCGCTGGGAAGGAAATCGTTCCTTATGATCCCGAACCAGAAAAGACATACAAAAGACGCTTGAAAGAAGCTAAGATGGCCAATCAAGAGAATTGCGATCTTGAAGCCGAATTGAAGGAGGCATTGAAACAACTACGCCTCAACAAAGAAGAATTGCGACTGGAAAAGGAGGAAACTCGCGCAAGAACGGAAGCGATCGAAGCAGATATGGCGACTTTACGAGACCAATATCTACCTCGACCAGCTCCAGCTCCTCGACCGAGGCAGGACCCAGTTCCAGCTGCCCCGGCCGAGATACTTCCACCTCGGATGCCAGTCCGAGATGCTCTTTTTGCAGGTATTCCACAGACCCTAGGGCAGAGACTGGACCCTAATCAACAGCTGAGGCGTCCAGGAGTCAACCTAGGTGATCCAACGGACCATGATTGTGAGCTTCGACCGCAAGTTCTTTCCATGATTTGCCAATGCCAGTTTGGAGGGCTAGAGAGGGAATCTCCACGTCAACATTTAATGAACTATGAGATCTTGATGGAGACCTTGAGACCTTCAAGGCTGGAAAACAACAATTACAAGCTAAGGCCTTTCTACTTCTCTTTGAAAGATAGAGCGCTTACTTGGTATCAATCTCTTCCTCCAGGAAAAATCAATACTTGGGAGGAGATAACGACGGAGTTCTTGACTAAATTCTTTCCCCCCTCTAAAACCGCTGAAATGAGAGGGAAAATCAATGCATTCATCATGAAAGACAAGGAGAGTTTGTCCAAGTCATGGGAGAGATTTAAAGACATTCTTTTGGATTGCCCACATCATGGGATTCCAAAGATAGAGTTGTTGGAGATATACTTCAAAGGACTGGACGGAAACACCCTGTTCAACCTTCAATTACTATCCGCCGGAACGTTCATGGACATGCCATTTGACGAAGCTTGGGAGTTCATAGAGAAGCAAGCTTTGCACATGGAGAAATACTCGCACCAAGGAGCTGAAGGTGGAGTTAAAAGGGTCAACTTTCAAGAAGCTCCACCAAACAATGATCAACTCACCTCTTTGAAGAATGATGTGAAGCAATTAAAAGACCTTTTGGTTGCTCAAACAAAGAAAGAGGAGGAAGGATATCAAATTTCAAGGAACAACGGTTACCGGAACAACAACAACGGTTCCCGGAACAACAACTACAACAACAATAGAGGATCCAACAGCAATAATTGGAGGGCAAACAACCAAAATTCGGGTAACCCTTACTCTAACTCCAATTCGAATGACTCCTCTAATCCTTTCCTCTCTTCTTCTTCTTCTTCTACTCCATTGAAGAGCCAGGAGCAAGGATCAAGTTCGTTCCAGACGGGAAAGAAAGATGCGGTGTTGGAGGCCATCTTGATCAAGCTTAACTCTATGGAGACATCCATGACTTCATTTTTGAAGGCACAAAAAGCCTTAGAACAACAATTCTTTAACAAGGCGAATGAAGCACCAAGAGATCCAGGGAAGCTTCCAGCAAGGACAGAAAGCAACCCTAAAGGACAGATCATGGCAATAACGACGAGAAGTGGACTGAAAACTGCAGATCCAGTGCCTCGGTCGATGTCAGTACAGACGAAGAACACCTCGGTCCAGGCACAGTCGAAGAACACTTTGGCCGAGGTGCCAACCGAGGTTGAGCCACAGAAAGCGTCGGACAAAACTGAAGTTTATGTCCCACCTCCTGCATATAAACCACCACTTCCATTCCCCCAGTCAAGGGCCAGAGCACATCTAGACAAGCATTTTGGTAAGTTCATTGACTTGATGAATAAACTACATATTAACATCCCTTTCCTTGATGCTATTCTAGGGATGCCCACCTATGGGAAATTCTTAAAAGAGATTCTATCAAGGAAGAGGAAGTTGGAAGACTTTGGTGAAGTAAGGATGACATCTAAATCCTCGGAGCTCATTCAAATCATGAAGGAGAAGATGCCACCCAAATTAAGAGATCCCGGCTCATTTTGCATTCCCATTCAAGTTGGGGAGGTCACTTGTGAAGCATTGTGTGATGTAGGAGCCAGCGTGAGCATCATCCCGCTGGAGCTATGTGTGAGGATCGGACTTGGAGAGCCCAAGTCGGTGAAGATACGGTTATAAATGGCGGACCACTCCATTACCCATCTCGTGGGCATTTTGGAAGACGTTCCGGTTAAGTTAAGTAACTTCTATTTACCTATAGACTTTGTTGTACTTGACATTCCCGCAGATTATCCCATTCCTATCATTCTCGGGAGGCCGTTTCTAGCAACTTCGGGTTGCAATGTGGATTGTAAAAACGCCAAGTTGCAATTCAACATTGGCGGTGATCAAGTTGAGTTTGCATTGCTTGCGGCAATGAAGGGAGAGCAGCTAGGAGATGATATCTTCAACATCTATGATGAAAAAGAATCAAGAGAATTGGTGAGCTCTATCCTTATTAATGATCCACTTGTGAGAGTTATTAGTTTTAGCTTAATGGAGGAAGGTATAGATGTTTCTTGTGATGCAGATTTACGGAGCTTCAAGGCGCTGGAAGAAGATCTAGGAGCTAAATTTGAAAAGCTAATCCAGGAGAAGAAGATCTCCAGTTTCGGTCCCAGTTGCAGTACCTCAACCGAGGCACTTTCTGGACCAAGCGAGGTGTTCTTGACTGAAGAACATCTCGGTCACCCTCTCTGGACCTCGACCGAGGTCGAAAGCGAGATGATGTCGACTGAGAATAACAAACCTCTTACTCCCTTTTCTGACATTCATCCTCAGTTAGTGGAACACTCTCTCCACCAAATTTCTAATAATAAAGGACCTTGGTATGCTGACATTGTTAATTATCTTCTTTGCCAGGAAATACCACTAGGATTGACGTACGCTCAAAGAGAGAAATTCTTCAAGGATGTACGCCATTACTACTGGGATGAACCGCTTCTATTCAAGAGAGGTCCGGATGGGATGCTTCGAAGATGCATTCCGGAGGATGAAGTTACTAGTGTCATACGGCATTGTCACTCACTTCCTTGTGGAGGGCATGCTAGCGCTCACAAAACGTGCGCCAAGGTATTACGTTCCAGTTTCTTTTGGCCTACATTATTTAAGGATGTGCAATCGTTCGTTGTCTCTTGTGATGCATGCCAAAGAACAGGGAACTTATCCAGGAGGAAAGAGATGCCACTCAATAACATACAGGAGGTTGAGATCTTTGATGTATGGGGAGTAGATTTCATGGGACCTTTCCCGTCATCCGGAGGAAACCTCTACATTCTCCTAGCTATCGACTATGTCTCTAGATGGGTTGAAGACATTGCCTCTCCCACTAATGATGCCATGGTGGTTGTGAAGTTCTTTAACAGGACTATCTTTCGACGTTTCGGGACTCCACGCATCATCATTAGCGATGGAGGGACGCATTTCATCAACCGGAAGTTTAAAGCACTTCTATCGAAGTATGGGGTGACCCACAAGGTAGCAACCCCTTATCACCCTCAAACTAGTGGAGAGGTCGAGATCTCAAATAGAGAAATTAAAGCGATCTTGGAGAAGACCGTCTCTAGGACGAGGAAGGATTGGTCCATGAAGTTGGACGACGCTCTTTGGTCTTACAGGACCGCATTCAAAACTCCCATTGGTACCACCCCTTATAATTTGGTATATATGAAGTCTTGTCATTTGCCCGTTGAGTTAGAACACAAGGCATATTGGGCAATCAAATGGTTGAACTTTGACATCAAGGAAGCCGGTGAGAAGCGGCTATTTGATATCAATGAGCTGGAGGAGCTGCGTTTGAACGCTTATGAGAATGGCAAGATCTATAAAGAAAGGACGAAGAAATGGCATGACAAGCGTATCATTCCTAAGGAGCTCAAAGAAGGAGACTTAGTTCTACTCTTCAACTCCCGCCTCCGCCTCTTTCCAAGTAAGTTGAAATCTAGATGGACCGGACCTTATGTTGTGAAACATGTTTTCCCTTATGGTGCAGTTGAGATTTGGGGAGAAACAAGTGGAAGCTTCAAGGTCAATGGTCATAGCCTTAAGAAATACAAACCGAAAATCCCGGTTGAGGAGGTTGCACCACTATACCTTATTTGAAGATGCCGTACGGTCCAGCTAGCGACCTTAAATCAAGCGCTTCTTGGGAGGCAACCCAAGGTATTGCTTTCTTTTCCCTTTTTCTAGTCTAGCTTTAGATAGTTTGCTTTTGCTTTGCTTTGCTTGGTTTTTGGCATCCTAGACAGACAACATGTGACATCTAAGGAAGGAATACAACCTAGGAGCAACACTGGAAGGACATAAGTTCGAGAATTTGAGAAGACGGAGTTTGACTGAGACACATCTCGGTTGATGTCACAACACCTCGACCGAGATGATTCTTGAGCAACCGAGGCGACTAGGGTTACTAAAGATCCACCTCGGTCCATACCACCTCGGTCCAGTCGAGAACATCTCGACCGATGTGACAGCAGTTCCAGAAAAAGGTATAAAAGGGGGCTGAGATTTCTCTCTCTTCCCTCACTCACCCTCTCGACCGAAACACCCCAAATCACCTCGTTCGCTGATTTTCGCTCGTTTTTGACGATTCTCGCTTCCATACTGAAAGGAATGGGTAGAGGATCGGTTTGCAAGCAACAATCTACAACAAAAAACGCTCTAAATCGACCAAATCTGGGGTAATTCGGAAAAAACCCTAACTCTCCTTACTTCACTGTTTTCGATCGATTTGGGCTTTGGTTGCCCCTGCATTGTATGAGAAAAGGCTTAAGTACCCCATAGGAACCATTGGTAGTGATATTGGGGGAAAAGAACTGGATTTCTTAGAGTTACGATCGATCAGCATTTCGCCTCGGTCCAGTCGGCCTGTGCCTCGGCCGAGGTGTTCTTGAGAGTTGTCAGGGCAACCGAGGTGGTCTGACAGTGAGAGAAAAAAATGAGTTCTGACAGGCACCTGGTTTTGAGAGATAGATCCTCTCCTTCTCCTTCCTCTTCTTCACGCCGCTCCATACCACATATCCATGAGCGTCACCAGGTAGACTATGACCGCATAGCGGCACGTCCAGTTGTTGCACAACGGTTTCTGGACATTTCTACATTCGACTACCTCCACGTGGATGATGATCTGAGGCGGATGATATCTGTGGTGGGGTTGGAGTAGTTTACTAAGATTAGAGCTCCAGCTTACCTTGAGCCGACCTTGGAGTTTGTTAGCTCAGTCACTTATTAGCCTACTAAGCGTGCCATCAAGTACCGGTTGATTAACCGGAACTATTTAGTTCCTATGGACCACTGGAGGGACATCTTCGGCTTCCCAGCCCCCACAGTTGTTGATTTCCCTTCTCGAGCTGTAGCTCGAGAGTTTTGGGGACAAATAGCTCATGTACTTGAGCATGTTGACAGGTGGAGACCTGGAGACTCCAGGGAGCGTATTATTTTCCACCTGACCTTTAGACTTGCTCACCAGATTTTTAGCGAGACTCTTTTGGCGCATACTGAGACGCCCCAAAAGATTAGACAGGGTGAGCTGTTGAGTCTTTACTACATGGTGACCGGAGGAGTTCCGGATATTTGAGTGATGCTAGCGGAGGATTTGCACAAGATCAAGGCGAAGGCAAAGGGAGACATCTGCTGCGGAGGTATAGTGACTCACATTGCGAGTTACATGGACCTGGATCTAAGTGCATGTACTATGCTGGCGGCTGCCAAGCCGCTCGGGTTTCAGAAGATGATCACTAGGAGGATATTGGTTCCTCGCGGACTTACTACGCCGTATGTGGCGATGCCCTGGGAGCAGACTACACCTCAGGGTATTAGATGGTCAGCTCAGTTCTCCGTTTATGACCCGTATTACTGGCACACCGTATGGATTCCGCTTATGGAAGACGCCAGAGATGCAGCAGCGGCAGCTCAGGAGCAGGATGAGGATGATGAGGTTGATGAGCAGGCTGATGAGGATGAGGATGGAGGTGCTGCCATGGACACAGGTACAGATACAGCTGGGACTAGTCTGCCAGTCGTCGACCTAGACGACGAGGAGACAGAGGAGGAGCCAGCTGCAGCACCAGCACGCTCTGCCAAGCGTAGGGTACGCAAACAGAGGGATCCAGTCGCTCACCACCGGATCGATGATCTGACGGATCAGATGATAGATTCCTACGCCGCCTTATCCCTAGACATTAGAGAGATGCAGGAGAGACAGCACTACCAGCACAGGATGGCTAAGATTCAATTTCAGCATATCATGGGCTATCCGTTTGACCCATCTCAGTACCCGTACGTGCCACCACCACCACCGGATTGGGATTAGAGCTTGCAAGATTTCTTTAATTATTTATTATGTAGCTCAGCATTGTTCGGTGAGTACTCTGTTTCCTTAGACTTATTTTGACCCATTGGGACAATGTGTCCCAAGTATGGGGTATGCGGGTATGTATTTATATGACTTATGTGTACGCTTGTATGACTCTTGATGGATATTTATCGTTTTATCTTGCTCTATGTGTTTATCTGAGATTACATGCATGCATACAGGTTATTTGATTGAGAAAAACGTCAAAAACTGGTTTGAAAAAAAATTTTATGCCCTCGACCGAAGTGTTTCTGACCAATCAAGGTGCATTTGCTCGGTTGACTTAGAACATCTCGACCGAGGTGGCTTAATTGAGAGAGTTTTCGAAACGATTTTTGTGCTTCTTATCTGGATATGACCTCAGTGATGATTTCGTTTGCTGACTGGTTTTGAAATCTTTATATGTTTAAAAGGTTTTATGAAATGTTTAAGTTGCTAAATGCTTTGTTTGAAATTTTGGCATGTTTAATACTTTGTTTTTATCCAAATTATGTTGAATTTGAAGGTTGACACCACATGATGAGTTCTCTCACTTTCTTCTTGGAAAGACCAAGGCAATTCATTCTCTTCTCTTCTTCTTCTTGATCATGCTTAGCCCCTCATATACATAATTGCCTCCCTTTACCTATCCGGAAATTTGGAAGCAAGCAAGCAAGTAAAGGAAAAGTCGAGATGTGGCTGAAAGTTAGAAAGAAACAAATAGGTTTGGGGAAGTCAATCATGATGATGAGTAACTCGGCACCATTCACATAGTCGGGTGTTTGTGTCTTGCCAAAGTCGGATTGAGCGATATTCCTAACGGGTCATGGTATGTGCATCAAGGGTTTGAGGCATCTCGAGAAATTGATGATTGCTGATCTCCTAGGCTTCGGTTATTGTGCACCTCTGTCCATGCATCCCAAAAAAGTAAAAAAAAACAAAAGTAAATAAGCAAAGCTTATTGGTGGAAGATGTTGAAGTTCAAAGGAAGTGAAATAAGATCCCTTTTCCCGGATTCTAGCACAACATTCCCTATATACATCTCACCCTCACACGTTTCTTGACCTTCTCTTGAAAAGCCCTTGAGACCTCGAGCTTGTTGATTGACTTAGTGGTTTAAACTGGATTATACATGATTAATTTCGATAATTCTGATTTATTATGTATTCTATGATTTTATGCAAAGATGAACAACTTTCTTATATTTATAAAATGTTTTGAGCATATCATGATTTTAAATTCCATGAAGCATTCTCTTAGAGCGATCTATGAGTGGAGCACACCACCAAAAATATTTTGAAATACTTTTCATTGATCTTTATGACTTATAATCCATTCTATCTTGTATCTAAGATTTGGAACTTGCTTTGGGACAGCAAGGGACAAGTATGGGGTATTTTAATAGCATGAATTATAGTCTATATTTTGGGACCTGTTTAGACGTTTTATCATCAAAAATCTGCATGTTTGGATGTACATTATGTGATTATATCGTCTTTTCATCTACCTTTGCGGGAATCGAGGTCTACACCAAGTTTCGTTGTAATCGTAGGTAAATGGCAAGTTTTGCATCAAAATGAAGCTAAAGGAGTGAAGGAGTCATCGGAGCTACATTTGGGAGCTTAAGGAAGAATCCAGGAAGCATGGAAATGGATTAGAGATTTACTTTGGACCAGATTTAAGAGATTTCACATTCAGTTTAGAGCCACCTCGGTCAGCTACAGTACCATCTCGACCGAGGTGATCCATAGGAACGTCCCGACCGAGGCGAACACCTTGGACGCGGCGAGATATATTTTATTCTTGGCTGAGATCTTTTATTTTTGGAAGGAGAGATCTTATATTTTTAGGCTGGATTTCTGGAAGGAAGATCATATATTTTAGGGATTTATTTATGAGAGATAGTTATATTTTATTAGGAAAATATCTTTTCAAGATATTTTATCTTAGGAGGGTAATTTTCCTATATAAAGGGTTGGATTTTGCACAAGTTCAACCATGCTTAGACAAGCCTAGAGGGCTGATAGCATCCAGCAATTGAAGGATTTTGGAAGGTTAAAGGAAGGTGGAAAGAAGAAAATTGATAGTTTTTATAGCTTTTGTGAAGGGTTTTGTAAGACTTTCTTAGATTCCCTTCTTGTTGATTGTCTTATTGGATTGTGATCCAAGGAACGCTTGTTTGTTTGATAATTGATTCAGTTATTGAAGCCTTTTTCTTAAAGTTTTTGTGTTCAATTATTCACTTTCTTCCCATATATTTGATTATTGCTTTCATGATGATGAGTGGCTAATTTCTTTGTGTAATTCTAGGGTGATTGGCAGAAGGTTGTTGGAAAAATAATGATGGAATAATCTTAAATTCCAGTAGGACCCTGAAAGCTCGAGTCTTTATCCTTAACCCTAGAGCATCTCGTTTAGTCGATGAACATCTCGGCCGGGTGGAACTTGGTTGACCGAGGTGACTTATCTGATCCATAACTGAGAAGTTAAGTGTTAGAGTTTGCCAAATCCTATTCTTATTACACCTTTCCTGGTTCAATGCAAGCTTAGGATGAGACTTACCCGGTAATTCCTTAGTTTGTTTACCTATGATCATAAGTGTAGGTAATAAAGGTTTATCCTTTATTGGGGTTTGAGTGTGCTTTCATCCCATCTATGTGAGTTAGCCTAAGACTTACCCGGTAAAGATTGATTCTATTCCCTTAGTTGGTGTGTTGATTTGAGGTTATAGTTCTTTTCCTTAATTCCTTGAGACTTACCCGGTAATAGGAGTTACGGTTTGGATTAGTTAGTAGTGAGACTTACCCGGTGATCTATTCCACTATAGAAACACCTTCCCTTTGCAAAATCCCAGCTTTGTCCGCCTTATCTTGAGATCTTGAGTTGGAACCACAACTAGATGCTTTAATCCCTAGAATTGCATATTCCTTTAATTGGCTTTTTTATCATCTTTGATTGCTTTAATTGCTTTTGTGGTTAGTTGCAATATTGACAACCTATACTTGTTTTGTTTCACCTAAGTCCGTGATATCGACACCCCGGAATTCTTGCTTTTTACTACGATTAACCCGTACACTACGGGTTTGCATCCTTGTTTTAGGCATACATCTAGGGTTATAAATTTAAAGCTTGCACACACCATTTGGAGCGAACAAGTTTTTGGTTGCCGGGGACTTGGTCTAGACCGAGCCGGTTGCGGTTGTCTTTCGGGGCGCTTGCCCCAGTTTCTACTAACCACTCTACTTGAGTGACTTTCGCAGGTTCTTTTTCTTAGGTTTATGCGAAGAACCCGCGCTGGGAAGGAAATCGTTCCTTATGATCCCGAACCAGAAAAGACATACAAAAGACGCTTGAAAGAAGCTAAGATGGCCAATCAAGAGAATTGCGATCTTGAAGCCGAATTGAAGGAGGCATTGGAACAACTACGCCTCAGCAAAGAAGAATTGCGACTGGAAAAGGAGGAAACTCGCGCAAGAACGGAAGCTATCGAAGCAGATATGGCGACTTTACGAGACCAATATCTACCTCGACCAGCTCCAGCTCCTCGACCGAGGTAGGACCCAGTTCCAGCTGCCCCGGCCGAGATACTTCCACCTCGGATGCCAGTCCGAGATGCTCTTTTTGCAGGTATTCCACAGACCCTAGGGTAGAGGATGGACCCTAATCAACAGCTGAGGCGTCCAGGAGTCAACCTAGGTGATCCAGCGGACCATGATTGTGAGCTTCGACCGCAAGTTCTTTCCATGATTCGCCAATGCTAGTTTGGAGGGCTAGAGAGGGAATCTCCGCATCAACATTTACAGAACTATGAGATCTTGATGGAGACCTTGAGACCTTCAAGGCTGGAAAACAAAAATTACAAGCTAAGGCCTTTCTACTTCTCTTTGAAAGATAGAGCGCTTACTTGGTATCAATCTCTTCCTCCAGGAAAAATCAATACTTGGGAGGAGATGACGACGGAGTTCTTGACTAAATTCTTTCCCCCCTCTAAAACCGCTGAAATGAGAGGGAAAATCAATGCATTCATCATGAAAGACAAGGAGAGTTTGTCCAAGTCATGGGAGAGATTTAAAGACATTCTTTTGGATTGCCCACATCATGGGATTCCAAAGATAGAGTTGTTGGAGATATACTTCAAAGGACTGGACGGAAACACCCTGTTCAACCTTCAATTACTATCCGCCGGCACGTTCATGGACATGCCGATTGACGAAGCTTGCACATGGAGAAATACTCGCACCAAGGAGCTGAAGGTGGAGTTAAAAGGGTCAACTTTCAAGAAGCTCCACCAAACAATGATCAACTCACCTCTTTGAAGAATGATGTGAAGCAATTAAAAGACCTTTTGGTTGCTCAAACAAAGAAAGAGGAGGAAGGATATCAAAATCCAAGGAACAACGGTTACCGGAACAACAAGAACGGTTCCCGGAACAACAACTACAACAACAATAGAGGATCCAACAGCAATAATTGGAGGGCAAACAACCAAAATTCGGGTAACCCTTACTCTAACTCCAATTCGAATGACTCCTCTAATCCTTTCCTCTCTTCTTCTTCTTCTTCTACTCCATTGAAGAGCTAGGAGCAAGGATCAAGTTCGTCCCAACCGGGAAAGAAAGATGCGGTGCTGGAGGCCATCTTGATCAAGCTTAACTCTATGGAGACATCCATGACTTCATTTTCGAAGGCACAAAAAGCCTTAGAACAACAATTCTTTAACAAGGCGAATGAAGCACCAAGAGATCCAGGGAAACTTCCAGCAAGGACGGAAAGCAACCCTAAAGGATAGAACATGGCAATAACGACGAGAAGTGGACTGAAAACTGCAGATCTTGTGCCTCGGTCGATGTCAGTACAGACGAAGAACACCTCGGTCCAGGCACAGTTGAAGAACACTTTGGCCGAGGTGCCAACCAAGGTTGAGCCACAAAAAGCGTCGGACAAAACTAAAGTTTATGTCCCACCTCCTGCATATAAACCACCACTTCCATTCCCCCAGTCAAGGGCCAGAGCACATCTAGACAAGCATTTTGGTAAGTTCATTGACTTGATGAATAAACTACATATTAACATCCCTTTCCTTGATACTATTCTAGGGATGCCCGCCTATGGGAAGTTCTTAAAAGAGATTCTATCAAGAAAGAGGAAGTTGGAAGACTTTGGTGAAGTAAGGATGACATCTAAATCCTCGGAGCTCATTCAAATCATGAAGGAGAAGATGCCACCCAAATTAAGAGATCCCGGCTCATTTTGCATTCCCATTCAAGTTGGGAAGGTCACTTGTGAAGCATTGTTTGATCTAGGAGCCAGCGTGAGCATCATCCCGCTGGAGCTATGTGTGAGGATCGGACTTGGAGAGCCCAAGCCGGTGAAGATACGGTTATACATGGCGGACCACTCCATTACCCATCCCGTGGGCATTTTGGAAGACGTTCTGGTTAAGTTTGGTAACTTCTATTTACCTATAGACTTTGTTGTACTTGACATTCCCGCAGATTATCCCATTCCTATCATTCTTGGGAGGCCGTTTCTAGCAACTTCGAGTTGCAATGTGGATTGTAAAAACGCCAAGTTGCAATTCAACATTGGCGGTGATCAAGTTGAGTTTGCATTGCTTGCGGCAATGAAGAGAGAGCAGCTAGGAGATGATATCTTCAACATCTATGATGAAAAAGAATCAAGAGAATTGGTGAGCTCTATCCTTATTAATGATCCACTTGAGAGAGTTATTAGTTTTAGCTTAATGGAGGAAGGTATAGATGTTTCTTGTGATGCAGATTTACGGAGCTTAAAGGCGCTGGAAGAAGATCTAGGAGCTAAATTTGAAAAGCTAATCCAGGAGAAGAAGATCTCCAGTTTCGGTCCCAGTTGCAGTACCTCGACCGAGGAACTTTCTAGACCAAGCGAGGTGTTCTTGACTAAAGAACATCTCGGTCACCCTCTCTGGACCTCGACCGAGGTCAAAAGCGAGATAATGTCGACTGAAAATAACAAACCTCTTACTCCCTTTCCACCAAGCGAGGTGTTCTTGAGATCTTTGATGTATGGGGAGTAGATTTCATGGGACCTTTCCCGCCATCCGCAGGAAACCTCTTTATTTTCCTAGTTGTCGACTACGTCTCTATATGGGTTGAATCCATTGCCTCTCCCACTAATGATGCCATGGTGGTTGTGAAGTTCTTTAACAGGACTATCTTTCCACGTTTTGGGACTCCACGCATCATCATCAGCGATGGAGGGACGCATTTCATCAACCGGAAGTTTAAGGCACTTCTATCGAAGTATGGGGTGACCCACAAGGTAGCAACCCCTTATCACCCTCAAACTAGTGGACAGGTCGAGATCTCAAATAGAGAAATTAAAGCGATCTTGGAGAAGACCGTCTCTAGGACGAGGAAGGATTGGTCCATGAAGTTGGACGACGCTCTTTGGGCTTATAGGACCGCATTCAAGACTCCCATTGGTACCACCCCTTATAATTTGGTATATAGGAAGTCTTGTCATTTGCCCATTGAGTTAGAACACAAGGCATATTGGGAAATCAAATGGTTGAACTTTGACATCAAGGAAGCAGGTGAGAAGCGGCAATTGGATATCAATGAGCTGGAGGAGCTGCGTTTGAACGCTTATGAGAATGCCAAGATCTACAAAGAAAGGATGAAGAAATGGTATGACAAGCGTATCATTCCTAAGGAGCTCAAAGAAGGAGACTTAATTCTACTCTTCAACTCCCGCCTCCGCCTCTTTCCAGGTAAGTTGAAATCTAGATGCACCGGACCTTATGTTGTGAAACATGTTTTCCCTTATGGTGCAGTTGAGATTTGGGGAGAAACAAGTGGAAGCTTCAAGTTCAATGGTCATAGACTTAAGAAATACAAATCTAAAATCCCGGTTAAGGAGGTTGTACCACTATACCTTATTTGAAGATGTCGTACGGTCCAGCTAGCGACCTTAAATCAAGCGCTTCTTGGGAGGCAACCCAAGGTATTGCTTTCTTTTCCCTTTTTCTAGTCTAGCTTTAGATAGTTTGCTTTTGCTTTGCTTTGCTTTGTTTTTGGCGTCCTAGACAGACAACATGTGACATCTAAGGAAGGAATACAACCCAGGAGCATCACTGGAAGGACAGAAGTTTGAGAATTTGAGAAGACGGAGTTTGACTGAGACACATCTCCGTTGCTGTCACAGCACCTTGACCGAGATGATTCTTGAGCGACCGAGGCGACTAGGGTTACTAAAGATCCACCTCGGTCCGTACCACCTCGGTCCAGTCGAGACCATCTCGACCGAGGTGACAGCAATTCCAGAAAAAGGTATGAAAGGGGGCTGAGATTTCTCTCTCTTCCCTCTCTCACCCTCTCGACCGAAACGCCCCAAAGCACCTCGTTCGCTGATTTTCGCTCGTTTTCGACGATTCTCGCTTCCAAACTGCAAGGAAAGGGTAGAGGATCGGTTTGCAAGCAACAATCTGCAACAAAAAACGCTCCAAATCCACCAAATCTGGGGTCATTCGGAAAAAACCCTAACTCTCCTTTCTTCACTGTTTTCGATCGATTTGGGCTTTGGTTGCCCCTGCATTGTATGAGAAAAGGCTTAAGTACCCCATAGGAACCATTGGTAGTGATATTGGGGGAAAAGAACTGGATTTCTTAGAGTTACGATCAAGCAGCACTTTGCCTCGGTCCAGTCGGCCTGTGCCTCGGCCGAGGTGTTCTTGAGAGTTGTCAGGGCAACCGAGGTGGTCTGACAGTGAGAGAAAAAAATGAGTTCTGACAGGCACCTGGTTTTGAGAGATAGATCCTCTCCTTTTCCTTCCTCTTCTTCATGCCGCTCCATTCCAGTGATCCATGAGTGTCACCAAGTAGACAATGACCGCATAGCGGCACGTCCAGTTGTTGCACAACTGTTTCTGGACATTTCTGCATTCGACTGCCTCCACGTGGATTATGATCTGAGGCGGATGATATCTATAGTGGGGTTGGAGCAGTTTACTGAGATTAGAGCTCCAGCTTACCTTGAGCTGACCTTGGAGTTTGTTAGCTCCGTCACTTATTTGCCTACTAACCGTGCCATCAAGTACCGGTTGATGAACCGGAACTATTTAGTTCCTATGGACCACTGGAGGGACATCTTCGGCTTCCCAGCCCCCACAGTTGCTGATTTTCCTTCTCGAGCTGTAGCTCGAGAGTTTTGGGGACAAATAGCTCATGTAGTTGAGCATGCTGACAGGTGGAGACCTGAAGACTCCAGGGAGCGTATTATTTTCCACCTGGCCTTTAGACATGATCACCGGATTTTTAGCGAGACTCTTCTGGCGCGTACTGAGATGCCTCAAAAGATTAGACAGGGTGAGTAGTTGAGTCTTTACTGCATGGTGACCGGAGGAGTTCAGGATTTTTGAGTGATGCTAGCGGAGGATTTGCACAAGATCAAGGCGAAGGCAAAGGGAGACATCTGTTGCGGAGGTATAGTGACTCACATTGCGAGTTACATGGACCTGGATCTGAGTGCATGTACTATGGTGGTGGCTGCCAAGCCGCTCGGGCTTCAGGAGATGATCACTAGGAGGACATTGGTTCTTCGCGGACTTACTACGCCGTATGTGGCGATGCCCTGGGAGCAGACTAAAACTCAGGGTATTAGATGGTTAGCTCAGTTCTCCGTTTATGAACCGTATTACTGGCACACCGCATGGATTCCGCTTATGGAGGACGCCAGAGATGCAGCAGCAGTAGCTCAGGAGCAGGATGAGGATGATGAGGCTGATGAGGATGAAGATGGTGGTGCTGCCATGGACACAGGTACAGATACAGCTGGGACTAGTCTGCCAGTCGTCGACCTAAACGACGAGGAGACAGAGGAGGAGCCAGCTGCAGCACCAGCACGCTCTGCCAGGCGTAGGGTACCCAGACAGAGGGATCCAGTCGCTCACCGCCGGATCGATGATCTGACGGATCAGATGATTGATTCCTACGCCGCCTTATCCCTAGATATTAGAGATATGAAGGAGAGACAGCACTACCAGCACAAGATGGCTGAGATTCAATTTCAGCATATCATGGGCTACCTGTTTGACCCATCTCAGTACCCGTACGTGCCACCACCACCAACGGATTGGGATTAGAGCTTGCAGGATTTCTTTATTTATTTATTATGCAGCTCAACATTGTTCGGTGAGTACTCTATTTCGTTAGACTTATTTTGACCCATTGGGACAATATGTCCCAAGTATGGGGTATGCGGGTATGTATTTATATGACTTATGTGTACGCTTGTATGACTCTTGATGGATATTTATCGTTTTTATCTTGCTCTATGTGTTTATCTGAGATTACATGCATGCATAAAGGTTATTTGATTGACAAAAACATCAAAAACTAGTTTGAAAAAAATTTTATGCCCTCGACCGAAGTGCTTCTGACCAATCGAGGTGCAGTACCTCGGTTGACTTAAAACATCTCGACCAAGGTGGCTTAACTGAGAGAGTTTTCGAAACGATTTTTGTGCTTCTTATATGGATATGACCTCAGTGATGATTTCGTTTGCTGACTGGTTTTGAAATCTTTATATGTTTAAAAGGTTTTATGATATGATTAAGTTGCTAAATGCTTTGTTTGAAATTTTGGCATGTTTAATACTTTGTTTTTATCCAAATTATGTTGAATTTGAAGGTTGACACCACATGATGAGTTCTCTCACTTTCTTCCTGGAAAGACCAAGGCAATTCATTCTCTTCTCTTCTTCTTCTTGATCATGCTTAGCCCCTCATATACATAATTGCCTCCCTTTACCTATCTGGGAATTTGGAAGCGCAAGCAAGCAAGTAAAGGAAAAGTCGAGATGTGGCTGAAAGTTAGAAAGAAACAAATAGGTTTGGAGAAGTCAATCATGATGATGAGTAACTCGGCACCATACACATAGCCGGGTGTTTGTGTCTTGCCAAAGTCGGACTGAGCGATATTCCTAACGGGTCATGGTATGTGCATCAAGGGTTTGAGGCATCTCGAGAAATTGATGATTGCTGATCTCCTAGGCTTCGGTTATTGTGCACCTCTGTCCATGCATCCCAAAAAAGTAAAAAAAAA
>BSUD01000008.1:81401204-81526702 GCA_033239045.1 Fagopyrum esculentum | reverse complement strand
AAAAAAAAAAAAGTAAATAAGCAAAGCTTATTGGTGGAAGATGTTGAAGTTCAAAGGAAGTGAAATAAGATCCCTTTTCCCGGATTCTAGCACCACATTCCCTATATACATCCCACCCTCACACGTTTCTTGACCTTCTCTTGAAAAGCCCTTGAGACCTCGAGCTTGTTGATTGACTTAGTGGTTTAAACTGGATTATACATGATTAATTTCGATAATTCTGATTTATTATGCATTCTATGATTTTATGCAAAGATGAACAACTTTCTTATATTTATAAAAATGTTTTGAGCATATCTTGATTTTAAATTCCATGAAGCATTCTCTTAGAGTGATCTATGAGTGGAGCACACCACCAAAAATATTTCGAAATACTTTTCATTGATCTTTATCACTTATAATCCATTCTATCTTGTATCTTAAGATTTAGAACTTGCTTGGGGACAAGCAAGGGACAAGTATGGGGTATTTTGATAGCATGAATTATAATCTATATTTTGGGACCTGTTTAGACGTTTTATCTTCAATAATCTGCATGTTTGGATGTATATTATGTGATTATATCGTCGTTTCATCTACCTTTGCGGGAATCGAGGTCTACACCAAGTTTCGTTGTAATCGTAGGTAAAATGGATAGTTTTGCATCAAAATGGAGCTAAAGGAGTGAAGGAGTCATTGGAGCTACATTCGGGAGCTTAAGGAAGAATCCAGGAAGCGTGGAAATGGATTTGAGATTTACTTTGGACCAGATTTAAGAGATTTCACATTCAGTTTAGAGCCACCTCGGTCAGCTACAGTACCATCTCGACCGAGGTGATCCAGAGGAACGTCCCGACCGAGGCGAACACCTTGGACGCGGCGAGATATATTTTATTCTTGGCTGAGATCTTTTATTTTTGGAAGGAGAGATCTTATATTTTTAGGCTGAATTTCTGGAAGGAAGATCATATATTTTAGGGATTTATTTATGAGAGATAGATATATTTTATTAGGAAAATATCTTTTCAAGATATTTTATCTTAGGAGGGTAATTTTCCTATATAAAGGGTTGGATTTTGCATAAGTTCGACCATGCTTAGACAAGCCTAGAGGGCTGATAGGATCCAGCAATTGAAGGATTTTGGAAGGTTAAAGGAAGGTGGAAGGAAGGAAGTTGATAGCTTTTATAGCTTTTGTGAAGGGTTTTGTAAGACTTTCTTAGATTCCCTTCTTGTTGATTGTCTTATTGGATTGTGATCCAAGGAACGCTTGTTTGTTTGATAATTGATTCAGTTATTGAAGCCTTTTTTTAAGGTTTTTGTGTTCAATTATTCACTTTCTTCCCATATATTTGATTATTGCTTTCATGATGATGAGTGGCTAATTTCTTTGTGTAATTCTAGGGTGATTGGCTGAAGGTTGTGCGAAAAACAATGATAGAATAATCTTAAATTCCAGTAGGACCCTGAAAGCTCGAGTCTTTATCCTTAACCCTAGAGCATCTCGTTCAGTCGATGAACATCTCGGCCGGGGTGGAACTTGGTTGACCGAGGTGACTTATCTGATCCATAATTGAGAAGTTAAGTGTTAGAGTTTGCCAAATCCTATTCTTATTACACCTTTCCTGGTTCAATGCAAGCCTAGGATGAGACTTACCCGGTAATTCCTTAGTTTGTTTACGTATGATCATAAGTGTAGGTAATAAAGGTTTATCCTTTATTGGGGTTTGAGTGTGCTTTCATCCCATCTATGTGAGTTAGCCTGAGACTTACCCGGTAAAGGTTGATTATATTCCCTTGGTTGGTGTGTTGGTTTGAGGTTATAGTTCTTTTCCTTAATTCCTTGAGACTTACCCGGTAATAGGAGTTACGGTTTGGGATGAGTGAGTAGTGAGACTTACCCGGTGATCTATTCCACTATAGAAACACCTTCCCTTTGCAAAATCTAAACTTTGTCCGCTTTTTCTTGAGATCTTGAGTTGGAACCACAACTAGATGCTTTAATCCCTAGAATTGCATATTCCTTTAATTGACTTTTTATCATCTTTGATTGCTTTAATTGCTTTTTTGGTTAGTTGCAATATTGACAACCTATACTTGCTTTGTTTCACCTAAGTCCCTGAGATCGACACCCCGGAATTCTTGCTTTTTACTACGATTGACCCGTACACTGCGGGTTCGCATCCTTGTTTTAGGCATACATCTTGGGTTATAAATTTAAAGCTTGCACACACCATTTGGAGCGAACATGGTTCCTGGTGACAGGCCGTGGTTCCTACAGTGGTTCAGCACAACTTCGTGCACTTCAAATTCAACACTTGTCTCCTTTTCTAATGCATCCAAGGTCTTGATTTCTTCATTGCAATCATCCTCAACTTCTTCCTCTATCAAACTCAAGCTAAGAACCTTCTCCAAGGGATCCTTGATCAAGATCGAGCTCACAACTTCTCTACATTCCTCTTGCTCGACAATGGTTAGCACATCTTCACCAAGGGTTGGCCCCTTCATCATTGTGGACAGCTTGAACTTGATATTCTCTTTTCCTATGTTGAAGGAGAGCATTCCATTTTTTAAATCCACTAAGCATCCGGATGTCGCTAAGAATGGCCTCCCTAAGATGATAGGAACCGGGTAGTCCGATGGGATGTCCAAAACAATGAAGTCAATCGGCACATAAAACTTCCCAAGCTGAACCGGTATGTCCTTTAAGATTCCTACGGGGTTAGTGATTGAACGGTCCGCCATGTAGAGGGTCATTTTGACCGGCTTTGGCTATCCTAGCCCAACCTTGTTGCAAAGTGCAAGCGGGATGATGCTTGCACTTTCTCCAAGATCACATAGGGCTTCATATTGCACTTCTCCAACCCCAATCGGCACACAAAAAGATCCTGGATCTCTTAGCTTAGGGGGCATCTCCTCCCTCATGGTTTGTATCAATTCTTAAGATCTCTTTGTCATCCTCACTTCTCCATACTCCTCCAACTTCCTTTTGTTGGAGAGTATCTCCTTCAAAAATTTTCCATAGGCCGGCATACCTAGAATAGCATCCATGAACGGAATGTTAATATGCAATATAGACATAAGTTCAAGGAATTTACCGAAGTGTTTGTCCAAGCGAGCTCTTGCTCGTGATTGTGGGAATGGTAGTGGTGGCTTGTATGGAGGCGGTGCCACATATGTTGGCTCATCATCCTTGATCTTGCCTCCTTCTTCTTGCAATGGGTCTTCTTCCACCACTACTTTCTTTCCCTTAGCATTCTCCTTGGGTAAGCGATCCTTCATGCTCAGCCCACTCCTTGTTGTAATGGCCAACACTTGGCCTCTTGGGTTATCCTCGGTCCTTCCGGGAAGCTTTCCCGGATCTCTATGTGTAAGCCTATCTTTCATTTGTCCCAAAACAGCCCCAATGGCCACATCGCTTGCATCACACATTATTTTAAACGGAAGGCTCCAATCCGGAGGTTGCATGATATAAGCGGTGATCAAAGCATCCTTCAACCTACAAAAAGCATCAAGGCAATCCTTGGAGAAAACAAACTCAACATCTTTCATTAGTAGGTTAGTGAGAGGCTTAGAAATCTTAGAGAAATCCTTTATAAATCTCCGGTAAAAACCGGCATGCCCTAAGAAACTCCTTACCCCCTTCACCGAGGTAGGAGGTGGCAACTTCTCTATTGTTTCTATTTTGGCCCTATCAACCTCAATACCTCGGTTGGACACCAAGTGCCCCAACACTATGCCTTCACTAACCATGAAATGGCATTTCTCCCAATTCAAAACAAGGTTAGTTTCCTCACATCTCTTCAACACCAAAGACAAGTTAGCTAAGCAATCATCAAATGAAGATCTATAAACCGAGAAATTATCCATAAACACTTCCATGATGTTTTCAATATATTCAGAAAATATGGAAATCATACACCTTTGAAAGGTGGCGGGTGCATTACATAACCCAAATGGCATTCTCCTATATACAAATGTTCCCCAAGGACATGTAAATGTTGTTTCTCTTGGTCATCGGGGTGAATAGGAATTTGTAAGAACCCACTATAGCCATCTAAGTAACAAAAGTGAGAATGTTGAGCTAATCTCTCTAGCATTTGGTCAATGAAAGGAAGAGGGAAGTGATCTTTCCTAGAGGCCACATTTAGTTTCCTATAGTCGATACACATCCTCCACCCCGTAACCGTCCTAGTTGGGGTTAGTTCATTGTTCTCATTAGTTACTACGGTCATCCACCCTTCTTAGGAACCACATGCATGGGACTAACCCATTTACTATCCGAAATCAGGAAAATTTTATGCATGCATAAGGAAGGTTTAATGCCAACCAAATCATCAATGGTGTATCCAATGGCTTTCCTATGCAATCTCAACTCATGCAACAATCTATCAAGTTCATCATTATTCAAAGATGCATTAACAATCACCGGATAAGTAGAATTTTCACCAAGAAAAGAATACTTTAAATAAGAAGGGAGGGGCTTAAGTTCAAGTTTAGGAGGACTTTATCGGTTGGAGATGATCCATGCAATGTAGGTTGAGATGATTCCAAAGCCATGGAAGACTCTCCAAGACTCCTTGAAGCTTGATCAACAACTAAGGCATTTTCTAGAGAAACCACGGGCAAAATTACGGCCTCTGGCATAACCACGGCCATGGAATCTGAGAAGCTGGCACTTTTGAGCATTCCAGAGAGTTCCACGGGTAAGTCCACGGGCGTGGTTCCTGGTGCCAGGCCGTGGTTCCTACAGTGGTTCAGCACAACTTCGTGCACTTCAAATTCAGCACTTGTCTCCTTTTCTAATGCATCCAAGGTCTTGATTTCTTCATTGCAATCATCCTCAACTCCTTCCTCCATCAAACTCAAGCTAAGAACCTTCTCCAAGGGATCCTTGATCAAGATCGAGCTCACAACTTCTCTACATTCCTCTTGCTCAACAATGTTGAACACATCTTCACCAAGGGCTGGCCCCTTTATCATTGTAGACAGCTTGAACTTGATATTCTCTTTTCCTATGTTGAAGGAGAGCATTCCATTTTTTAAATCCACTAAGCATCAGGATGTGGCTAAGAATGGCCTCCCTAAGATGATAGGAACCGGGTAGTCCGCTGGGATGTCCAAAACAATGAAGTCAATCGGCACATAAAACTTCCCAAGCTGAACCGGTATGTCCTTTAAGATTCCTACGGGGTTAGTGATTGAACGGTCCGCCATGTAGAGGGTCATTTTGACCGGCTTTGGCTATCCTAGCCCAACCTTGTTGCAAAGTGCAAGCGGGATGATGCTTGCACTTTCTCCAAGATCACATAGGGCTTCATATTGCACTTCTCCAACCCCAATCGGCACACAAAAAGATCCTGGATCTCTTAGCTTAGGGGGCATCTCCTCCCTCATGGTTTGTATCAATTCCGAAGATCTCTTTGTCATCCTCACTTCTCCATACTCCTCCAACTTCCTTTTGTTGGAGAGTATCTCCTTCAAAAATTTTCCATAGGCCGGCATACCTAGAATAGCATCCATGAACGGAATGTTAATATGCAATATAGACATAAGTTCAAGGAATTTACCGAAGTGTTTGTCCAAGCGAGCTCTTGCTCGTGATTGTGGGAATGGTAGTGGTGGCTTGTATGGAGGCGGTGCCATATATGTTGGCTCATCATCCTTGATCTTGCCTCCTTCTTCTTGCAATGGGTCTTCTTCCACCACTACTTTCTTTCCCTTAGCATTCTCCTTGGGTAAGCGATCCTTCATGCTCAGCCCACTCCTTGTTGTAATGGCCAACACTTGGCCTCTTGGGTTATCCTCGGTCCTTCCGGGAAGCTTTCCCGGATCTCTATGTGCTTCACCCGCCTTTTGGAACACCTGTGCTTCCAACACCTTTTGAGCTTTCGAAATGGACGTCACCGTGCTCTCAAGTCCACTCAACCTTCCAAGCAATTGTTCAAACATCATCTCGGTTCTATCCTTTGGAGGTTGAGTAAACCCGGGTGGAGGCTCTTGTGAAGCCTTTGGTGGTGGTGTTGCTCTTGTGGAAGCGGGAGGGTTCAAGGCACCATCCGGGTTAGAATAGGAGAACCCGGGATAGTTGTGATTAGGTCGGTAATTGTTGAATTGCCGGCTGTTGTTGTTGAACTTCCTAGGGCCTTGATAATTGTTTAAATTGCCCCTTCCCATATAGTTAATTTCCTCCTCTTTGGAAGCCAAGTTGGCTTGCACTTGCACTTGAGGACTAGCTTGATTCTTCAAGGTTGTAGCACACAACTCCCTCAAAGACTTTAGCTCATTGTTGATTGCATCGAGTTTGAAGTTGCTCATGGTGACTTCACTTACTTCATATGCTCCCGGTTTCCTCCCATCACTCTTCCTATGGGAGTACTTCTCTATCACCAAAGCTTGCTTCTCTACAAACTCACAAGCCTCATCCACATTTTTCTCCATGAATGTTCCTCCTGAAAGCAATTGGAGCTTGAATTGGCTATCCTCATCAAGCCCCTTGAAATATATCTCCAATAGCTCTATCTTCAGTATACCATGGTGTGGACAATCTAGGAGGAGGTCTTTGAACCTCTTCCAAGATTTGAATAGGCTCTCTCTTTCCTTCATCAAAAAGGCGTTGATCTTCCCTCTTAACTCGGTAGTCTTGGAAGGTGGGAAGAACTTAGTCAAGAACTCGGTTGTCATCTCCTCCAAGTACTCACACGCCCTAGTGGAATGGATTGATACCAAGCCAAGGCCTTATCCTTAAGTGAGAAGGAAAAGGCCCTAAGATTATTGTTTTTATTCTCCAATCTATGCGGCCTTAGAGTCTCCATCAAGATATCATAGTTCATCAAGTGTTGATGAGGAGACTCTCCTTCCATCCCTCCAAATTGATTATGCCGGATCATTTGTAGAACTTGAGGGCGGAGCTCATAATCATGGGTTGCGGGATTTCCTATGTTTACACCCGGACGGTGCACTCTTTGAGCCGGATCCATATGTTGCCCTAATGTTTGCGGCTTCTCAATAGCAATGGACATAACCCGAATATTGACCGCCGGCTGCGGTGGTGGTGGAGGTGGAGATTGTTGACGATTAAGCTCTCTTTGCACAAGAGCTTGCCTAATCTCTTCAATTTCCCTGCTAGTTGCTTCTTGCCTCTCATTGGAAAGTCTCCTCTCATTCTCCAAGGCTTCATCCCTTAGCCTAGTTTGCTCTAAGGCTTCATCAAACTCAGCTTGGAGATCTCTTCCGGCCATCTCCTTCTTCTTCTTAGCGTTCTTAGATCTAGTCTTAAGGGTTTTCTCCGGTTCGGGATCGAATTGAGCTAAATCCATGCCACGAGATCTTCGCATGCACCTAAAGAGTGAGAGATGTCTTGAAAATTCAAAGACACAAACCAAACAAGATCGAAAGCAACAAGAAAGACCTACACGATAAACAATCGCAAACAATGATTCAATCTAGACTAGTCCCCGGCAACGGCGCCAAAAACTTGTTATGCTAAGATTTGTAACACGCAAAAGTCTTAAATTTATAACTCGATATATTTCTCCTAAATCCCAGCGAACCCACAGTGTATGGGTCGTTTTGTAGTAAGGATAGTATTCCGAGGTCGAACACAAAGACTAAGGTGAAATCGAATCAAATAAGAGACCAAGGATAGTGTAAATCTAGTCTAAGAAAAGAGAAAGGAATAAAGAAAAGAAAATCGCAATGTTTTTGGATTGGTTTTGTGGTTATCAAGCAAGGATCACGAATCATGCAAGATTAACAAATCAAACCAACAACTAACCTAGCAACACAAATAAGCAAAATAAACACGAGATATGTGATCAAAGAGAGAAAAGCGGATTCTAGGGGTTAGGAATTCCGGTTATGGCATTGGACTCAAGCTTCTATTCAACCTTGTACTAGCTATGGTATGTTGAGAAGGAATGTTTCTCAAATGGGGTCAATTACCGGGTAGGTCTCATGATCCACTAATCCCGCACCTAAGGTCCTATCACCGGGTAAGTCTCTAGGAGCCTAAGGTTGGAAAATCTACACAAACCGGATTGCTATCTAGGGATCTAACCTCTCCTTACCGGGTAAGTATCGGGAAGGAAAGTCCTAAACATCAATCCTAGCACATTCAGTCCAATAGCGGCTTGTGAGGCTCACTACTACCTAGAGTTCGTCATCATTCGTACTTAAGGTCGGAAATCACCGGGTAGGTCTCTTTCCTCACTTAGTTCGCTAGCATTAGGTCACCCTAGGCTAGATTAAGCTTAACAAACACTAGGATTTAAACAATCTAACATCCTAACATTCAGATTCACCAATATAAGCACAACAGAAGCAAACCACGGGCAGATCATCAGAACCACGGCCGTGGAAGGGGAAGAACAACCCGTGATTTTCAACAGCAGTTAAGTTCGAGCAAGCAATTCATCCAAGGATACATTCAAGTCTATTCTATCATATTCCAAGCCATAACCATCACTCCATCGCCCTAGAATCTCAACTATTTAGCCAACAACATCCATTTTAATAATCAAACTCAACAAGCATACATTCATGGCTTCCAAAGCAAGAAAATGAAATGAAAGAGAAATAAAACAAGTAGAACAAGAAAACCAAGCTGAATAAATGTCAAGAAAGACTTACAACCCTTCAAAAGAAGGTTTGTATCGTTCCTTACAAAGCCTTGCAAATGTCTTTAACAAGTTCACTCAAAAATCTCTCAAAAACTATGAAAAGCTCTAAAACTAATGTTCTTCTTCTTCTTCTCCAAATGAGAGTATTTTTGCTCCCCCTCCAAGAGTAGCCTCCAATGGAATGTTGTAGAATGAGAGAGTGTGGGAGTGGGTGTGTAAGAATGTGTAAGAGAATCAGCCTGCAGGACCACTTATATCCTCCATCAAGGGCAAGAGTCAGTTATGGAGATCGTGGGACAGCTGTCACAACTGTCCAGAGAGAACCACGGTCAAAACCACGGGCGTGGAATATGGGTTTGGACCGTGGTTTTGCTCAGACAGCACTCTTTTGATCGTTAAGCCATGAGTTGGTGCAAGGCATGCACCAACAAGGTCCTATGTGTTCTCCTTAGCTCCTAGCTTGCTTCTTAATGAGTCTGGAAGTGTGTCATCGCGAGGAATGATCCTCGAATGTATCGATTAAGCTCCAAAAGCTCCCCAAAATACCTACAAAACCGACAATAGTGCGTGTAGACGTCTATCTCGACAATATGCATGAATTGAACGTAAACGTCATGAACTAATGTCAAACTATGCATGAATAGCGGGAAAAACTATCTAAATGGATGCCTAAACTAACGTCATAAATCGTGTTATCACACTATATGCAAATGAAAGCAGACCTCAACTAGCAAGAATAATAAATTTTCAAACCATGTCATCATAGCAATAATCACTATCAAAGGAAGAAAGATGAATTTTAACACTTCAGACCGCTCAAAGGATAATGTGTTTGACTCAATCTCACATGATATGTTTAGGCATATATTCAATTATCACTCAAACTCAACAACCATACAAAGATGTTACCATAGGCTTGTCAAGGAGTTCTTGATCTCCACCACCGGTCAAGATGTGAATCACGAGGTCTTTTCATAGGGTGTAATGGGGGTATGGGACATGGAAAATATAATGTTGGTAGGCCAAAAAGTATGTTGAATTGGCAAATAATATTCAGGCATTGAGTCGTGCACTACTCAAAATCCTTCAATGATCTACCAACTCACACTTCTCGTCATCTTTGTATTCTTTTCCATGTAACATAACACTTTTGACTTTATAGCACTCATCTTCTATTTTTTGATAAGCTTTTCTTCCTTTCAAACGACTTCTTACTTATTTACAACAACAAGGTAGGTGGGAACTTTTTATCCTCTCCACTAACCATGAAAATGTCTTCCATAAGAATAATGCATTCCAAAATCCCGCATTAACTCCTGTAAGCATTCACACTTCTTCATGGTATTACCCCATACTTGATTTCATCATTCGTTGCTTTCTTCACAACCCAAGATAAGGTCAAATTAGGCTAATCATAGCCATTAGGAATTTTTTAGGGGAACAAAGAAGGCAAAATAAAAGCAAAAAGTGGATTATAGAACGGAAACATATAAAAATAGAAAAGGTCATATATGCTTAACAAAGAAAACCTCAATCAACTTCACAAACAAGTATATAAAATTAAATGAACGTGTAGTTTTGAAAGAGGATCAATCACAAGTTCTAGAAGAAACTAAAATGACAAATGAAAATGCATGTACAAAGGTCAAGAGCGCTCAAAAGGGTCATGTATGGCTAAATTATTTATCAAAGTTCTTCCAAAAACTCACGTGCATAACAAATAGCAAAAAGGTACAATCTAAAGTACCATAGGCATTTCAATTATCAAATAGAATATTTTCATGTATCAAGTTTTAGAAGGTAATACAGCCTCCGTCCGACTCAACTAGTCTCAATGCAAGAAAAATGTAGGGAAAGGTTCAATAAAAGCAAAAAATTCAGGAAAGGGAAATGTGTGACAATAAAGGGAAACATGAATGCTTATGTGAGTACAACTACATACCCCATACTTAAACTCTATATTGTCCTCAATGTGGCAGACAACTAAGTAAAGAAAGAGAATACTCACAAAGGCATGGTATGCAACAATTGGTGGTGGTGGTGGTGAAGAAAAAAGAAAGAAGATCACTCGTCAAAATCAGCAAACTCAAAATCATCCTCTCCACCCTCGGGGGCAGAGGAAGTAGTTGCACCGCCACTGCCACAATCAAGACGTCTAAACACAACAATAAGATCAGTGTGTAGATTATGAAGGTCATTATGGCGAGTGGACATATGACACATCTGAGATTTGAGCTCAGTCATAGAAAAAATGAGAGACTTGATGTGGCATCATTGCTCCTGACATAAAGCAATAGAATATATAGCAATTGTCTCCATACGGGAGTTGAATTGGCATGTGGCATGTGATAGCTCCCTCTACCCTAAGTAGATGGATCAATAAATGGTGCATCAATGTCAACATCAGGCATAACGTCATCTTGACCCTCTACGGTTTGGGTCTGTTGGATATGTCTCAGAAAAGGCTCAACCTAGTTCCATGGGTTCTGGATGGTCAAGGAGGGGTCATTAAGCATGTGGTGGGCACTGATGTGGGGTAACTAACTAACTCAAAACCACATATTACCACAAGTGTACATCCGTGTCAATGTGCTTATATGATTATAGCATCAAGGTCAAATCCCAAAGGACTGTGTATCTCGACTATTATCTCAAGTTCAACTAGAAATGCTTGAATGTGTAAAATGAAATGAACAAGGGTGATCAAGTGATCCAATACTTGGGTTTGGGGGTATCAAGTTTTAAGTGACAAGGTCAATTATCAAATTGTGGAAAATACTAGGATTGAGGCTATTCCACCAAACCATAGCTAGAAGCATGTTCAATCATATTGTGTTCATTCAAAGAGGAGAGTATTAAGTTACAAATACTAATGTAGCATGGTATAAGGTATGTTTTGTCAAGGCATTTCGCTTGTGTAAACTAGTGAGTATCACATTGTGTTTATTATTTACACACTAGTTGATCAAGCTTGACTACAACTAATGATTACAATGTTGGAATTTCGGTGTCCGGTTTTAGACCAAAAGGCCGTAGTCTCACTTAAGTGAGTAGACGGTTGTCCCAATTTCCAATCAAATTAATATAATTTATCTTGAAGTGAAATAAATTATTAAACAAGGGTTTATAATCTCCACAAAGGAGTAGACAAAACCCAACCAAGAGTTTGTAATCTCCAAAAAGGAGTAGACTAAACTTTAATAGAAATTAAGTTCAATTGCAAGTCTTAAAAACCGGCTGTTATATGTTAAAACATTGACTTGGATTATGTAATGAGTCATTCATAAATGAATTTTCCTTCTAAGTGTATTCTCCCCTACACCGGGAATATCCAAATACCTTAGTGGGATAAAATGTTACACGTTACAAAGACTAAGTAAGAGACTTACTTGTCTTACTTTGTAGAAAGGGTATTCCTAGGTTTTGTCAATACAAAACCAAACTAAGATGGATGCCTATCCTTTGTCAATACAAAAGAACTATACTGATCTTTCGAGTTTTGCAAACAAGCTTATAAGAAGGCCTATCCAATGTCAATACAATGGAACTAAAAGCTTTATTGTTGCAAAAACGAATGTTCAATCAAGTGCAAATGGCTCTCCCTTTTATAGGCATAGGGGCCACGGTTTTGGGGAGTTAAAAGAGGTTAAAATCGGTTATGAAAGTTACGTGGAAGTTACTTGGAAGATGGGCCTTGAAGCCCTAGAAAGCCCGAGGCCCACATAGGGAGCCCAAAACCGCTCCCCGGAGCTAGCTTAGAGCTAGCTTATTTTTCTTGGTCCAAACATACAATAGACATTGTAAGCATCACACGATGTTTTCTATTTGCTTGCACCATCTAACATAACCATAGTTTAGACATTCACAAGGCAAGTCGGCCATCCTCTAAGTCGTACCCCACATTAGTCAAGCAATATAGGCGTCACAAAATTGTATAATCATCCTTGTATTACTTATCGGTCTCAACTTAGATGATTAATTCATACATATTATCATTCATGGTTGGAAATATACAATGTGTTATGAGAACAATCTAAACTATCTCTAGGTTATATCCAACGTTCAAAATAAGTCCAAACATGATATGAATCATACATGAATTTGAGGCCTCCTATATGCTACTAAACATGCATTTGATTCTCCAACAAATCATAAACACAACATAGAACACACTAACCTAGCATAATACGGGTTTTCACCTCAAATCCTAGCAAGAGGACTACTCACACATGGTCGAAAATCGCAACATATCAACAACTAGAACAAATGACATGGTAACAAAGTAGACTTTAAATAAGGAATGTAGTAAAAAGAATGGGAGCAATCGTATTTGCGAATCCAAATTTATGGCAAAACAAGATGGAAATAAGATTTAGGATGAGAAATAAGCAAGAACACAAAGAACTTCCTCTATTTCTTCAATCTTTCGCCCATTTCTTCTACGAAAGAGAGAGTTTCTACTACTAAACTAAGTGAATTATTTTGAATGATATGATAGCTCAATTGGTTTCTATTACAATCAGCCAAGGGTTCTATTTACAGGGCTAGTTTGTGGTCCCTTTTAAGAAGCTTCTTCAATCAACTAGCATGGAGTTATTTAGGAAACTAGTCTACACCGGGTGACTACCTCGAGTGCTCCTTTTTTCCTTAGGTCGAGTACTTTCACCACCATACTCAAATACACATAGCTCGGGTGAGGATTTTCCTTAGTCCGGGTTTTGGAGCCTTCCTACCTCGAGTGATGCCATTACACTTAAGGTGTGTATTTGTTGTACACTAAGGCCGAGGGGATTGGGACACTGAGGTTGATCTCGATGCTCCCTCCATCTATACTGACATTTTTTCTTCTTAGGTCGAGTGATCTGGTCCGCTTGGTTCCTTTCCTCCTTTGCTCATGGATGATGGATGGATGGATGGATGGATGGATGGATGGATGGATGGATGGATGGATGGATGGATGGATGGATGGATGGATGGATGGATGGATGGATGGATGGATGGATGGATGGATGGATGGATGGATGGATGGGTGGGTGTAAGCATTCTCATACCCCATACTTAAACTTTGCATTGTCCCTAATGAAGAATAAAAAAGAAATAGAGTTTAAGAAGTACTTACAAGGTGCAATTGTGTTTGTGGTGGTAGGTGCGGTCTAATCCATTATTAAACATGGCTCATTTGATCAAGTATTGCTTCATGGAAGGAGATGAAGAAAAGTATAATAGAGCCCATTGGAAACCAAGAAGAATTTTCATTTCAGCCTAGGTCACCCGGGTTAGGTAGATTTTATCCTTAGGTCAGGTTTTTGGGAACTCAATCGAGTGATCCATGCGGAAAAACCCGGGGTAAAAACCCCACGTGAACCCGAGGTAAGAACAAATTCAACCCGGTGCTAGTACTTCCTTGGTATCCATGCAATGTAATGCTTTCTGGTGATCCTTTTGGTCATTCTTTTTCCTTCATCTCCTATCATTGAATATCATAGAGTACAAAGAGGAAAAATGACAAGATTACTCTAAAAATAAAAGAGAGAAAAGAGAAAAGAGAAAAGAAAACAAACAAATGGGTTGCCGCCCATTAAGTGTCCTTGTTTAAGGTCATAGACTCGGCCAATCCTTTCTTCGACAGACATCAAGGTACATTGATGGTAATTTCTCCACCGGATTCTCTTAAAGTATTTCTTCAACATTTCCTTATTTACCTTTTGTAATGTAAGGACCTCCCTACCTTGACTTTAGTTTTCTAGGAAATAGCTTTTAAGCATTGAGTTGAAGAGTAAGACAAGATCACCTTCCTTAAGGTCTCCGATGATATTCCTATTATGTCTTCTCTTTGTCTTTTCTTTGTAGAGTCCACATTTGTGGACCCTTTGTCCGCGCAAATAGTAAGCTTGTTTTTTTTTAAAAGCTTAATTATAAGTGTTTTGGTTTTGTTTTTTCAATAGACATAAGGGCATATTAAGGTTCGAGAGTAGGTCTTGGAACTAGGGAGTCATAACTTGTAAGCTACACAAAAGAAGTACACCGTAATATAATGTGGTTTAAAGTCATACCGTAGAAGCCAATGGTTTTTATCCCGGTCAAAACTAATTGATTGGTTAAGATTTCCGCTCTAAATCATGTTGATCTTATTTACTTATGGGCGTAGGCAAGGAAATAATGTTGCACACTGTCAATGTTAAGCTTATTGACATGTTCAAACTGCTTTTCTTCGCTATGAATGTCAGCTTCTTGACACTTGTGCTTGTCCTCGGTTCATTATACTTCATCGCCAAACACAGGAAGGATTCGGCCTAAAGTGATCCATCAGATATTATACAATCCATTCAAGATGAAGCGGAAACTTGACACAATGAAAAAGATGGACAAAAAGGCAGCCATAAGTTAACATATAAAACAGAGAGATAGTTTGCATTAGGCCGAGGAAACACTAGAGTGAGGATCATGCTCCAACAAAATGGACAATGTTAAGCTTCACCTGCGCTGGCTGGTATTCCTTGTCTGCCCATACAATAGTTCGCAAACTAAAAAATCAGATTTAAACATTCAACATCGTACTAAAGCTCCACGACCCAGCCCATCTTATCTTCTGCAAGACCCATTTGTAGTCTTGTGAGTGCACTGTAAAGCTGTTGAGACACTTGACCGACCTTGCCATCTGCGTACGAGATCCTACATGAGCAAACCACATTCATTTACTCAATCATCCCACTTCTTTCTGGTTAAGGTTAAGGGTGTATGAACAACTTTCCCTGATAAGTCACCAAGAGGAACCCACAACAAGGGTAACAAGGAATTATCATCAAAACAATTAGTAGGCAAAATATTAACATCACCTTTTCCCGACATATGTAATGCTTCCAACTGGTGAAACTACAACAGCTGTGCCTGTGCAGAACACTTCATCGGCATCAAGCAACTCATCTACTGTGACAAGTCGTTCCTCAACCTACAGTGTACTAATCATTGTCAAGACTATATGTAGATTGTCAAAGACGACTCTCGTTATCACCAGAAGGAATTCAGATATATAGAGAACAAAAGGGAAGCATAATGTGAAAGATTATCATGCCTTGCCCAAATATATAACTGGGAAAATTGCAGAGCGACTTAAGCAAGAAGGTTCATCAAAACACATTTTACTTTAGATCACAATCATAGAAAATTTAAAATATATTAATGAAGTCTTACAAACAGATTGTATCAAGAAAATGGCCTTGCTCCTGCTTAATTCTGCAGGATGACTTGCTCAAGGTTCCCTTCAGATTTTGCTATATGTTGAAGGCAGTGCAGTATAGCAATGAGGTTTTCATAGGGTTGGGCATGGGACGGGCCTTGTAGTTTTTAGATTGAATCCCGTCGGGCCTTATCCCAGTTGGGATTGGGACGGGATCAAGCCTGACTAGTACGATTGTAAAGAATCGATGAAGCAAAAAGTGTAAAATCGCTACAACCTTGTTTCAGAAGTCGAGCGGAAACTAATAGTGAGCAAGATGAAATCGCCAATGAGGGGTAGAACTGAGAGGAGTGAGAGCACGATGAAGAAGCATGAAATCACCGAACTTGAAATTCAATTGTGAAAAATCAAATAAGCAGGACTGTATGAGTGAAGAACGATCAAGTCGCCGTTGCAGCCCCTATTTTGAAAAGATGAGCAATATTACAAGGCAACAAGAGTTGAGGAATAGAATTAGTTGAGGATTTGAATTCTAACATTACTCTAAGTGGTAAAAAAATTAAATTGAATCATGGTTATGATTAATTTAAAATTTTAAAAAAAAATGGGACAAGATCGCAATTTAAGGCCTGTATCCCGTCCTGATATCTTTTTACCGGGACAGGATCGAAATTTTTGGATGAAATCCTACCAGGTTCGGGATGGGGATTTGCGGGATTTGTGCCCACCCTAATAAGCTTACATCCACAGCCTCCTACAGTATACTTACTTTTATAAGCTCTTAGAGGATGGACATTGGTTCATCTTAGGTGTGTTCTTAGTGCCACCTAAGAGAGAGGAGTGAAAATGGGAGGAGGTTCAAGAATTTTTCATCCTCTTCAAGATTACCACAGATCAATATTGTTCCAATAAGTATGTGACACTTGTCATCACATATTTAGAAACAATTCAATTGGTTATTGATATTATTATATAAATTAAAAATATAAAATTAATTTATTAATAATGTGTAAAACATTTTTTATCTATCCATAGACACCCATTTTATATACGTTTGTATTACTTTGATCTTTACACATATACTTAATACTTATAGCATAACACATATATTATAACATTTAGAATGTAAAATTTAATCATAAAGTATAATTTTTAATTTATATTTATTATTAAGTATAATATTTAGTTCATATTAATTTAATATATTTTTTTTACGTTTGATAAAGCAAATAAAAATAGATAATATATAATATGCATGTTAAGAACAATAACGTGTTCTATTGATGTGGGGATAAAAATTCAGGTTGTGTACTTAAGCCGACGTGGTGGTGAGAGAAAAACTGAAAACTGAAAAAAAGTGGGTTAAGATTAATCTTATATGTTCTCTAGTGTAGGTGCTCTTAGAAATTCAATAAAAACACAAGAGAATCAACATTATTACCTCAAAGCCTTGACTACGAGCAACATCAATGATACTCTTCCTTGTTATACCAGGCAGAATTGTGCCTTTCACTGCAGGAGTAGCTATCACATTACCCTAGAAAATGGGGTGAAAGGCCATTTTAGCAAGGTGAACCCAAAAATGAAAAATATACCAAGTACATCGCTTGTTCAATCTTAGCTATATATGTAAAAATAATATTAGAACTACTATCTTAAGAAACTCGAAAAAATATTGAAGCAATGCATTTTTACTGTTACTTTGCGTAGATTGCACAAGCATGGACCATGTATGATAAACTATCAATCTTGGGCTCACAATTCAAGAAAGCATACCTTCACAACAAAAACATTACAAGAAGACACTTCTTCAAGATACTTTTTCTCAACACAATCGAGGTAGAGAACATCAGAATAGCCTTTTGCTTTGGCAGCAGTCTGTGCTTTCAAAACCTGAAAACATGAAGGAAAGTTAACTAAATTGTCCAAGCATAACCTCAAAGAGAATCAGAAGAATCTTGTCCTTGTTTCACATAGTTATGATGTAAAAAATCACAATCACAGGCCATGACTTGGCTCCTATCAACTCAATCTACCAGCTCTACCAATGGAATTGAGATATATGTGGTAACATGTTTCGAGATATCAAAGGGACTTAGAAACGACAGATACCATTAAACAGCCTAGCTTACACTACAGCAAATTCTCACCCTGAAGGACAAGCTATCACTTACACAACAGTAAAATATAGGAGCCTTTAAGTAATTATAATTGGAGATTGGAACCACCACCAAAAAAATTAATTCAGAAAGTAGAACTTAAAACTCAAATTCTTACTGCTGCATAGTTTCCAATGGTTTTTACTCCTCCAGTCCCCCCAGGACTTGCACGGTGTACATCGGTTTCAATCACCAAATTAATAGGTGACATACCTCCCTGTGCCAAACAACAAAAACAAGTATAAAAAAATTGAAAATGATGTAATCTTGTAGGGAAATAATTAAGAAAACCAAAACCGAGATCTGGTAACCTTAAAATAGTTTCCCACAGGTGATACATAAATCAGAAAGGTATACTCTGGAGCTGGAGCAATCCCAAGAACAGAGCCACTCCCCATAAGCAGCGGCCTGATATATAAAGAACCTTTGCCTGGAGGAGGAATCTGTAATGAAAAATTTAAGACTCTCAATCAGGTACTTCATAACAGAAATATAAGGCATTATATAGTGGTACAACTCACACTTACCCAACGTTCATTTGCTAAAACTGTGTCTTTTACAGCTTCAACAAACTGTTCCACAGTTGGCGCAGGCATGCACATTCTCTCAGCACCCATCTGCAACCTCAATGCATTTTCAGATGGGCGAAAAAGCAATATTTTACCATCACCCTTTCTGTATGCTTTCAAGCCTTCAAATAATCCCTGAGGCATATCCAGTACATTTATATAGTTAGGTTTATAGAATAGAAAACCAACTGTTTGGAAAATTGGCTGATTGATCAAGAAATATATTAGGGGGTGCAGGACCATTCACCAAGGGAATGAACATTAATGGTATCTTAAAACATAATCTCGGTCTGCCTCTCATATTATTTCAAAGCTAAATGTTTGACTGTTAAAAGGGAGGATTAATGGTTTAATCAGGGTCATTTCTCGAAAGCAAGGATAAATTGTTTTTTCAAGCTGATTTGACTAAAGCACACACTCTATGCATTCATCATGAACATCACATTGCAATTCGGGCTCCTGAATGAAATCAGCAATTCTAAAAGAATAATGGAAAAGGAACTAGTGTGTGAGATCCATAACTCTTCTTGTAAGAGTCATTTTGCATACAAGGTCACTAACAACCTAGCTTAACCAAACATAGGCAGCCTTAAAAAGTTTTACTTTAGCCTAAGTAGAAATGCCTCGCACAACTCCCAGAGCACAAGGTATAGAAGGCTAGAAAACGTATAATTTTAGCATACAAGTTGCACTCTAGTAACAGCCATACAAGTAATTATTAAAACTGAGGGAGGATATGTAAGGTGAAGAAGTGCTCATAGATCAAATAGTATATCGCAAATTACGAACAAACTTGTGATATGCCATTTGCAGAAAATGGACCAAAGAGGCCAAGACAAATTAATGTATTTTATAAAATAAATGAACGCAAAAGGAAAGCAGTAACAATAGTGAAATTTGAAGAAAATAATTTCTCTGAAAGATCAAACTCTCTAAGAAAAAGCTTACTCATGAGTGGTTACTGAAGGCAATGGAAAAAATACATGAATGCACCATACTACCAGAAAGCAATTTTATTCCAAAGACAACACTATCAGAAAAAGAACTGCAACGTATTCAACAATGGAGAAAACCATTTGATACTCACCTGCCCATAATTCAGGACACCAGCTGAGGGACTAATTTCAATTTTTCCAAACCTCTTCAGTTCACCTCTTGAAAATTCTCCACCATGAGCACATGTCATGATATACATGTAATCCGTAGATATAATTCCAAATCCAAGGTTATCCCAATCAAGTTCTACTTTCGATTGTTCACTGTAAAGTAGATCAAAGACAAAGTGACACATTAGTAATATTTAAAAGGAGTCGCCCTAGACCGGAGAGTAACTAATACATCAATAGAGCCACACAAAAATTTCAGCAGTTAATCTTTTAACATTAAATAAAAGGGAACATACTAACAGATAAACCACTACATACACGCCAAAAAAAACAATCTAATATTTGAAGCTGTAAAAGTGGATCAAAGACAAAGTGACACATTAGTAATATTTAGAGGAATATCCTTAAACCAGGGTGTAACTATCAGCATGAACACTAGTGATTTTTTAATTTGTGGGTTTTAAAAATATTTTTAATATTTCTTTCTAAACATCATCTACAAAACTAACACATTTTGTTTTTCACAGCAGTGATTTTTCAATTAGGTTTTTTAACTTTGTACTTCCATGATGTAATAAAAAAACCAAAACTTAATATTTTACACCTTTTTTAGAAAAGAATATTATTATATACTTCTCTCTCCTATTTTTAGCCATTGCCTAGCAAGCAACTAAACAATCTTCTCCCATTTCTTAGCTCAAGAATCACTTTATCCAAACATCAATATTATTATATGCTAAGAAACCACTAGTGCATGTGCACTACTTAATCAAGTATCACTTTATCTAAAAATCAATATTAGTATATGCGTTCACTTCATGAATTTTAATACATCAATAGAGCCAGACAAAAACTTCTACAGTATTTTTCAACATTAAATAAATAAAAAGCAGAAATACACCAACAGATAAACTACTACAAACACGCAACAAAAATAAATAAACAATGTAATTTGTGACATTCAGCAAGTTACTTATGATATAACATCTACTTTATCTTATATACTCCTTATGAAAATATGAAATTCAACTCCTGCAAGCTCTTTAAATGAAATCAGACAAGGTACTTCATGTAATTTTTATTTTGTATGCTTTAAGGGCTCCTTTGGTATGATTTGGGAATCGAGTTGGAATCAATAATCGGATTGGAATTAAAAATGACATAACCCGATTCCTAATAAAAAGGTGTTTGGTAAAGCATCCTTTTTATCTAGCAATTACAGTTTTCAAGGGACTAGAATCAGCTAATCCTGAAATCAGCTTTATTCCTATTCCAAATTTTACCAAACATCAGGGTGGTTATGAATCATTCTCATTCAGGTCTAATTGATAGCAGCCTCTTTCTCCTATTATTTTATTAGTACATGATATGATGATTGACTAAACTCAACAAGAGAAGCATACATCATAAAAGATGAGCAAATGAGAGGGATACAAACTTGAATAATAGTCCGTCTTCTTTAGTCGGAGAAGATACCCTTATTCCATGATCAGCCCGATGGAGGGATTTGTGGAGCTGAAGGATAATCGTGCCAAACAGAATATTATTAATTCGTCAGAAACATTAAAAATCAAGTAACTAAGGATAACAAAAAAAGCGGAAAATGGAGCAAAATTACTCTGAGAAAGCATTATACGTTAGAAGGAAAAGCCAATCGAGCTAATACCGATTGTATTCAGAAATTGATACTTGTGTCGAAACAGAAAGTAAAGGATATAGAGACACCTTTAGAGAGAGAGGAGGAGAAGACTTTTTATCGGAGAAGAAAAGAGGCGAGGAGGGGAGAAGGCAGTGAGCTTGAAGATTGGAATCGAGAAACGCAGAACGAACGAGATTCCTGGTGATAGGGGTGGTGGCGCAGGCTATGGCATCCATTTCTTCTGGGAGCCGGCAATGAGAAATGCGAAGAAGATACAGTGGACCTTAACAAGAAGCGGAGAAAACCAAAAGGGGTACCGTACGACTGCAAGACGGAAAAAACCCTACAAAGTTACTCCGTCTACCATCACAGTTCGGCAACTATACGCCGTTACGCCCCCGCTTTGGTAAGCATATCGAAAATCAGACAACCCCACGTTCTTTCATTCTTGAAATTTTACAAATGGGGTTTCGCAATTACAAAAAATTACAAAGTAGGGCGCCCGGCATCTCAGGACGATGAAAAGTCCCGTCAATGCTTCTTGTTATCGACTCTTGTTGGCTGTTTTGTGTATTTTTTTTCTCCGTTGTGTGAGACCCTTTATGACGGTTAGTCCGTCAGTCGATCTTTTTCGGCCTTTTGACCCATTAGACGGCGCGTCGTCTAATACTTCGAATCGTTTTTCGTTAGCACAAAAAAAAATTTTCCATGACTAGTAAATATAAGGGTGGACATAAATTCCGGTTAATCCCGTCCCGATCCTGGAGGGATTTGAAAAAAAAAAAAGTGTAGCAAGTCCCGTCTTTAGCCAGTCCCGTCTTGTGAAAAATTTGCGGCACGGGACAACAGACGGAAATTTCTCATCCTGGTTAATCTTGTCCCAAAAATATTATATGGATAAATAATATATATATATATATATATATATATATATATATATATATTATAATTTAAAATTGATACAAACTATAAAAGTAATAAAATATCAAAAGAGTAGTAAATACTAATATTTCGATACGGTTATACACTTATACCCACTAGCGTACAATATTAAATGCAAGATGAACTTTAAATTAGTGTAGTTGAAGAACCGAATAGGTGATTAATAAGCATACAAATACTCTAAAGGGGGTTGAATGGAGTATGAGAACTTTTCGCAATATCGTATACCAAGGCTTTGAAACTGATCTCAAGGCCTTGAAGTCGATCTGTACATTTAGTGACAAAACTGGTTCTCAAGATTTTGAAGTGGATTTCAAAGTCTTGACTTCAAAACCTGCAAAATATGGTTAGTCACAATATAAGCGATAGAAAGTGCATAATAGAAAAGATCGACACGATGATATGTTTACAAAGTTCAGCTCTAACAATCTACTCTCCGCCTAGGGTTTCCGACCCTAGGATTCTAACTATCAATTATCTGTTTTTTGTGAGTCCTAGATACAACCTAGAAGAACTTCCCTTCTTCTCTCAATGTAGCCTCAATGCTAGGATCTAGTCAACTCTATTCTAGCAATATGTGTCTAGTTACTTCGCAGAGTAACACACTCGAGAGTAGAACACTCTCAAGATATGGCAATGGAGTTCGTGTTTATCTTCACTCTAAGGAAGTATTCTAATGGAAGCTTAAAGAGGAAGAAAAACTTTTGGATCGATGAAGATGTATGATCGCTTGAAGACTTGGATTCTTTTCCGTGTTAGCACTTGTTGTTCTTCTTCTTCAATCGTCATCTTCATTTATAGTCTTCTATGAAGTTCTCCTTTAGCCGTTGTAAGATAGCCGTTGTAACGTTTATCTTTCTCCATGGAATACGCTGCTTGGTTGAGTGGGATCTTTGTTGTGAAGTAGCCGTTGTAAGATCTTCATCTTCAATTCAAGCCCTAGATCTTCTATTGATAGACGTTGAGGGTCTTCACATATCTTCTCTATTAATGGTCGTTGAGGATCTTCACCGTATCTTCTTGTTAAGCCTTTTGAAGATCTTATCAAGCCGTTTACAATCTTCAATCCAGCCGAGATCTTCTCTTCTTGAAAGTCCGTTGGAGATCCTTATTTCAGCCGAGATCTTCTCTCATCAAAAAGCCGTTGGGATCTTCTTATCTTCACTCGAACCAAAAGTTCTTCTTTGACGTTGAAGATCTTCTTGTTGGATTGTTGGCTTTTGAAGATCTTCTCCTAGATTCTCTCTTTTGGTTGTTGTAGATGTGCATGTCTTGTAGCGAATCTCTTAGCCGAGTCTTTCCCTTGTAATGCTTTTCAAGGCTTCGAGTCCTTTCTTTGTAACGCTTTCAAGGCTCGAGTTCTTCCTTTGAAATTCTTTTCAAGGCTTGCACACATTTGAACAAACCAACCAAGACATGCAATCTAGAAATATAATCGATAGTTGTTAGGTTTAAAACCGTATATATATATATATATATATATATATATATATATATATATATATATATATATATATATATATATATATATTAAGTCTTCCATCATTCGCATACAATAATTCATAATCAAGGTGCAGTTATCAATCTCCCCTTTGATGGAAGACAAAACAAATATCGTGCCTGCATTCAGTGTTAGATATATGCATGCAATAAATATTTCGAAAATGCAGAATGCAGGTTTGTCGGTATTTCAAAAATGCAGAATGCAGTAATGTCGGATCAACATCATGTATAATTTATCTGCCTTTGTCTTACAACAAGAGAGAAAAATAATTAAGTACGGGAGTTTGAAAAATATTACACACCCACAATTCAAAAACAAAGTTTTTAAACATCCCACAAACGCTGTTCAAGGCCTTGAAACAAAAACCAAAGAAAATTTAAAGCGCGTGTCAAGGCCTTGGCATCCGATTTCAAGGCCTTAAAATTGATTTTAAGGCTTTGAAATCTACTATTGGTACCACTTGTGATTCTGATGCCCTCAACCTTGAATATCGTGATAGCATTTTTTGCTCCATCTAGTATGGGCTTCATCCAGGGTTATCATATTTTTGTACTCACCCACCCTGCGATCATCCACAACATTTTTGTATTTCTTCACCACAGCAAATTCTTCAATGGCCAAAATGTCGGGGCCCTCGGAAGGTGGTTGACGAATTGGACGGTTCTTGGCAGTTTTGTAGCACAGAAGCAACACCTCCGAAGCTTGTTTCCTTGTTAGCTCAACATCATCATCATTTAGAGGCTTGATGCTCCCTGCAGCTGTGTAGGTAAGAGCATTCAAATGAAACATCTTATTTACCTTGAGTGCATTATTGCTAGAAGGTCATGAGATGCATCTAGTCGGTTGATAACATGTATTATAGTCTATATTTTGGGATTGGTTTAGACGTTTTATCTTCATAAATTTGCATATATGGATGCATATTCTTTGATTATATTGTTGTTTTATCTACCTTTGCGAGAATCAAGGTCTACACCTAGTTTCGTTGTAATTGTAAGGAAAATGGCACGTTTTGGACCGAAATAGAGCTAAGGAGGCTAAGGAGTCATTGGAGCTACATTCTGGAGCTTTGAGAAGATCTCAAGAAGCATGGAAATGATTTAGAGGATTGATTTTAGACCAGATTCGAGATAATTTACATTCAGGTGAGATTCACCTTGGTCAGCTATAGTACCACCTCGACCGAGGTGATCTTGAGGAGCGTCTAGACCGAGGCGAATACTTTACCGCCGACAAGATCTTTATTTTTGGCTGAGATCTTCTATTTTTGGAAAGAGAATAGCACATATTTTTTGATGGATTTCTGGAAGGAAGATATCATATTTGGCTGATTTATTTTTTGAGGGATATGGATATATTTTCTAGAAAATTATCTTTTTAAAAATATTTTATCTTTGGAAGATAATTCTCCTATATATATGCGCTGATTTTCTACAATTCAACCATCTTCGGATCACTGATTTTTTAGAGGATTTTCTGAAGAGTTGAAGGAAGTTTTGAAGGTTGAAGTTCAAGGAAGGAAGGAATCAAGTTGAAGTTGGCTTTGAAGGAGTTTGTCAGATCTTCTTAGTTGGCTTTTGGTTTTGTTGTCTTTTTTGATTTGTGATTGAGGAACGCTGATTATTGTTAGTTTGATTTAGTTATTGATACCTTTTTGTTAAGGTTTTCTTGTTTGAATATTGATTCCTTTCATATATATTTGATTATTGTTATCATGATGATTGTTGGCTAAGTTCTTTATGCGATTCTAGGGTGATTGGCTGAAAGTTGTGAGAAAGACGATGATAGAATGATCTTAACCCCAGCGGATCGGACCCTGAAAGCTCGAGTCTTTACCTTAACCGTAGAACGCATCGGTCAGTCATTGAACATCTCGGCCGGGATGGAATATAACTGAACGAGGTGAACTTTTCCTGAACCTTATTTGAGTTAAGAGTTTCAATTTGCCAAATCCTATCCTTGTTATACCTTTCCTGGTTCAACGAAAGCGTAGGATTAGACTTACCCGGTGATTCCTTTGCTTGTTTACCCAATATCATGAGTGTAGGTAATAAAGGTTTATCCTTTATTGGGGTTTGAGTGTGCCTTCATCCCATCTTTGTGAGTTAGCCTGAGACTTACCCGGTAAAGGTTGATTCTATTGCCTTGGGTGGTGTGTTGGTTTGAGATTATAGTTCATTTCCTTAGTACCTTGAGACTTACCCGGTGATAGGAGCTTTGGTTTGGGATAGTGAATAGTGAGACTTACCCGGTGATCTATTTCCATCTTAGAAACACCTTCCCTTTACAAACCTCAGCTTTGTCCACGTTATTTTTTGAGATCTTGAGTCGGAACCACAACTGGATGCTTTAATCTCTAGAATCCGCATTCTCCTTTATCTGACTCTATATATCATTTTTTATTGCTTTAATTGCTTGTGGTTATTTGACAACATGATTATCGTACTTTGTTTTACCATAGCCCCTGTGTTCGACCCCTGAAAAAATTGCTTTTATTACAATTGATCTGCACACTACGGGTTCGTATATTGTTCAAGCATACTTCTTGGGTTATAACACACTATTTGGAGCGAGCATCGGCCGGTGATTTCAGACCTAAAATCAACCATATCCCTACGCAAGGTTTCCAACCAAAATTCCACATTATCCAATCTTTGAGTCGTAGAAGATGATCCTATATCCCTATCCTTCAGTGTCCATTTTCCTGTTAAAGTCTTTTCAATTTCTAGACTTTCAAAACAATCCTCATCAAGTTTTCCCGAAGCCACTTGTGTATCCTCATTCACAGTATCGATTGAGAAATACTTGAAGATTTTTGGAAGGAGATTGGCATAAGGAAGGGGATTTCGCTGGTGGTTTTAAAGGCTATTGTTTTCCCGAAGCCACTTGTGTATCCACCCGCAACCCGGACCATAGTGACACACATGTGAACAACCAAGAGTTTGTAATCTCCGAAAAGGAGTAGACAAAACTCTAATAGAAGTTAAGTTCAATTACACGTCTTATAAACCGGTTGTTATATGTTAAAACCATTGACTTGGATAATGTAATGAGTCATTCATAAATGAATTTTCCTTCTAAGTGTATTCTCCCCTACACTGGGAATATCCAAATACCTTAGTGGGATAAAACGTTACACGTTACAAAGACTAAGTAAGAGACTTACTTGTCTTACTTTGTAGAAAGGGTATTCCTAGGTTTTGTCAATACAAAACCAAACTAAGATGGATGCCTATCCTTTGCCAATACGAAGGAACTAAATTGGTCTTTCGAGTTTTGCAAACAAGCTTATAAGAAGGCCTATCCAATGTCAATCCAATGGAACTAAAAGCTTTATTGTTGTAAAAACGAATTTGGAATCAAGTGCAAATGACTCTCCCTTTTATAGGCATAGGGGGGCACAGTTTTGGGGAGTTAAAAGCGGTTAAAATCGGTTATGGAAGTTACTTGGAAGTTACTTGGAAGATGGGCCTTGAAGCCCTAGAAAGCCCGAGGCCCGAGGCCCACATAGGGAGCCCAAAACCGCTCCCCGGAGCTAGCTTAGAGCTAACTTATTTTTCTTGGTCCAAACACTTCCAATGAGCTTCATTCACTTTAATATAGCTAGGGTAAGTTCCAAGATCCTCAAATACTCAACATCTTAGCTCAAGCTAGTGTAGCTCCTTAAGAAGCTCACTAGCTGCTTCTTTGACATACACTAAGCATTTGAGCTTGGATTGCTCCCATTTTTTAACCACATATTCTTTAGCCAATATAAGGCCTAAGAACCAAAGGTGTGACGATAAAATGTGGCTAAAAAACCCCAAACGTCGGCCTTCTAAAATCTAGCACAAGTTGACCTTGTCGTGAATCACGTTGCTTTGTTTCGACTCCCCTTATAATACTAGTTGTTCTTAGTGCCGGTCATATGACTTGCCTCCCGCAACCCGGACCATAGTGACACGCATGTGAACAACTCATTGCACCTTGTTTCAAGACAAGCTCAACGGTTACAATGAAGACTTAACCCAAATCTCCAACATTTGAACCCAAGAAGTATGCTTGAACAATATGTCAATTGTTCGCCACTTAGCGTGCGTGCAAATAAGTCTTAATTTTATAAAACTAGAATCAAGCAAGCGAACCCGCAGTGTACGGATTGATATAGTTAAGCAAGAATTCCAGAGTATCGAACATAGGGATTTGGGGGGTTAAATCCAATTATAGAATTGTCAAGCGAGTAAATGTATGAGCTTTGTAAATTATTGGGAAAACAACAATCCTAAAGATCCAGGAATCCAGTTGTGGCAATCGATTCAAGATATACTAAAGATATAAGGACTGAGTTGAGGTTTGCTAAGGTATACGAATGTAAAGTAATTGTACGGTGAAGTTCCAAAAACCTTATATGACCCACCTAAAGACACTCTCTATAAAGGTTGTTGAGGCTTCAGTATAGAAAGGTTCTAAAGGCAAGAATTAACGTCAAATACCCAAACTTGTAATCCAAGGATCAAGACTAACTAAACCGATTAAGGTTGTGACACTCGAAATCGAGGTAGAGGTTGTTGAGGCTTCACTACCACCTAGAAAAGGGCAAGCCAAGACTAAGTTAAAGCAAATCTTTAACTTTGGATTAAAGTAAAAGCAAGGTTCGTAACTGACACAAAATTACGGGTAGTTCTTGAGTTCCACGGCCGTGGAAGTTCAAGAACAGACCGTGGATTAGGTTCATCGGCGATTCTCTCTAACTCTCAGGATCCAATCTGTTTACGATCGATCTATCATCATCTAAGCCACAACTATCAACCCTTCACCTTAGAATTGCTAAAGGGTTTTAGCCAACAATAGTCATATTGATATCAAATTCAAGATTTAAAAGAATGAAAGATGAAAATCTTCGAAAACCTTGGATAAATCTCAAATCAATCTCAAATCCACAAATCAAGAACGATGATGTAAGTAGATTCAGAATAACACAAACAATCACAATCTTAGATAAGAACGAAGAACGTGATGTCAATCCGTCTTCTAATCAAACCTAAGGATAAAGCGTAATCTCCTTACGAACAATCTTCCAAATCTTCACTCTTTCCGTAAGCTTTTCCGTCAATTCAGAAATCTCAATAGGGCTAAACGCAATCTCTCCCCGGAGATCTAAGCGAAGGTGTAAAACTAGGGTAAGCGGAGGTGACGGAATCTCTCTCTTTCCGTCCTTATATAGGCCCAAATAAAATGCGTCTTCGGCCCATGTGCGTAGAAGATCGTGGCTAAAAATATTGCGTAAAAGATCGTCAAGATCACGGTCGTGGAAGGGTTCCACGCCCATAATTTAGAGCGTGGAGTTGGATCACGGTTCCTCAAATCCTTCACGGCCGTGTAAGTTGCTGGAAAGATCCACGCTTGTCTTGCCAAGGTTCCACGGCCGTGGATTAGAGCGTGGACTCTAATACGGTCGTATTTTAGAGCGTGGAACGTACATAGCTCGTAATTTCCTTTGTTTTTGTGTCATTCTTCATCCTAGCATCTTCCTTAGCTCCTAGTGATGTCCTCAATCCTTGGACATGCTCAATCTATCTCCATTCTCCCTTGATTCGTCCGGTTTTAGCTCTTAATTGCCTACAATCAACACAAAGCTTATGTAGACCTCTATATCGACAAAATAGATAAACTAACTCACAAATGCTTCAATGCTTTATCAATGAATACCAATATAGACGAAATACACTTAGAAAACGTGCCTAAAATATCACAATATTTCATGCTAACAAATAACCCCATACTTGCCACTTGCTTGTCCCTAAGCAAGGTCTTTCAAAAGCTTTAAAACTCAAGTTAGGATGAAATACGTGTACCTTCTCAAAGCAAAACTTCTTTTAGATGAATGTGCTTTCTAATCAATAGATCATCCTCAAATCTTGCTTCATTCGTTTATAAGATTTTCATATACATAATAAAAGAGTAAAGAGTAAAGAAAGCTCATGAATTAATCAAACTTCCATGTAAACATCATAACCTTCAAACATTATCAAAATCAATCATAAGAAACTTCAATTTAGATCACCAAGTCATATATCATTCTCTTGATCTTAAGGACTTTCAAACAAGGTCTAGAATGCGGAAAGGGAAGGAAAACTTTAAGGAATGTGGTGCATGAATCCGGGAAAGTGGATGACTACTCTTTTCTTTTTCTCTTGCGGTTTCCGCAACACTTTCAACTTAGAGCTTCGCTCTCTTCTTTTCAATACATTTTTTCGACTTTACTTTTGGAGTTATGGATAGAGGTGCACAAAAACCGAAGCCTAGGAGATTGGCGTTTCTCATTTTTACGAGATGTCTCAAACCCTTGATGCACATACCATAATCCGCTAGAAATATCGCTCAATCCGACTTTGGCAAGACACAAACACCCGGCTATGTGAATGGTGCCGAGTTACTCATCATCATGATTGACTTCCCCAAACCTATAATTTCTTTCTATTCTTTTGAATGCAAAATATTGCTTTCATGGCTCTCCCACATCAAACATGCCTTTTTCATTCAACTCCTCCAAATTCCCGGATAGGTAAAGGAGGTCATTATTTCAATGAGGGACTAAATGATCAAAGAAAGAAGAAAGAAAATCGAATTGCCTTAATCATCTCAAAAGAGGCATAAGAACTTATTATGTGATTTCAACCTTAATTTCTCAACATGATTTAAGTAACATTCATCACATTATGAAACTTGCAAAAGAGGAATTATCAACTCATTCAATTTCTTTTCAATTCACTATTTGTTTAAGCATGCAATTGTCATCAAAACTCAATTCACAAGTAGTGATTATCATAGAAATCATCTCTATCCTTAGAAGCACAAAATTTTCAAAATTTTTCAATTTTTATGGGTTTTTCAAAAGCTTTTTCATGCAATCCAATATGAAACGTGTAGCAATAGAATGAAACATGCAAGGTAGTCTCGATGAAAGCATACAAAAGTGAGTAAGAGTTATTACAAACTATTAGTCACACCCCACCCCATACTTGGAACAAACATTGTCCCTAATGTTCAAAAAGAAAAAGAAGAAAAGAAAGAAAGAAAAAGAACTCACAAAATGGTGGTGGAGCGGCTAAAACAGTCGATCATCAAACGTCATCACTGCGGTGGAGGCGGTGGTGGAAACGGGGAGAAGCTGGGATCATAGTACCGCCCGAACTGCTGGCGGTAAACATCTCCCATCATGTGGTCTAGATCATCGACTCGTGCATCCCTAGCATCTGCACGGATCTCCAAAGCTTTAACCCTGATGGAAAGGTCGGTAGCCCACTCTGGCAACTACTCGTACCAACCAGGCGGCTGGTTGTACCACGCCGGTGCATTTGAAGGTGCTGGTGCTGGTACTGGTGGCGGCTGAGAATGCCAAGGCGGTGGAGCTCCCATCCAATCCGGCTGCATCCTATACCAAGCAGGAGGATCTGCCATCCAAGTCGGCCTCTCGCTCACACTAGCATGGCGAGAGGATGATCCTGAAGCTCTAGCGGGACGGGGAGAACGTCTAGGCATGTCGGGAGCTATATCCGGCTAATCCGGGAATGTACCAAAGTCCTGCTCAGCTCCTCCTCCTCCCTCATAATCATCTCCTCCTCTCATCTCCTCCTCCTCTACAACTGGTGGTGGTGGAACATAAGGAGGGGCTACTAATCTGTTCGCATGCATAGCAGCGAACGTCTCCTTCTAGTTATGGCGTCCAGCCATAATAGAATACTCAGGGAGCCACTCAATCCCTCTCCCGGTCCTACTCTCCCACGGCATAGCAGCATATGGTGGACCTCTATGGGTGGGGAAGATGATGCCTCTATTCATGAGGCTATGTAGTCCTAGGGGTGTAGCAGCAATACGTGTACAAGCTGAGAAATCTACCCCTAACTGTCGAGCAAGGTGGATGACCATCCCACCGTATCCAATGTTACCAGCCCTCTTATTCTTTAGCTTGCTCATGGTAGCAGCTAAGAGGGTGGCACAATCCGCAGGTCTACCGTATAGCATACAGTAGAGAAGGAAAAGCTCATCTGTCTTGATTTTCTGAGGTGTCTCCGTCCTAGGGAAGAGACACTCAGAAAGTACCCTGTGAGTAATCTTCAAGGCTAGGTGATACATCAACCTAGCCTTGGTATCAGTTGGCTGCCAACGGTCCTCGCTGGCGTAGATCATGGCGATCTCCTCCCAGAAATCCTTGGCGTATACGCCACTGGGGAAACGACCATTGAAGGTCTCGTGGAACCCGAAGAAGGCTCCAAACTCTCTAATGGAGAACTCATAGTCTCTTTCCATCAACCAGAAAGAGACAGTCCTATCTACATGACTGTGCTAGAAGGAAACCACAAACTCCCTCGTGATCTCCTCATAAGCATCTTCCCGAATAGCGGAGAAGATGACTAGACCGGCTCTATCTAAGAGCCAAGTAATGTCTCCTATCACATGTAGAGGCTCTAACTCCTTAAGCAATAGGTACCTAGGTCCTATGACTGCTCTCTTATGGATCCTCTCTAAAGCATCGAGATGATCCTCATGGATGGTAGGGATCCTAGGGCGAGGTGGTGATGGTGATGATGGAGGTGAAGGAGATGAAGGGGATGAAGGGGGTGGTGCTCTAGAAGAGGTAGAGGGGTTGCCCTTCCTCTTTTTGTTCTTATCATTGTTCTTATCCTTGTTCCTACCGGATACTCTCCTCACAAAATCCATATTCTGCTTAAATTCCACGGTCTGTTCTAGGATTTCCACGGCCGTGGTTCTTTCAGAAACCGTGGTTCTGCACGTAATTTCGCAAATCTCAACAGAATCACACCAAAATCAGCAGCAAACAGTCCTAGACTAATTTCCGTCCAATTCCAATCAGTTCTTCCTAAAAATTCTAGCAAAACGAAGCCAAATCGACAAAGAGAGAGAAATAACCAAAAACCTAGGTTTTTGGATTTTGTAATCCGAATTCCGCCTTCTCTGGTGATTTGCCGCTCGAATTGTTGCTTGGATCTTGTAGGTGATTGGATTTGCTTCAGTTTTGGTCAAAGAATCATCGAAAACGATTAACGAATGAGGATTTGAGAGAAAGGGTATGGAATCGGCGATTTTTGGGCGTGGAAAGGGTGTTTGTGGTGTGTTTTGTGAAGAAACGTGGTTTATATAGTGACCGTAAAAATTTTTGAAAATCACGGTCTGTCGGAGGGTTCCACGGCCGTGGAAATGTACGGAACCGTGGTTTTGGTGATTTTTCTCAGGCTTTTGAAAAAATTACGGTCACTGTAGCTGTCACGGCCGTGGTTTAGGCCGTGGAACTCTGTGTAATGCTCCAAAGTCCAAGTTTCGTCACTTTTCTTCAAACTTTCTCTTCCCCTTTCCTTTTCCACTGTTCCTACATCCAAAAACACGAACATACCGGAAGGTATCGAAGGCAAAACAAAGCAAAAATGTCTAAACTAAACTAATCTATGAATCAAAGACAAAAACGTAAATGCAATACCTTGGGTTGCCTCCCAAGAAGCGCTTTATTTAAGGTCCGTAGCTAGACCAAATTCGCACTTATACGAGTGCGGTGGGCGCGAACTCTTCAGCTTGGAGTTCCGGTGTATACTTCTTGAGTCGTTGACCGTTCACCTTAAAACTTCCGCCCGTTTCACCCCATACTTCGACTGCACCATGGGGAAAAATACGTTTGATTAGAAAAGGTCCGGTCCAACGAGATTTAAGCTTACCTGGAAAGAGACGAAGCCTTGAATTGAAGAGGAGAACTTGATCTCCTTCTTTGAAGTCATTTGGGATGATATGCTTATCATGCCAACACTTTGCTCTTTCTTTGTAGATCTTGGCGTTTTCGTAAGTGTTCAAGCGAAGTTCTTCAAGCTCATTTAGGTCCAAGAGACGCTTCTCTCCCGCTTCCTTCATGCTGAAATTCAACCACTTGATTGCCCAAAACGCGTTGTGCTCCAACTCTACCGGTAAGTGACAAGACTTCCCATACACAAGGTTGTATGGTGTAGTTCCGATGGGAGTCTTATATGTAGTCCGGTACGCCCACAATGCATCATCTAGCTTCAAGGACCAATCCTTCCTTGTCCTTGAAACCGTCTTCTCTAGGATTCCTTTGATATCCCGGTTTGAGATCTCAACTTGTCCACTAGTTTGTGGATGATAAGGGGTGGCGATCTTGTGAGTCACCCCATACTTAGCTAAGAGAGCTTCAAAGCGCCGGGCAATGAAGTGAGAGCCTCCATCACTAATGATGGTCCGTGGTGTCCCAAATCGCGGGAAAATGGTCTTGTTAAAGAACTTAACCACTACCATGACATCATTGGTGGGAGAGGCAATCGCTTCAACCCATCTTGAAACATAATCAACCGCTAAAAGTATGTATTGGTTACCACAAGATGATGGGAATGGTCCCATGAAATCTACTCCCCAAACGTCAAAGATCTCCACCTCTTGGATGTTGTTGAGAGGCATCTCATTCCTCCTAGATATATTTCCTGTTCTTTGACAAGCATCGCAGCAAGAAACAAAGGTTTGCACATCTTTAAATAGAGTAGGCCAAAAGAATCCAGATTGCAATACCTTAGCGCTGGTCTTGTTCGAACTAGCGTGTCCTCCACAAGGTAGTGAATGACAATGGCGGATGACACTTTGCATCTCATCTTCCGGCACACATCGCCGAATAATGCCATCCGGACCTCTCTTAAAGAGGAGAGGTTCATTCCAAAAGTATTCCCGAACATCCTTAAAGAACTTCTTTCTTTGTGCGTAGGATAATCCGGACGGTATTTCCTGACAAACCATATAGTTAACAAAATCAGCAAACCATGGTTCGTTACCTTTGGAGATCACATCGATGCACTCCTCTATGATATGTAAATGTTCGTCCGGGAAGGAGTCATCTATAGGTAGATGGTCGTCCTCTAGATGTGTTAGACGACTCAAATGATCCGCAACAGAATTTTCGGAACCCTTCTTGTCGCGGATGTCTAGATCGAATTCTTGTAGGAGAAGAATCCATCTAATTAGCCTTGGCTTCACATCCTTCTTTGCAAGGAGATACCGGATCGCAGCATGATCCGTGTACACAATCACCTTTGCACCTACAAGATAAGAGCGAAATTTGTCAATTGCATATACAATAGCTAGAAATTCCTTTTCCGTAGTGGCGTAGTTGAGCTGCGCTTCATCTAGCGTTTTGCTAGCGTAGTAGATAGCGTGGGTTCGCCCTTCCTTTCTTTGTCCAAGAACAGCTCCTATAGCTACGTCACTTGCACCGCACATAACCTCAAAGGGAAGATTCCAATCCGGAGGTTGGATAATAGGGGCTGAAATTAGAGCTTCCCGAATCATGTTAAACGCATCTAAGCATTCCTGCGAAAAATCAAAAACTGCATCCTTCATCAATAGATTAGTTAGCGGCTTTGATATTTTAGAGAAATCCTTTATGAAACGCCTATAAAATCCAGCATGTCCTAGAAAACTTCTTATCCCTTTCACCGAAGTTGGGGGAGGAAGCTTTTCTATTGTCTCTATTTTAGCTTTATCCACCTCAATCCCTCTACTAGAGATTAAGTGTCCTAATACAATGCCTTCCTTCACCATGAATTGACACTTCTCCCAATTAAGAACTAGGTTAGTGTCTTCACACCTTTGTAACACAAGAGCAAGGTTAGAAAGACAATTGTCAAAAGAGGAACCATAAACGGAGAAGTCAACCATAAAAACCTCCATGATTTCCTCTATATATTCGGAGAAGATGGCCATCATGCACCTTTGAAAGGTGGTTGGGGCGTTGCAAAGCCCGAACGGCATCCTCCTTTAGGCAAACGTACCCCACGGGCACGTGAATGTGGTCTTCTCTTGATCATCCGGGTGTATCGGAATCTGAAAGAAACCACTATAACCGTCAAGATAGCAAAAGTGTGAATGTTGTGCTAACCTTTCAAGCATTTGATCGATGAAGGGTAGTGGGAAGTGATCCTTCCTCGTCGCGTTGTTTAGCTTGCGGTAGTCTATGCACATCCTCCATCCTGCTACGGTTCGGGTAGGAATGAGTTCGTTGTTTTTGTTGGTGATGACCGTCATTCCTCCCTTCTTTGGAACCACTTGTACGGGACTCACCCGCTTGCTATCGGAGATAGGGTAGATGATACCTGCATCAAGAAGTTTAAGAATTTCCTTCTTAACAACCTCCTTCATGGTCGGATTTTACCGCCTTTGAGGTTGTCGCGAAGTCCTAAAGTCCTCTTCCATTAAGATTTTGTGCATGCATAGGGAAGGTTTGATTCCTACTAAGTCCTCTATAGTATATCCTAAAGCTTTCCTATATTTCTTAAGGACAACCATAAGTTTAATATGTTCATCTATGCTTAAATCGGAACTAACAATTACCGGAAATGTAGAATTAGGTCCAAGAAATGCGTACCTTAGATGAGTAGGAAGTTATTTCAATTCCATAGCTATAGGAGTTTCCAATGGCTCTTGAGGAATATCCGATGGTTCCTTAGAAGTGTCTAAGGATGTAGAAGGAGTTGGAGAAGAATCAAGAGAAGTTGAGGAAGAGACACAATTACCTTCGGAATCACCCAAGATTACGGCCTCTCTGACTTCTCCACGGCCGTGATTTTGGGCGTGGAAAGTAAATACGGTGGTTCTGTTTCCTCCACGGCCGTGTAACCCTCTGGAGTGCTCCACGCTTTTGTTGGTGAAATCCACGTCCGTGGAATATAGTGTATGACCGTGGATCCGTATGTTTTCTGCCTCGTCGTGGAGTTTCTCAAAATCCTCTTCACACACTTCTTCTTGTGCTTCTAAGGCTTCAATTGCCTCATTGCATTCCTCTTCTTCCCCTATATTCATTAGACTCATAGAAATAACCTTTTGCAAAGGATCTTTGAAGAGAATAGCACTTACCTCCTCTCTAGATAGCCCTTCTTCATCTTGGATATTGAATATATCCTCATCAAAGATTGGTTCCTTCGCGAGAGTGGAAAGGACGAACTCTACCTTCTCTTCTCCTATGTCAAAGGTGAGTCTAGCATTCTTGCAATCGACTATGCAGCCGGATGTTGCAAGAAACGGTCTTCCGAGAATGATCGGGACCGGACTATCTGCAGGAATGTCAAGCACAACAAAATCTATAGGAACATAGAATTTACCTAGCTTGACCAAGACGTCTTCAACAATACCGACGGGACAAGTTATGGATCGATCCACCATGTACAACGTCATCTTCACCGGTTTAGGGTCGCCTAAACCGATCTTCCTACATAATGCAAGTGGGATGATGCTCACACTTGCTCCCAAATCACATAATGCATCATATGTGACATCTCCCATACCTATGGGAATACAAAATGACCCCGAATCCTTTAGCTTTGGGGGCATCTTCTCTTTCATGGTTTTGATGAGATCCGAAGAATCCGAACTCATCTTAACCTCTCCAAAATCCTCTAACTTTCTCTTGTTAGAGAGGATCTCCTTTAAGAACTTACCATAAGCTGGCATACCTACAATAGCATCAATGAAAGGTATATTAATATGCAGTTTGCTCATGAGTTCTATAAACTTACCGAATTGCTTGTCTAGACGCGCTCTTGCCAAAAAACTTGTTCGCCACTTAGCGTGCGTGCAAATAAGTCTTAATTTTATAAAACTAGAATCAAGAAAGCGAACCCGCAGTCTAGACGCGCTCTTTCTATTGACCTTATAGCCTACAAAGTCTGCATCTGAATAGCCAACGAGGTGAAACGAGTTTTGATGTGGATACCATAACCCTAAATCCTTAGTGTCATTGAGATACCTAAATATCCTTTTCCACAGCTATTAAGTGCGACTCTGTGGGATCAACTTGAAATATTGCACACATGCACACACTAAACATAATGTCAAGTCGACTAGCGGTTAACTATAACAAAGAACCGATCATACCTCGATATTGTACAACACTTTTACCATTCTTGACTTGATCTAATGAAAGAGTAGAACTCATAGGAGTTTTTGCTACCTTGGATTGATCCATTATATATTTTTTGAGCAAATTCATGGTATACTTGCTTTGATTAAGAAATATTTCTTTCTTAGCTTGAGTGACTTGAAGACCAAGAACGAAATTCAACTCTCCCATCAAGCTCATCTCGAGTTCCCTAAACATATTATCTGAAAATTCTTTGCATAGAGAATCGTTAGTAGCACCAAATAATATATCATCAACATAGATTTGTACTACTAATAAATCGTTGCCTCTAGTTTTGACAAACAAAGTTTTGTCAATCAAACCTCTTTTGAAATCATTTTCAAGGAGATACTTGGACAATATTTCATACCAAGCTTGAGGAGCTTGCTTAATACCATAAAAAGCTTTGTCCAATTCAAAAACATGATTCGGAAAATCATCATTTTCAAAACTAGGAGGTTGAACAACGTAGACTTCTTCTTCAAAGAAGTCATTTAGAAAAACACATTTAACATCCATTTGAAAAAACTTTATGTTCATGAAGGATGCAAAAGCAAGTAACATACGTATGACTTCTAACCTGGCAACCGGAGCAAAAGTCTCCTCATATCAATACCTTCTTCTTGGTTATAACCTTGAGCTACAAGGCGTGCTATGTTTCGAATGACTTTACCATTTCCATCCAACTTGTTTCGAAATGCTAAGGTCTAGACGTGAGAGTCCAGACTTTGTTTCTCTCGAATTCATTTAGCTCATTTTGCATGGCCATGATCCAATCAGGTTCTTAAAGTGCTTGAACGTAGTTCTTGGGCTTTACAAGAGACACAAACGCAGAAAAAGCACACAAGTTATGTGAAATACCATATTTTGCACAAAACAAATCAAACTTGAGTTGGTCAAATTCTCTATCATGATTACTTCGAATGGAAACGATAGGTAGGTTTTTCAAAGTTTGCAACTCCTTACAAAGTTTAGAAAACTCATACAACGCTTCAGATTTTTCCCGTAAGAATGAGATCGATGTAAAACGAGAAAAATCATCCATAATGACAAGGATGTATTGTTTTCCCTTGGGAGATTTGACACGCATAGGAACACATAAATGCATATGTAAAAGTTCAATGGGTCAAGAAGAACTTACAACCTTTTTTGGTTTGAATGAAATTCTTGTTTGTTTACCTTGTGTACAAGCCTTACATAGTTCATCAACCTTGACGTTTAGGTTTGGTAAACCACGTACCAGATCCTTTGAAAGAAGTTTCTTCATCGTATGCATGCTTACATGACCAAGTCGTCTATGCCAAAGCCTTGGATCGTCAGTCAAGGCCTTGAGACACCTTAATCTTGTTCCTGAAACTTGGTTAATGCTCATTGAATATACATTGTTGCATCTAGGAGCTGTAAGCACGACATCACCCGATAAATTATCTTGAACTTCACATCTATCCAAATTAAAAATCACTTTATTGCCTTTGTCACATATTTAATAGATGTTAAGAAAATTATATTTTAAACCGTTGACAAGATAAACATCATCAATGAAGTTAGATGAGTTATAACCGATTTTACCAATGCCAATGATGTTACAATCCCCTTTATCATCAAGAGTAATGGTTCCAGATGATTGCTTCTTTAAATCTGAAAACAGGGAGCTTTTTCCACTCATGTGTCTTGAGCAACCACTATCTAATACCCATGTATGCTCCTTTACCTTGGTGATATCCTGCAAAACTCCTCGATGCTACCATAGCCTTCTTCTTTCGATAATTCTTCATAAAGTTGTTCCTCTTCTTTTGTGGACAATCCTTTATGAGATGATCTGCTTCACCACATTCAAAACAAGTCAATACTTTAGTTTTCTTATTAGGGTAAGAAAACTTACCTCTAGGTCTTGATGATCGTGGATATTCTTTGTTGTTTGCAAATTGCTTCTTCATTTGAAGAATTCTTGTAAGACCTCTAAAAATCAAGGCGAATGGATCTTCCTCCTCATCATCACTCTCTTCATCATCTGATGGATTGTTGTCCTTCTTGGATGTTAGGGAAAAATTCTTTGTGTTTGATGGTAGTTCTCCATCTTCTTCACCAAGAACCATTTCGTAGGTGATTAGCTTTCCAAGAAGGCCGTCAAGAGGTAATGTTGTGAGATTCTAAACTTCTTCGACGGCGGTCACTTTTGGTCCCCATTTAGCTTCAGGCAAGCTTCTTAGTACTTTCCTTACTTTTTCTTCACTTGTGAAGACCTTTCAAAGTGAATCAAGATTGTTCACAATCTCATTGAATCGTGTGAACATCTCTTTGACCGTCTCGTTTAAGTTCATCTTGAATAAATCATATTGCTTGAGGAAGATTTTTATCTTTGTCTCCTTGACTTGACTTGTTCCTTCGTACGTAACTATTAACTGGTTCCATATTACCTTTGCACTCTTGCACGATGAGACACGGTTGAATTCATTTGCATCCAATCCACAATAGAGCAAGTTCATGGCCTTGTAGTTCTTTAATATACTATCCAAGTCCATTTGAGTGATATCAGCTTCCTTTTTTTCAACTTGGACTCCTAAAACGTGGTGGTTGGGATTTTAGGACCAGTTTGAATGATGATCCATAGTTCCATGCCCTGATCAATAATAAATATTTGCATTAGTGCTCTCCAATGGGAAAAGTTGTTACCGCAAAAGAGGGGTGGTCGAGATGTGAATCTTCCTTGAGCGAATCCTACATCACCTACAGAGTTCATGATTAGTCTCATTGATGGTTAAATCATTATACGAGAGTATAGCTCTGATACCAATTGACGAACCTAATAGGTGAATAATAAGGATATAAATATTCTAGAAGCGGGTTTGAAAAAAGTATGAGAACTTTTCGCAATATCGTATATCAAGGCTTTCAAACTGATCTCAAGGCCTTGAAGTCGATCTGTCCGCTTAGTGACAAAACTGGTTCTCAAGGCTTTGAAGTGGATTTCAAGGCCTTGACTTCGAAACCTGCAAAATATGGTTAGTCACAATATAAGTGATAGAAAGTGCAGAATAGAAAAGATTGACACGACAATATGTTTACGAAGTTCGGACCTAACAACCTACATTCCGCCTAGGGTTTCCGACCATAGGATTCTAACTATCTATTATCTATTTTTTGTGAGTCCTAGATACAACCTAGAAGAACTTCCCTTCTTCTCTCAATGTAGCCTCAATGCTAGGATCTAGTCAACTCTATTCTAGTAATAATAGCCTAGTTACTTCGCAGAGTAACACACTCGAGTATTATACTATGTAGATATGTCAATGGAGCTCTTGTGTTTATCTTCACTCTAAGGAATTATTCTAATGTAAGCTTAAAGAGGAAGAAAAACTTTTGGATCGATGAAGATGTATGATCACTTGGAGACTTGGATTCTTTTCCGTGTTAGCACTTGTTGTTCTTCTTCTTCAATTGTCACCTTCATTTATAGTCTTCTATGGAGTTCTCCTTTAGCCGTTGTAAGATAGCCATTGTAACGTTGTCTCTTTCTACATGGAATACGTTGCTTGGTTGAGTGAGATCTTTGTTGTGAAGTAGCCGTTGTAAGATCTTCATCTTCAATTCAAGCCCTAGATCTTCTCTTGATAGACGTTGAGGGTCTTCACCATATCTTCTCTCTTAATGGTCATTGAGGATCTTCACCGTATCTTCTTGTTATGCCTTTTGAAGATCTTATCAAGCCGTTGACATTCTTCAATCCAGCCGAGATCTTCTCTTCTTGAAAGTCTGTTGGAGATCCTTATTTCAGCCGATATCTTCTCTCTTCAAAAAGCCGTTGGGATCTTCTTAACTTCACTCGAACCAAAAGATCCTCTTTGACGTTGAAGATCTTCTTGTTGGATAGTTGGCCGTTTAAGATCTTCTCCTCGATTCTCTCTTTTGGTTGTTGTAGATGTGCGTGTCTTGTAGCAAATCCCTTAGCCGAGTCTTTCCCTTGTAATGCTTTTCAAGGCTTCAAGTCCTTTCTTTGTAACGCTTTTCAAGGCTCGAGTTCTTCCTTTGAAATGCTTTTCAAGGCCTGCACACATTTGAACAACCAACCAAGACATACAATCTAGAAATATAATCGATATTTGTTAGTTTATAAAACCGCATATATATGTTAATTTTTCCATCATTCACATACAACAATTTATAATCAAGGTGGAGTACGTTTTGTTAGTTATCAGTAGTGTAGTGCTACGTTTTTTGTATGTGAATCGGTAAGACACACTTTGGTGTAACTTGTATTCGTTTTGAATGTATTAACTACTAATATAGGCCTCTTAAATTGATAATACGGTATCGAGTTTTTTTAATCTTTCGTGTCTCTAACATGAGAGAAAACATGTTGTACAAATGTTGAATATAATCAGTGCATAATTCTTGCGGGATTAGACCCACCTCGTCCCGTACTGTCCCACATGGGACATGGCCTCTGTGGGACAAAAAAAAAGTTCCGTCTCGTCCCGTTTATAATTTGTGGGATTGGACGCCGGACGACCTCAATCTCGTCCCGCCCCATCCCGTCTCATGCCCAGCTCTAAATATATTTTTCTCCCTTGTTCTTCCTTGATCAAATTTTATTTCAAGTAATGAATATTTTTATAGTGAAGACGGAGTTGTGTTTCCACTCGATGATTCAAAATAAAGTTTTCTCAATGAACTCGTCTCTCATATCCAATTAAGTTTGCAATATACTTGAAATATTAGTTGTTTTATGAACAATTATTCATGTTTAGTTGCTAATTGTATGTTAAGTAGAGAATCCGGTAAATTGAAATTTTACTATATAAATTAATATTAGTTAATTTGTTTGCAATTACGGTCTTATCATATTATCTGGGTGATATCGGTACAAATTAATCCCCTATGTTTCAACTTCACGTTTTTTCCACGACATATAGAATCTAGTGAATTGGACATGGTTTATGAGAAGATCAAAGAATATGGTGTTGGTCACAAAGACATCATGGTAAAACAAATTTGGATTTTGTACGTTTCAGTTAATAAGTGAACGTCGTGATCAACCTAGGAAGAAGAAGAAGAAGAAGAAGAAGAAGAAGAAGAAGAAGAAGAAGAAGAACATTGACCCCGATATGGAGGTATCAAGTGGCCAAGTTAATAGGTCGAGAATAATTAGTTGTCCTTTGAATGGAGGATTTGTAGAATGATCATGAGAATGGGACATTAAAGGTGATATGTGGAGTTCATAACCACAACCTTTTTGGGCACCTTAACGGATGTGCATTCTCCGGTCATTTGATACCCACACAATATTGAAAAGTGGACCAAGAACTTGAGTCGGATATCAAGCCGATAATCATCTTACAAACCTTGAAATTGGATAACCAACGCATTGTCACATATATCCGATGACCGATATATTTACAATATCGGTAGAAGATGAGAAAGGAGCAGGTTGTTGAAGGACGAGGTTCAATCAACCAAACACTCCATTTTCTGGACAAAAGGAACTACTATATATTGGTTTTAGGAGACGTTTTGATACGGATGAAGTCTTTGATTTACTTCTCATGCATTTAGATTTGAGGCATTGGTTGGGTTTATATCCCAATGTAGTTGTCATGGATACGAACCTCCGAATGTAATTGAATAAACTAATGGGAAGAAAAAAAGAAGAAGAAGAGAGATTAACCAACTTGATTTGATCTAATTAAGATCGAAGAAAACCAAAAAAATCCAACATTTGCTTCTTTAGGGTTTCGGTGGCTGACTGGGAGAAGACAAGAAGAACCCGCAATCACAATGACAAACATTGATAGAAAACGAGTAGTGAAAGGGAGAAGAGATTAAGTACCAAATTCGATTGTGAAAGGGATAAGAGATTAAATATCAATTCAATCTAGACTAATTGAACTGATCGAATCAAACGCTTAGATGAAGATGAACACAATGGCATGAAGATAGAGTTGAAACACAAGAATTCCTTGAATAAACACTACTTTATTGATGGTTATGTATAATCAAATAATATTTTTAACAGATTTACAATATTAATTCCGAGTCAATTTGAAAAATGAAAAATGACCTCTATTTATAGGTGAAAACTCCACCTTGATTGAAATGGTTTATAGGTGTTGATGATGGAAGACTTCACACAAATAATAGCAGTTGGATATACTAACAATGTACTTGATTATATTTCTAGATATTTGGTTGGTTTGAATTCAGTGCAGGTGTATATCTACATATCAAGGGCCTTGAAGTTGAATTCAAGAACAAGTTCAAAAGGATGAAGATCAAGGGCCTTGGACTCTAAGGTGCACGGAACAAGGATTCAAATAAATTGAAGAACTTCGTTGAAGATTCTGTAACAAGAAGATCTCATCAACCAAGGATTTTGTCAACCGAAGGAAGATCTCAACCGAAGAATAGAGAATCTTTTCTAGAAGATTTTCTAAACAATAAAACGGGAAAAATATCTTCTCTCTTATCCAACAGAAGACGAGAAGATCAATGAGTAAAAGACTCAACGTGTTCGTAGGGGCTGAAGACTTGCAACGTCTACCTTACGATCTTCATGGAAAAGAAGATTGATCTTCAAAAGGTCATCTCTACAACGGCTAGAAGATCTTTCCATAGAAGATATAAATGAAGATAATGGTCGAAAAAGGAAATATACAAGCTTACACAAGAAAACATCTTTGCATCCTCAAGCAACCTAATCATCTTCATTCGTTGTTTTTCTTTCTCTCATTTCACGCAAAAGCTTTATCCCCTTAGAGAGAGAAAACACTAGAGCTCCATTGGAAGATCTAAATAGTGTTATACTAGAGTGTGTTACTCTGCGAAGTAACTAGGCTATTATAGCTAGGTTTAGAGTTGGAGCTAGATCGTAGCATTGGCTATAGTGAGAGAAGAAGGGGATTTCTTTTAGTTTGTATCTAGGACTCTTTGAAGCTGATAATAGATATTAGATCCTACGGATATACCTTGGGACGGAGAGTAGGCTATTTGAAACCGAACTTCGTAAACATATCCCCGTGTCAATTTTTTCAATTCCGCACAATATATACTTTACTGTGACTAACTTTGTTTTGCAGGAGCAAGAAGTCAAGGCCCTTGAAATAGAGTTTCAAAGCCCTTGAAATCAAAGTTTCACTAGAAGCGCAGATTGACATCAAGGCCCTTGAAAGTAGTTTCAAGGCCTTGAGATTTGGTTTGCGAAAAGTTTCCATACTCTATTCAACCCCCCTTCTAGAGTATTATTTATCTTATTTATTTCACCTACCGGTTCTTCAATTGGTATTAGAGCTAGACTCACGTTTATTGATTTAACCATAAGTGAGACTAATCATGAATCTTGTAGTTGATTGTGGATTTGCTCAAGGAAGATCCTCATCTCGACCACCACTCTTCTGTGGCAACAACTTCACTCATTGGAGATCACTCATGTGTATGTTCATGATTGACCAGGATATGGAGCTTTGGAGCATTATTCAAAATGGACCAAAAGGTCCAATGACAACGGTTGAAGGCATCCAAGTCCCGAAGAAGGAATCAGACTTCACACAGGCTGATCTGGACAGTGTGTCAAAGAATTACAAGGCATTGAATCTACTTTACTGTGGATTAGATACTAATTAATTCAACCGCATCTCATCATGCAAAAGTGCTAAAGAAATTGGGACAAGCTTGTTGTCACTTACGAAGGAACAAGTAAAGTCAGGGAAACAAAGATTAGCATCTTTCTCAGACAATACGAGCTATTCAAGATGAATCCAAATTAACCAATCAAAGAAATGTTCACTAGATTCACTGAAATCGTGAACAATTTGGACTCACTTGGAAAGACCTTCACAAATGAAGAAAAAGTGAGAAAGGTTCTAAGAAGCTTACCTAAAGCCAAGTGGGGACCAAAGATGACTGCTATTGAAGAAGCTCAAAATCTCACTACTCTTCCTCTTGATGATCTACTTGGAAAACTCATCACACATGAAATGATTCTTGGTGAAGAAGATGGAGAACTCTCATCCAACTCCAAGAATTTGGCATTAAAATCCAAAAGATATGAGTTACCTTCTAATGAAGAAAGTAGTGATGATGATAATGAAGAAGATGCTCTCGCCATGATCTCTAAAGGTCTAGCAAGAATTCTCAAGATAAAGAAACAATCTGCAAACCGAGAATTTCCACGAGCATCAAAACCCCGAGGTAAGTTTCCTAACTCTAATAAAACAACGAAAAGTACTGACTTGTTTTGAATGTGGTGAAACAGATCATTTGGTGAAGGATTGTCCATAAAAGAAGAGGATCAACTTCAAGAAGAATGATCGAAAGAATAAAGCTATGGTTGCTTCATGGAGTGATTCAGAATCAACAAATGAATCAGAAGATGAAAAAGAACAAGCAAACTTGTGTCTTATGGCCGATCATGAAGATGACTCAAATCTGTACATCGACAATATGGTAAGTACAATTTTGTCTCAACCTGAGATTGACCTTAAACAATTCGTTAAGGATAGTATCTTAAGTGATAAAGAACATAGAATAAGGATAAATTCTTTCAAAGAAAAGCTTCATAAACAAGATAAACATATGAGTGAAATGTCTCTGGAGATTGAAAATCTTAACACAGAAAAGGAAGAACTTGATGACAATATCAAGGCCTTGGAATCAGAAAACCTGATTTTTAAGGACAACCTCTCTTCTTTACATCGAAACTATATTGATCTAGAGAAAGAGAAAGTTGATCTGACTTTAATATGTCAAGACCAGAAGGCATCACTCATTAAGTTTACTCGTTCAAAAGCTAATCTGGAAAAAATGATGGGTGAACAACAATCTTCCCTTAACAAAAATGGTATAGGGTATCATAGGAGCTTTCCTAGAAAACCTACCACCACTTTTGTTTTTGGCCAAAGGAAGCATTCATATGCCTACCTGCTTCTATTGTTGTAAAAACGGTCATGTTAAATCTACATGTCCTTATAAAAGAAATGATCCTTATATCATCAGAAACACCTATCCTTTATGTTTAAGGAAACAGGTTAAACAAATATGGGTTCCTCAAGGTACTAGATCACCAAACATGATCGAACCTGAGTATGAACCAAAATATGCCATTTGGTCGAACCAAAATATGCCTATGTAAGGCATGTACACAAGGTAAACAAACAAGAGGTTCATTCAAACCTAAGAAAGCTGTAAGTTCTTCTCGACCTATTGAACTTTTACATATGGATCTTTGTGGACCTATGCGTGTCAAATCTTCCGGAGGAAAACAATACATCCTTGTTATAGTGGATGATTTCTCTCGATTTACATGGATATCTTTTCTACGAGAAAAATCTGAAGCTTTATTTGAGTTTTCAAAATTGTGTAAGGAGTTACAAAGTTTGAAAAACCTACCAATTGTTTCTATAAGAAGTGATCATGGTAGATAATTTGATCAACTAAAGTTTGACTTGTTTTGTGCAAAATATGATATTTCTCATAACTTTTCAGCTCCTAGAACTCCTCAACAAAATGGAGTTGTGGAACGCAAGAACCGCACTCTTGAGGATATGTCTTGGACAATGCTTTTAGAAAATAATTTGCCAAAAAGTTTTTGGGCTGAAGCACTGCAAATTATATTTTAAATAGATGTTTAATTCGCACTATTTTGAAAAAGACTCCTTATGAACTCTCTAAAGGGAGAAAATAAAATATTTCATACTTCAAACCTTTTGGATGTACTTGTTTTGTTCACAACAATGGAAAGGACAATCTTGGGAAATTTTATGCACGTAGTGATGAAGCTATATTCATTGGATATGCTTCAAATAGCAAAGCTTATCGAGTATATAACAAACGTACCAAAGTTGTTGAGGAAAGCATTCATATTATTTTTTATGAAAGCAATGATGGTACTTTGAGTGGGAGTTTTGCATATTTAAATCTGAATCAAAGAGAAGATCACATTTCGGATGAAGAGGAAGATCCTAAAGGTCAAGACAAGAATATGCGAGAAAAGATTCAAGATACCAAAGAAAATCCTCAAGAACTTGAAACACACCTTCAAGACATTGAAATTGGAAACTGTGACAACATAACTCCACTTCAAGGGCTTGAAACCCAACTCAAGGCCTTGAGATTGGAACAACAGGTAATATACAAACGGTACCTGAATCCAGTCAGACATATACAGCTCAACCTTCTGGATCTACATCATCTGTCAAAAGAAGAAAAGTTCAACACTCCTCCTATCATCCACAAGAGAATGTGATCTCAGATCCAAATACTTGAGTTCAAACTAGGTCTAAAGTGAATAATCTTTGTGCCTTCTCCGCTTTTGTATCACTTGTCGAGCCAAAGAACTACATTCAAGGTCTTCAAGAACCAGACTGGATCATTGCCATGCAAAATGAATTAAATGAATTTGAGAGGAACAAGGTATGGACTCTTACTTCAAGACCAAAGCATCAATCAGTTATTGGCACGAAATGGGTCTTTCGAAACAAATTGGATGAAAGTGGCAAAGTCATACGAAACAAAGCACGACTTGTAGCACAAGGCTATAACCAAGAACGTGCTGTAAATTCTCCATCTCTTAATACAATTAACTTTTCAAAAAAAAAAGAAGAAGGTATTCATTATGAAGAGACTTTTGCTCTTGTTGCCAGGTTATAAGCCATATGTATGTTACTTGCATTTGCATCTTTCATGAGCATAAAACTTTTTCAAATGGATGTAAAATGTGCTTTTCAAAACGGCTTCTTAGAAGAAGAAGTCTACGTTGATCAACCTCCTGGTTTTGAAAATGATGAATTTCCTGATCATGTTTTTAAATTAGATAAAGCTCTTTACGGTCTTAAGCAAGCTCCTCGAGCCTGGTATGAAAGATTGTCTAAATATCTTTTTGAAAACAATTTCAAAAGAGGTTTGATTGATAAAACATTGTTTATCAAAACTAGAGGCAATGACATTTTAGTAGTACAATTCTATGTTGATGATATATTATTCGGTGCTACTAATGATTCCCTTTGCAAGGAATTTTCAGATATTATGTGCAGGGAGTTTGAGATGAGCTTAATGGGAGAGTTAAATTTCTTTCTTGGGCATCAAGTTACACAAGAAAAGAAAGGAATTTTCCTCAATCAAAGCAAGTATACTAAAGACTTGCTTAAAAAATACAAAATGAATCAATCTAAGGTTGCAAAGACTCCTATGAGTTCAACACTTTCGCTAGATCATGACAAGAACTGCAAAAGTGTAGTACAAAAGGAGTATCAAGGTATGATCGGTTCATTGTTGTATCTAACTGCTAGTCGTCCTGACATTATGTTTAGTGTGTGCATGTGTGCAAGATTTCAAGCTGATCCTAAAGAGTTACACTTGATAGCTGTGAAAAGAATTTTTCGGTATCTCAATGGCACTAAGGATCTAGGGTTATGGTACCCACGTCAAAGCTCGTTTCATCTTGTTGGCTATTCAGATGCAGACTTTGCAGGTTATAAGGTTGATAGAAAAAGTACCTCTGGATGTTGTCAATTCTTAGGGTCATCCCTAATTAGTTGGCACTCCAAGAAGCAAAATTATGTTGCCCTATCCATAGCTGAAGCTGAATACATAGCTGTAGGAGCTTGTTGTGCTCAAATTCTTTGGATTGCTCAACAACTTCGTGACCTTGACTTTGACTTGAGAGGTATTCCTATAAAATGTGATAATACTAGTGCTATTTCTATAACCAAAAATCTTATGCAGCATTCAAGGACTAAGCATATTGATGTAAGACATCACTTCATACGTGATCATGTTGAGAAATGTGATGTTTCGATTTCTTTTATCTCAACTAACTTGCAACTTGCAAATATCTTTACCAAGCCTCTTCCTGAGGAACAATTTAATTTTATTAGATTGGAGCTTGATATGTTGAACAAGGAAGCATTAGCGTAGGGGGAGTAAACGAGTTTTAATCGTCCTACGCATGCAGCCCAATTTATGTTTTCAAGGGCCTTGAAATCAAATTCAAGGGGCCTTGAAACATAGTTAAAGGGTAAATTGACTTTACGGATCCTTTAACAGTTAATATCTTTTAGATATTTTAATTCTTAAAATATTTTTTTTTGAATCTTTTATTTGACACATTTTTGATTTTGATTTTTAAAAGCCTGATTTTCTCAAAGATTTTGCCATATCCCTGATAAAAAGGACATACTTTCTCATTTTTTTATCCTTTCACAAGAAACCCTATTTCAAAATTCTTTGATTTCTCTCTCAAACTTTTCTCATGGCACCCAGAAGCAAGAGATCTACTCCTCCATCTTCCAAAAAGAAAGTTTTTCAGAATTCTTCAATCGCTAAAGAAGAAAAACCTTTTGAAGATCTGGATACATCTCAGATTAGTGGTCTTTCCTCATCCTGGTTCATTAATTTTCAAGCTTCTGGATCTTGGCTTGATGGTTTTCACAATCGACCGCTCTGTATGTGTGATTTGGTGGATACTGACTTTCTCGATACCCTTAAGATACCCTGCATAGACAAGCTGAAGAGTTCGATTATTTGGAAGGTTTTAAACCTTGGAGATTTTGCTTTTCCACGGCTCACGAGACTATTCTATGTTATTCTCACCATAAAAAGGGACAAAGGAAGTATTACTCTTGAATCTTCAGTCAAAGGTACTCCAATTTCACTCACTTCTTCTATTCTAAGTGAAATTTTAGGAATTCCTACAAATGTAGTATTCAACTATCCTTCAAGATCAGAGAGTGTTTGTATTGCTAAGGAGAATTTTCTGATTCCAAATTCAAACTCACGTCAACTCACTCATACTTCTCTGACTTTAGAGGCTAAAATAGTGTTCACCATATTGGTTCGATGTGTAGTTCCTCATGCAAACTCAAGAGAGCTGTTGATTGATCAATCTCTGGAATTAATTCATTTACTTATGTCTGATGTGTCCATAGATGTGCCTAATCTAATTCTCAACCATATGCTGCATTCTATCAACTCTAAGATATCTATTCCTTTGCCTTATGGAAATTTGCTGCCTAAGGTCTTTGATTATTACAGAATTGATACATCCTCTGAGGAAAGACAATCTATTAACAGCAAAATTGATAAGAACTGTTTAGAACGTCTGGGGAATTAGAAAACTCTTGCAGGAACATGGACTTTAAAAGGAAAAGGAGTTACTCAAAATTCAAATTAAGAAGTCAAACCCTTTCCTACTCCAGAAATCAGGTTAGAGGGTTGTGAAAACGAAATAGCTTGTCTCAATCGTGAATTGTCTGATTTTTAGTTTGACACCAAAAGGAGAATGGATACAAATTTCGAGTTGCTGGCTACCATCAATGCTAAAGTCAATGAGATGTATTTGATGAATGCTCTTACACTAACTACAATGGGAAGTATTTTGCCCATACCTGAAGATGTAGCTCAACATACTCAAGAGCAAGTTAAGAATATGCTGATGAATTGTAAAAGGCGTGTCCAGAATAAATCAATTTTGTATCCAACTCATGAAGAGCCAATGTTCTTACCCAAAGTTGAGTATGAAGTAGTTAAACAAAGAAGAGCTGAAAAAAGAGAAGACGTTTGACAGCTGAAGTGGATGATTGGCGTTATAAGAAAACTTCATCCAAAGGAAAGAGGAAGTTTTATGAGGAATTTTAAAGCTGACTGGTTTTTCTCTATGGGTTGAACGTACATTTGTTTTTTGGTTTGTAATCGTATTTTAAGACTTTCTGGTTTGACTGTTTTTTCTCCCTTGTTGAAAGACAAAGGGGGAGAAATATGATTTGACATTTCGATATACTGCATTCTGCATTTTTAGTTTTGAGATTTTCATATGCATTGCTAAACTAACAAATGCAGGTACGAGAATTTGTGTTGTCTTCCATCAAGGGGGAGATTGAAAACTCCACCTTGATTGAAATGGTTTACAGGTGTTGATGATGGAAGACTTCACACAAATAATAGCAGTTGAATATACTAACAATGTACTTGATTATATTTCTAGATATTTGGTTGGTTTGAATTCAGTGCAGGTTGTATATCTACATGTCAAGGGCCTTGAAGTTGGATTCAAGAACAAGTTTAAAAGGACGAGATCAAGGACCTTGGACTCTAAGGTGCACGGAACAAGAATTCAAATAAATTGAAGATCTTCGTTGAAGATTTTGTAACAAGAAGATCTCATCAACCAAGGATTTTGTCAACCGAAGGAAGATCTCAACCGAAGAATAGAGAATCTTTTCTAAAAGATTTTCAAAACAACAAAACGGCAAAAATATCTTCTCTCTTATCCAACAGAAGACGAGAAGATCAAGGAGTAAAAGACTCAACGTGTTCGTAGGGGCTGAAGACTTGCAACGTCTACCTTACGATCTTCATGGAAAAGAAGATTGATCTTCAAACGATCATCTCTACAACGGCTAGAAGATCTTTCCAGAAGATATAAATGAAGATGATGGTCGAAGAAGGAAACATACAAGCTTACACAGGAAAACATCTTTGCATCCTCAAGCAACGTAATCATCTTCATTCGTTGTTTTTCTTTCTCTCATTTCACGCAAAATCTTTATCCCCTAAGAAAGAGAAAACACTAGAGCTCCATTGGAAGATCTAAATAGTGTTATACTAGAGTGTGTTACTCTGCGAAGTAACTAGGCTATTATAGTTAGGTTAAGAGTTGGAGCTAGATCGTAGCATTGACTATAGTGAGAGAAGAAGAGGATTTCTTCTAGTTTGTATCTAGGACTCTTTGAAGCTGATAATAGATAGTTAGATCATACGGATATACCCTAGGACGGAGAGTAGGCTATTTAGAGCCGAACTTCGTAAACATATCCCCGTGTCAATCTTTTCAATTCCACACCATATATACTTTACTGTGACTAACTTTGTTTTGCAGGAGCAAGAAGTCAAGGCCCTTGAAATAGAGTTTCAAAGCCCTTGAAATCAAAGTTTCACTAGAAGCACAGATTGACATCAAGACCCTTGAAAGTAGTTTCAAGGCCTTGAGATTTGGTTTGCGAAAAGTTCTCATACTCTATTCAACCCCCTTCTAGAGTATTATTTATCTTATTTATATCACCTACCGGTTCCTCAATTGACAAATTAAAGGTGATAACTAACTTAAAGATAATTAGAAAAAGATGACTTAAGGATAAAGTTTTATAAAAAGGAAACGAGAATATATAATTTCAACATGTTAATTAATCCACTGGAGATATAAAAACAAAAATCTTTTTTGTCCAAACAACACTAAATCTTCTTTATCTAGTAAGAAATGTGGTTGGATCTGGATCTCTAGGTACATGCTTCTTAAGGACATTTCGACTTGTTCTTTAAGTTTTTTTTTTTGTGAAGAAGAGTTAGTGGTCTTCAGTGCATATGAACACACTTTTATTGATAAGAAAAAGGGTTAAGTATTCCACAATCAGGGGATAGCCCGACCTCTTACATCATCACAAATACTATCCTTAATATCATCGGGAGGGTCAAAATCAATACATTTAAACCCAACGAAAAATTAAAAGCAATGTTAGCAAGGGAATCAACAACCTTATTAGCCTCACGAAAGGCATGAAGAAACCGGACATTCCAGTCTCTACTAAAGAAATCATGGCATCTAGAAGCCAGACTAAAAAGTGGGTGGTGATCAGGAACTTTTTTCTCCATAAGTATGGTGACAACCTGAGAATCTGTTTCCAAAATCACCGATCTATAACCATACTCTCATGCAACACGTAGACCATACAAAACACCCCACGTTTTAGCCACGGTGGAGGTAACAAAAAAATGTTCAATATTCGGTTCTGCAATTTCCAATCCTTGTCTAAAAAGGTCAACTAATACACATGTACCTTTAGTTTGGTTAGAAGTCACAAGTCTAATCCTAGTTTGGTTAGAAGTCACAAGTCTAATCCTCCAAACATAGACAAACATCAATTTGTTTCTTTTTTTTTTTCCCATTACATGTTCTTTTTTTTTTCTTTTCCCATTACATGTTCTTTAATAACAAGATGACCGCAAAATTCATATTTTGGATTTACTAGCCTACTAAAAGAAAAAGAAGGTTAATAAAACAAAATCCATTAAGGCTGAATGTAAAGGTCCATTTACAAGATCTTGAGCCATTCGTCCATGAGAACACTTACTTATAATAACTTATTATTATTATGTGTTACTATTATTTTCCACGTGAAGATTAATAAAACAAAATCCATTAAGGCTGAACGTAAAGGTCCATTTACAATCCGCCCTAGGTTTTCTGGACCAATTTTCCATCAAGTTTTGCAAAACTAAAATGTTATGCAGGAGCAAAACAAGGGGGAAAAGCATTCAAATACGAAAAGCTTGTGCCATTCGTCCATGAAAATCTTGAGAGACTTAGGAGAGACAACTTGGAACTTTACCTACACGCATCTTGCTGGTTATCCTAATAAGCTCCTGAGTTTCTTCATCCAGCTCCACCTTGTCCTTATTCATTCGCTCCGCCATTACAAGCGGCATTGAGCCGGCTTTTGCGTAAGTCCGGAGAAGCATGTTATAGATCTCTGTTGTTAAATAACCAGCTTTTCTTAGGATCACAAGCAACTTCTCTGCACCCTCAACATCAGCTTGCTCCTCTAGATTAAGGTACATCTCTTTTACGAGCTTCTCATCGGGTTGCCACTTTGTCACACTACCAATAGCTTTCTCCAGGCACTCGAAAGCTTCGTCCATTTGCTTCTGTTTCAAATAGCCCCATGTGAGAAGCTCCCATGAGGTGTAGCCTGCTTTGATACCTTTCTGAACCACCTGTTCATGAAAATTTCTGGCCAGCTCGACGTTATTATTGTTTACGTAAGCAGCAACAAGTAAATTGGGAATCCTACTGTCACCAGTTGGAGATACAGATTCCCACTCGGTATACAACTTCTCTGCCTCTTCCAACTGCTCGAGTTTAATTAGAGATGATATCATACAATTGTACTCCGCATCGTTTAGTTTGGGAAACAATGACTTCAGTTTCTTCCATATTCTGTTCACACCATCTTTGTGTCCCAAATTTGTGCTCAAACTAATGAGGGATGAATACGCAGACCGGGTTTTCCTAGATATTCTTTTCTCCATTTCCTTCAATGTGGTCATTGCCTTTTCCGTCATTGCTTTCTTTGTGTACAAGCTAGTCAATATGCTAAAGGTCATCCAGTCTGAATGAACTTTTGATCTCCTCAACTCCAGAAAGGCTTTTTCAGCAGTTTCAACATCATTCTGCAATGAACATACCGTCAGCCATAGATTATAAGTGACAATATCTGGGGATGTGTTCTTCTTCAGTTCCGTGATCATTTCAGGAACCTTGTCCAACTGCCCGTTTGATATGTACAACTGCAGCAAGTGATTATATGGGAGAGGGCAAGTAATTAATCCACATTCAGACATTTTTTCCATCAAGGCCTCGGCTTTAACATACTCATTTTTCCGAACATAAGCATGTAGAAGTGCTGTGCATGTCTCTGAACCTCTCGTCGTCTCAGAAAGATCTTCAAAGAATTTTTCCGCGCTGCTCAACCCACGTATCTTTGCTATCAAGTCTAGTTGAACAGCATAATCTCCTGGCAATAACTTGATATCCTCTTGTGTTCTCATCCATTCGCAAATCTGCACAATTAACCGAACCAAAAGATATAACCAAAAAGAGGCATACACAGTTTAGCAATTTCACTTATTTCACATCGATATGACAATGAATTTCGTCCTTGCGTTTTTTTTTTGATGTTCAGTATAGTGAATGAACGATCAGTTTCAATTCCAAATTAATAAATCGAATTCACAGCCCTACAGACAAGATATAATTACGCAGCTCTAACTGAGATTCAAACTAACCAGCAACCTTAAATTTGATGAGCCAACTTGCAATTGACAGAAGACGTAGAACCCTAGGGATTGGGGTTCTAGGGATATAAAGGTGTTACCTCGAGAGCATGCTTATAGCGGCGAAGCTTTCGTAGCTCGCGAACGATGCGATTGAGCTCATACTTGCGAATGGTGTGGCCTTCCTCCTTCCATTTCCTGAGCGTGACTACAGCGCTGCGTTTTGGATACACGAGAGAGAACAGCCTCCTCCCAAGAGTATCTCGTCCCTGGCCCTTGGACGTGGAGGATGCGACGCCTACCTGAGACAGCACTAAATCCGATTTCTCTGTCGTCAGGCGCTCCGCTGACAAGTAGCGGGCAGTGGCGGAAGCGGCTAGGGCAGAGCTCCTGCGGCGGACTAGCATTCCGTAGATCGAACCTACAACGACGCACGAAAGGTTTCTTTTTGCAATTTATATGCGGGACATTACACAAACCTTCATTTTTGTCAAATTTTTCGCATTTTATACGCGGGACATTACACATACTCGAAACGGGTTTCTTTTAAGTGGAAGTACTATTGTTAATGCAGGTCGAGTTCCACAATTTTTAGTTTGTGACACTAGAGAAAATAATTGTACATGTTTATATCAAACACAAGGTGCTGAAATTACTTATAAATAACTGATGCAAACTAAAATTGTACTTCAGTATTTAAAATTGATTTTTATCTATGAATCAAGTCAAAAGACTTTGTTTTTGGGCTAAAGCCTAGTGGGTAGGGGAAGGTGTTGGCTGGGAGGGTCCCGCCTCATTCCGTGATGTCTTTAGTAGTTAACACTCACCTAAGAATCTCCCACTTACGATGAATAAGTCCTATCCTATTTCTTTTTTTCCCAAGCCAGTCTAACTCAAGTTGATCTGTTAGGTCAGATTAGAGCAATATTGTATTAGAACACATTATTCATGTTTGGGGCAAGGGGCGGAACTCTTGGTAGTGAGAAAAATGTAATCTAAAGAAAGGCATGTGTCATCCAGAGATTTGCGGGGTTTAAATGTGATGGATCTTTGATGGTAATGCTTGCTTGTTTGTTAACTACTCAAACGGCTCGAAAGCCACAATATTTAAAATCGATGTGTAGTCTTAGGGCCTGTTTGGTTTTAACTCCGGAATCGAAAACGGAATGGAAACGAATTTAGTCCATACGTATACCCTTATTCATGAAAATTTCTGAAATCATTCCTTGTGGCTTGAAGTAATTGGAGTAGAGTTTGATTACTTTTGATACCCTATAGGGAAACAAAATGTGGGGAAGCAAGTGCATTTTACATAAAACCACAAAGAATGATTCCATAAAATTCATGAATAAAGATATACATATAGACTAAATTCGTTTTCATTCTGTTTCCGTTTCCGGAGTTGGAACCAAACGGGCCCTTAGTGTGCATCACTTTTGAACATTTTTTTTATGAAGCTAATGATTTATAAAAAAATGTTAACGTTGACGCACAATTTTTCTTTTTAAATCTGATACGTAACGAGGTTGCGTGTCCGTTATACTTCACTAATTCCGAATCCTTGCAAGTAACATGTCCCTGTTTTAAGATAAACAATCATATAACATCTTTTTGTACGAGAACAACGATCTTCCATGGATAACTCAACCAAACAATAAAGATAGTATGGTCGAGAGCAACAAGCTCATCCGTAACACCATTGACAATCCTAAATTTATGAGAAACGGAAACCTGGTCAAAACTCGCAACGAGAACGGAGGTGTTAGAAATGATAAATTCGAAGAAACAATTTTCATTATTTAATCGTAATCCATCAAAGTTTGTTTGATGAATCTCACTTTCGACTTGTTTAATTGATATTTTTCTCTCTTTTTATTGCTCCTTAGTTTGGTTGTGTTCATGTAGTCTCAATTTATTAGAGTTTTTCCATTTGGATATTTGATCTCTTACAACATCCTTACTATTAGTTTCTACATTGGATTCAAGTGAAATTTCATTTGTTGAAGCTTGGTTTAATCTTTCTTCACATTTGATGAATATTGAGTCATGAACACCACTACATTTGAGCTCCTATGACTCAAACTCTTGTGCTGTCCTTGGCATATCTCACACTCAACAGATGGATCTCCGGTGTGACAATCAAGCTACTTTAGACATTGCATCTAAATAATTTTTTTAATTAACATGTAATTTGTGATCAATTATAAAATCGGAATATTCGAACTTTCCATGTCCGCTCAACCAAACAACTAGCGTGATATAGGGTATTCGCCCATGTAGATATATGGTCCGATCTTTCAACGCCTAAAAGACTCAAAGAATTGGAAAAACAACAAATAGAAAGGGAAATGGATAGATCAAGGTTGAACCCTAAGAAGCTACTTGGAAGCAAAAATGGTCATGATCAAAAGGATCGACCAAATACACAACCAGAGAAGTCCTATAGAACCCTTCTCACTACCCCAAACACAATAGGCGTTCAAAGAACCCTAGAACACTTGGAGGTTTGCTTGAAGCTAGTTGAAGCACCCTACTTTGTCAATGAGAAGTAGAACACACTCAAACAAGTCCAAGCGAGTTGCGAGCAAGACGTATCTTACTCAGGTTTTATCTCCGCACAAGGAGACGACGGTAGACATCACAGGGGATAACACAACGTGTTTATCATAAAGGTTTATATTCTAGATGAAAAATAATGAGGCACAACCTCCCTATTTATAGAAGAGGGGGACAAATTTTAGGGATACACGTGCGCTGGTTTGGGCTTAAAAAGTCCGTGATCCATCCAAAAAGATAAGATCTATCCCTAAGAAAATTATAAAATAAGATATATCTTCTAGAAAGATAAGATCTATTTTGTAAAAATAAAAATAAATTTATCTTCTAAAGATATTGGATTTGTCTAGAAAATAAAAGAATCTTTCTTTTAAGAAGATACGATCTATCTTTAAGCTTCTCTATTAGAAGCCTTAATTTTATATGCAAAATAAAATAGACTCGGGGTGAAAATATAATTAAAGTCCATAAAAATTTTCCCATTATTAAATAAGTTTTTATGGGATAAAAAATATAACAATTACTGGGGTGGGCCGTGTTTTGCTTGATCCATGCGTGTGGATGGACTATCCATATGCATGATTGGCCTTCCTATCTTGCATAGATACACATGTCCCTCATGCATGGTTGAGTTTAATACGTTTTGGAACTTGGATGTTGGGAGGATTTTCTATATGGGCCCCGGTCTTCTAATGTTGAGGAGCATAGGTTCTTCTCGTAAGATCTCCTCCTCTTTGTCACTAGAGATTGCATTCTCATGCTTTGATACACTCGAGACCTCCTTGTTGGATGAGCTCCATGATACGTCATCCTTCTCTTTGTCCGGATGTCATGTAGACCCTTCCCCCTTCTACTTAAGTCTCATTTAAACATGCCATCTTTCTTCTTAGGCATCCTCCTCTTCTTTGTAGTTCTTAGGCTTCCCTAATCTCGAGCTTGTTCATGAGTTGCTCTTGATCCCACATGTTATTCCCGAGCTTATTCCTGAGTTGCTCTTGTTCCTATGTTGAGTCCTTCTAGTTGTTGAGATGATCTTGTGCTACTCCTGGATCATGATGGTGTTCCTGAGGATGCTCCTGCATAATTAATCCCATCCACCTTTGAAAAGATTTAATCTTGAATCCAACCCTTCTTGAATAGTCTCGTCTAGGGTTGGTTCCCGAGGTAGTGCACCTAAATGGAAGGCAAGTACACACATTCCATTAGCATATGTTATAAATTCAGTGTGTTGTAATTTAAATTTCTCATCTTGGAGTGATGAGAATTATTCCCTTGGTTGGTTCCCTAGAATGCTTACATTAGGGGTTAGTAGTTTAATGTTGCTAATAAACATAGAACTACAAGCGTACCCTTCATAATTAAACCGGGTGCACAAGGGGTGACAATAAGTAGCCACACGAGGCCAATGAATGTCCCAATAGACATCATATATGTAACGCCCGGAATTTCAGTTCCGTTTATGAGAGGCGTTAGAAGCCTTTAGCGAGGGCTACCGCCCTTGCAGCTTAGAAGGCCGCGACCACGGCCATCCACGACCGCGGCTTGGACGTCCCGCGGGGGCGGTGACATGACAAAGAGAGAATCGAGTCTGTTTTCCGTCCGACCTTTCATCTCCACACTCTTTTATACCGACCACATTATGATGTGGTGATTCTTGGGCTGCTTGACCTTTGCTTTCCTCACATTTATGCAGTCTTACCTCCCTCCCTTATTCCTTTTCACGTTACTTTCTCTTCTATCCCTCCTTCTTCCTCATCTCCTTCATCTTCATCCTCCACCTTAGCTTTTCTCTTCTCTTGAGGTTGTCATACGAAGGTTGGACTGTAGGGACGTGATCAAGAGTAAGTTCATTCCTTTCCTTCTTCCCTTCTTCTCTCTTCTTCCTTCTTGCAACCGTGAATGGTAAAAATCTATGGATTTACCCAAGAGAAACTTCTCTCGTTCTTGCTTGTGTTGATGGCATGCTTAGACCGTGGAGGAGGGCTAGGATCTTCTGGTGGAAGCTAAGAGACGTTCACAACATCAAAGGAGGCAATAAGAAGGTTGTTGTACATCGAAGAACCGAAGACTCGACATATCTAGACTACATTCGCGTGGGCGAATTCTGTGAGCCACATCGGCGGCGATTGACCATTGTAGGGGAGGAGATTGGCCACTGCAGGGGCGGCGTCTGACCACTGCAGGGGCGGCATCTATGCACGCAAGGGCGGTTTTTGCAGCAGTAAGCTTCCGATATCTTGTTCCCTCCTTTCCTTTCCGCTTCTTAGAACTTGATCCATCTTAGTAGCATGTTAGACTCGCTTAGCATAGCTTGTTATGGAATGTCAAGTAGTGGCTTGAACCGTAGGGTTATCTTGTGAGAGTTGTGAGTGTGTTGGTTGTGGCATTGTGACAAGATCGCTTGGATCTTTGAGAGGATCGGTTTGTGTAAAAGCTAGGATTTTCGAATCCTAATAAAGGATGATTAAGGGTGATTAAGTTAATCATCGATATCAATTGACCCACAAATCGTGAATAGTGTGTAGATGACGAGTATGAATTCCACCATTATGATTTTGGCGTAAATTTGGACGTATGGGGAAAATTTTACTATTTCCTCCGGGGAATAATTTTTACCCTCTGATATTATTTGGAGCATTTAGGAGCTTCAATTAATAAAATTGCAGTTGAGAGAAATGATCAGGACATTGGGTATGTTCTAGATATGAAATAACATGGAAAGGCAAAATGGCCAAAAGAGTCGCTATTTCGTTTCTTAACGGCTAAGAAAGACGGCTTAGGAATACGCGTTTTCCGAGAAAGTTGCGGAATAATTAACCACACAACATGTCAGATTTATTATTCCAATTTCGAGAAGTTTGGAAAAGGGGCTCAAACCGCCTTCGGATCGATAAACGGATAATTATCGTCTTCGCTATAAATAGCGAAAATTCATTTATTAATCCATTTCCTTTCACAATTCCTCGTAAAAGCTCTGATTTCTCTCAACCTTCAAATTTAGATCTACTCTTCGTTTGTAATCCGATTTCAATTCCGTTTGAGTTTTCGGATTGCTCTCTTCGTCCTCTTCATTTTGGTACCGAGTTTCTGCATTTCCGTTGAAGTTAAGGTCAGGTCGAGCCTCCCCCTTATATGGTCGGTTCCGTCGCTCAGATTCCGGTGAATCTGATGATGTCCAAGCGTAGCTTGCGTTGTTGTGATTCCGAATCTTCTTTCGGATCGTCAATCGGGATGGTAACGAATAAGTTATGAATTTATTCGTTTTCAGTATTGCGATTTGGCCTAAATTGACCTAGGCTTGTCAAAATGGATAATTGGAAATTCCATTATGCTCGTTACTTTATTCTGGTGATTATGGGATATTTGTTTGATGAGATCTGATGACAAGTGGGTTCAGAAACTGCCTGCGGGCAAACCGTTATTCTGGTGAAATTTAATTAATTAATTAAAGATTAATTAATTAAAATAGGGATCTAGAAAACGCTATAAGATAATTAAATTCAAAGGAATGAATTTAATTGATGTTTGAAGCAAGAAGTTTAATACGAGGAATATGATATTCTCGACAGGTGGTGTTAAAGACGGTAGACTAACTATAGCTTAGTTGCTCAGTGAGCATATCCAGGTAAGTCTTCGGACTTACTTAGCTTTGATCTGCAGAAACCCGTGCCTGAGAGATTTATATCTCACTGCGTTGATGTGTGTTGTTGTTTTGAAATGTCTTGTTGTGTTGAAATGTACATGTTGATATGCATTGCGATGTGTTATGTGTGAAGCATGCTTGATGTGTTTTATGATGAAAATGATGTTATGACATGTAAAGCATTCTTAATGTTGTTGTGATTATTATCATGTCATGGTTATGAGAAATTGTTAAATGAACATGCGTTAGCCTTTTGAGGCGTGCTATTGAATGACATGATAAGCTTGTTGAAACATGATAATGTATGACATGATAAGCCTTTTAAGGCATGTGATATGATAATGACCAGTAAAGGTCAATAGTATGTAAATTGTTTATGACTCTGAGCTAACCATTAGCCAGGTCGCTAGCTATTGCAGTGAATGCCGGAGCTCGGCCTAGCCCGGATCACTTGCGTTTGTATAAGAATGACACCGAGTCTGATGGACTTCAGACTCTGGTCGCACACCTAATGAAAATGGTAAATTTTTGCATTAACATAAATGGCAAAATGTTGCATGTGATTAGGGGTTAAGACCATAACCCGCCACGAGAAAGCCTGGCCCGCAGACTTGATCAGTCTGGCTATGACCTAAGAGCAAATGTCTGAATTAACCTAATCTGTGCAATGGTAAGCTCACACCAAAGCCAGAACCGTATAAGCAATGATTCCGGATTTGGTCCGGGATCGCAAATTGTAAATTTCATACTGCATTCACGTGCATCATTCATAAAAGCATGATATCATCTCATGAACACGATATATGGTATTTGAATATATTTGTTGTGTTATGATGTGATGATATAATCTCTCGTGGATAGATTTTGATCGGTAGCTAACGGTTTTAAACCGATTCTTTTTAGGTAATGTCGATCATAGGAACGCTTCAGGGATGTCAGTTGTAGGAAGTGGACAGCTAAGGCAGTGTTAACCCAAGGGTTGGTTGAACTACTTTTGAAACTAATCGCTTGCAAGCGAGTCTTTTGTTGGTTGTGTGCAACTGTGTACACGTGTTGATTTCAGGGTGAAGTTTTAAGACAACTGTTCAGGTGTTATGTTTTGAAGTGTCGTTTTGGGGTTATACATACTAACTACATGCAGGGTTGTTATGTAAATTTTTTCTAAATAACAGGTTGAATGTTTTCATTATTTCTTCGTGCTTCTTGTTGCAAGGTCCTATTTGTGAAGTTGTTGTCAGGCTAACTGATGGGACCCACTGTGTGGTCCTTAGCCTAGTAACGTCTTGGGTTACTTAAAACTCGGGTCGTTACAGATTGGTATAAGAGCTTAGGTTGACACAAGGGCACATATACTTGAGATGAGACATGATAGTTCAACCTAACTACAACCCAGTCCGGGTTGGTTTTGAAAGGACATTTAAGTTTTCAAAAGATTTTTGAAGTTACTGACATATGGTTTTAATGAATTTAAAACCATATGCATAGTCGGGATTGTGGGTAAAGACACTGTCTTCCACTCCTCAACGTGACTCCTTGTAAGTGTAGTTTTCTCTCTCTAACTTGTTAAGATTATAGTATTCTGATAGATATCACTAATGTTATAAGTAGTGGATATATATGAAGAGAGAACGATCTTGAATGTTCCGGTTTGTCGAAACCGTGATAAAGGCAACCGTAAGCGTTTTGATTAAGAGACAAGGAAGTTGCAGCTTAATTACGAGTATGTCAATGGGAGCACAATGTGCAAGTGTGTTAGTGGAAGTACGACAAGCTAGAAGTACATGAGAGTATAATGTTTAGAGTAAGTGGTCAAGGTCAAGTACCTCTACCCATCGAGCTACATGAGATGAGAAGATGCAAGAATATAGCGGTAGAAAGGGCTATTGCTACGATAGAAACGCAAGGGCAAGCACGAGTTGTTGAACCTCAAACACTAGAAGTTCCATATAAGGAACAAGAAGGTAGTGAACTTCATTAGAGAAGTGGCTAAGGCCATAAAAAGAAGAGATGCGTTAGTATTTGCAAGAGCTTATGTAATGCAAGTTGATTGGCGGTTGAACCACATAAACATGACTTTTGGGGACATTGGAGGGCTAGAAAGTATAAGATGAAACTTGCAGCAACCTTCATGCAGAACATTGGTGCATGTTGGTGGATGAGAAATCGTGCAATCATTGTAGATTACGAGACTTTCAAGAGTCAGATTTGGACCAACTTGTTAAAGTCTTTTCTGGAAGCAACATTTGGAGGGTCTCCTATGATGGAGATGAATTTCACGAGGAGTATACATCGTTGGATGAGAGTGCACCACTTTATGATCAATTGATAAGATTGTTTACGATAGGATGAAACAACCTCTTAGTTGGTGTTGTCACCTAAGATATGACGTTATTGGAGTGTTAGGAGAGGATAATAAATCTTGAAGCAAGACAAGGCTTTAGGAAAGAGGTGGATTCCTAAACTAGTGGAGGAAAGAGGCAGAAGTCTACTCCAAGTTTCTTGAACATGCGAGTACGAGAAGAGTGAGTCAAGAAACAAGGCCTTCCCCACAACCATGATCATAAGAGAAATTGGAGGGAAGAACATGTTTCAATTGTGGAGACCTAAATCATTCCAATAAGGATTGGTTGAAAAGTCCAACTACGTGTTTCAGATGTAGTTAACCTAGAGATATGACCAAGTTTGTGAGACTAAGGGATAATATTATTTCAAGGATCTTGTCTCAATTTGAGAGGAGGAAGAAGCCAAAGTTTACATGGAAGCTAGGTCAATTAGAGTGGCCAACCGATTTCCTTATTACCGGATTGGATAATGATGATATAATCTTGGATATGGATTGGATGATTAAGTATAAGGTGAAGATAGATGCGGAAATGCTAACAGTAGTGATGTTAGCTAAGGATGAAACTTGTCATGTATTCAAAGGAGGAGATTACAAGGACCATTGGTAATGATCTCTGCGATGAAAGCAAATAAGCTGGTAAGGAAAGGATGTGAAGCATACTTATGTTATGCTTTGGAGAAAGAAGGAAAGATTCAATTGAAATACATTCCAGTTGCACGTGAGTTTAAGGATGTTTTTCAAGATGAATTACCTAGATTGCCACCTACTAGGCAAGTTGAGTTTAGAATCGATCTAGAGCCTAGAACTAGACCAATTTCCAAAGCTCCGTACAGAATGGTACCTGTGGAAATGCTTGAGTTGAAGAAGCGGTTGGAAGAATTGGCAGAAAAAGGATTTATTCGGCCAAATGTATCGCCATGGGTAGCGCCAGTGTTGTTTGTGAAGGAAAAAAAAGATGATACAATGAGGCTATGTATCGACTATAGAGAACTGAATAAGATGACGATTAAGAACAAGTATCCACTGCCACGAACTGATGATTTGTTAGATCAGCTGCAAGGATCAAAGGTGTTCTCCATCATAGACCTACGGTCAGGCTATCACCAGTTGAAGATTCAAGAAGATGATATCTGTAAGACAACATTCAGGACTCGGTTTGTTGTGGTCTTTATCGATGACATATTGGCTTATTCATGAAGTAGTTAAGAGCATAGAACATTTAAAAGCAATTCTCCAAGTATTGATGAAAGAGAAGCTTTATGCCAAGTTGTTCAAGTGTGACTTCTGGATGAATGGAGTAACATTCTTAGGACACGTGATCACTGCAGATGGAATCAGAGTTGACTCATCCAGGATTGAAATTATGCTAGCATGGGAACCACCCAAAAATGTAAAGGATATACGTAGTTCCTAGGATTAGCAGGATACTACAAACGTTTTGTGAAAGGATTTTCCATCATAGCAAGACCTATGACCAACCTACTTCAGAAGAAGGCAAAGTTTTATGGACTAACAAGTGTCAAGAAAGCCTTGAAGATTTAAAGAAGAGATTGACTACTGCACCTATGTTGGGTCAGCCGAATGGAGCACTAGAGTTCATTGTTTACAGTGATGCATCTAAAATGGGCTTGGGATGCGTCTTGATGCAGAATGAAAGAGTCGTCGCGTATGCATCAAGACAACTGAGACAATATGAGCAGAACTACCCTACACATGACTTGGAGTTAGCAGCAGTAGTTTATGCACTTAAGATTTGGCGGCATTACCTATTTGGGACGACGTGTAAGATCATGACAGATCACAAGAGTGTAAAGTACATTTTCACTAAAAAAGAGTTGAATATGAGACAAAGAAGGTGGTTGGAGTTGATAAAGGATTATGACTTAGAGATACTATATCATCCTGGTAAAGCTAATGTGGTGGCTGATGCTTTGAGCAGAAAGTCAGCTCAAGAAAAAGCGATTGCTCGATTAACTGTACAAGTTGAAATACAAAAAGATCTGATTTGTAGTGGCATTGAAATATGGGTTCAGAAAGACCAAGGGTATCTGTGTACCTTGGAGATAGTGCCCAACTGATTGGAAGAAATTCAACAAAAACAACTAAGTTGTCCTAATTTAACCAAAATAAGGTCAGTGATCGGAAGTGGTGAATCTTCAGATTTCCATATCAATACAGACAATATAATGAGATATCAGGGAATGGTATGTGTTCCTCAAGATGAAGAGATTAGAAAAGGATTCTTGTTGAAGCCCATGCAACACCATATTCTATACATCCAGGATCGAACAAGATGTATCGGAATATTAAATCTTAGTTCTGGTGGCAAGGTATGAAGAAAGATATTGTTGAGTTTGTGTCACGGTGTCAAACATGTCAACAAGTTAAGATTGAACACCAAAGGCCAGGATAAGAACTCCAATAATTGGAGATACCGGAGTGGAAATGGGAACACATCACCATGGACTTTGTAACCAGTCTATGTAGTAGCAAGGGTTATGACTCCATATGGGTGGTGGTTGATTGATTAATAAAGACTGCAAGATTTATTCTTATCAAGGAAACTTGGGCTGTGAACAAGTTAGCAGAGGAATTCGTGAATCAGATAGTCAAATTACATGGAGTTCCTAAGACCATAGTTTCAGACAGAGATGGACGATTTACTTCCCGATTCTGGAGCCAGGTACAAACAGTAATGGGAACCAAGTTGAATTTTACAACAGCGTTTCATCCACAGTCAGATGGTCAGTCCGAAAGGACTATTCAGACTTTAGAAGACTTGTTGAGGTCATGTGTGCTTGATTAGGGACCGATATGGCCAAATCATTTATCGATGGTCGAGTTCACCTACAACAATAGTTGGCATGCATCCATTGGGATGAAACCATATGAAGCACTGTACGGAAGGAAATGTCAAACCCCATTGTGTTGGGATGTGCCTGCCGATGTCATTGATATAGCTCCAGACAAAGTTAAAAGTGATATTGAAAAAGTTGCTTTGATTCGAGAAAGGATGTTGTGTAACAGTCAAAAATCGAAGATGACCTAATCGAGAATTTTAAGGAATTAAATCCGTTTTAACACGAGATACCTCTCGAGGTAACTTGCTCCTAGATGATATTACAACCCGGTGTTATTTGGAGCATTTGGGAGCTTCAATTAATAAAAATGCAGTTGAGAAAAATGATCAGGACATCGGACATGTCCTAGATATGAAAAAACATGGAAAGGCAAAACGGCCAAAAGAGTCGCTATTTCGTTTCTTAGCGGCTAAGAAAGACGGCTTAGGAATACGCGTTTTTCGAGACAATTGAGGAATAATTATCCATACAATATTCCAGATTTATTATTCCAATTTCGAGAAGTTTAGAGAAAGGGGCTTAAACCGCTTTCGGATCGGTGAAAGAATAATTATCGACTCCGCTAGAGGATAATTATCATCTTCGCTATAAATAGCGGAAATAACGTTTATTAATTCATTTCCTTTCACGTTTTCTCGTAAAAGCTCTGATTTCTCTCAATCTTCAAACTCAGATCTACTCTCCGTTTCTAATCCGATTTCAAATCCGTTTGAGTTTTTGGATTCCTCTCTTCATTCTCTTCATTTTGGTACCGAGTTTCTACATTTCCGCGCAAGGGAAGGCTTGGTCGAGCATATATGATACTAGGGAGGTTCCGTCGCTCAGATTCCGGTGAATTTGATGGTGTCCGAGCGTAGCCTGCGTCGTTGTGATTCCGAATCTTCTTTCGGATCGTCAATCGGGTTAGTAACGAATAAGTTATGAATTTATTCGTTTTTCTTATTGCGATTTAGCCTAAATTGACATTAGGCTTGTCAAAATGGATAATTGGAAATTCCATTATGCTCGTTACTTTATTCTGGTGATTATGTGTTGTTTGTTTGATAAGATTTGATGACAGGTGGGTTCAGAAATTGCATGCGGGCAAAACGTTGTTCTGGCGAAATTTAATTAATTAATTAAAGGTTAATTAATTAAATTGGGATTCTAGAAAATGCTATAAGCTAATTAAATCAAAGGAATGAATTTAACTGGTGTTTGAAGCGAGAAGTTTAATACGAGGAATATGATATTCTCCGCAGGTGTTGTTGAAGGTTTTGTTTAACTATAACGTAGTTGCTTTGTGAGCGTATCCAAGCACAATAAAGGAGGATAGTCCGAGTGGGAAACGGACTCAATAGTTGGTTTGCGAGGTTTTATTGTTCTTACCTGCGAGGTAAGTGTATATGAATTACACTTGCTTAATATATGTTATGTATTTAATATGCTATGATTTTATGCATGCTTGAGTGTAAATATATGTTTGTTGTGGTTATATGCATGCTTAAATGTATATGAGTGAGACGATGATGATGACTTGATATTCTTTATGAAAGCATGCATGAGGTACATGAGATGATAGTGGAAAGAATGTGATGAAAGAATATGATGAAAGCATGAAATTGAGTTATGATATGAAAGTGATAATATAGGATGGTAATTGATTAATTAGCCCAACTGGGTCCCGCACGGGTTTCCGGGGGACGAGGTCGCTACCTGATCTACAGGGGGCCTCAAGATAAGAAAAATAGTCCAAGATCGCAACCTGATCTACAGGGGGTCTTAGGACAAGATGGCCGAGGTCGCTACCTGATCTACAGGGGGCCTAGGACGCTATCGGGTTGGCCAACCGAAAGAAAAAAAAAGAAAGAAAGAAAAGAAATACGAAAGCACGTGAGAAAATATATCGTACGATCAGTTGGGGCTAGTTAGTTAATTATCACCTATGCATCGATGCGATCGAGTCTAGCATGTTATATGTTATGATGTGATGAGATGATATGTTTATATGTGATGTGTGATAACATGCTTGAATGTTTATGTGAAATGTGATATGAATGGTTGTGGAATGATATGTGAATGTGGATATGTATGTGTGCTTTGAAATGTGAGGAAGGGATGAGAGTGTCCTTTGGGGACGGGATATTAGATACTTATATATATTGGGAGAGTGCGATTTGTATACCCTTACTGAGCGTGTGGCTCATTGTTGTTATATCCACATATTTTTCAGCTACTCAGACTCGGCCTGACCAAGGCAAGGACGTTGGACCCAACACCTGGTTTTGAGACCATATCAGGTGGGCTGTTATGGGATGCTACCGCCTAGGATGTTTTGCATGGTTTTAAAACAGTTGTGTTTTGGTTAAACGGAGTTTATGACGTATGTTAGTATGTATATATGTTGTGAATATGGTTGTAAGATAAAGTTTTAAAAATTTACGTTTTCTGCTTTTCCGCTTATTGTTTTAAACAGGGTTAATTAATTGGTAATCTACTAGAAATGAAATAGGTGTCACATGTTGGCTGCACAAAATAGACAAAAATCTTATGCTGATAAGCGGCGACGTCCGCGAGAGTTTGAAACAGGGACACACGTTTGGATGAAAGTTTTACCAACTCGTGGAGTCAAACGGTTTGGTATCAAGGGGAAGTTAAGTCCTCGGTATATTGGACCGTTTGAGATTTTGGAAAAAGTTGGTAAAGTGGCTTATCGTTTAGCATTACCGTCAACAATGGATGGAATACATCTAGTGTTTCATGTATCACAACTAAGACAGTATCAACCAGATCTGTGTCATGTACTCAGCTATGATGCTATCGAGATAGAGCTTGATCAGATCTATGCCGAGTTTCCTATGGCCGTGCTAGACATAAAGATGAAGAAGTTAAGGAATAAAGAGATTCCATTAGTGAAGATCCAGTGGTCCTGAAGGGGAATGGAAGAGGCTACATGGGAAACAGTTGAACACATGGAAAGAAATTATCCAGAAGTGTTTAGTTCTTTAATCGGTGATTGAGATAGAGGTATGAATTAGTACATAACTTTTTCCACTAACTAATGTGCCTATATGGTTCTATGTTGATGTGATTTATGCGTTTGTGAATTGATTTGTGTTTGCTAACATAGGAAGTGATAGACTTCTATAGTGTGAGCGTAATGACCCTGCTAACGTGATAATAATCTATGCTTGCACGAAATGCAAAGATAGGTAATTATGTGATTGACGGATTCAATCTTCTGATGAGCTGTGTATTAAGGTTTCGGGACGAAACTTTTTCTTAAGGGGTGTGTGATGTAAAAGCTAGGATTTTCGAATCCTACTAAAGGATGATTAAGGATGATTAAGTTAATCATCGATATCAATTGACCCATAAATCGCGAATAGTGTGTAGATGACGAGTATGAATTCCACCATTATGATTTTGGCGTAAATTTGGACGTATGGGGAAATCTTACTTTTTCCTCCGGGGAATAATTTTTACCCTCTGATATTATTTGGAGCATTTAGGAGCTTCAATTAATAAAATTGCAGTTGAGAGAAATGATCAGGACATTGGGTATGTTCTAGATATGAAATAACATAGAAAGGCAAAATGGCCAAAAGAGTCGCTATTTCGTTTCTTAGCGGCTAAGAAATACGGCTTAGGAATACGCGTTTTCCGAGAAAGTTGCGGAATAATTATCGACACAATATGTCAGATATATTATTCCAATTTCGAGAAGTTTGGAGAAGAGGCTCAAACCGCCTTCGGATCGATAAACGGATAATTATCGACTTTGCTAAAGGATAATTATCGTCTTCGCTATAAATAGCGGAAATTCATTTATTAATCCATTTCCTTTCACAATTCCTCGTAAAAGCTCTGATTTCTCTCAACCTTCAAATTTAGATCTACTCTTCGTTTGTAATCTGATTTCAATTCCGTTTGAGTTTTCGGATTCCTCTCTTCGTCCTCTTCATTTTGGTACCGAATTTCTGCGTTTCCGTTGAAGTTAAGGTCAGGTCGAGCCTCCCCCTTATATGGTCGGTTCCGTCGCTCAGATTCCGGTGAATCTGATGATGTCCAAGCGTAGCCTGCGTTGTTGTGATTCCGAATCTTCTTTCGGATCGTCAATCGGGTTAGTAACGAATAAGTTATGAATTTATTCGTTTTCAGTATTGCGATTTGGCCTAAATCGACCTTAGGCTTGTCAAAATGGATAATTGGAAATTCCATTATACTCGTTACTTTATTCTGGTGATTATGGGATATTTGTTTGATGAGATCTGATGACAAGTGGGTTCAGAAACTACCTGCGGACAAACCGTTATTCTGGTGAAATTTATTTAATTAATTAAAGATTAATTAATTAAATTAGGAATCTAGAAAATGCTATAAGATAATTAAATTCAAAGGAATGAATTTAGTTGATATTTGAAGTAAGAAGTTTAATACGAGGAATATGATATTCTCGATAGGTGGTGTTAAAGACGGTAGACTAACTATAGCTTAGTTGCTCAGTGAGCGTATCCAGGTAAGTCTTCGGACTTACTTAGCTTCGATCTACAAAAACCCGTGCCTGACAGATTTATATCTCACTGCGTTGATGTGTGTTGTTGTTTTGAAATGTCTTGTTGTGTTGAAATGTAAATGTTGATATGCATTGCGATGTGTTATGTGTGAAGCATGCTTGATGTGTTTTATGATGAAAATGATGTTATGACGTGTAAAGCATGCTTAATGTTGTTGTGATTATTATCATGTCATGGTTATGAGAAATTGTTAAATGAACATGTGTTAGCCTTTTGAGGCATGCTATTGAATGACATGATAAGCTTGTTGAAACATGATAATGTATGACATGATAAGCCTTTTAAGGCATGTGATATGATGATGACCTGTAAAGGTCAATAGTATGTAAATTGTTTATGACTCTGAGCTAACCATTAGCCAGGTCGCTAGCTATTGAAGTGAATGCCGGAGCTCGGCCAAGCCCGGATCACTTGCGTTTGTATTAGAATGACACCGAGTTTGATGGACTTCAGGCTCTGGTCGCACACCTAATGAAAATGGTAAATGTTTGCATTAACATGAATGGCAAAATGTTGCATGTGGTTAGGGGTTAAGACCATAACCCGCCACGAGAAAGCTTGGCCCGTAGACTTGATCAATCTGGCTACGACCTAAGAGCAAATGTCTGAATTAACCTAATCTGTGCAATGGTGAGCTCACACCAAAGCCAGAACCGTATAAGCAATGATTCCGGATTTGGTCCGGGATTGCAAATTGTAAATTTCATACTGCATTCACGTGCATCATTCATAAAAGCATGATATCATCTCATGAGCACGATATATGGTATTTGAATATTTTTGTTGTGTTGTGATGTGATGATATAATCTCTCGTAGATAGATTATGATCGGTAGCTAACGGCTTTAAACCGATACTTTTTAGGTAATGCCGATCGTATGAACGCTTCAGGGATGTCAGCTGTAGGAAGTGGACAGCCGAGGCAGTGTTAACCCAAGGGTTGGTTGAACTACTTTTGAAACTAATCGCTTGCAAGCGAGTCTTTTGTTGGTTGTGTGCAACTGTGTACACGTGTTGATTTCAGGCTGAAGTTTTAAGACAACTGTTCAGGTGTTATGTTTTGAAGTGTCGTTTTGGGGTTATACATACTAATTGGATGCAGGCTTGTTATGTAAATTTTTTCTAAATGACAGGTTGAATGTTTTCATTATTTCTTCGTGCTTCTTGTTGCAAGGTCCTATTTGTGAAGTTGTTGTCAGGATAACTGATGGGACCCACTGTGTGGTCCTTATCCTAGTAACGTCTTGGGTTACTTAAAACTCGGGTCGTTACAGTTTGTATGCAAGAGTGATCATGTTGGGAGCCTATAAGGCAGTGGACTGAGAGTGTTGATCCATCTTATGCATTTATGATCTTGTGAGGGTTGTGAGCACTAGAAGTCTAAGGAATTCTAGTTTGCTAGAGAGATGTTGATTCGTGTGTCTTGTCTTGAACAAGCGTTGCGTGCCTTCCCACGGAAAGTTGAGAGAGTTTCAATCGGGTTTCACTTTGGGACTGGTAAGTCCACTGACTTACTTAGTTGGCTTCTTCGTATTAGTATTTTGTGTATTGGTGGTGTGTGTTAGTTATGTTAAAACAATGAAACTGGAATAGGACGACCTATATATTATAATTGACCCAAGTGTATGATAACGGGTTGTGACATCACTACCTAGCTCTTGCGAGAGCTAGGAGGTTCTCTACGACTAGCCTAGGCAGATAGACTGTCGGATGCATCGGTACCATTCCTTGCTGGTAAACGGGTACAAAGGCGGGTTTCGTGGAGATTCTCATGTCACAAAATCGAAAGTTGAATTAGTAAGGAATAACATCAATAAAGATAATAAATTGACTTGAGTGTTTGCATATTGTATGTGTCCGTTATGTGTATATGTGCCTTTACCTCTATTCTAATGCATAGAATGTTAGCTAACGGTATTATACCGCTTTGTAGATGTGTTGCAGGTTAGGGAGGCGGTGAGTGATCCGGAGGTAGTGAGCAGCCGGAGTTCCGTACATTATAGGACCGGATCGGTTTATCTATTATTGTTGTCTTAAGACGGTTGTCATGTTGTTATGGTTTTAAGAACTTGGATGGAGTTATGTTTTTCGGTTGTATTTCAGATACTCATCATGCATTAAAAACTCTTTCAGTTGCCTTTTATTTGTTTCATGTTGTAAGGTCCGGTAAGGTTGTTGTCAAGCTAAGGGTCGGGACCCATTGTGATGTCCTAGCCGTAGCATCCTGAGTCCATCGGATTTAGGGTGTTACAATATATTAATTTCTTGTGATCAATAAGAGCATTCAACGTTCCCATCTCTTGCATGAATGTCAAGAATTTCTTGAAAACTAATTTGAAGATTGGACAATTGGCTCTTGTGTAGTTAGGGTTCTTAGCGGGTGATATATCATCTAGATCAATAATAAGTCATGGGTTTCCATGGAGCGCCCCCTTTATTGCCATGAGTCTGTATCTTGTGGCTTTTTTTTTGTGGTTTTCCCATTCTTATTTTTCTCGTAATATTCAGCTACCTCATTGGGGGTCATCAATTTTAGCACAAAATTTTTCTTTTAGAAGGTGAAATAATACTTGTTGGTTTGGCCCTTGTGTTCGACCTCTCTATTCTATTGTCATAGTCGTCCTAGCAAAATATGACAAGCTTGCATAGGAGCAATGCTACATAAAATGGTGTCTTCATAAGCTCCTACTTTGAATGATATGTTTCCTGTTTTCTTATATTCAACTCTCCACAATCATTCATCCATCCAAGTTTGTAAGGTCGTGGATGGATGATAGTAGCGACTTATAGTTTGTTAACAACATCGACACTAACTAGGTTGCTACAACTTCCACTATCGATGATCATATTGTATACATTTCTTTGGATCAGACATTTGGTATGGAATTTACTTTCCCTTTGGTTGTGTTCGTTCTTTGGAGGAATGATACTTAGATTATTCTCGTTTACTAGGCAATCATTCTTGAGGAGTGGTGAATGAAGAATCTTTGCAATGGTTAAGAACTAAAATTATTTAGCACATTCTCCTTCTTCTGTGGAGCTCTTTATTGACACACCTCTCTCAGCATAACAGTCGGTTTCTAGATCAGTAGACTTGGTGATGGTAGGTTCATTGTCCGGTGCAGGATTTTCAGGTGTAGTAATTGTTATTGGCACAACTCGATCTTGCATTTTTGGGGTCAGTTCTGGTTTGTTTTCTTCAGCGGGTGATTCATATAATACGATGTTGGGTGACTAGACGTGTTCCCTTCTTAAAATTGAGGGAGCCAATATCACTTTCAGATCCGTCTGGATAACTATTTGGCTTGTTTCTTCTTCTTGCTCGGATCTTGACTCGTATTGTCCTTAGTCATTGACGATGAATGTCCGCTTCTCATCATGTGTCCCTTTCCTTGAAACTTGAAACATGTAATGTTACTAGGCCTTGTTGTATTTAAAGGACTATTTCCTAAGGTGGAGGTGTAGGGGTTGAGGGTGTTACGGTTGCTCGACTACTCGATGAAGTACTTGAAGAACCGTATAGGTGAATATAAAGGATATTAATACTCTAAAAGGGGGGGGGGGGGTGAATAGAGTATGGGAACTTTTCGCAAAACCTATCTCAAGGCTTTGAAACTGATTTCAAAGCCTTGATGTCGATATGTGCTCTTTTTGACACAACTGGTTTCCAAGGGCTTTTGAAAATGATTTCAAGGCCTTGACTCCGAAAACCTGCAAAACAATGTTAGTCACAATTTAAGCAAGAAATGCGCGGGATGAAAAGATCGACACGGTGATATGTTTACGAAGTTCAACTCTAACAACCTACGTCTCCATCCTAGGGTTTCTTTGCCCGTAGGATCTAACTATCTATTATCTTCTTCAAAAGGGTCCTAGAAACAATCTAGGAAATTCCCTTCTTCTCTCACTGTAGCCAATGCTACGATCTAGTTCCAACTCTTAACCTAGCAATAATAGCCTAGTTACTTCGCAGATTAACACACACTCGAGTATAATACTCTCTAGATATTCCAATGAAACTCTCGTGTTTTTCTCTCTCTCTAGGGATGTAAGCTTTTGTAAAGTAAGAGGAAGAAAAATTTTTGGAACAAAAATGAAGATGCTTTTGATCGCTTGAAGACTTACATGTTTCGTGTAAGCTTGTTGTACTTCCCTTCAATCGTGATTTTCATTTATCGTCTTCGATGGAGAACTCTTCTAGCCGTTGTAGAAAGGACCTTTGTGAAGTTCATCTCCTTGACGCACGTTGAGAGTCTTCCTCCTCGAGATCTTCTCTTGAAAGAGTCGTTGAAGTCCTTGTTTCAAGCTCCGAGATCTTTGTTTGAGAATATCTCTCTTTGATATCCGTTGAAGATCTTCCTTGGATACAAGATCTTTGTTAGATCCGTTGGAGGAAATCTTCCAATCTTGTGTCGATTAAGATCTTTCCAAGATATACCTGTTGGGCTGGCCGAGATCTTCTTTGTTGAGTTGGCCGAGATCTTCGTATGATATCTTGTTTGAAGATATTTTCTTGATCCTTGGTAAATTTGGTTGTTCAAATTGAATCTTGATTTTGAAATGCTTCCAGCCAATGTTTCTCTTGTATCGTGTTTCAAGGCCTCCGTGTTGAACCTTTGTATTGATTTTTCAATCTTTGCGCTTGTCCCTTGTATCATGTTTCAAGGCCTCCGTTAATCCTTTGAAATGCGTTTCAAGGCCGGCGCACATTTAACAAACACAAAACCAAATCATGCAATCTAGAGATATAATCGATATTTGTTAGTGTATAAACCGCTCATAATGTTAAGTCTTCCATCATAACATATACAAATATATAACCAAGGTGGAGTTATCAATCCCCCCTGATGGAAGACAAAACAAATATCGTACATGCATTCAATGTTAGCGATACATATGCAAATAATATTGAAAAACTTTAAAATGCAGAATGCAGAAATATCGGATCACGCATATAATTTCTCCACTTTGTCTTTCAACAAGGGAGAAAAAAAACAGTTAAAGCATGGGAGTTTAAAAGTTATTACAGACCCACAAAGTATTTCCAAAAACAAAAACATTTAAGAAAGGCAAGTCCCACAAACAAAATTCAAGGCCTTGAAATCAAAACCAAGGTGGCTTTGAAAGCCATGTCATGGCCTTGACATCCATTTTAAGGCTTTAAAGTTCGTTCCTGATGATCCTTATAGTACTGCCTCCGCCATCTGGATTGAGCATTTTTGTTGCTCATGTCATTGATCTCAGCCTCTAATCTGTGTTTCCTCTTTGCATCACGACGCTCCTTGACCACGCCATATTCCTCGGTCGTGAGAACAATCGGTTCAACATACGTAGGATAAAAAATAAACTTGTTATGTACCTTACTCTTGCAATTCATGAGCACATTTTCCACTCTTTCCTAGGTGTGTTGGGCGACGTCTTCATTCAGAGGCAGAATTTTACTAGTGGTTGAGAGGGTGAGAGCATTCATGATATACATTTGATTGATTTTTGCATGCATGATAGACATGACCTTATGATTAACATACATTCTACGCATTATTTCTATCTAGAAGTCAGACATTTCTCGATTGAGAGAACTTAATTCTATTTCAAATCCATCTAGCCTGATGTCCGAGACAGAGGAAGTTGAGGGAGTTGTGGAGGAGGGAGTTAGTGCAACAACCTTTCCTTTCAAAGTCCAAACCCTAGAAATAGTCTTTTCTACCCTTAATCGTTCCAAGCATTGCTCATCAATCTTTCTAGTTGACAGTTGTTGATCCTCAGTGGATGTGTCAATTGAAAAGTGAGCAAAAATTTTAGAGAAAAGGTTCCTGTAGGGTAATGGAATGGCTCGGGTGGAGTTTATGGTGTGAACCATATGATTAAGGATCAGATTAGGCAGATCTGCATCCAATCAGTCATAATCAGATAAATCATGTCTAGAGACTGATCCATTAGCAGTTCTCTCGAGTTTGCTCGAGGAATAACACATCTAACTATAATAGTAAAAATGATTTTGGCATCTAGGGTTAGGGAAGTGTGGGTGAGTTGACGGGTTGTCGAATTAGGAACCAGTAATTGCTTCTTGACGAGTCGAACACTTTCAGACCGGGATAGGTGTTTAAGGGAAAGATTTGTAGGAAGCCCTAAAATCTCACACAAAACAGTGGTAGTGTGAGAGATTGGAGTACGTTTAACCGTCGTCTCAAGGGTGAGGATTCCCTTTCCCCTTTTTGCGTCAAGGTTGACATAGAACAACCTTGTGAGTCTGGTGAATGTTGTTTCTCCTGGGTTGAGTACCTTTCTGACGGAGAAATTTTTGAGCATGGACACACAGGGGAGTTGAAAAGATTCCAGAAAAATCAATGTCCACTAGATCGCACATACACAATGATCGATTGTGAAACCTGTCTGGTCACGTTCCAGTGGCTTTGAAGTTGATGAACCATGAGGTTGGAAGACCTGTGTGCAGTGAAATCTCAACGTCGTCTGGAAACTACTGTTCTTCTGAGATCGGAGATATTGGGCGGTGGATGCTCTTGGATTCGACGCAATAGGGTTTGAGTTTCTCTTTTTAGGAGCCATGGATGTATTTGTGAGAGCTACCGAAAGGTTTTTGGAAGAAGAAGAGTTAAGCATGTGGATGCTGTAAAAACGTTGAGGAAGGAAAGAGAAAGAGGAGGAAGGAAGGGATTTATAGGGGGCAAGTCAAATCAATTTATGGCTTGTCAAGATTTTGAGTGAATCAATGCCTTGAAATCCTAAATTGGTTTGCATGCTCTCCTATTAAATCTCAACCACTTCTCAAAAAAAAAATTTTAATTTAAAAACAAAATCTTTTAAAATCATTTTTAAAAATCCTTCTATAAAATAATTTAGTGATCAAATATTTAAAAGATATTAACCAATAAATTGATCTGTGATTTTCAATGTAGCCCTTGAATTTCGTTTCAAGGCCCTTGAATTGCATTTCAAGACTTTGAAATTGAAAAGTGGGCTACATTATAAGGAGGAAATAAAAACGATTTACGCCCCCTAAGTTAATGCTTCGTTGGTCAACATACCAAGCTCTAATCTAATAAAATTGATTTGATCTTCAGGTAGAGGCTTAGTAAATATATCTGCAATCTGTAAGTTAGTCGATATAAAAGATATCGAAGCATCACCTTTCTCAACATGATCACGTATGAAGTGATGTCTCACATCGATATGCTTAGTTCTTGAATGCTGCAGATGATTTTTAGTGATCAAAATAGCACTAGTATTATCACATTTTATAGGTATACCTTTAAGATCAAAACCCAAGATCACGAAGTTGTTGAGTTATCCATAGAATTTGTGCACAACAGACTCCCGCAACTATATATTCTGCTTCAGTTGTGGATAGGGCGACCGAGTTTTTCTTCTTGGAGTGCCAACTGATTAGGAATGACCCTAAGAATTGACAACATTCAGAAGTACTCCTTTATCGATCTTATAGCCTACAAAGTCAGCATCCGAATAGCCAACAAGGTGAAACGAGCTTTGACATGGATACCATAACCCTATATCCTTAGTGCCATTGAAATACCAAAATATCCTTTTCACAGCTATCAAGTGTGACTCTTTAGGATCAGCTTAAAATCTTGCACACATGATCACATTAAACATAATGTCAAGTCGACTAGCGGTTAGATATAACAAAGAACTGATCATACCTCGATACTCCTTTTGTACAACACTTTTACCATCTTTGTCTTGATCAATTGAAAGTGTGGAAGTCATAGGAGTTTTTGCTACCTTGGAATGATTTATTTTATAGTTCTTAAGCAAGTCCTTGGTATATTTGCTTTGACTAAGAAAAATTCCTTTCTTTGTTTGTGTGACTTGATGTAACACCCCAATTCGCGGGACTCGGGATGCCACATTGGTTAGGATCTCACAGTGGATCCTAACTCTAGCCTGACAACAAGTTCACTGGACCTTACAACATGGCACTGACAAATATAAAACAAATACATGAAATAGTATAAAACTGTACAATTAAAATGTATACAACAACATAACCGAGTATAAAGCGTCATCCTCACACATGAGGTATACATAAACATCCCAGAAACCACAACCCCCTAATGTACGAGAGTCCTCGGCCTGTGACCGAAGGTATTTCTATGGTCGTCTATACCCAATCAAAAGTAAATCCTGGCTAGCACTAAGAACAAGTATAGTGATTAAGTAAGGGTCGAACCCAAGAGAGTTAAGGTATTTTAGATGCAATTATCGATTATAGTGACAAGTGCACAAGGGGGGGGGGGGTTGAATTGATGCACAAAAACTTATGAAAACGATTAATGCGACAAGTAAGACAATGATGGGCGAATCTACACTAGGTTGATTCTAAGCATGCAATTGCTACTTTGGTGAGTTCCTTTTACAAGTTCCCAAGTAATCTCCCGTCTCGATCGTATATATGTGTTGAGCCAACCGGCAACAACACCACTTAACAGGTTAAAGTTCCGTAAACCTACAAGAACAAATAACAAGTTAGCTTTCAAACAAAGACTAAGGGATATAAAGAAAAGATTAAAACCGTTAAACTTATCTTTATATTTGTGTTCCTTTTCTTTAAGTAATCACAACCCGTTATTACTTAAAGTTGCTACTAGATTAAAGACCTGAACACGGAACCTATTAATCCTAGTTGTTTACATGCACTTTAGAACCTAAGGTGATCAATCTCAAGCAATAGTAAACATGCAATTAGACAATGGAGATCAAGGAAACACAAAGTATTATTGAATGAAACTTATATTATAAAGTACTTACAACCAAAGTAACAATGCAGCTTCAAACCAACCCAATGTAGCAAGGGAGTTAGTAACTCATTACAAGGTAGCAAGACAATCTAAGTGGATAATTTATTGATTAACAAGATGATAAGATGGATGATTCTAGCAATCAACCAAGGACTATTTATACTACAAAAGACACTAAATAGGAGTAAATGGCCGGCCCAAAACAGCCACCTTAAATGCCATAAAGGTGGTGTAAACAGCCGGAGTAAAGCTTCTGGCGTTAAACCACAGGGGCGGTCTTCAGGAACTGCAGGGGCGGTTTAGGCAGAATCGGTTGATCTTCTTCAGAGCCGTTGGGGCGGCTACACAATTCCGCTGGGGCGGATCTTCAATGCACTTCAACGTCTGACCTATCGCTTTCTTGGCGTTTCTGATGCCAAGCCGCCGGGGCGTCCCTATGTCAGCGCAAGGGCGGTGACACAGCCTCTTCGTCTTCCAGCTCCCATGTTGAGGCGCAGGCAGCCGCGTAGTGGAAGGCGCAAGGGAGCTGGTCTTCGTTTCTTCAATGGAGGACACCGCAGGGGCGCCGAGGAGTCGCGCAGGGGCGGTGACACACTTCATGGTTGGCGCTGGTGAAGGCGCAGGGAGCGCTCCGATTTAAGGCGTCACCCGTAGGGGCGGCTGCAAGGATCCGCTGGGGCGGTGAGGCAACAGAAGCTTTGCTTCGTGATCGATCTTCACTCCTAAGTGCTTATAACTCCTTCTTTAGCTTCTTTTAATCTTCTTCTTCTGGACCAAGGAGTTAGTAGCATAATCCGACACTAATACAATAAAAAGACTCTACAAACTACCCTAATTGATAGTGATTCCATCACCTATCAAACTCCCCCATACTTAGACCTTTTACTCGTCCCGAGTAAAAACAAATGACATCAACTAGACTCAAAGGCCTCAGGAAGCATGAGCAAGCAGAAAGACAATGAAAAACAAGAGAAAAGCCAAGAAAGAAAGAAGGAAAAGAGAGGAAATGTGAGAAAAAGAAATACTACCATCCTTATCGCTCCAAGAGTGGCCTACCCGGACAACCTCCTTATGACTCCCCTTCTTATGTCGCCAAAACGCCGGAAGGGAAACCTACGCTCGGTGTTGCTCATTTTGCCAAGGTGCCCTTTCGGGTTTTCACCTTGCCACTCTTCTTCTTTTCTCACTTTAACTCACATCCCTCAAGTCCAATTTTGCACCAACCTAAGGTTGGTCGGACTACCTTCTTTTTACTAAACCGCCCTTTTGGGTTTTCGGTTTATCCAAGGATTTCCATGCCTTTTTTCACTTTTTTGGCTTTTTTTTTTTACTGAATATCAAACTGAATTCAACAATGCAAAAACAGTCTCCAAAAACAACTCAATGAACTGTACAAGCAATGATATGTCCCTCCCCCATACTTGAAGTACACTTTGTCCTCAAAGTGAAAATGAGTCAAAGATAAATGTGGGAGAAGGAAAAGAAATGTACCCCTCAGTGGGGTGGTCCGGATGGACCACCTGGACCCTCCTCCGGTGGGTAAGGAAAGTGGCGGAAGAAATGCTCCTACCAGCGGTGAAGGGTGTCGATACGGCCCTCTTGAGCCTCCATCCTCTCTCTGACTGAAGTCTCATAGCTAGCTTGCCAAGCCAGCTGTTGAGTCTCCAACTGCTGCTGATGAGCCGCCTGCCAAGCATCCTGACGGCGGTCAAAGTGAGTGGTCATGGAGGAGGCGAAACTGGACTGCCACGCCTGCTGCTGCTCAAGCATGGACCGCTGGTACTCGGTCTGCCATGACTGGTACTGTGTAGTCAAAGCTACCATCTGAGCCTGCAGACTCTCCATGGTCTGACTATCGTGTCCTGCCGTCGGCATCTCCTCATTAGTGGTGTGGGCCCGGCTGGAGCCGGCTGCGTACCTCCCAACAATATCTACCTGAGGTCGTATCGGAGTAACTGGGTCAGCCGGTACATATAGATCGGAGAGCTTGTCTCCCTATGGAATTCGTCGAGGGAGGTATGTGATGTGACTCCCATCTACTAAAGAGAGCCAAAAACGATGCTCCCCGTCTCTCTTGAGGAGCCTGCATCTCCTCAATAACCCTTCAGTGTATAAGGGTGCCTCCAAACCTTCTTCCAATGCACGAAGATCCATCACCTGCGCAGCCAATAATGATATTATCCCGCCTCCCACGATGTCGTGAGGCTCATTCTTCCTAATCCGCTTAAGAGCGGTAAGGAAGAGATATGCCCAATCCGGTACCCAATCATTCGTGGAGAGGCAAGCATATATCAATGGAAGGTCCTTGAGAGCGACCTTATTCTCCTCCTTGTGTCCACAAAAGACACTCATGAAGACCTTTGAGATGAGCCTCAAACAGGGGTGAGTGAATTTGTTGGAGTACTCACCCCCTGCATGAAACTCTAACCTAGTGGCTGCCTGCCAGAACTCAAGCAAATCAGGCGTCGGAATGGGTTCCCACCAGTTATCGGAAGCTGCAATGGTCACCCCTAATGCCTCCTGCAATTGGGTGTAATCTAATGTATACTTATTCCTGTTGTACTTGAATGAGAGTCCAACACACAAGTGATCCTCAGTTTCCATTTTGAATGTAGCGATAAATTGTCGGCTGAGGTCTGGGTGTTTTAGAGCATTTTTTATCAGGAAATATCCCAGTCCGGCATTATTGAGAAATTCATGCATACTTTCTAACATGCCCAAATGCTCCAATGTTGGAACGTCTAGGAACCGAGTTGCATACACTTCCCGGCTTTGAGCAATCCTATACCGATCCTTGTCTCCTTCAGATAACTTATATTTCTTTTGATTCTCCATTTCTTGCAGTGAATCAAGCAAAGGAGTTAGAAAGTTCAGAAATTGGATCAAGAGACGAACCTACTGTCGTGATTTACGCAGGGGCGGCTGCAACAGGTGTAGGGGCGGCTTGACGTAGGGGCGGAAGCTTGCAAGCGCAGGGGCGGGCGAAGAGCAGAAGGCGATTTGGGCGTTCGACGAAGGTGGTGGCGATGGGGCTTTCCCGATGTCTTCCTTGTTGTCGTAGACGTCGCCGGAGGTGGGACAGTGGAGGAGAGTGAAAGGGTTGAGTGTGTATGTGTGGTGGAGATGGTTGGTGTTGCAAAAGGGGCGGCGACACTAGGTTGTCGGAGGTGGCGCAAGGGCGCGACGAGCTGGTGGGTGAGAGCTTCCGGAGGGCACAAGGGCGTGGGAGGTGAGGCGGCTAGGTTTCAAAGAATGAATGGATGAAGAGGGCGGTAGATGTAGGTTATATTTGGGAAGTGTATTTTTTTTCTTTCCTTAACTGAACCGCAGGGGCGGTGCTTGTTGCCGTGGGGGCGGTGACAAGGAAGAGGGGGTACACAGCCTCAGCGCCGGGGGCAGGGCTGAGGATGCGTGTCAAGGGTGGCCGCCGCAAGGGCGTAGGGGTGTCACCGCAGGGGCGGTGGCCTACGTGAGCAGACGCTGGCCCAGCGCCAGGGGCTGAGCTGGCCAAGGGTGTCACCGCAAGGGCGGAGACTTAGAGCCGCAGGGGCGGTTTTCTTGATAGAAACTCCTCTTCTTATTTCTTCGGGTTGCCTCCCGAGCAACGCCTTTGTTTTATGTTGTTGGCTCGACGTAGGGATTCTTCCTCTATGATTGAGCCTCTTCCAACATCACCTTTGGGTTTATAACCGTTTGAGAAGGTAATCCGCCGGAGGCCCTAGTTTCAATTCTTGTAATGGCTTCCGCCATTTGACCAACCTGTTTCTCAAGTTTCTTGATGCTAGTTCTGTTGTTTGGACATGAGTAGCAAAGTGTTTAGTCAAAATCTACAACATATCTTCAGTTGAGTGATACTTACCTTGGCGGGGCTGTTGTTGTTCGTTTTGTTGATCCCTCCAACAAAAATTCTGTTGGTCACGCCAATTTGGCATGAAATTCTGTGCATAGGGATCGTTCCTAGGTCTTTGCTATTGTGGTTGTCCATATCCTATTGTGTTTACCTCAGCATCGTCATCCTGGACTTGTGGACACATGTACGTTGGATGATACGGGTCAGCACAAACTCCACAAGCTTTGAGCTGTTGCGGTGTTCCCATAAGTGTTAGCCTCTTCACCATTTCCTTCAATTCCGTGAGCTCTGTGGAAATCTCACTCTTCCCGGAACTCACAGGATGAACTCCTTTCTTAGCCGGGGTCCTTCCAAAGTTCCGTGTTCCTTCCGCCAATTCCTGTATCTTTTCCAAAGCAAGGTCAGGAGTAGAGTTAAGAATATTACCTCCGCAAGCCGCATCGACGATCCTCCTTTCATTGTCTAGCAAGCCATTGTACAAGTACAAGACTAGATCTTGAGTTGAATATCCGTGAAAAGGACAGCTGGATCAGAGGCGTGCAAACCTTTCGAAGTACTCGTAGAGAGTTTCGGTTGCCTCTTGCTCGATGTTGCTTATAGCTTTCTTCAAGCTATTGGCCTTCTTAGCTGGAAAGTATTTCTCCAAGAACGCTTTGTGAAGGTTCTCCCAAGTGTTGATACTCCCGGATGGAAGGTGGTAATACCAATCATCCGCCGAATCTTTGAGTGTGAAGCCGAATGCCCTCATCTTAATTTGTTATTCGGTAATGTTGGCCGGCTTCATGCTCATACACACGGTATGGAACTTCCCAAGGTGCTTGATGGGGTCTCCACCACTTAGCCCATGGAAGGATGGGAGTAATTGAATGAGGCCCGGCTTGAGCTCAAAGTTGACTCCTTCCTCTAGTGCCGGTATAGTGACCGCAAGAGGGTTTTGAGCCAAGGTGGGCTGCGTAAGTTGACGAAGAGTACGGTCAGCCATCTCTTGTTGAAGTTGTTGTTGTCTTCGTTGCCGGATGTGCGTTCTCTCAATTTCTGGATCAAAAGAAGCAAAGCCGGTATTAGTAGCACGGGTTTGAACCATAAAAATGGTTCAAACCAATAATCAATAATAACAATAAAACACTAAAACTCCCCGGCAACGGCGCCAAAATTTGACCGAAGGTATTTCTATGGTCGTCTATACCCAATCAAAAGTAAATCCCGACTTAGCACTAAGAACAAGTATAGTGATTAAGTAAGGGTCGAACCCAAGAGAGTTAAGGTGTGTTAGATGCAATTATCGATTATAGTGACAAGTGACACAAGGGGGGGGTGGTTGAATTGATGCACAAAAACTTATGAAAACGATTAATGCGACAAGTAAGACAATGATGGGTGAATCTACACTAGGTTGATTCTAAGCATGCATTTGCTACTTTGGTGAGTTCCTTTTACAAGTTTCCAAGTAATCTCCCGTCTCGATCGTATATCTATGTTGAGCCAACCGGCATCAACACAACTTAACAGGTTAAAGTTCCGTAAACCTACAAGAACAAATAACAAGTTAGCTTTCAAACAAAGACTAAGGGATATAAAGAGAAGATTAAAACCGTTAAACTTATCTTTATATTTGTGTTCCTTTTCTTTAAGTAATCACAATCCGTTATTACTTAAAGTTGCTACTAGATTAAAGATCCGAACCCGGAACCTATTAATCCTAGTTGTTTACATGCACTTTAGAACCTAAGGTGATCAATCTCAAGCAATAGTAAACATGCAATTAGACAATGGAGATCAAGGAAACACAAAGTATTACTGAATGAAACTTTTATTATAAAGTACTTACAACCAAAGTAACAATGCAGCTTCAAACCAACCCAATGTAGCAAGGGAGTTAGTAACTCATTACAAGGTAGCAAGACAATCTAAGTGGATAATTTGTTGATTAACAAGATGATAAGATGGATAATTCTAGCAATCAACCAAGGACTATTTATACTACAAAAGACACTAAATAGGAGTAAATGGCCGGCCCAAAACAGACACCTTAAATTCCATAAAGGTGGTGTAAACAGCCGGAGTAAAGCTTATGGCGTTAAACCGCAGGGGCGGTCTTCAGGAACCGCAGGGGCGGTTTAGGCAGAATCGGTTGATCTTCTTCAGAGTCGCTGGGGCGGCTACACAATTCCGATGGGGCGGATCTTCAATGCACTTCAACGTCTTACCTTTCGCTTTCCTGGCGTTTCTGATGCCAAGCCGTCGGGGCGTCCCTATCTCAGCACTGGGGCGGTGACACAACCTCTTCGTCTTCCAGCTCCCATGTTGAGGCGCAGGCAGCACCGCAGTGGAAGGCGCAGGGGAGCTAGTCTTCGTTTCTTCAATGGAGGACACCGCATGGGCGCCAAGGAGTGCCGCAGGGGCGGTGACACACTTCATGGTTGGCGCTGGTGAAGGCGCAGGGAGCGCTCCGTTGTAAGGCGTCACCCGTAGGGGCGGCTGCAAGGATCCGCTTGGGCGGTGAGGCAACAGAAACTTTGCTTCGTGATCGATCTTCACTCCTAAGTGCTTGTAACTCCTTCTTTAGCTTCTTTTAATCTTCTTCTTTTGGACCAAGGAGTTAGTAGCATAAACCGACACTAATGTAATAAAAAGACTCTAAAAATTACCCTAATTGATTGTGATTCCATCACCTATCAGCCTATCACCCTGCTAGATCATTCACGACTAGACAAAATATGGATTATTATGAATCCTAAATAGTAGCAAATAATCACCTTATTACTTGCATTATCAAAACTTATGAACTATCTTGTCAACACATCCAACAAGTATCACTTACAAAACAAACCCCACGTTTTGTCAACTATCTTGTTAACTACTTTATAAGGACGGTTAACCCATTAGAGCCCTATACACATTTGTGCATATTTCCTGAAGTGGTCAAAATCTAAGAAATTCAACCAAATAACGATAGTTAAAGTGGCCAACGAATCAAAATGGCACCTTGTGAAATGCCAATTTATAAGGATATCGTAGATAAGAATAGCTCGATCTGACCTGAATTGGAAATTGTTGTCAAATTTGACAAGAACATATTTTCCATGTATAGAAAATTTTGAGTGTCCTCCTGTCGAAAATTTCATCTATAAATGCTATAGAAGTTCAAAAGGGGAAATTACCGAGCTAGACTCTTACGGCGGAAAAGGAACGGGCTAGGCTTTTGATCGGAGGGGGCATCGTACCTTTAGCAGCTATGTAAGCCTCTTGGGGCATAATGTCATAGACAACTGACACATTGCCCCCAACCTTCTCACATACCCCACCGTCCTGCAAAACCCAATTGATCCCACCACCGCCGGGCCTAGACCAGACGTCCTTCTTGAACTTCCTGACACCGTCAGCCTTCTTGATGGAGTCGCAAACCTTTTCCCGCACCTCCCTAATCATCTTCTCGAACCTCGACCGAACGGGTGAAGAAGAAGACTTGTCGGATTCACAAAGGAAAGTTGGAGGAGCCAGCTCGGTCTCCGTGTACTCCTTATCAGTAGTAACGACGGAAGGGGGAGGAGGAAAAGAGATTCTCCGGAGAGGTCGAGAGAGGGTTCTGGGAATGTGGAAAGTGAGGAAGAAGACGACGGGGCTTGGAAGACTTGGCTTTCTGGAGGTAGTTGTGAGGCTGAGAAAGAGAGGGATGATCGTCATTGTTGGACGGTGGGAGGATCAGAGCGTGTAAATGAGGAATTTGGGGTTGAGGTGAGAGTGTTTAAATACACGTAGATAGGCGTAAATAAGTGAAGGAAAATTGAGTCATATTCACCCGGGAAACACTAGTGTTTCGGGTGGAACCCTTGTTTGGTTTGGTTGAGGGTTTCAAAAACCGAATCCAAAGCACTAATCACTAGTGTTTTTTTCATTGTCAAACACTCTTAAATATATAAACACGCAGAAACATTTGCTCATACTAGCAAACACTAGGGTTTACTCGTTGCCAAACACACCCTACATGATTGTTTACAAAACGTAGGAAATGAATCATTTTCAGTGAAGGTAACCCACTAAAGAGTAAAGTCGACCTTGACTCTGTAAAACATAATTTACACAGATACGAGGCAAGAAGATATCACGGTTGCTCCATCCTCAGAACGTATGTTTCTACTGCATTTGCAACGGTTACAAATATCTTGTCTTGTCCGATGAAGTTTGTTGAATTTGATGAATGGAGCTTGTCCATCACAAATTGCCCCACATTCGCTAGAATAAGCTGCAAAGATGACAATAAATAGGTAAATTAATTACAACAAGATAATTTGGGGTTGATAATACAAATATACATGCATACCGTAATATTTTTCTTGTGCAAATTGTTGAAGAGTTTATCAAGAGCGTGGATCCCACTAGTATCAATGTCACTAACAGCTACATAAATAAATTTTTAGAAAATACTCATATGTATGTATATGCAGTAAAAAGAATATCTAAATTACCAGACATGTCAATGATCACATATTGGATTGGAGGGACATTCTTTTCCCGTTCCATGTTCTGAATTCGTCGACTAATCCTACAAGTGCAACCCAATGTTATCAATTCAACGTACTCTTAATCAAATGAAAACCTAGTTCGATCTGATATTTCAATAGTTGAAGCATGTGGACATACATACCAGTCCTTGATATAATTGGCATTTGAGAAGTAGATAGCACAATCAACTCTAAGAATCAAAACTCCAGGAACTGTAATGGTCTCACAATACTGTCGAATGCTTCGATACTCGGTCGTATTAGGTATGTTTTCAAGAATGACAACTTGTGGCCTTGTTACCCGGAATATGATTCTACCGACTGATAAACAAACCTGTATACGGCGATATATGATTTTAGAATATAAGTTATATCCGGGCTTAAGGAAAATGTGTTAGTCATGACTCACAGCGATCATGAGCCCAATCTCAACTGAATGAAAAATGACACCAAAGAAAGCTCCCATGCAAGCAAGGAAATCAAACTTGTCAATCTTCCATATTTGCAGCATTGCTTTGACGTCAAAGAGGCCGCTCACTGCAGATATGATGATAGAAGCAAGCACAGCATTGGGAATGTACTTGAATATAGGAGTGATGATCTCCAAAGTCAAGAATGCAAAACAACCTAGGACAATGTTTGATGCTGGTGTTTGGCACCCGGCCATGTAATTCACCGCGGAACGAGCGAAACCCCCTACGATCACAGTTAGGTTATAGCTAGCTAGTTATAGATATTATATAGCAATACATAGAATAAGAGGGGCAAGTTCTGTAATAATAGAATTTAGCCTAACAAACTATCTGTCTATATAAATACCCTTGTACACAGTTTATTCGAGAGATATAGAAAATATTCTTCTGTTACATTGCTTCACATGGTATCAGAGCCATGGCTGATACATGATTTTCTCTATTTGAGATTTTGTTCATCTTCAAATACTCTTTTCACAAATATACCTATTCTATTACACAGATCTGATTAATCGATCTTCCGATTAATCGATTTCATCTATTTCTCATGGCTACTCAAGTTGCAGCAGGAACTGATGCTCCATCACTCGATCTCAATTTGAGTCGAAGCTCGACTATGAATCTTAATGATCCACTTTATTTGTCACATTTTGACAATCCAGGAATGCAACTGGTCTCGATCTTGTTTAATGGATCTAATTTCATATCCTGGAGAAGAAGCATTCATATGGCTCTTGGTGCGAAACAGAAACTTGGTTTTGTGGATGGAACTTGCAAGAAACCAGCCATTGGTGAGGAAGAGCAGCTTACACGTTGGATTCGAGCTGATTTCATGATTCGATGTTGGATTTTGCACTCCATGAAATCAGATATTGCAGAGCTTTTTACTTATGCAGAATCTTCCAAGGAACTCTCGGATGATTTGGTTGAACGCTTTGAGGTATCAAATGCTCCCTTGATTTACCAAATACATAAGGATCTTTCCTCTTTAAAACAAGAAAACTATTTTGTTGCTGTTTATTATGGTAAATTGAAGAAGCTCTGGGATGAATTAGTGACTGTCGATTCAATCCCTTCGTGCCTGTGTAAAGGAATTATTAATTGTTCCTGTGACATTCTCAAGAAAATTACAGAAAGGGAATCTAAGCTAAGGATTATGCAATTCCTTATGGGATTGACTGATCAGTATGAGCATATTCGCAGTCATATCCTGTCCTTAGAAACTTTACCTACCATGAATCGTGTCTTTCATATGGTAGTACAGGTTGAAAAACAAAAGGAAATTACCTGTCATAGCATACCTATTCATGATGCTTTAGCAGTTTCTAGATCTGCACCTTATCGACAGGCTGGAGGAAGTAGAAGGGATTTTAAGAAAGAAAAATTTGACAGACAGTGTACCTACTGCAAAGAGAGAGGTCATTTAAGAGAAGCTTGTTTTAAATTGACTGGAGTCCCTGATTGGTACAAAGAGTTTAAGGCCAAGGATGAGAAAAGTTCAGTTTCTTCTCATCTTGCTCGTTCAGCTAACAATGTGGATTCATCTGTCAAGGATAATCCATTGGAATGCACAGAATCTCCTTCTACTTCTATGGACCCTACTATGGTGAATGCTATTTACCAAGAGGTTCTTAAAATGATGATTGATAAGCAACCTACTGCATCCACTAATTTTGCAGGTACTGATAATCATTTTGCACACAATGTCCATAGTACTTACACATGGATAATTGATTCTGGAGCTACTGATCACATTACTTTCTGCAAGGATTATTTTTCTCATCTTCAGGAGCTATCAAAACCTATTCTTATTGGCTTGCCTGATGGTTCAGTGAAAGAAGTATTTTCTCGAGGGACTATCATCATATCTCCCACATTTACTCTGCATAATGTGCTTTATATGCCTCATTTCAAGCATAATTTGCTCTCTATATCTCGTGTGATTCATGATTTACACTTGGAGATCTCATTCAATGAAACTGGTTGTGTCTTTCAGGACCTTACTGATAAGAATGTGGTTGCTACTGGTCATCGAGATGGTGGTCTCTACAAGCTGATTTTTCCCACACCAGTTCCTTTGGCATGTGCTACTTCTACTACTAATAATTTGTCTGTTGACATGAACTTATTTCATGCTCGTTTAGGACATATATCCTTGTCTAAACTTCATCATGTTCATGGTTGTTCTACTTTTCCAAATTCTAAATTGAATTGTCAGGCTTGTATCATGGCTAAACAAACTCGTTTGCCTTTTACCCCCAGTCTATCTCATGCTACTTTACCTTTTGCTCTAGTTCATGTTGATATTTGGGGTCCATATCACACCATCACTTTATGTGGAGCTAAGTATTTTCTTACTATTGTCGATGATTGTACTCGGTGTACTTGGACGTTTCTTATGGCCAACAAACAACAGATATTCAAGCTTCTCACCAATTTTTGTGCTTATGTTGTCACACAGTTTCATACAAAAGTACAGGTTATTCGTTCTGATAATGGTGCAGAATTTTTACAACGTCCCCTTCCGGATTTTTTCCTTGCTTCAGGAATTATTCACCAGCGTTCTACCCCGTATGTGCCTCAACAGAATGCTCGTGTTGAACGAAAGCATCGTCATCTTCTTGAAACAGCTCGTGCAATTCGAATTCATGCTGGCCTTCCCCTTGCTTTGTGGGGTGAATGTATTCTCACAGCTACGTATCTTATTAATCTGATGCCTACTCGAGTGTTGAATTGGCGTATTCCCTTTGAGTTGCTTCATCAGACCAAGGTTGATTATGCTCATCTCCGGGTAATAGGTTGTCTGTGCTTCAGTCTTAAGCATCACAAGGACAAACTTGATCCAGTTTCATCTCCTTGTGTTCTTGTTGGTTACCCTCCTGGACAGAAGGCTTATCGTCTCTTTCATCTTGAATCCCAGAAGCTCATCACCAGTAGACATGTAATTTTTCAGGAGCATATCTTTCCTTTCAAGTCTTTGGCTCCTTCCATGCTCCCTGATGTACCTGCTTTACCATTGGTGTCTCCTGCTCCAGATAATGATACTTCTCCATCTTACTCCCCAACACAATCTTCCATGCCAACCCCTACTGATATCTCTATTCTTCCGGCCAATTCTCCATCCACAGATTTTTCCCATCCTATCCCTGTTCCCTTTGCTCCCACTCCCACTTCTTCCCCTCTAATTATTTCTTCTCCTTCTCCTATAATTATTCCTCCTACTCGTCCTCGATCTTCTCGAGTCATTACCAAACCATCATATTTACAAGATTATTCTTGTAATTCTTCCACTGTTCTTAAACACTTTGATCTCTCTACTCATCCTCCTGCATTTGTACATGCTCTCTCTATGGTTCTTACCTCTTTTGAACCTACTCATTACAACCAAGCCAAAGATTGTCCAGCTTGGGTTGATGTTATGACTAAGGAGATTTGTGCCCTTGAAGCTAATGATACATGGGAATTGCTTCCGCTCCCTCCAGGCAAAACAGCTATCGGGTCCAAATGGGTATATAAATTGATGCATAGACCGGATGGTTCGATTGAAAGACACAAAGCCCGTCTAGTGGCTAAGGGTTACAACCAAATTAAATATAAGGACTATAAGCATACGTTTTCTCCTGTTGCTAAGTTCACAACTATCCGGGTCATATTGGCAATGGCAGCTGCCAAAAATTGGCCTCTTCATCAACTCGATATCAATAACGCTTTCCTACATGGCTTTATTGATGAGGAGGTCTATATGCTTCCTCCTTTGGGGTATACTAAAGCACCACCTGGCTTCGTTTGTCGTCTTAAGAGATCTCTTTACGGCCTAAAACAAGCAAGCCGCCAGTGGAACATCCAATTTACCAAACTTCTAACTAGTCTTGATTTTGTTCAATCTCGTCATGACTACTCTTTATTCACTAAGCCTTCTTCCACAGGTATCACTGTTGTACTTGTTTATGTTGATGATGTTCTCATAACTGGTGATGTCCCTTCAGAAATCACTTCTCTAAAGACTGCCCTTGATGCTGCTTTTACTATCAAGGACATGGGTCTTGCTCGTTTTTTTCTGGGAATGGAAATTGCTCCTAGTTCTAGTGGCATTTTCATTAATCAGCGCAAGTACATCTTGGATATTATTGTTGATTCCAAGTTATCTGACTGTAAGCCAACTTTATTTCCCATGCAACGTAACTTACATCTCACTCTTGACATGGGTGATCCTCTTCCGGATCTAGAAGCTTACAGACGTTTGATTGGACAATTATTATATCTTTCTCTAACACGTCCAGACATTGCTTTTACAGTTCAACAACTAAGTCAGTTTCTAGCTCATCCTCACACTCCACATATGCTTGCTGCTACTCACTTGCTTCGCTATCTTAAAGGGACCATGGATCTTGCTCTATTTTATCCCTCTCAATCTCATCTTACCCTTACTGCTTACAGTGATGCTGATTGGGGATCTTGCACATATTCCTGTCGTTCCATTACTGGATATTTCTTATTTCTTGGCAAGTCTCTCGTTTCCTGGAAGACTAAGAAGCAAACGACAGTAAGCAAATCCTCTGCAGAAAGCGAATATAGGGCCATGTCTATGACAACTAGTGAGGTTATATGGCTTGATGGTTTGTTGCATGATTTATCCATCATTCTTCCTCAACCCTTTTCACTTCACTGTGATAATAAAGCTGCTCAGCACCTTGCAGCCAATCCAGTTTTTCATGAGCGAACAAAACATATTCGCATTGACTGTCACTTTGTTCGAGATGAGATTCAGCGTGGTTTTATCTCCACTGTGCATGTTCCCTCATCCTTGCAGTTGGCTGATATTTTCACCAAAGCTTTAGGTGAAACACAGCACAATTTTCTTGCTCGCAAGCTTGGACTGCTTTCATCCATTCCAGCTTGAAGGTTGGGTATAGATATTATATAGCAATACATAGAATAAGAGGGGCAAGTTCTGTAATAATAGAATTTAGCCTAACAAACTATCTGTCTATATAAATACCCTTGTACACAGTTTATTCGAGAGATATAGAAAATATTCTTCTGTTACATTGCTTCACACTAGTCATGCAACATGTTATGATTTGAACGAGTTAATTAGAGAAATAGCGAGAGAATAGAAAACGATTTTGGTCTTGTTGCACGGAACTTGCTGATAGAGTTTTCAATATACTTTCATGGATAAAAGAATCCTAAAACCCTAAAATTTCGTCTGGCTCGATCCTTGATCCATCGTATCAATATTCCTAGACTTATTGTCTTATTATAAGACAACACATTTCAAATGACAAACGCCCTATCAAACTAGCTTACCAGTTACCGCAAAGCAAGATGTCAATGAACCAGCGATGTTTGTAGCTCCCAAAGCTATCATTTCTCTATTGCCGTCCAAATCATATCCTCTTATATCCGCAAATGTTCTGCCAACCGCTAGTGCTTCCTACATTACATTATATGTATGCTCATTGAGTTACCTAGCTAGCTAGTTGACGGAGAGATAGATATAGAGATACTAACCGTAAGTGCGATCAGCCCCGCTACAATGCCAATTTTTAAACCCTTGGTGAGATTCTCACCGGTGAGAAACAATTCGCCAATAGATGATGGATTGATACCCTTGGGCACATCTCCAACCTAACCCAAAAAGCCAAGAATGAGCGTATATATATATCAGCATTTTAAAGGGTCCATTTGTGAACCATGAGCTTATTGATAACTAAAATTAATAGTTATTTGACGAATTCTTTTTTTTTTATAATCTTAATGAGTGTCTGATAGAAACATGCTTATTGTAGTTGATATTCATATAAAAGGTTTACTTTTCATTCAATATTTTCTAGGTTATATTTGTCATATATCATTCAATAAAGTATCATAAGCTCCTTGCATATAGTTTTACAAAATGAAAAGAATATATGCTACAATGAACTAGCATAATCTTCGTAAACTTGTGCTCGAACTTGATAAGTTTCATAAGCTATGTAAACTCCTAATTTGGGGTCTTTTAAACGGACTCCAAATCATGAGTGAACTGGTATGTACGAGTAAAAGAAATATGCTTACTATTTTAACACCGTGCTTGTCGGCTCGTGTAATGAAGACGAGAAATGTGGAGATGATTACGGAGACGAGAGGAGCGATAGCGGGGACCCAAAACAATTGTTTCTTCCTCTTCCCCTATATACTTATATGATTAGAGAAAGTTAAAGAGGGAGTGCAGGGCGGAGTAAGGTTACCACATATTTAGTTGTGAGAAGAAAGGCAAGAAAGGAGAGTCCAATAACGATAGTCCTCCAATCCCACTGCAGCTCCACGTACATATACTAAAAGATTTTAGTTTGTAAACTAATATATTATTATGGGTAGTGTAAATATAGAATGAATAACTTAACTTACACCGTGATGTGCATTACTCCAAACCGAAGCCATGACGGATACAATATCAGTTTTCTTAGTGAATTTTTTCATCCCAAGCAAACCCTTTAGTTGTTGGAGGCCTATGACTATGGCAGCTCCCGCCATGAAACCCACCGTCACAGCGTGGGACAAGAAGTCAATCATGAACCCCAACCTTGCATCAAATCATCATTCATCGGCCATCCAAAAGCAATGTAATCGTCAATTGATGCACATGTGTATATATACATATGCCGTCCAATGAGTTTCATTAAATTTTAACTATTATAGCAACAACTCTTTTATTTTATAAATTTAATTAATCAAAAAAATTGGAGGTTTTGTGTTGTTGGGTCTATTGACACCCTTTGTTGGACGAGCTTGTATATATGTACGTACCTGAGAAGGCCGAGTGCAGCCTGGAGGATCCCGGCGAAAAAAGTGGCAGTGAAAGCAAGACAGCGGTAATCTTGGGGTTGTTTGATAGGGTCGTACTCCTTTTGGAGAAGAGTGGCTAGCAACAGAGACGCCACGGCTACTGGTCCTATTGCTAGCTCTCTTGAGCTTCCCATAATTGCGTATACTAGCGGTGGAACAAAGCTGCTATCTGCGATTTTTTTTATAAGAATTTCAGCTTCATTCTTCTATTTAATTAACATATTTAATTATTCGAAGATCATATGCTCACATAATCCGTATTGAGGGGCCAAGTTTGCTAACTTTGCATATGCAATATCCTGAAATTGCACCAATCATTTTCATTGTTAATAAAATCACATCTAACATAATAATAGGTAACTAGTTTAGTGCCGTATTTGAAAATTTTTTTTTTTTTTTTTTGTATGAGTAATTTTTTGTAGATGTTTTTTTTCATATTTTGTTGATTTGATTACGAATGTTTATGTAATAAAATATACGTTTATTGGTAAAAATAATAACAACATAATTGTTGACCTAGTTTGTTGGGCATACCAAGGCAGGAGTGTTTATTATATATGCATTATAAAAAATCAAAATATCAATAAATGTCAAAAAAAAAATATATGCAATGCAAAAATATATTCGAAATAACTAATTCAAAAAACAAATAAAATTGTGCACATATAATATAATACAAATCTAGAAGATAATATTTGTCGTGAAATCTCGAGCACATGCGCGACAGTCCAATTATGTAAAAGAAGAAGAAGATAAACTTGATATAAGTGTAAACTCAAAATTTATGTTCGCTTGGCATTATTGATAGAAAAACGAAATAAGTGTAAACTCATAAGATAACATTAATCTTCAAACTTTCTATGTTTATTTATACAATAGATCAAAGTGTCATTTTTCCTTAATAATCGACGTGGATAGCAAAGTCTACATTTTACAAAATAATTATGGTTTAGTAAAAAATATTTATTGACTTAATTTGTGATTAATAAAAGATTTAATCCGAGAAAAGCACGTGGGGTCGTCACGTCAGCATTAGTGTCCTCTACTCCAGTAAAGTATATAGATATAAATAGTTTATATGCATGCCCTACAAGGATATTTGTTAATATAAAAACTTTAAAAGTTATTGTATATTCATTATATTGATAAAAGATAAATTATGAATTTAATTGGTCAACGACTCAGTAACCTAAATACAAATATTAATCCAATATGAATAAATATTATACTTTATTCTCACCAAAAGGCCTAAAAATGTATGATTTGTTTAATCTTCAAACTTTTTATATTTATTTATACAAGTTCTTAAAGTGTTGTTCTTCCTTGATAATCGATGTGAGATAGCAAAATACATATATACAAATTAATTATTGTTTAGTAAAAAAAAATTTATTAGCTTAATTTGTGATTTGGTAAAAATTTTAATTTAGACAAAAGTGGGGCGTCATGTCAGCATTATGTCGCTTACTTTAGTAAAGTATATATAAATATATATATATATATATATATATATATATATATATATATATATATATATATATATATATATAGTTTATACATGTGCCCTAAACGGATATTTGTTAATAAAAGTATAAAATTTATTGTATATTCATTATATTGATAAAATATCAATTACAAATTTAATAGGTCAACGATCCATTGCCACCCACAAATCACTAAGGGCACAACGACTCACACACAAATATTAATCCGATAAGAATAAATATTATACTTGATGAAAACTCCACCTTGATTGAAATGGTTTATAGGTGTTGATGATGGAAGACTTCAAACAAATATAGCAGTTGGATATACTAACAATGTACTTGATTATATTTCTAGATATTTGGTTGGCTTGAATTCAGTGAATGTTGTATATCTACATGTCAAGGGCCTTGAAGTTGGATTCAAGAACAAGTTCAAAAGGATGAAGATCAAGGGTCTTGGAATCTAAGGTGCACGGAACAAGGATTCAAATAAATTGAAGATCTTCGTTGAAGATTCTGTAACAAGAAGATCTCATCAACCAAGAATTTTGTCAACCGAAGGAAGGTCCTAACCGAAGAATAGAGAATCTTTTCTAGAAGATTTTCTAAACAACGAAACGGCAAAAATATATTCTCTCTTATCCAACAGATGACGAGAAGATCAAGGAGTAAAAGACTCAACGTGTTCGTAGGGGCTGAAGACTTGCAACGTCTACCTTACGATCTTCATGGAAAAGAAGATTGATCCTCAAACGGTCATCTCTACAACGGCTAGAAGATCTTTTCATAGAACATATAAATGAAGATGATGGTCGAAGAAGGATATACACAAGCTTACACAGGAAAACATCTTTACATCCTCGAGCAACCTAATCATCTTCTTTCGTTGTTTCTCTTTCTCTCATTTCACGCAAAAGCTTTATCCCCTTAGAGAGAGAAAACACTAGAGCTCCATTGGAAGTTCTAAATAGTATTATACTAGAGTGTGTTACTCTGTGAAGTAACTAGGCTATTATAGCTAGGTTAATAGTTGGAGCTAGATCGTAGCATTGGCTACAGTGAAAGAAGAAGGGGATTTCTTCTAGTTTGTATCTAGGACTCTTTGAAGCTGATAATAGATAGTTAGATCCTACTGATACACCCTGAGACAGATAGTAGACTATTTAGAGCCGAACTTCGTAAAAATATCCTCGTGTCAATCTTTTCAATTCCGCACCATATATACTTTACAGTGACTAACTTTGTTTTGCAGGAGCAAGAAGTCAAGGCCCTTGAAATAGAGTTTCAAAGCCCTTGAAATCAAAGTTTCACTAGAAGCACAAATTGACATCAAGCCTCTTGAAAGTAGTTTCAAGACCTTGAGATTTGGTTTGCGAAAAGTTCTCATACTCTATTCAACTCCCCCTCTCCCCCCTTCTAGAGTATTATTTATCTTATTTATATCACCTACTGGTTCTTCAATTGGTATCAGAGCTAGACTCACGTTTATTGATTTAACCATCAGTGAGACTAATCATGAATCCTGTAGGTGATGGTGGATTTGCTCAAGGAAGATCCTCATCTCAACCACCACTTTTCTGTGGCAACAATTTCGCTCATTGGAGATCACTCATGCGTATGTTCATGATTGACCAGGATATGGAGCTTTGGACCATTATTCAAAATGGACCAAAAGTTCCAATGACAACGGTTGAAGGTGTCCAAGTCCCGAAGAAGGAATCAGACTTCACACAGGCTGACCTGGACAGTGTGTCAAAGAATTACAAGGAAATGAATCTACTTTACTGTGGATTAGATGCTAATGAATTCAACCGCATCTCATCATGCAAAAGTGCTAAAGAAATATGGGACAAGGTTGTTGTTACTTACGAAGGAACAAGTCAAGTCGGAGAAACAAAGATTAGCATCTTTCTCAGACAATACGAGCTGTTCAAGATGAATCCAAATGAACTAGTCAAAGAAATGTTCACTAGATTCACTGAGATCGTGAACAATCTGGACTCACTTGGAAAGACCTTCACAAATAAAGAAAAAGTGAGAAAGGTTCTAAGAAGCTTACCTAAAGCCAAGTGGGGACCAAAGATGACTACTATTGAAGAAGCTCAAAATCTCACTATTATTCCTCTTGATGATCTACTTGGAAAACTCATCACACATGAGATGATTCTTGGTGAAGAAGATGAAGAACTCTCATCCAACTTCAAGAATTTGGTATTAAAATCCAAAAGAGATGAGTTACCTTCTGATGAAGAAAATAGTGATGATGATAATAAAGAAGATGCTCTCGCCATGATCTCTAAAGGTCTGGCAAGAATTCTCAAGATAAAGAAACAATCTGCAAACCGAGAATTTCCACGAGCATCAAAACCCCGAGGTAAGTTTCCTAACTCTAATAAGAAAACGAAAATACTGACTTGTTTTGAATGTGACTTGTTTTGAATGTGGTGAAACAGATCATTTGGTGAAGGATTGTCCACAAAAGAAGAGGACCAACTTCAAGAAGAATGATCGAAAGAAGAAAGCTATGGTTGCTTCATGGAGTGATTCAGAATCAGCAAATGAATCAGAAGATGAAAAAGAACAAGCAAACTTGTGTCTTATGGCCGATCATGAAGATGACTCAAATCTGTACATCGACAATATGATAAGTACAATTTTATCTCAACCCGAGATTGACCTTAAACAATTCCTTAAGGATATTATCTTAAGTGATAAGGAACATAGAATAAGGATAAATTTTTTCAAAGAAAAGCTTCATGAACAAGATAAACAATTGAGTAAAATGTCTCTGAAGATTGAAAATCTTAACACAGAAAATGAAGAACTTGATGACAATATCAAGGCCTTAGAATCAGAAAACCCGATTCTCAAGGACAACCTCTCTTCTCTACATCAAAACTATATCGACAAAGAGAAAGAGAAAGTTGATCTGACTTTAATGTGTCAAGACCAAAAGGCATCACTCATTAAGTTTACTCATTCAAAAGCTAATTTGGAAAGAATAATGGGTGAACAACAATCTTCCCTTAACAAAAATAGTATAGGGTATCATAGGAGCTTTCCTACAAAACCTACCACCACTTTTGTTATGGCCAAAGGAAGCATTCATATGCCTACCTGCTTCTATTGTTGTAAAAAGGGTCATGTTAAATCTACATGTCCTTATAGAAAAATGATCCTTATATCATCAAAAACACCTATCCTTTATGTTTAAGGAAACAGGTCAAACAAATCTGGGTTCCTAAAGGTACTAGACCATCAAACATGATCGAACCTGAGTATGAACCAAAATATGTCATTTGGTCAACCCGAAAAGGTTGATGTTTGCTGTTTTGCAGGATATCACCAAGGTAAAGGAGCACAAATGGATATTAGATAGTGGTTGCTCAAGACACATGAGTGGAAAGAGTTCTTTATTCTCAGATTTAAAAAAGTAATCATCTGGAACTATTACTCTTGGTGATAAAGGAAAGTGTGACATAATATGCATTGGTAAAATTTGCTATAATTCATCCAACTTTATTGATGATGTTTATTTAGTTGATGGCTTGAAATATAATCTGCTAAGTATTTCTTAAATTTGTGATAAAGGCAATAAATTCATGTTTGATGCAGAAAAATGTGAAGTTCAAGACATAAAGACGGGAGAAGTATTGCTTACTGCTCCTAGATGTAATAATGTTTATTCTTTGAGTACTAACCAAGTTGCAGGAACTAAGCTAAAATGTCTAAAGGCCTTGACTGATGATCCAAGGCTTTGGCATAGAAGACTTGGCCACGTAAGCATGCACACCATGCAGAAGCTACTTACAAAAGATTTGGTACGTGGTTTGCCAAACCTAAACTTCAAGGTTGATGACCTATGTAAGGCATGTACACAAGGTAAACAAACAAGAGGTTCATTAAAACCTAAGAAAGCTGTAAGTTCTTCTCGACCTATTGAACTTTTACATATGGATCTTTGTGGACCTATGCATGTCAAATCTCCCGGAGGAAAACAATGCATCCTTGTTATAGTGGATGATTTCTCTCGATTTAGATGGATATCTTTTCTACGAGAAAATTTTAAAGCTTTATTTGAGTTTTCAAAATTGTGTAAGGAGTTACAAAGTTTGAAAAACCTACCAATCGTTTCTATAAGAAGTGATCATGGTAGAGAATTTGATCAACTAAAGTTTGATTTGTTTTGTGCAAAATATGGTATTTCTCATAACTTTTCAGCTCCTAGAACTCCTCAACAAAATGGAGTTGTGGAACGTAAGAACCGCACTCTTGAGGATATGTCTAGGACAATGCTTTTAGAAAATAATTTGCAAAAAGTTTTTGGGCTGAAGCAGTGAACACTGCAAATTATATTTTAAATAGATGTTTAATTTGTCCTATTTTGAAAAAGACTCCTTATGAACTCTTTAAAGGAAGAAAACCAAATATTTCATACTTCAAACCTTTTGGATGTACTTGTTTTGTTCACAACAATGGAAAGGACAATCTTGGGAAATTTGATGCACGTAGTGATGAAGCTATATTCATTGGATATGCTTCAAATAGCAAAGCTTATCGAGTATATAACAAACGTACCAAAGTTGTTGAGGAAAGCATTCATATTATTTTTTATGAAAGCAATGATGGTACTTTGAGTGGGAGTATTGCATATTTAAATCTGAATCAAAGAGAAGATCACATTTCGGATGAAGAGGAAGATCCTAAAGGTCAAGACAAGAATATGCGAGAAAAGATTCAAGATACCAAAGAAAATCCTCAAGAACTTGAAACACACCTTCAAGACCTTGAAACTGGAAACTGTGACAACATAACTCCACTTCAAGGGCTGGAAACCCAACTTCAAGGCCTTGAATTTTGAACAACAGGTAATTTACAAATGGTACCTGAATCGAGTCAGACATATACAGCTCAACCTTCTGGATCTACATCATCTGTCAAAAGAATAAAAGTTCAACACTCCTCCTATCATCCACAAGAGAATGTGATCTCAGATCCAAATACTTGAGTTCAAACTAGGTCTAAAGTGAATAATCTTTGTGCCTTCTCCGCTTTTGTATCACTTGTCGAGCCAAAGAACTACATTCAAGGTCTTCAAGAACCAGACTGGATCTTTGCCATGCAAAATGAATTAAATGAATTTGAGAGGAACAAGGTATGGATTCTTACTTCAAGACCAAAGCATCAATCAGTTATTGGCACGAAATGGGTCTTTCGAAACAAATTGGATGAAAGTGGCAAAGTCATACGAAACAAAGCACGACTTGTAGCACAAGGCTATAACCAAGAAGAAGGTATTGATTATGAGGAGACTTTTGCTCTTGTTGCCAGGTTAGAAGCCATATGTATGTTACTTGCATTTGCATCTTTCATGAGCATAAAACTTTTTCAAATGGATGTAAAATGTGCTTTTCAAAACGGCTTCTTAGAAGAAGAAGTCTACGTTGATCAACCTCCTGGTTTTGAAAATGATGAATTTCCTGATCATGTTTTTAAATTAGATAAAGCTCTTTACGGTCTTAAGCAAGCTCCTCGAGCCTGGTATGAAAGATTGTCTAAATATCTTTTTGAAAACAATTTCAAAAGAGGTTTGATTGATAAAATATTGTTTATCAAAACTAGAGGCAATGACATTTTAGTAGTACAAATCTATGTTGGTGATATATTATTCGGTGCTACCAATGATTCCCTTTGCAAGGAATTTTCAGATATTATGTGCAGGGAGTTTGAGATGAGCTTAATGGGAGAGTTAAATTTCTTTCTTGGGCATCAAGTTACACAAGCAAAGAAAGGAATTTTCCTCAATCAAAGCAAATATACTAAAGACTTGCTTAAAAAATACAAAATGAATCAATCTAAGGTTGCAAAGACTCCTATGAGTTCAACACTTTCGCTAGATCATGACAAGAACTGCAAAAGTGTAGTACAAAAGGAGTATCAAGGTATGATCGGTTCATTGTTGTATCTAACTGCTAGTCGTCCTGACATTATGTTTAGCGTGTGCATGTGTGCAAGATTTCAAGCTGATCCTAAAGAGTCACACTTGATAGCTGCGAAAAGAATTTTTCGGTATCTTAATGGCACTAAGGATCTAGGGTTATGGTACCCACGTCAAAGCTCGTTTCATCTTGTTGGCTATTCAGATGCAGACTTTGCAGGTTATAAGGTTGATAGAAAAAGTATCTCTGGATGTTGTCAATTCTTAGGGTCATCCCTAATCAGTTGGCACTCGAAGAAGCAAAATTTTGTTGCCCTATCCACAGCTGAAGCTGAATACATAGTTGTAGGAACTTGTTGTGCTCAAATTCTTTGGATTGCTCAACAACTTCGTGACCTTGGCTTTGACTTGAAAGGTATTCCTGTAAAATGTGATAATACTAGTGTTATTTCTATAACCAAAAATCTTGTGCAGCATTCAAGGACTAAGCATATTGATGTAAGGCATCATTTCATACGTGATCATGTTGAGAAAGGTAATGTTTCGACTTTTTTTATCTCAATTAACTTACAGCTTGCAGATATCTTTACCAAGCCTCTTCTTGAGGAACAATTTAATTTTATTAGATTGGAGCTTGGTATGTTGAACAAGGAAGTATTAACGTAGGGGGAGTAAACGAGTTTTAATCGTCCTACGCATGCAGCCCAATTGATGTTTTCAAGGGCCTTGAAACATACTTCAAAGGGTACATAAATAAAACGGATCAATTAAGAAATTCATATCTTTTAGATATTGAATTATCTAATTTTTATTCTTTAAAAGGGATTTCAAAAGGTTTTGTTTTCAAATTCAAAGGATTTTGAAAAGTGGTTACCAAAATTTATGGAAGGAATTTTTATCACTCAAGATCTTAAAAATCTTTTGATCTTGCAGTGATTAGACTTCTTCCCCTAAATACCTCTTCTCTTCCCTCTTTCTTTCTTCCGCTTCCCTTTTATTTCGAAAGAACGGTGCTTTACTCTTCCAATTTTCCAAAACCCTCTTCATCGTTTTCTCAAAATTTCTCAATGGCTCTCAAGAGATCTTCAGTCAACGAAGCAACATCCTCAGTTCCAAAACGACAAAAAGTCGTTCAAGTGTCATCCGACTCTGATTCAAGTTCTGACTCGGGGTCGAGTTCGAGTTCATCTGGGTTCTCTAGTGATGCGGATATTTTTGCTAGAACAGGGTTACCATCAAGTTGGTTCATCGACCCAACTAGCTAAAAAGTGGGTCAAGGAGTATGATGACCGCTTTCAGTGCATGTGTGAGGGAGTACACATCAAACTATTTACTTGCTCGTCTATGTCAGGGCTTGAAGCGCTCCAAGCGAGCTCTATATGGATTATGCTGAATCCAGGAGAATCATCATATCCTCGACTGACAAGACTGTTCTATGCCAACTTGATGGCAAGGCGTGAAAGAGGGGAGTGGATTCTAAACACGGTTATCAAAGGTAAGAAAATGACCCTCACTTCTGAAATTATAGTAGATATTTTTGGAATCCCTTTGTATGATGCTTCAGAAGTCTCAAACCCTGCTAGAATTCTAAGGCTAGCTAAAGAACAACTTCTCCTTCGTAATGCCTTATCACCACCAACCATCACCTGTTTAACCCTAGAACCAAGAATAGTTTACTCTATTATAGACAGATGCATTGTTCCTAGAGTTGCCAACAAAGAGATTATAAACAACTCTGTGCTGATCTTGACTTACAATACTTTGAATGGGTTGAAGGTAAACCTGCCTGAAATTCTTTTGTCTCATATGGTGAATGTAATTAATTCTCCAAGTACCAGTCACCTACCTTATGGGAATTTGCTTCCCATAATATCCACACATTTTTTCAGTAGATTATTCTGGTGAGGAGTTGAATCTTTACAATGATGGATTATATGAAGCATTCTTTGAGACTATAGGAATTAGGAAGACTCAGGAGGGGTTTCGTACTGTGTGGGTTTTGTTGGAGCAGCCTGAATGGAATTTTACTACTCAGCAGCGGCTAGAATTTGTGGAAGAGTCATTGACCTCACTAAGATTTGATTTTGCACATTTTAGAGTATCAATGACTGATAAGATGGACCAAGTTCAAGACTTACTGGGCATTCTTAATCAGAAAATAAATCAGTTATTCCATGTAAGTGATATGTCTTTAACTACTACTAGTAGTATCAAACCAATATCAGAAGAGGATGGACAGGAAGCTCATAAGGATGCTGAGAAGGTTATGGATCAGCGTCATAAGGTTGTCAAAGATAAACCCATCCGTCAGCCAATGCCAAAAGATCCAGATATCTTGACAATCGAAGAATTTGGAGTCGTCAAGAATTATGCAAAGGAGTCTACACAAAGAGGAACTGACCTATCTCTCAAAGAACGTGATCTTGCTGATGCAAAGGATCGATGGAGAGATATGTGTCTACGAGACTATTATGGAAAAGGAAGTTCCTCCAAATGGTACAAGGAAGACTGAAGATTCTCGGCATGTCATGAGTTTTTGAAAAATATTTTTTGGTTTGGAAATACATTTGGTTTTTGGGTCTGTAATCGTATTTAAGACTTCCTGGTTTGACTGCTTTTTCTCCCTTGTTGAAAGACAAAGGGGGAGAAATATGATCCGACATTTCGATATACTGCATTCTGCATTTTTAGTTTTGAGATTTTCATATGCATTGCTAAACTAACAAATGCAGGTACGAGAATTTGTGTTGTCTTCCATCAAGGGGGAGACTGAAAACTCCACCTTGATTGAAATGGTTTACAGGTGTTGATGATGGAAGACTTCAAACAAATATAGCAGTTGGATATACTAACAATGTACTTGATTATATTTCTAGATATTTGGTTGGCTTGAATTCAATGGATGTTGTATATCTACATGTCAAGGGCCTTGAAGTTGGATTCAAGAACAAGTTCAAAAGGATGAAGATCAAGGGCCTTGGACTCTAAGGTGCACGGAACAAGGATTCAAATAAATTGAAGATCTTCATTGAAGATTCTGTAACAAGAAGATCTCATCAACCAAGAATTTTGTCAACCGAAGAAAGATCTCAACCGAAGAATAGAGAATCTTTTCTAGAAGATTTTCTAAACAACGAAACGGAAAAAATATCTTCTCTCTTATCCAACAAATGACGAGAATATCAAGGAGTAAAAGACTCAACGGGTTCGTAGGGGCTGAAGACTTGCAACGTCTACCTTACGATCTTCATGGAAAAGAAGATTGATCCTCAAACAGTCATCTCTACAACGGCTAGAAAATCTTTCCATAGAAGATATAAATGAAGATGATGGTCGAAGAAGGATATACACAAGCTTACAAAGGAAAACATCTTTGCATCCTCGAGCAACCTAATCATCTTCTTTCGTTGTTTTTCTTTCTCTCATTTCACGCAAAAGCTTTATCCCCTTAGAGAGAGAAAACACTAGAGCTCCATTGGAAGATCTAAATAGTGTTATACTATAGTGTGTTACTCTGTGAAGTAACTAGGCTATTATAGCTAGGTTAAGAGTTGGAGCTAGATTGTAGCATTGGTTACAGTGAGAGAAGAAGGGGATTTCTTCTAGTTTGTATGTAGGACTCTTTGAAGCTGATAATAGATAGTTAGATCCTACGGATATACCATGGGACGGAGAGTAGGCTATTTAGAGCCGAACTTCGTAAACATATCCTCATGTCAATCTTTTCAATTCCGCACCATATATACTTTACAATGACTAACTTTGTTTTGCGGGAGCAAGAAGTCAAGGCCCTTGAAATAGAGTTTCAAAGCCCTTGAAATTAAAGTTTCACTAGAAGCACAGATTGACATCAAGGCCCTTGAAAGTAGTTTCAAGGCCTTGAGATTTGGTTTGCGAAAAGTTCTCATACTCTATTCAACCCCCCCTTCTAGAGTATTATTTATCTTATTTATATCACCTACTAGTTGGTTCTTCACTTGATTTTCACCAAAAGACCCAAAAGTTTATGATTTGTATAATCTTTAAAACTTCGATGTCTATTTATACAAGTTCTCAAAGTCTCATTCTTCCTAGATAATCATTGTGGGATATTATCCCACATCGATTACTTAATAGAGATTACTTAATATATATTTTTTTTATAAAACATTACGACCTAGATAATTGTAGAGTAACGAACCCGCATAACATATATTAATCCGATATGAATAAAAATTATACTTGAACTTAACCAAAAGGCCAAGAAATGTAATGATTATACTTGAATTTAACCAAAAGGCCAAGAAATGTATTAGATAGGCTGATAATCCTTTAAAAAAAATCGTTCCAAAAATAAAACTTCAGGCACACTTACGTAGTATAATTGTAGGTAACAATCCCATATAATATATATTACTCATATATGAATAATTGTCCATAAACTTAACCAAAAGGTCAAGAAATGTATTATTTGTATAATCTTTAAACTCCCTATTTATACAAGTTCTAAGACCATCAACATTAGTAGATAATCGATGTGGGATAACAAAATTCTTCAAAAAATTTAACTTAAATAAAACACGTTGATAACAAAAGATTTTTTGGCTTAATAAATAGTTTAAAATATAAAGAATTATTGTCCAAAAAAAAGTTAAGTGAAAATTTCCAATAATTGATTGTTAGTTTAATAAATAAAGATTTTCTATCAAAAAAAAATTAGTTTACAAAATAAAGATTTATTGACAAAAAATTGTGGGACCTCCATATCAATACTGCTTCCATAACGCGCGTCATATCGGATTAATAAATGTTATGTGGGATCGATACCCTACAATTATCTAGGTCGTAATGTTTTTCCGTGAAATATATATTAAGTAATCGATTAACTATTAAGGTTGATGGTACTAAGGTTGATAACTGTAGAGTAACAATCCCACATTATATATATATATATATATATATATATATATATATAGGGTCCGGTTCCGGTGAGGAGGACCCTTGCAGATAGGAATGAGGAGAGCTGGGGTGGTGACATGTGGCATGCCACATCACCGTTTTTTTTTTCAAATTTTCTTTTTGTAAATAAAATTGGTGTTCATATTTTTATAAGTATGTGTTCATTTTTAAAAGAGTCATTATTCATATTTTATCAATAAATGTTCATTTTTTCCGAACACTAACTATTCATTTTTTAACATTAATTTTTCATTTTTGTATTTTTTTAAAAACATTTTTTCGCATTTTTTTTTGAAAATTATGCTATTCTTTCAAATCGTGTTAATAAAATATGATGTTCATTTTTTTACAAGTATGTATTCATTTTTTTTACAGTTATGGTGTTTATAATATGCTATTTATTTTTTTTGAAAATTATACTTTTCTTTAAAATCGTGTTTATAATATTCAGAGATCGATTAAATAAAAAATTGTGAAATCAAAGAGAATACAAGACGATTCAGGTTTTGTTTCTTCGAATTTCTACTCTCACTATTTAGATTTTCATTCCTAAGGTTTATATTTCATTATGATTGATGTTTGTGTTCGAAATCAAATTTGTTTGAATCATTTTGTGTTTGATTGAGAAAATACATGTATATACATATGTTGAGTTGGTCTAATAGTTCCAATTGAATAATCTATATGCTCCTTTCAGTGTGCACGCAAACTGTTCGGCAAAATGCCTTATAGAAAATAGTTTATAATATTTACAAGTACAATGACATAAAAAGTATGAACACTAAACATGAACAATGACATATAAAAGTATGAACACTGATGACTTATCTATAACTTTGACACATACATAACATATTATGATCATCTTTTAACGTTTTGTGATGAGTTCTTTTATTTTTTGTGGTTATATACTGTAAATGAACATCTATGCATTATAAAATGAACACAAAAGAATAAATGGACATGACACTTTGATGAATAAAAATACTATGAACACCAATATATAAAAACATGAACAATGACATATAAAAGTATGAACACCAATGACTATTTTGTACGTAAGGGTATTTTTCCAAATTTTAAGTTAATTTACAAAAATGTCATTAATGATGAGCGTGTGAGAGCCCTTGATTTAAATTCATCCAATGGCTTACAGCTCTCCTAATTCCTATCTACAAGCTCTCTCCTCACTTGAACTAAAATCTATATATATATATATATATATAGAGAGAGAGAGAGAGAGAGGTTGACTTCCATGTAAACAGCTCTTATCATGCAAAATGAGAACAAATTGTATCCGTTAGATCGTTAAATAAATGGCTGAGATTAGGTTATATTAAAGGATTAAAAAAAATCATGTTATTAATGGAAGAATATTCGCCGGACCTGAATCTATAAATTCGGCGCTATAGTCACATATATTCGACGGTATACTCACATATACTTGGTGTTTACACGTTCACACGATAAAAGTTGTTTACATATAAGTATATATATATATACATATTACTCCGATATGAATAATAAATTAATAATTGTACTTGAACTTAACCAAAAGCTCAAGAAATGTATTATTTGGATACTCTTTAGACTCCCTATTTATAGGGGTTTTAAAACCATCAACCTTAGTAGCTAATCGATGTGGGATAACAAAATCCCTCAAAAAATTTAACTTAAATAGATGAGACTGATGACAAAAGATTATCTAGTTTAAAAAAATAGTTTTAAAATAAAGATTTATTATCCCAAAAATATATTGGTTAAAACAAAAAAAGTTACGTGAATATTTCAAATAACAGATTGTTGGTTTAATAAATAAAGATTCTTTGGCTTAAAATATTAATTTAAAAAAATAAAGATTTATTGCCTAAAAAGATGTGGGAGCTCCATTTTTATACTACTTCCACAATGTGTCACGTCATCAAAAACGGTATTCTCTTTTAGTATGTTTCCATTTGAACTTTTATTATCTTTCCATTTGAAGGGATGTATGGCTCCGTTATGGTTTCATGTGACAAGCTGTCAAATACATACAAAATCCACTCATTATTAAACGTGCCGACAAAATCCACTCTAAAACCATCAATCTTAGTACTACGACCTAGATAATTGTAGGGTAGCGATCACACAAAACATATATTAATCCGGTATGAATAATAACTATACATGAATTTAATTAAAAGACCGAGAAATGTATTATTTGTATACTCCGTGAGATAACAAAATCCCTCAAAAAATTTAATGATAATCCTTTAAAAAAAATCGTTCTAAAAAATAAAACTTCAGGGGAAAACGTTAAGACCCTGATAATTGTAGGTAACAATCTCACATAATAATTGTACTTGAACTTAACCAAAAAGTCAAGAAATGTATTGTTTGTATATTTTTAAGACTCCCTATTTATACAAGTTCTAAAATTATCAATCTTTAGTAGATAATCGATGTGGCATAACAAAATCCCTAAAAAAATTTAACGTAAATACATCAAACTGATAATAAAAGATTCATTGACTTAACAAATAGCTTAAAAATAAAAATTTATCGTCCCAAAAAATAGATTGTTTGGGACAAAAAAAAGTTACGTGAAATTTTTCAATAACAGATTGTTAGTTTAATAAATAAAAATTCTTTGAAAATTAGTTTACAAAATAAAGATTTATCGGTCAAAAAATTGTCGGAGTTCTATTTTAATATTGCTTCCACAACGCGTGCTCTGTGGAATAACAAAATCCCTCAAAAAATTTAACGTAAATAGATTAGAAAGATAATTCTTTAGAAAAAGAAAAAATCGTCCCAAAAAATAACACTTAAGGGGAAAACATTAAGACCGTGATAATTATAAGGTAACAATCGCACATAATAATTGTACTTGAACTTAACCAAAAGGTGAAGAAATGTATTGTTTGTATACTCTTTATAATTCCTATTTATACAAGTTTTAAAACTATCAATATTAGTAGCTAATCGATGTGGGATAACAAAATCCCTCCAAAAATTTTACGTATATAGATTAGACTGATAACAAAAGATTCCCTGGATTAAAAAATAGCTTAGAAATAAATATTTATTATCCAAAAAACCAGATTGGTTGGGACAAAAAAATTACGTGAAATTTTTCAATAGCAGATTGTAAGTTTAATAAATAAAGATTTTTCTACCTTACAAAATTAGTTACAAAATAAAGATTTATTGGCCAGAAAAGTGTGAGAGCTTCATTTCAATACTCCTTCTACATTGCGTGCATGCATAATAGATTATACTTGAACTTAACCAAAAGGCTAAGAAATGTATTATTTGTATACTAGGTAAGACAACAAAATTCCTCAAAAATTTAACGTAAATAGATTAGATTGATAATCCTTTAAAAAAAATCGTTCCAAAAAATAAAACTTCAGGGAAAAACATTAAGACCTTGATAATTGTAGGGTAACAATCTCACATAATAATTGTACTTGAACATAACAAAAAGGTCAGGAAATGTATTATTTGTAAACTATTTATACTCCTTATATATACAATTTCTAAAACTATCAAGTCGAGGTGGGATAAGAAAATTCCTCAAAAATTTAACGCAAATAGATTAGACTGATAACAAAAGATTCCCGTAAAAATTTTTGATAACGGATTGTTAGTTTAATAAATAAAGATTCTCTGCTTAAAAAAATTAGTTTACAAAATAAAGATTTATTGGTCAAAAAATTATGGGAGATCCATTTTAATACCGCTTCCACAACGCGCCACGTCAGCAAAATCCGTGCTCTCTTTTAGTATGTATAATAGATAATGATCGATCACTCATAGTCACCATATATTCAATCGCAAGTTTAATCTTTATATCCATACAACTGACTTGACGACCTCCTTTTTTCTAACAATATCATTTTTACTAAACTATAATTAAGCCATATAAATTTTATTTACTAAAACATAAAGCTAAAATATTTGATTTTGGTAAAAGAAAATTTTTACGTTAATTTTAAAATCTTTTTATTAAAACATAATAAGTATTTGTTTATATCAAATTAAAAGTCCATTGCATGAGTCTTTGATGTACAAATTATACATTAAACAATTTTTTTGAAGTAGTACCACCAGAGGGATTGAAGGACTATCATTATTCAGTGGCGGCCGCATGATTTCTAAAGGGTGGGCCAAAAACGTTATACTATAGGTGCGGTCTCAACCGCACCTCTTTATTTTATTTTTTTCAAAACGTTATACTATGACCGCGCCTCTATTTGTGTTTTTATTATCTTTATTTCGGATATTAAAACACTGTCGTCGATAGCGCGTTTTACAAATAAGAGCGCGGTCTAAGACTGCGCTTCTACTCCGAAGCACAAATCTTGTGCATTTTGGTGAATTATTTCACTCCGAACCTAAAACGAGAAATTTTTTGAAATTTCGTTCACTTCAGCGAAAGATTCAAAAAAATATTTATATAACACAAGAATAATGATACTTAAAAAATAATAAATCATAGGAAACAATTTCATTAACGATTGTTAATTGTCGTTTTACTTTTGTATCCCAAGTGAAACAATTTAAAAAATGATTTTAACGAGATTATCTCTAGCTTTACGAGTGTACAATGTACACTAAGTTGTAAAGTGAAACCAAAACAAAAGGAAAAAAGGTATAAAGAGAAAATCATGATTCTTCGTTAAATCGAGAGAATACCTAGGTATATCTTTTTCAAACGAAGAAAACAATAATAATAATAATAATAATAATAATAATAATAATAATAATAATAATAATAATAATAATGATAGAGAATTTCCTATTTTTTAAGTAAAATATTGATTATTTTTTAAGTATTCATCTCATATATTATAAAACTCTACATGTGAAAAAAAGTTTTATTTTTATGATTTGGTGAAAAGCACTTAAAACCACCTATTCATTATAAAATTATTTATATATTTTTATTTTTTTATCCAAATCTTATAATCAATTTTTATTTTTACTTTTTATTTTTTTATTTTTTTTTGTGGAGGGTGGGGCAGCTGCCCCACCCAAAGGCCGCCCATGTCGTTATTTGAGAGCGTGGGTTAGGAAAATCCACTAATAATATCTTAGTTTACATACTATTAGAGTAGCATCCTAATAATATCTTAGTTTACATACTATTAGAGTAGCATCACTAGAGGCAAGTACAAACGGACTTGATCTATTTGAAGTAAAAAAAACAAGACTCTAGGAAAGCGCCTCATACCAAATAGGGCAATCAGAAAACGTACAAATATGATCAAAACACGACTCAAAACATTTACCAATCGGGGAAAAAAATTCTGAAGCCAAAATCACGTCAAAACAAGCTCCTTGAGTAGCATCCTTGGTTTTTTCCATAAATACTGGCACATTGTTGGCCAGGACGTTATTCGTGCAGTAAAGAGTTTCTACAGGAACGGAAAAATTCTTAAACAAATTAACCACACATTTATTGCCCTCATCCCAAAAATAGACAACCCGTCAACAACATCACATTACAGACCCATCAGCCTATGCTCTACGATATACAAAGTTATTGCAAAAATTCTTACAAATAGACTTAAGATCATCCTTCCCAACCTTATTCACCCATACCAAGGGACTTTCACCAAAAACAGATCTATCCATGACAACATCTTGATTGCACATGAAATTTTCCATGGATTTAAAACAAAGAAAGGTAAAGCTGGATATGTAGCTATGAAATTGGATATGGAAAAAGCATATGACAGGGTGGAATGGCCTTGTGTTCTGACAATTTTAGAAAAACTGGGCTTTTCTGGAAAATTTATTGGGTGGATAAAAGAATGCATATCGACAGCCTCATACTCTATCTTAATTAATGACAAACCAACTAAAATCATCTATCCAACAAGAGGTCTTAGACAGGGAGATCCGCTATCTCCGCTAATCTTTAACCTTGCTGCAGAAGTTCTGGCAAGAAATATTCAAAAGGCAAGCTTTGAGGACAGAAAAAACATTGGCTTTCCAATTACTAGGACCGGAACTATTATTCCTTTCTTAGCTTTTGCTGATGATATCATTATCTTTGTTAAAGGAACAAATCAGGCTTGTGACAAAATTCTGGATATCCTGGCAAAATACTGTCAAGTGTCCGGACAAAAAGTTAATTACCAGAAATCTGTCTTCCAAACATCTGGGAATCTAGATAACCAAACTATAAGTATGATACAACAGAATATAGGTTTGTTACCGAGCAATTGTCTGGAAAAATACTTGGGGTGCCCAATTATCAATGGAAGGGCTAATAAAACGACATTTCAAGATGTCATTGAGAGTGCGAGGAAACAATTAACGAAATGGAAAGCGTCCTCCCTATCACAAGAAGGACGAACGGTACTTATCAAAGCTAATCTAAATGCAAAACCAAACTATATTATGCAAAGTTTTATGCTCCCTTCATCGATACACAAGGAACTAGACCAAATTAACAGACAATTCTTCTGGAACAAAGGACCTAACTACCATCCGCTCATAAGTTGAGATAAGATTTGTAAGCCAAAAAATAAAGGTGGACTTGGTATAAGGAAAGCGGAAGATATGAATAAAGCACTCCAAATGAAACTACTCTGGAAAATTATGGCTGAACCAGAGAATATCTGGGTTAAAATAATTGAGGAAAAGTATCTAAAAGGGAATCAGCTATGGAATTATAAACTGGGTTATAACACATCTTGGCAATGGAAGCGACTGATGAATTTACGACCCGAGTTTGAACAAGGGATCAAATGGAATGTAGGAGATGGGGAAACTATCAGAATTTGGAAAGATAGGTGGATTGACGACCGCCCGTTAGAACAGTTGGTTCCCAACAAGGCAACTATAACTAATATCGAGGAAACAATAAGCACCCTTATTACGAACAAAAAATGGGATCCCGTGAAAATTGACTATCTGAAAAGTTGCTTAAATAATCAAGACATTATCAATAGAATAATTACCCACCCTATCCCAATAAGTGATATCCAAGATAGACTATATTGGGCCCCTAGTAAGGATGGCTGGTTCCGCACAAAGGATGCTATCTCCTTCTTGTATGACAAATATAATGCCAAATTAGGGCAGAGAGACATCTCATGGATCTGGAATGTGGATATAATGCCGAAAGTCCAAAACTTTACCTAGAAGCTAGCAATTGATGGTCTACCTACTAAGGAAAATCTTGAAAAACAAAAAATAGCTACGCCGATGCCCTGTGTTCTGTGTCAGCACCCGTATGAGAGTGCAAAGCACATTTTCTTTAGTTGCCCGTATACTATGGATAATATAGCCAAAAATGAAACTAGAAAATTCTTACAGAACAACGAAATAACTAATGCAAAGCTAAGGGAAGCAGTGTCACTTGTTGGAACTAAACTTGCAGAATCCTCACTTACTGCTCTCCTTGTCACTTGGTGGAACGTGTGGTTCATGAGAAATAAGATCATCTTTAATAATGAAAAAATTAGTAACATCAGACACACGGTTGAATCTCAACTGGAGGAGTGGATCAAATCAAAAGAAAGGAAAATCACCACAAAAGTAGCAAAAGGAAAACTAGGAATATCAAATGGTCAGCGCCTAATCCAGGCGTTGCCAAACTCAATTTTGACGGATCTAAACGATGTAATGGCCAAAGTAGCTTTGGATACTTACTAAGAGACCACAAGGCCTCAGTCATCGCACTAGACTATGGAAGCTGTACGGAAGCTTCCATTCTCCAGACTGAAGCATATGCATTAAAAAAGGGTCTAATCAAGCCAGACAGTTTGGTATAAGTAAACTCGACATCGAAGGGGATAATCTTACAATTATCAATGCGGTGAAAAAAATTTGGATGCCTCCATGGGAATTGGATATTACCATCTCAGATATTTCCATTTTACTCTTTAGATTTAAACAGGTTCAGATCAACCACATATTCAGAGAGATTAATAGTGTAGCGGACAAGCTTGCAGCGCTTGGGCATGAGGATCAGAACACAGATTCGCAAGAGCTGGACAGGACGATAACTGGTCGGCGGGTCCCATCTCAGCTTGAAGTTTTCATCCGAAAGGATGCTCTAGGATGGTCAACCTCGAGACATTGACCATTCCTAATCTCTTACCCGATGTAGTCAAAAAAAAAAAAGAAAGTACTTTTAAAAACAATTATTTATTTATTAAAAACTAGGGAGGAATGGACTAAATTAAAGCCCAATCAAAATACAATTGGTCCATTAACTAAAATAAGAGCAAGAAAACAGCAAGATGGAGAATGCATATGACTTATCAGATTAGATCTTCCGATAAAACAAAAACCCTGGCTCCATAACACAAAGTGATAGGGGAGAATTTACAAATTTTTCTTCTTTCTTCTTTAATTAAATCACTTAGTCAAACTATATATTTTTTATTCAGATGTACCCTTTCGAGTTTCTTGAAGTGAACCTCTCTCAAGCTGGGGCAGGAGTAAAATTTGTACGAAACATTTCATGTTCTTCTATTTCGACTGTTAATGTTAACTATAAGTTATGGGACTGATTTAAGTAAAGAAATTGATTCAGATTACAAATACGATATTATGAAGAGTTGGTGACGTGACACTTGTAATTTTATTTTTTATTCAACAAATAAAGGTGATTGAATGAAAATAAAACATCAGACATCTATTATACATATTAAAAGAGAGTACCTATTGAGATGATGTGATGCGTTGGGTAAACAGTAATCAAATATACTTTTTCACGTTATTTTGGTTAAGTAATCGTACCCATAGAATTTATTTTTTAGGGAATATTTTTTTCTTTTTTTCAAATGATTATAGGGCTGATTTATTTACGTTAAACTTTTTGAGGAATTTTGTAATCCCACATCGATTAGCTACTAAGATTGATGGTTTTAGAACTTGTATAAATAGACAGTCTAAGGATTATACGAATAATACATTTCTTAGCATTTTGGTTAAGTTCAAGTATAATTATTATTAATATCGGAATAATATTTTTTTTTGATCGTTAACTTACAATTAGGTGGGCATAACGTTTTTTTTAAAGTAATCGGACCCCTAAAGTTTTATTTTTAGGGAAGATTTTTTTTGGGATCGTTAACCTACAATTATGTGGGTCATAATGTACTTCCCTAATGTAATCTTGGCTTTTTGGTTAAGTTCGATTTCTATTTACGTTAAATATTTTCACGTTACTTTTATATAAGTAACCGTACACTAAAGTTTTATTTTGAGGAAAATTTTTTTTCTTCTTTTTTTTCAAATGAATATCAAAATGATCTATTGTATCACGTCGATTAGCTACTAAACTTGATGGTTTTAGAACTTGTATAAATAGAGAGTATAAAGAGTATACAAATAATACATTTCTTGGCGTTTTGATTAAGTTCAAGTATAATTACAATTCATATCTGAATAATGTTGACGTGCCGCCTCCACGATTATTTTCCGGATTAAATCTTTTATCAAATTATAAATTAAGCCAATACATCTTTTTTATTAAACCATAATTATTTTGTAAAATATGGAATTTGCAATCCCACATCGATTATCAAGAAAACATGATCCTTTGAGAAGTTGTATAAATAAACACAAAAAGTTTGGAGATTAATGTTATCTTCTGAGTTTACAATTATTTCTTTTCTATCAATAATATCAAGCGATCGTAACTTTTGAGTTTACACTTATATCAAGTTTATGTTCTTCTTTTCTAGAATCGGACTATCGCGCATGTTTTTGAGGTTTCACGACAAATGTTATGTTCTGGATTTTTATTATATTATATTTGCACAATTTTATTTATTTTTTGAATTAATTTATTTTGAATATATTTGTGGATTGTATAGATGTCGTTTATTATTTGACATTTATTAAAATCACATATCTATTTTTTTAATATTTTTTAATATTTTGGTTTTTATTATACAGATATAGTGAACACTTTTAGTTTGGTATGCTCTCAGATGTAGTCATATTTATATGACGAACTAAGTCAATAATTATGTTGTTATTATTTAATAAGCGTATAATTTATTACATAAACATTGATAATCAAATCAACAAAATATAATAAGAAAATAACATCTATAAAAAATTATACACACAAAAAAAAAACAAAAAATACATTTTCAAATACCCGTGCAAGGCACGGGCACTAAACTAGTGAATATATCAAACCTAGGACACCAAACAAGGAAAAATAATAGTTGAAGAACACCAAACGAGAAAAAAATAAAACTAATAGTTAATAATAAATAAGAGGGGTATTACGGACACGGCGATGGATTTCGTAAACGCACGACGGTTACGGAATTCGTGACCGTGGCGGTCACGGGTTCCATAACTGTAAAAAAAAATATTCTGACATCACAGTTACGGAACCGTAACCGTGATGGTGTCAGATCTTTTTTTCGGGTTAAAATTCACATAAAAATTATCACGGATCCGGAACCCGTAATCGTGACGGTTACGGGTACCGTAACCGTGATGATAATTTTCTTCACTTTTAAAAAAAAATTTTAGTTAGAATTCACAAAGCAAATCATCACGGTTACGGAACCCGTAACCGTGACAAATATGTCACGGATTCCGTAACCGCCGTACATTTGTAAATTCTATCGCCGTGAGATTACGACTTTCTGATAAAAAAAAATACCAAACCAAAAGCATCAAACAAAAAAGTACTTAATTTAATGTATGGAAAAAAGCGTGCACAACAAATAAATTAATTTAATTGCCACCAAATATTTTTGGCAGCAATGATGCCCAATGTTTCTCTTTTTTCCCACCAAAAAAAAATGTTTCGCCTTTTGAATTTTAAATTTAGAAAGCGGCCTACCCATAACATATATAGAATAATCTCTATTTTATATTTTAATAAAGTAGCATAAAAAAAGTATTCAACTTTATCTTTTCAACATATTCAAAATTCTTAATTATAATAAATAATGATTATTATAGTAATCAAATAATTTTGGACCATGTTAAATTTTCAAATCAACGTTCTACACTCGACACATATAAAACTATATATGTCGTTTATATTTCACTTTTAAAATAATAATATTGCGACAAGCCTTCATAAACAATATTATACGATTATACAACCTCTAACAGAATAATCATCATGAAAATAAAAAAAGTAAAATTGAAATGCATAATTTAGAAGAAAAGAAGAGGAGTTGAATACCTGAGGGATTTGCATGGTAGTAATGGTGAGGCCAGAAACGAGATCGCCCTTTAGGTGATGGAGATTGTAAGAGGTGCCCCATTTGAGGATCGGGAAGAGAGCTTGGAGCCCCAGCAGGAGCTTCCTGCTCGCCGGTTCACCCTCGAAACTGCGCAGAGGCTCATCGGAGAAGAAAGTCTCCCTAATCCCGTCACCCACCTCCTTCCAGATGCTCTCTTTTTTGTACGCTACTCCAACGACGTCGTTCCCCTCCTTCTCTATTTCACCCATTTTTCCTCTTCCATTCCATCTTTCTCCACATCTGCCTATATATATATATATATATATATATATATATATATATATATATATATATATATATATATATATATATATTTGGTGATTATGATCGATTAATACTAAGAATATATAATATTAAGATCTCAGACGCACCCTAAAAAAGGTACCCATAACTTTGCTGTACATTTCAGTCCAACTTCATCCATACACGTTTCCGGAGAATCATATCTATATTTCTCTTCTTTTTTTTTACGTGGAAATTGTAATTGTTTTAAAATCCTCTAGCTATTAACTATTTTAATAAGGTTTAAGTTGTCCTATATTGACACATTTCAATTTTTTTTTTCAATATATGTACTATGTAAAATAGATAGTCGTACCCAAACAGACGTCGTCTTTGAAAATTGGATACCTGAATATACTACGTATCATCCGGTTATTCTTGTGAGTGAGGTTGTTGTAAACTATTTGGTTTAAAAATTCCACGATCAGCATCAGTTTTGGAGGATTATCACCCTAACCTAGGCTTTACTTTATTGTTTATTTTTGCTTTCCTTTTACCATTTGGATACTTCGTAAAAGAGTTTATTGACCGGAGAAGAGAGAGGGGAGAATGTTTGGGTCTTTGAAACATTTAAAATAGATTATGAAAAGAGAAAAGTCAAGCAACAAGTTTTAGTAGGATAAAACATTTCGGATTTCGGTTTAACACACCATGCATAGAGGAGATCTCTCACTTGAAAATTTCATAATATTTTGTATGTTAGGGTTGTTTATCCACCACTGATTTCTGAGTTTAATCTTTAATGATTTCTTCTTAATTTTGTAATCTTCGTATGGTTTTCTGTAAGATGTTTCGTTCTTGATATTTTTGGAGTCTATTAGAGCCTTTTCTACTTCTATTCAATCTCCGATAATATTTTTTAGGTGTTGTTTTATAACGGCGTATGAATGTATCCTTGGCACAATCAAACCTGAGCATGCACGAGATGAGCACTCGCTCAGCGGCTTAAGGCCTCCAACTTATGAGGGCCTCTTCTGAATAAAACATAACATTAACACTTTCCTTAGTGAAATTAACACAAATTGTGATAGCTCAGTTGGTAGAAAGGTGTCACGGAGACTCCGTTTTTAAAGCACCTTTTATTTTTCTGAAATCTAAGTTATAGTCAAATCTTTCTAATTTACTAAAAATATTATAATTTTTTATTGTTCGTTAAAGAAATTAGAAGTAAACAAGTACCGAATGTCACTACTTTTGTTTTTATTTTTCTTAAAAACTAAGTTACAGTCAAATCTTTTAAATTTACTAGAATATTATATTATTTTTACTTTTTGTTAATTAAATTAGATGTAAACATGTTATAGATACTTGCTTATTTATAAATAAGGAAAAATATTTATTAAAATAGTAGAAATTTTATTATTTGTTAAAGAAATTAGACGTAAATATTTTATAAGTAAATAAAACAAAATATATTATAAATTGTTTATTTATGAATAAATAAGACAAAATGTTTATTAGAAATTTTAAAATATAAAATTTTCAATTAGCTAATAAAAATATAATTTACAATAATTATATTTAGTGTTTGTTTTTATCAACATTACATTAAACTTAGTATTTTGATATATATTCTAATTATACATTATATAACTTATAAACTTAATCTAAAAATAATATTATAATAAAAAAAGAATGAGTTGACTAAGTAGACAGTTTATGTATCAAGGTGTATAAACTAGACACTTTTGTGTATATGTTGACAAACTAGGCCCCTTCATATTTTCAAAAAAAAAATTTATTAAAAACAGAAATAAAGATATTCAATAAATCATAATCTTTCTCTCTCCTATTTATTTTTATTTATTTACCTAATTAAGAATGATAATAATTATCAAAAAACCGTTAAAATAGGAAACAAATGTTAACAGTATCCTTCATCCGTGGACTGTGATTTGAACGTCCATTCTTGCTGAAAAATGATAATCCATACCCTCCGCTGTTTCATCCTTCATTGTTTCGTTCTTCATTGTTTTGATTGAAATTTGACATGTCTTTATTCATATCAACATACTTGACAAATTTCGTACGGTTATATGCCCTTGACCAAACTGAGTAAAGGATGAAAATGTTGCTGAATCGGTTGGGGTTCTCGACATTCCATTTCGCATGTGCACAATAATATCATCTATAGCTTGTAAATAAATAATTTTTGTCACATTTTTATATGTACGATGTATGTGTATAATGTGTACACAAACATAACATAGTTTATATAGGATATGTACACAGACATAACCTATATTGTGTACAATATGTACACAAACATAACCTAGTTTCTGTACAATATGTACACAAATATAACCTAGTTTGTGTACGATGTGTTTGTATAATGTGTACAAAAACATAAGATAGTTTATGTACATATAGTTGTTGTACATAACAGAGCTATACATAATTACAACATTAAAATATACATAATTAAAACATTGAAATTTATTGTACATAATAGAGTTATACATAACCTAGTTTATGTACGATGTGTTTGTATACTATGATACATTAATGTATTCAAAACAAAATAACGCCCATTGAATGCAGTCGGAATGTTGTTTCTCCATTGTTAACATCACTGAAGAACTAGGAGTTTTCAATGTTGGGGATTTTATCGCGAATAAACCGAAAAGATGAGATTGAATACTTACTTGGTATAATTAAACAACAGTCGATGAAGATTAACACCAGGAAACGACGATTGCAAGACGGAGAAGACGACGCTCAACGAAGATACCTTCAATCGCCTTCAATGGAGTTGGAGAGATTAGAGCGTATTTGGCTTGGAATACGGGATACAGTTTGTGATTTATAGAAGTAGCCGCTATAAAATTATTTCGAGAATCTTTTGTTTACGGTTTTCATTTTTTTCAAAACGGCTTCAAATTTTTTTGGCATTTTTTTTAATTCGAAAATCAATTAACTACCTTAGTCTAAACTAAATAAAAAGGACCCTATTTCACAAATTATCTCATAAAAAAATTACGAGATAACTACACAACACCTCCATAATTCATTAATTCATTGACGGGCACGCATTTCCTAATAGCTATTGTTGTCAGATTCATCAACTGAAGTTGTATGTGCTCTGTCATGAGCTTTAACCTGTTATGTCGGAAACAAGAGTGAAATTGTAGTTGTAGTTGCATTATTCACTACCAATTTCCTTGTGTGCTACTTGTCAAGTGCTCGTGTGTCTCTAGTACTTTATAACTCACATTCCACTACCAATTTATGATGTTTTAATATTTGATTTATAATTCTGCAAGGCGTGTTGTAGTCGTAGACTTGGATACCTTTGGTAAAAAATGTTTGAATCCTTGTACTACATAGCACACTTGCTAGGCTGGTCCCGCTCGTGTACTATAAATTTGCAATGTAATCTAAGTTTATAATAATTAGCTAGTGAATATCGATAAATAAATAAGTATATAACATCTTTATTGATGAATAAATTAATTTGGCCTTATTTAATATATTAATTTTCTTACTATGTTACAAGATTTTGTATTTAATTATTGTATATGAACTCCAGGTACAAGAAATAATCAAATCATTTGTGTCCAAGAAAAATAATCTAATAATATTTTTTTGATTTTTTTTGAGTTACTTGTATACGATACAATAATCGTGTACAAGAATATTAGTTACAATAATTCAGGTACAATAAAATTAGTGTATAAGAGAAAATTCATGTATCATAATAAACGTATATTTATAATATTAAAAGAAGAATAAATTGTGAGATCTAACTTGTCCGGTTGATATTAGAGTGAGAGGGACGACCAATCAAAGAACAATTCTCCATGACTAAACGTCTCAATTATGATAAAATTTATTGCAATAGATAATAATAAATTTATCATTATCTGTTTAATATCTATTCACCTAATAATTTTTAGGCCTGAGATAAATTTATTATTATCTACATTTCATCAAGTTCTTTTATTGTTTTTTTTATGTATCTTATTCTTCCTTGGGTTGTCTCTTGCAAGATGAAACGAGAGAATAAATGCCTTAAAAACCTATCTTTAAAAATGAGAAATTACACTATCAAAGTAAGTAAGGAAAACATCGACCATAATAGTATCTTGGAAAGAATATATTCCAATGCCTTCAAAAGGATGAAAATGTTATTCAGTTTTGTGTTTAGTGGTCCTTGTTTGTCATAGATTTGACTATGTTCTTTCCTTGGCCTTTCAATTTGTATGCATATATGCACTTGCCGATAACGTATATTGTAAAGAATTTATCAGCTTTCCGTGTTGCAATTTATATGCATATATGCACTTGTCGATAACATATAAAACATTGTTATGATATTTGTGAATATAATTTACCTCTTATATTTTAGGATCACCATTTATTAATTGTGTCCTGATATTTTGTACAAATATGTTGCTGTGAAATTGTTGACAAAAGTTTTCATGGTCTACCAAAGTGCATATTCCCTTGGTTTAGTATAAAAACTTAGGACCATAGACTTATGTCACGGGCTGAGTTTTCCCTAACTCCAAACCGTGCGGCTCTTAGCTTGTCTCGATCCCTTGTCGTGCTAAGATCAGCCTATCCCCGATGTTGCCAACAAAAGAGCTTAAGATTGATAGCTAAAAGAATTTTGAAGGCTTTGTGTGTGGGAAAGAAAGCTTTGTATTACAAGAGAGCTTTACAATGCTTGTTGAGAGATTGAAACTTGGATGATGCAAATGAGGGGAAGACACCACCTATTTATAGCCCAAGGCCTCCCCTCCTAAGAAGGTTCCGGATTTGGACAAGTCTTGGACAATCCGGATTCTTCTTGGCTTGAATTAATTACAAGTCTCTCAATTTATCTAGAATACTAGTTTATATCCCGCACCTTGTGCGAGTTACTTATACATTTGATGTTTTTTTTTAATAAAATGATATATATTTCATGTGTTTTGAATAAAATGACATCAACTTTTGTATATGAGAACTAATCATATATTTATAAAAAAAAATCAAATTAAATATTTTTTTAATTTAACCTTAACAAATATTTTGTAAATAAAAAAAATATATAAATAACTTACAAAATCTTACCTTTAGATTTTGTTGGCATTGTGAAAAATATTATAAAAAAATATAAATAAAATATAGATATACTTAAAAATAAATCTGATCAATTTTTTTTATTAATATCGACATTAAAAAAAATCAAATCTGATCAAAGTTTTGTTGAAAAAAAATTATGTTGAAAAAACAAATATTAAAGATAAAAACGAATATCATGATATTTTTGAATTATTTAAAATCCCTTAAATTATTTAAAAAATTCGAAAGAAATAATATAAACCAAAATTGAAAACAATAATATGCAAATTAGTAAAAACAAAATCCGAAATAAATTTATAACGGAAGATTCGAAATTCTGGATATTTTTGAAAATCGGATCAAGATCTGATCACTTTTTGTAAACGAAATCAAAATCCGTTTATTTATGTAAAATTTTTAAAAAATTAATATAAACTAATAAACGAAAAAGGTAATAAAAAAATAGTAGAAAAAAATCAAAAATGAATTTTAACACGGAAATTTCGAAATTTTAAATAATAAAATCAAATTCTGTTTACTTATTTAAAATTTTGGAATCAATAATATAAAACAATTTCTAAAAAACTGTAATAGAAAAAATAGTAAAAAATCAGAAACAAATTTTAATTTGGATTTCGGGTTTTTTTTTGAAAATTTTGAGAACGAAATCAATATCCGATCAATTTTGGAAAATAATATAAACCAAAATTGAAAACATAATAAATAATAT